>OX451740.1:1267675116-1268875116 GCA_948472305.1 Vicia faba
GGATTTGGTTGGTAGGATTCCAAACACTTCTTCCTTCATCAACAGACATGGGTCTCTCCTTGGCTTGACCACTGCAAAATGGGACCAACAACTGATAAGTGTTCTGACCCAATTTTATGACCCTCTGTATCATTGTTTCACCTTTCAAGACTTCCAGCTGGTTCCTACCCTGGAAGAGTTCTCTTATGTGCTTGGGATCCCTGTCTTGGAACAAACTCCATTCACTGGTTTAGAAAAGACTCCTAGGCCTGAAGAGATTGCTGCAATTCTCCCCTTGACCAAAGAAGAGGTATTGTCCAACTGGGAAACTAGAAATGGGGTCAAGGGCTTTTTGGTCAAATTTCTGGTTGGCAAGGCTAATGATTTCTGGAATGACTTGGACTTCAAGGCGTACGAGGATATTCTGGCTCTTTTGATCTATGGTCTGGTATTGTTTCCCAACCCCGACACCTTTATCAGTATCCATGTCATAAGGATCTTCATGTCTCGGAATCCGGTACCCACTCTTTTGGGTGATATTCTACAACAACTCTATGCTCGTACTACTCGAAAACGGGGAACTCCGTGGTGTTGTGCTCCTTTGCTAGTAAGGTGGTTTATTTCGCACCTTCCTAAGTTCGTGCTGAAGAATGAAGAAGGAAAAGGTTGGGCTCGGAGGTTAATGTCTCTCACTGATAATGATATCACCTGGACTCTCAGAGGTTTGGATGAGGTAGCTGTTATTGACCGTTGCGGAGAATACCCAAATGTTCCGTTGATTGGTATCCAAGGTGGTATCTCTTACAATCCATGCTTAGCTCTCCGTCAGTTTGGAAGAGCCAGAGGAGATGGGCTTCATGAAATGCTGGTTCCTCACTTCCATTTTGAGTTTCAGGCAGACAGTGACAAACTACGCCAGGGATTCATTAGAGCTTGGGACAGAATCCACAAAGCCAACCCACATGAGTTGGGACCAAAGACTTCTCTGCCATTGAAGCCCTATTGCAAATGGGTCCGCATCCGTGCTCAAAGGTTAGGTATGCCCTACGAAGCTGTTAGACCTCTCATTCTTGAGCCTCCTGTTGAAGATGGGGTTCCTCCAACTGTCCTCCCTCCTCAGATACCTACTGATTTTGACACCATGAAGAGATCTTGGGCACAGCTAAAGGAAGAACAGGATTTCTATCGGGAGAAATTCAACGAGCAGGAACGGAAGATCCAGAGGCTGACTAAGCAATTGGAGGAAGAACGGGTCCTGAACAACTACATCAGCACTGAAAAGAGGAGGCCATGGGAGCATTGATGAGCTTTGGATGTTTCCTTTTACAGTTTTATTTCCTTTCCAGTATTTTTCATTCCTGTAATGCCTAAGGGCAAGTCGTTGAACAATTGAAATTTTAATCTAATGAAGTGTGTTTCCCTTTTTGTCTACAAAGTGTGTTTCCCTTTTAATCATATGCATAGCAGGTACCCTATTTCACAGGTTACTTAATCTCCTTCGCTGTTTATTTTGCACAGTCATCATGAATCCAGACTCCTCCAGTGAGCAAGCAATCAAGGCCCTTCAGGCCCAAAGTGCACAGTTTCAAGAGATGGTCCTAAGCCTAGCCCAAGGTCAGCAAGAATTGAAGACTCTACTCCTGAAGAAGAAGAAGAAAAAGAGGACTGCGTTGTTCAACACCGGACGCAGATTTGGGAACACACTCCATAATGAAGCTGATCCAACTACTTCTTCTGCTGAGAAAAACAGTCCCCAAGGGGGAGGAGCTCCTAGTCCCGCAGTCTCCGACAACGAGACGGACTATAACGACGAACAATACCCACCTGCTGCTGACAGATACAAGCAATTGGAGGACCGCTTGAGCGCCATGGAAATTCAGAATGTGCCGGGACTGGATTTCGGAGATTTGGGGTTATCTTCTGGGGTGGTAATTCCACACAAGTTTAAGGCGCCTGCCTTCACCAAGTATGATGGGGTCTCCTGCCCAAAACTGCATCTAAGGTCGTACGTGAGGAAGATCCAACCTTATACGGCGGATAAGAACCTTTGGATTCACTTCTTCCAAGATAGCCTCTCGGGGTCACAGCTTGAATGGTTCTACCAATTAGATGGAACTAGCATCCGACACTGGGAAGATTTGGCAACCGCATTCTACAGACAATACCAATACAATTCTGATCTCGCTCCTACGCGTACCCAACTTCAGGGTATGTCTCTAGGAACGGGTGAAGGGTTCAAAGAGTACGCTCAAAAATGGAGAGATTTGGCTGGCAGGGTGCAGCCTCCATTAACTGATCGAGAGCTGGTTGATATGTTCCTAGGGACATTGTCTGGTCCGTTTTTCAATCATTTGGTTGGTAACTCCTCCACTGGGTTTACAGATTTGATATTGACGGGAGAAAGAATTGAAGCTGGCATCAGGTCAGGCAAGATACAAAAGGCTGCCTCCACGAGTGCTGAGAAGAGGCCGTTTAAGAAAGAAGCAAGTGCCGTCTATGGTCCTAGAAGACAAGTCAAGCCCGAAAGTCGCCAAGCCATCAATGCTTTGGTCATCTCAAAGCATGTTGCTGCTCCTCAGCAGTACAACCAACAAAGAAGCGAAAGGCCCAAGAGGCAGTATACCCGACTGAGTATGACCTTATCTCAAATTTTACCCCAACTGTTATCCACCAACCTGGTGACCCTCAAAGAAGCTCCTAAGGTCGTCAACACTGCGTCTCCTAAGTATAACCCAAATGCCCGGTGTGCTTATCATTCTGATAGTCCCGGGCACACTACTGATAATTGCTGGGCCTTGAGAAACAAAGTGCAAGATCTGATCGACGCAAAGGAAATTCAGTTCGAGGCGCCGGAGAGACCAAATGTTGTAACTGCTCCTATGCCCCAGCATAGAGTAAATGCCATTAAGGAAGAATTGTATGCTGTTTCAGTAAATGAAGTTGTTACCCCTCTGAAGACCGTTAAGAAGAACCTACTGCGGGCCGGTTTATTTCCGGGTTGCAGTGAAGGTTGCTTGTTCTGTGCTGTTTCCCTGTCTGGTTGCCCCTTGCTGAGGTTAGGCGTCCAAAGCCTAATGGATAGCAAGGAGATTCTGTTTAAGAAGTCTGTTGTTCAGTTGGTTCCGATAAAAGAAGTTTATGTGGTTACCATCTTCAATAATCCAATCAAGGCTCCCCCGAAGAAGCCTGTTCAAATCATGACTGTTGCACCTGTGGTTATTACTGTTCCGGGGCCTCTCCCCTACGTATCTGATAAAGCTGTCCCCTGGCATTATGGGGCAGACGTATATGTAAATGGAATCAAACAAGAATTCGACACTGGCGCCAGTATCTGCGATATCACTGGTCCAGCCAAGGTCACCCGCAGTGGCAGGCTCTTCTCGCCTGACATTGCACCGCCCGCTATTCGAAGACCCCTCCTTATAACACCTACAAGTGTACCTGTTACTGTTGCTGATCAAGTTGTTTCCCCTGCCGCCGAGTCATCTAATGCTCGGGGCAAAGGGATTGAAGAAGAGCCTGCCCGGATGGAGGCACCAATACCTATAAATGTTGAGGCCTCCCAACAAGAAATGGAGGAGATCCTGAAAATAATAAAGAAGAGCGACTTCAATGTTGTGGAACAGCTGGGGCACACGCCCTCCAAGATCTCCATGCTCTCTTTATTGCTATGCTCCGAGGCCCATGCTAAGGCCTTGATCTCATTTCTCAAGACGGCCCATGTGCCACAGGAGACATCTGCAGTCCAGTTCACTGATTGCGTAGCAAACCTGACAGCAGACAATGGCTTGGGATTTTCAGATGCTGACCTGACTGCGAAGGGAAGAGACCACAATGATGCCCTGCATGTCTCTATCGAATGCAGGGGCACTACTCTGGCGCATGTATTGGTGGATACTGGTTCTTCTTTGAATGTTCTACCGAAAAAGGCTTTAGACCGTTTGGATTATGAAGGCCTAGAACTGAAGCCCAGCAATATCATCGTCAGGGCCTTTGACGGTTCAAAAAGGATGGTTCATGGAGAGGTTAACATCCCTATTTGTGTGGGCTCTCAAGTGTTTGACTCTACTTTTTATGTGATGGATATACGTCCATCGTACTCTTGTCTACTGGGTCGACCTTGGATCCATAAAGCTGGGGAAGTGACCTCTACCTTGCACCAGAAGCTGAAGTACCCTGTCAGAGGGAAGATCGTCACTGTGCAAGGAGAAGAGGAGTATATGGTGAGCCATTTGAATTCCTTCAGATACATTGAGATGGATGGGGAGTTTATTGAAACCCCCTTTCAGCATTTCGAGGAGGTGCATCCAATTTCAGCAGCAGCGGAGGCAACAGTCAAAGAGAATGATTCCTTGAAGATGGCTTCCCTAAGGGATGCCCGGGCTGTGGTTCAGAAAGGCAATTGTGCAAACTGGGGTCAGCTTCCTGACTTCACTCAGAAGAACGACAAGTTTGGGCTGGGCTTTACTGCAGAGGCTCAGAGGGCTGTGCGCAAGGAGAAGGTCAGAAAGGCTCCGGTGTTTATCTCCAGCTCAAGGGTGAATGCTATTGAGGAGGATGTGGAGGAAGCAGAATTTGACAGCTGGATCTACCCGACTACCAGCAATGGACCAAGCAACTGGACGGCAAAGGATTTTACCCCTATCACATTTGTCACGCAGTAATTAATTTCTTTTGATTTCCAAATTTGTAACAAACAATATGTTAAAACTTTGTTGGCTCGGTGTCCTACCCGGGGCATCGTAGCTCCATTTGTGAGGGCTTTTTGTATGACATTTTCATATATCATCAATCAAAACATTGGACGTTTGTTGCATTTCAAATCTTGTGCTCTTTTCCTTTCTGTGTTATATATATTGCAAAACAGCTATATTTACACACACTCACTTATACAGGTTTCAATCCACTCTAGATCTCACTGGTAACAGCTCTGCTACCGCCAGTTATGACTTCGAAAATCCGATCAACTTGGCCGAAGACGAAGGTGAAGATGATTGCGAAGTGCCTGGTGAACTTGCGAGACTGCTACTCCAGGAAGAAAGAGCTATTCAGCCACATGAAGAGCCGGTGGAGACAATTAACCTGGGTACCGAGACAGATAGGAAAGAGGTCAAGATTGGTGCCAATCTAGAGCTCAGCGTGAAGTAACGATTGATCCAGATGCTACAAGATTACATGGAAATTTTTGCTTGGTCCTATGAAGATATGCCTGGGTTGGATGCTGACATTGTAGTTCACCACCTGCCAACCAAGGAAGATTGCCCTCCGGTAAAGCAAAAAGTCCGACGGATGCGTCCAGAGATGTCTGAAAAGATCAAGGCCGAGGTTATGAAATAGTTTGATGTCGGGTTCCTTGCAGTGACTTCTTACCCTCAGTGGGTTGCCAACGTGGTGCCGGTACCAAAGAAGGACGGTAAGGTCAGAATGTGTGTTGACTACAGGGATCTGAACAGGGCCAGCCCCAAGGATGACTTCCCCCTACCTCACATTGATGTCCTTGTTGACAATACAGCTCAACACAAGGTGTTCTCCTTCATGGATGGTTTTTCAGGGTATAATCAGATCAAGATGGCTCCGGAAGATATGGAGAAGACTACCTTTGTAACTCAGTGGGGCACCTTCTGTTATAAGGTCATGCCATTCGGATTGAAAAATGCTGGGGCAACCTATCAACGTGCCATGGTTGCTTTATTTCATGATATGATCCATCATGAGATTGAGGTATACGTTGATGACATGATTGCAAGGTCTCAAACTGAGGAGGAGCACCTTGACCATCTGAGGAAGTTGTTTGACCGACTCAAGTTATACAAGCTGAGGTTGAATCCCAACAAATGCACCTTTGGGGTAAGATCCGGAAAATTGCTAGGTTTCATTGTAAGTGATAAAGGTATTCAGGTGGACCCTGCCAAGGTAAAAGCCATACAAGAGATGCCGACTCCAAAAACAGAGAAAGAAGTCAGAGGCTTCCTGGGACGACTGAATTACATTGCCCGATTCATCTCACATCTGACTGCTACTTGTGAGCCAATCTTCAAATTGCTGAAGAAAGATCAAGTAGTACGCTGGAATGATGAATGTCAGGCCGCCTTTGAAAAGATAAAGGAATATCTCCAAGAGCCACCCATTCTTATGCCACCGGTGGAAGGAAGACCTCTAATACTATACTTGACAGTACTTGACAATTCAATGGGGTGTGTGCTGGGGCAGCATGACGAGTCTGGCCGAAAAGAGCACGCTATTTATTACTTGAGCAAAAAGTTTACCGACTGTGAGTCTCGTTACTCACTGCTTGAGAAAACTTGCTGCGCTCTTGTATGGGCTGCTCGCCGGCTGAGACAGTATATGCTGACTCACACTACTTTATTGATTTCAAAGATGGATCCCATCAAGTACATATTTGAAAAGCCCGCTCTGTCTGGAAGAATAGCGAGATGGCAAATGATCTTGACAGAATATGACATCCAGTATACAACTCAGAAAGCAATTAAGGGAAGTGTACTGGCGGATCATTTAGCACACCAACCTGTGGACGATTACCAATCATTGAACTTTGATTTTCTGGACGAAGACATCATGGTGGTAACAGACTGTGAAGTACCTGGACCGGATGAAGGACCTGAGGAAGGATCCCGATGGTCTATGCATTTTGATGGAGCCTCCAATGCTTTGGGTAACGGCGTCGGCGCTGTAATCATATCTCCCAAAGGAACTCATACTCCCCTCACCGCTCGATTATGTTTCAGCTGCACCAACAATATGGCAGAATATGAGGCATGTATCATGGGTTTACAAGCTGCAATCGACTTAAGGATCAAATTTCTAAGTGTTTTCGGAGATTCCGCTCTCGTGATCAATCAGATCAAAGGCGAGTGGGATACGAAACACCCGAATCTTATTCCTTACAAGGAGTATGTGTTGACCTTGCTTCCCCACTTTGAAGAGATAACTTTCGAACACTTCCCTAGAGAGGAGAATCAGATTGCGGACGCCCTAGCTACGATGTCTTCAATGTTCAAAGTTAAATGGGACAATGAGGCTCCCCGAATCATTATCTGGAAGTTGGATGAACCGGCATACTGTTGCGAGCTCGAGGCTGAGAAGGTAACCGAAAAACCCTGGTATCATGAGGTGAAGAGGTACTTGGAAGCTCAGGAATACCCTGAAGGTGCATCTATCAATGATAAGAAGTTCATGAGGAGGTTTGCCGCAAAATTCTTCCTCAGCAACGGCATTCTCTACAAACGGAATCATGATTCAACTCTGCTACGTTGTGTGGATAAGGCTGAAGCAGAGAAAATTATGATGGAATTACATGAAGGCACGTTTGGAACACATTTCAGTGGACACACCATGGCTAAGAAAATCCTTCGGGCAGGATATTTCTGGTCCACAATGGAAGCCGATTGTTACCAACACTCCCGAACTTGTCATAAATGCCAGATCTATGCTGACAAGGTGCATATCCCTCTGGTTCCTTTGAATGTCCTGACGGCACCTTGGCCTTTTGCAATGTGGGGCATCGATATGATCGGTGAGATCCGACCGACGGCATCCAATGGGCATCGCTTCATCTTGGTGGCGATCGATTACTTCACGAAGTGGGTTGAGGCAGCGTCCTACGCCACAGTAACCAAGAGCGTCGTGGCACGTTTCATCCGGCATAACCTGATCTGTCGGTACGGCGTCCCGGAAAGAATCATTACGGACAATGGTACCAATCTCAATAACAAAATGATCACTGAACTCTGTGAACAATTCAAGATACAGCACCACAATTCTTCTCCCTACCGACCGAAGATGAATGGGGCTGTAGAGGCAGCCAATAAAAATATCAAGAAAATTGTGCAGAAGATGACAGTGACCTATAAAGATTGGCACGAGATGTTACCGTTCGCTCTGCATGGGTACCGTACCTCAGCCAGAACGTCAACCGGGGAAACTCCCTTCTCCTTGGTCTATGGCATGGAGGCAGTCTTGCCAATTGAAGTCTAGATACCCTCTCTCCGGATAATGAAGGATGCAGACTTGAATGAAGATGATTGGATCCAGACTCGACTTGATCAATTAAATCTGATTGACGAAAAGAGGCTCACTGCTATCTGTCATGGTCAAACGTATCAGAAACTGATGATCAGGGCATTTAACAAGAAAGTCAGACCGCAAGAGTATCAAGTTGGGGACCTGGTAATCAAACGCATCATCCTTCCTCAAAGTGATCCCCGGGGCAAATGGACCCCTACTTACGAAGGGCCATTTGTGGTTAAACGTGTGTTCTCAGGAGGAGCCATGATCCTAACCACCATGGATGGTGACGACCTTCCTCACCCCGCCAATGCAGACATAGTGAAAAAATACTACGCATAAATAAAAGACCCGCTAGGTTGACATACCTAGGCAAAAATAAGGGCTTCCCGGCGAACCAAAAGGGTTCGGGCAAAAATAAGGGACGAAATGAATAAAAATCTGTACACCCGGCAAGTCGAAAACCTGAAAGGGCGGCTTGGGCAAAAATGGGTATCCCGGTGGACTGAAAACCCGAAAGGGCGGTCCAGGCAAAAGTTAGGGATAAAAGCGTAACACTATGTCTCATTGGATCACTTCGCATCCGGAATTCGGCATCAACTATCTGGCTCCAGATTTCGGCATTGACCAATCAGCTTCATCTTCAAATTAGGCAACAAAGCGATGAGACGTTCGAAGACATAAAGGCGATAGCAGAGTTGGAACCCAGTGGGATTGTTCACATAGCTGTTTTGTTTCCTTTTTCAAATTGTAAACTCTATGTTATTTGGCGGCGTCCTCTTACTAGGATGTCAGCCTCTTGTACAAAAACGCATATTCACAGGCAAAGTTTAAATCAATACAAATTCACTTGTCCATACAAATTACCATTGTTTTCCTTTTTCTGTTTTGTCTTGCGAAGAACGTCCAATGTTCATTTTTGATATATGCATTTGACATTAAATTGCTGATTCATAAATATTTGCTTATGAAACAAGAGATCGATTACAGGTGACATCAGAGACAGGGGCAATGTGAAGTTGTCTAATGCAGTCTGGTCGTTTTGTCCGCCAAGGTACCAAGGTAGGTTCAACTGAAGAATGTGGCCAAATCATCTCAACTCCCCGCAGAGTAAAACAAGGTTCAGTAGTACTTTCCCCAAGCAGAGTTGGTCCCCCGTCGATCCTAAAGTCACAACATTCCCCGGCAGGTCTTAAAGCTCATCCCCAGTAGATTCCGGAAGCTTGTTCCCTATAGTACACGGACGTCTCTCCCGAGTTTTATTTAGAATTATTTCCTCACAAGGACTTATAACTGGGTTATCCTCCGCTAAAAACCACGGAAGACCGCCCTCGGCAAAGTTCCTTCAATCCCCAGCGGAGTTTATCGTCATTATCCTCAGCGGAATCCATCATTAAAGTCCTCAACAGGCCTCTCATCAAAACTTCGGCCACGTATCTCTTCCACAGAGCAACTCCCCGGTCGTTCGTCAAGGATTTGTTTTCCTAAGACGAAATTACATTCATAAACATTTCACATTTTCATACATCTTGCTTACATATATTATAAAGCGCATACAACACCATCTCAGGTTGAACATCATGACATCATGCATATCATACATCATGACATTGCATACAACTTACGTTTTTGCCTTTTCAGGAAAAAGACAATCCCAAAAAACAACTACCTTCAACTGTCACAATTCCAGATTCGATACCTGTATCTAGCCAGGGCACATCTGAGAGTGATCAGTTTCCAGACTCGATTCCTGTATCTAGCCAGGGCACGTCTGAAGAGTTCGAAGATTCGATTCCTGTATCCAGCCAGGGCACATCTATCAACTACAACATCTCCAGATTCGATTCCTGTATCCAGCCAGGGCATATCTGTTGACCACGTTTCCAGACTCGATTCTTGTATCTAGCCAGGGCACGTCTGAAGAGTTCGAAGATTCGATTCCTGTATCCAGCCAGGGCACATCTATTAACGACTATTTCCAGATTCGACTCCTGTATCCAGCCAGGGCACATTTGTGAGCAACCAATTGTAGATTCGATACCTGTATCCAGCCAGGGCATATCTGCATAAGGAGACTGAAGATCAAACACCTGTAACAAGCCAGGAAAACATCCGTCTTTCTCAAATACACAAGTTCTCGCTAAGGAATCTCTTATGCGATCGACACTTCCAAATGGCATCTATAAGCCCATTCCCGACAAGGTTCTGCCACGTCTCCAGATGGCATCTATAAGCCCATCTCCCTATCTACCACCTCTCCAAATGGCATCTGTAAGCCCATTCCTGACATCACATTGTTGATACTTCAGCATGCGAGTGCAAATTTCCGGGCACTCTAGTGTCCAATCTCCTTTTACCCTCGAGTCGCGAAAGGCAAACTTGCCAATCTAACTCTTCAGGTTCAAGAAGATTGAACAGGGGCAACTGTTGTACCCCAAAATTTTCCCTCCCATTTCCTCAATATTTTCTCATCACAAGACCTTTGAAGATCAAGATCCAGTTAGGGTTTCCTCTGCTCAAGACTTCTCCTTGCACTGTGGACTCAAATTAGGGTTTGTGTTTGCCCAAGGATGTTTTGACCTAAAATGCCTAAGATGACTTTCATGCTTCATGTTGGACTCCCAAGTTTACCCATGCCAAATTTCAAGTCTTGATTCCAAGTTTTGCCCAGACAATTGGGCAATTGACCTAGAAATCAACTGTATTGGGGAAAAAGTCAACTGTGGCCAATTGACAGTCAAATCTCATGAAATTTGATCCACATCAACATTATGAACTCATATGGACCATTTGATCAAGTTTGGATCACAATTCCACAAGAAATTTGATCAGTTCACCAAAAGGGCAAAATGGTCATTTTTAGGGTTTTGACTGCACAAAGGCAATTTTTGACTGTTTGACCTAGCCAATGGCAAATCAAGCTCACATATGGACTCAAGGACTCAATGAAATGGTCTTGACACATTCATCAAGCTCAAAAGATCCCAAGTACACAAGATTGACAGTTGAATTTCCCAGTCAATTGATCAATTTTGACTGTACACTGAAAAGTCAAACTTTGACTTTTTGGTCAAAATCAAGAGTCAAGATTCATTTTTCATCAAAACATGCCAAATCATGAAACTTGTTCACCAAGAAATCACAAAATGCAAATTAGGGTTTGAAAATGGAATTTTTCATAACTTAGAATTTTTCTAAGTTATGAAAAACCCTAATTTTTCCCCAACTTTGCCCCATCTTTTCACCAAGATCCATTTGGATTCAAACAAAAGTCAAAACATGAAAGTTGTATCTTGTTGCATAATCTACAACTTTGATTCACAAAGTTTTCTCATTTGAAGCTTGTATCTCAAGTTACAATTTTTTGAATAAGGGCACTAAACCATTTTTAACTTAGTGAAATTTTAACCTATTGTGACAAGGTTTTCTACCCCACTTCAAGGCCATTTTTCATACCCTTCAACTTGGAATTTCAATTTGCATTTCAAAGATGGATTGTAGTACACATTCCAAGCTTTCCAAAATGTCCAAGAACTCCTCAAACAACCTCATAACTTGAGAGATTCGAATTTCACAAGTTGGCAAAAATTCACTTTTGTTCTTCATCAAAACATGTCCATAACCTTACCATTTGAACTCAGCATGCTTTAGGCAAGATTACAGGTCCTTAAACCAAGTTACACTCCATAATTTAATGCATATTCAATGTGTTAAAGTGTTGTTCTTTGAGTGCAAGCATTGTATGAGGGTTTAATCCCAATATGGATAAAGCAAATTGGCCATTTTAGTATAAAGTACCTTTATGTCAAATTAGAAATCCAACAAGTACATGGAAAATCTGCTTGGCACAAGATTATGTGCATAACACACTGATCAAGAGAAGCTTGTGCAGCACATTAGGGGGTCCTCTACTGACCTAGAAAGCCAAGTTGCATTTTGTTGCTTCACATAGAAGAAAAGTCCATAACTTGTAACAACTCTCATACCAGCATAGACACACAACACAAGACTAATCAAACACATTCCAAAGAACATATCCAAGCTTTTGCACGAGCCCTTGACTTCCAAAGCACCCTCCATCTCAGAATCATCCTCAAACTGCAAAAACAGAGTTGCCTCTGCAGTTTGAGTGCCAACTCCCATTTCCCTCGAGCATTCTTACCAAAATCAATTCATACACATTCCCTAGCATGTATGCAAGCTAACCATGACCTAAAACCTGACCTGTAATCCCTCTAACAGCTTCCACCATTTTCATTTTTTCCTTTTGCAGTTGAAGTTCCACAGCTCGATACAAGAAGTTTCAAGACAAAGTAAGCATTGAAACAGCATCCTTGGACCTCAAGGAAGCTTTTCCAATCATCACCTTGCACTAGAAGTTCCTCATTCTCCAGATAGAAGTTCAACTGCACAGGTAAAACTTTGAACTCGTATCTCTCTTATCATGTATCTTTAGTCTTAAGTTTGTGAAGAAACAAGGTTCTACTCATAGCCCTGAACATGTACATATCTTTACATTTCATTTCTTTTGCCTGAGTAGAGAGAATTTGGAGTTTGAAAATGGCAGAAAAACTAGGTTAGGATTTGGGGGAGGAGAAATTCTCCCTCATCTTAGAGAGTTAGGTCAATTTCTATACATGGTTAGAATCGTCTCTTCATGCTGAGCATTTTTTATGTTATGAGTTTTTGTTAAAAAGCCAGGAATCAGGAGTTAGCAGCTGGAGTACAGGGCGCGCGTTTTTTTGAATGTTGTTGAACGAAGGTTGAAGATGAAGCCACATGGGCTGGTGTGATACGGTGGGAGAACTGACTAGTGTTTTGCGTTCATATTCGCACTTGTGCGGTTAGCAAGAGTCGCCACCGACTTTTTATTTTATCCTAAAGGAAAGGCTAAAAAAGCACAGCAAAAACCTTTTTTGAGATATTTCGTGGGTTCGGGGGGTAGATTATGAAAAGGGAAGGTATTAGCACCCTTTTCATCCATGGTTATCCATGGGCTCTTAGGTACTTGCTTAGATCGACCTTGCCTTGGTTTTCAATCGTGTGAAATGGTGCTTTGTGGATTGTTTTGAAAATGTTTTGAAAAGATGCCTTGTGTTAGGCTAACCTCGTAACAATTCTTTACTCGAATGTTTTACAAAAGGTGTTTTGTCTTTTAAAAAGATGTTTCAAGGGTTTGAAAAGTTTGATTTTTGAAAAGTGTTTGTGAAGTGAGTTTTGAAATTAGGCAAGTGTTTTCTTTGCAAATTGACAAGCACTTAAGAGTTTATCTACCCTAAAGCTTTCTCAAAAGATTTTTGTCGTGTTTTAACCCCTTTTTTAACAATTTTGTTCTACCATTGAAATTGGTAGGCAATCTTGTATTTAGGAAGTTTATTCGGGACGGGCGCGGGTCATCGTATGGACCATGAATGCAATGGTGCCAAGTGTCTTTGGCAATTTGTTTTGAAGGGACTTGATCATTTTTGATAGGCGACTTTCGAAAGCGTCATCGAGGGACTTATGATCATTTGAATTCGTTTTGCCAAAGAAACTCGACGTGCAAGCATGGCCCATTTGGAAGGCAACATGTGGGATTACCCTAGGGGGGTGCAAGTGTGATTGTGTATTGATTACATGTATTTGTCTTGTATTAGGTTATCTAGCGTTTTGATTTTATATACATACAAACCCTAGGTCTAACCATGGTATAATTGGAAAACTGTAAATTGCGGAATGTAAATCTACGCTATTACACAATAATATCCAGGAGTGGGGGTACAAATGTACAAGGGGATGAGACTTATAGTACCCAATAATTTACAACCAAATCGAATGTCGCGATCGAATGAATATCAAATATAAATGTAAGATAAACATGTGTATAGGGTAATGTGAATGTATTTGTGTAAGTGTACAAATGTATATGTATGTGTAAGTATGTACAGGTGCGGAATGTGAAATTGAGCCGTATTAGGGTTTTGACCTAGATAAATGTTTTTTAGATGAATCTTGATTTTTGTATGTTTAATTATGTACAAAATGTATATTAATTAAAGAATTTCAATTTTAATTATGTATATATAAAAAAAGAAAAGAAAAAGATAACATATATAAATGTATTTCAAAAAAAATGTTTTTAAGTTAATCGTGTGTAAAAAGTATTTAAATTAAGAAAAAGTATTTTCAATTTAATTATGAAAAAGTTTATTATTTCTATGTGTAAATATACTTAAGAAGGATGCTTTAACTTATATGATAAAAATGCAATTTAATTAGTATTTTACAAAAACATTGTTAAAGTTAGTAAAAGAAATGAATATTGCTTATGAAAAGAAGGTTAGTGTCAAGAAGTAAAAACAAAGAAAGGGAAGGGTTAGTATTTGTTAGAAAAAGTTAGTGGGCTTAGAGGAATCAGGAAACGGGTCAGGCCCTAAGGTTTGAAACAGAATTAGGGTTAGGCAAATTGTTTCAGTTTGGGAGCGAAGGCAGCGGCGCCGTGCGTAAGCTCATCTTCTTCGTTCGAGCTTCCCTGAGTACTTATCTCCGGCCACCAACTCTTTCTCCAGAAACCTTTCTTCCCTCCGTTGATATGAGCCGAGCGTCCTTGCAACATGGTTCGTTTTAATGCCTTATGTTCTTATCTCTTGTCTTTTTACAATTTGCTTGTTTGATTTGAGTTTTAAGTTGAACCTGTGCCATTGTGAGGTGGTGGAGAAAGAAGGAGAAGAATGGCTACCTTCGTTTGGGAGATGGAGGAGAGGCGGAGAGCGAGATGTTTGAGGAGGCCGGAGCGGTGTTCCAGTGGTGAAGCTTGATGCTTGTTTCTTGACGCCTTCCTGGTAATCTCGTTCTTTGCTTATGCTTAAGGTTTTGATGATGTATGCACTGAGAAACCCTAATTCCTCACTTCTTTACCTCTTGTCCCTTTGCTACTGTTGAAACAATGTTTTGACTAGTTTTTCTTCTTCTCTACTGCTTGCGTTGCCTTGGGAATTCTGTATGTTGCCTTGGATGTTTTTGTCTGAGTATTTGCTTGTGTGCTTGCCTATGATGAAGCTTGCTTCTGAGGCTCTTTGAACTGCCTTTTGAGATTGCTACTGAGTTCACTTTGAATTGCTTCTTTCTTCTTCTTCTTGAGAGGCTATGCGCTTGCTTGTGTGCTTGATGCTATGGTTGAAACAACTCTTGTTTTGATTAGCTTCTTATTGTTGCCTTTGTGTTGTTGCCTGGAATTTTGCTGGATGGTTGCCTTGAGGTGCCCAGTGATGATCTCAGATCTGAGGGCCTATGTGTTTGTTTGATACTTGAGATGTTGGTTTCATAAAATGGTGAGGCTTGAGTTTGGATATGAGGTTTGTATGTTTTTTGGTTATGACTGATGCTTATGCTCAACTCAGTTTAGTATATCAGGTTTTTTGTGTTTAGCATAAGATGGTGAGGTTATTGGTATGGTGCAGGTTTGGGACAGTAGTGGTTATTGTTTCAGTTTTGATGGGCTCAGGGTGTTTTTTATGGATTGGTTTGGATAATATATGGCCATGGCATTATGTAGGCAGGTCCTGAGTTTTTTTTTGTGTTTATGGCTAATGCTGGCTCTTTGTATGGTTATGGCATTGGTTAGATGATCTTTTGTTATGACAGGATATTGGTGTTTGATGACAGTAGGCTGGTTCTTGACTTGGGGGTTAGACAGATATTTGAGGTGTTGGTGAGGAGAATGCAGTTTTTTTCAGTTTTTGGTCTTTTTTTTTTTGCTTTGTACAACTACTGAGTTGTATATATCTCTTTCTTTTTACCTTGGCGCCCAATCCCTTTTTAAAGTTGTGGTCTTCCCTTTGACCCAAGTCTGCTGGACAATTTCACAAGATTTCATGGCATTTTTCCATTTCAGTAATTGGCTATGCTGTGTAATTTTTTGAACAATGCTGAATTAGCCTCTTTGTTGTATATCTTTTCTGCCTCTACTGTCTATGCCTGCTGTCTATGTTACTGAACTGAGTTGGCTCTTTTCTGATTTTGTGTATCTTTCTCTTCCTGCTATTGTCTGCTGTGGACTGTTATTATGCAGAGTTGATGAAATTGGTACACATTCCTCTCTCTTCCTTTTGCCTGCTGTGCTGATGTCTATGCCTAACCTGAACTGAGTTTGCTTTATCTCTCTTTACTTCTCTCTACAGTACAGCAAAGATTTTTATATGATTTTTATTTGTACTGTTCTGAAGGGGTTCTATGGGAAATGATGAGTTAAGGTTGTTTTGCTTGCATAATACGTCCTGCATCTCCTTTTGACAGTTTGTAGGCTTTGATAGCAACTTGTACCATTTTGACTTCTTTGATATCTTTTGGCATTCTGACAGTAGCCTTTTGCTTTTGGATAGAAAGTTTGGATTGGATTTTTCAGTTTGGATTTGAACTTTATGGTTTGAATTGGACATTGAGATTCTATGCAGTTTGCAAACTTTTTAGAAACTATGCATTTGCATTTGCATTCATGAAATAAAATAATCTTCCCTCTCTGTGAACCGGGAGAAATCCCGTGATTTGCAGAGAGGGTCAACTGATCCCAGTCAGTGGCCCCTAATGACGAGCAATTTTTTAACTGTCTTTTTTTTCAATTTTAATGCTTTCTGACTTTTCTTATTTCTTTTTGCGGATGAAAAATGGAATACCGGAGCGGAGTGAAGAATGAAGAATGTTTAGAAAATAGGATAATTTTATTTCTATGTAATCTTTAAATCAAATGTAAATTATTGTTTGTAACAACAATTTGTAAATAATTCAAATATCAATAAAAATCCAAATTATCCAATTGGTTCCATTTTCTTTATTGCTTATTTATTTATTTAAAATTCTTAGAATTAAAACAATTGAAAAATAAATTCAATCATTTAATTTTAGAATAATAAATAACTAAAATAAAACAACATTGATCCAATAAACCTGTCTTATCCAAAATCCAAAGCAAAGCAGCAATTAACCCAGATAGACTGATCAAACACATGAACACTGTTAATCCAATACTGCATCTTGTATCTGACTGGCCCAATCAAAACGTACTGAATTCAAACCACTGTCTCTTTTATTGATTAAACCAAGATAACGCGAATTTTAATCCGAATCTTGAAATAAACCGCAAAGTGCTGTGGAATTCAAATTCTTCTGAGAATATGCCCATAAAACCCTAATTCCCGATTAAATGCCAAATCACGCTCGCTTGATCAAAATTGAACCAAAAATCAAACAAACCCTAAGCCCACTGTATGAAACAATTCAGAGCTCTGAAAATCAGTAAAAACCCTAGTTTTGCTTGACTGTCAAGAAAAGTCCGTTTGTCCGATTCTTGAGCCAGTTTGAGAAGTCAGGAAATGCTTGAAGCTGAGATTTCTTGGGGAAAAAATGCGAGGGCAAATTTTGGGGTACAACAGTTGCCCCTGTTCAATCTTCTTTGACTTGAAGAGTTAGATTGGCAAGTTTGCCTTTCGCGACTTGAAGATAAAAGGAGATTGGACACTAGAGTGCCCGAAAATTTGCACTTATCAAGACACTGGATGCGGGAATGGGCTTAGAGATGCCATTTGGAGATGGGTTTAACGATGCCATCTAGGAGAGCGACAGAAACTTGCCGGGGATGGGCTTAAAGATGCCATCTGGAAGGGAACATTAGGAAAGCGTCCGAGCTTTAGACCATTTCTGGACTGGGGGTCTGAACAGGCAATAGGTTGACATCCGTGGTTGGGGGAACCTACAAGCCATTTTCAAGAAGCCGTATCTAAATAAGTTGATAGATTAACATCCGTTACTTGGGAAGAATCCATGAACTGTTTTCAGAAATCTTGAAATTGAATTAGCAATAGAGCAGCATCCGTTGTTGGGAAGCATCCGTAAACTAAATTCGAAGGTTGCATCTGAACAAGCTGATAGATTAACATCCGTTACTTGGGAAGAATCCATGAACTGTTTTCAGAAGTCTTGAGAAGAATCTGAACAAGTGATAGGTTAACATCCGTTTACTTGGAGAACCCGTGAACTGTTTTCAGAAATCCTGAAGTTAAATTAGCAATAGAGCAGCATCCGTTGTTGGGAAGCGTCCGTAAACTAAATTCGAAGGTTGCATCTGAACAAGCTGATAGATTAACATTCGTTACTTGGGAAGAATCCATGAACTGTTTTCAGAAGCCTTGAGAAGAATCTGAACAAGTGATAGGTTAACATCCGTTTACTTGGAGAACCCGTGAACTGTTTTCAGAAATCCTGAAGTTAAATTAGCAATAGAGCAGCATCCGTTGTTGGGAAGCGTCCGTAAACTAAATTCGAAGGTTGCATCTGAACAAGCTGATAGATTAACATCCGTTACTTGGGAAGAATCCATGAACTGTTTTCAGAAGCCTTGAGAAGAATCTGAACAAGTGATAGGTTAACATCCGTTTACTTGGAGAACCCGTGAACTGTTTTCAGAAGTCTTGAAGTTGAATTATTTTACTCTGTCGACTGATCTTGCCTGAAAAAGGGCAAAAACTTAGTTGGATGCAATGCCATGATGTATGATACAATGTATGTCATGGTTTTATGAATGCAAATGGATGTGCATGTAAGCTGGAGAGCTGTCTTGCGTAGGATAGATGAATCCGGGCCATCGGGAGATAGGGGCATCTTGACCGCGGCTGGGGAAAATAAATCCTGGGTCATTGCTGGGGAGCTTGGAGCTTGGATTGTATACCAATCTTCTGGGGGATTTCTGAAGTCTTCTACTGGGGAGTGTTAAACTAGTAGACTTAATGCTGGGGAGGCCAGATTGAGAATCTTCAACTGGGAGAGATGTATCTCTGAAGACTGACTCTACTGGGGGATGCTAGATTTTCTTCTAAAAGAACCTGTGGGGAGAAGATTTAAAAGTCTGACTTCGCTGGGGATTGATCCTTTGAAGCTTTTGATCTGCTGGGGATACCGAACCTTGAACTCTGAGGAAAAATGATCTCCGGAAGATTCTTTGGCTGGGGATAAACTTCTCCGGGGATAGTACTGATAGGTTATTGTTGGGGGAATTCTGAGGAACTCCGCTGGGGATGGGAAGAATTCTGGCGAGTGTGACCTCTCCTGACGGTTAGTCGAGGATAAACCAGTTATACGCCTTTGTGAAAATAACTTTGAATAAAACTTGGAAGGGACGTCCGTACTCTGCGGGGATTATCTTTCGGAATCTTACGGGGATAAACTCCGAGGGTCTGCTGGAGATAGACCTCAAGGTTTGTTAGGGACGTGGATTACAGATCTCGAGGGATTTCCTTTGGAAGGGTGTTGAAATACTCGTCTGTACTTTCATCCTATCAGTAATCCTTTTCTTAGGTTCAATTAGGAAGTGATCATGTTTCAAATGCATATGCCTATTTAACAAAACATTGGACGTTTCTCAAAATAAAACAAATAGTGCAAGAGAAAAAGGAAAAGGGAAATGACACAAATTTTGGGAAGAGTATTTGTATTGATTTTCTTTGAGTATATTTATACAAGGGAAACAATCATCCTAGTAAGAGGATCTTGTCGTAAATATTTGAAAAATTTAAAACAAAGATGGCTATGTGAAATAATTCCATGAGATCCCACTCTGCTGTAGCTTTCACAACTCCGAACATCTGTCCATTCCATGCTTCGTTTGACGATGACTGGATTGATCAGAAACCTGGGACCGGTTGATGAAGAGACTGTCTTTGAAGTGATCTGACGAGACATAGTTATACGCTTAAATTCCCTAACTTTTGCCTGAATCGCCCTTTCAGGTTTTCGATCCACCGGGAAACCCCTTTTTGCCCAAGCCGCCCTTTCGGGTTTTCGACTTGCCGGGTGTACAGATTTTTTTTGTTTTTATCCCTAATTTTTGCCTGAACCTCCCTTTCGGGTTTTCGGTTCACCGGGACGCCCATTTTTGCCCAAGCCGCCCTTTCGGGTTTTCGACTTGTCGGGTTATTTTATGCGTAGTATCTTTTGACTATGTCTGCGTTCGCAGGGTGCGGCAAATCGTCGCCGTCCATGGTGGTTAGAATCATCGCACCACCAGAAAATACGCTCTTGATTACAAACGGTCCTTCGTATGTAGGAGTCCATTTGCCCCTGGGATCACTTTGCGGTAGGATAATCCGCTTGACTACTAGATCTCCAACTTGATATACCTGACGTCTGACTTTCTTATTGAAGGCCTTGATCATTCGTTTTTGATACGTCTGACCATGGCATACAGCGGCAAGTCGCTTTTCGTCGATCAGATTGAGTTGATCAAGTCGGGTCTGAATCCACTCATCTTCATTCAAACCTGCGTCTTTCATAATTCTCAGAGACGGGATCTGAACTTCCATAGGCAAAACGGCTTCCATGCCATAAACCAAAGAAAACGGGGTTGCCCCAGTTGAGGTACGTATCGTCGTACGGTATCCATGCAGCGCAAACGGCAACATCTCATGCCAGTCTTTGTAAGTGACTGTCATTTTCTGAATGATCTTCTTGATATTTTTGTTCGCAGCTTCAACAGCACCGTTCATCTTCGGTCTATAGGGAGATGAATTGTGATGATAAATCTTGAACTGTTCGCATAATGCAGTGATCATTGTATTATTCAGATTGGTACCGTTGTCTGTGATGATTCTGTCTGGAACACCATACCGACATATGAGATTTTGCTTGATAAAGCGGGCAACCACATTTTTGGTGACGGAAGCGAAGGAAGCTGCTTCGACCCATTTAGTGAAGTAGTCAATGGCAACCAGGATGAAGCGATGTCCGTTGGAAGCCGTGGGTTTGATCTCTCCAATCATATCAATGCCCCACATTGCAAAGGGCCATGGAGCAGTCAGAACGTTGAGAGGAACCGGAGGGACATGAACTTTGTCGGCATAGACTTGACATTTATGACAAGTACGGGAATGTTGATGGCAATCAGCCTCCATGGTAGACCAATAATAGCCTGCCCTTAGGATCTTCTTGGCCATTGTATGCCCGCTCAAATGAGTGCCAAAGGGGCCGCTGTGTATATCAGTCATGATCAACTCTGCTTCAGCCTTATCAACACATCGGAGTAATACACAATCATGGCTTCGTTTGTAGAGGATGCCGTTGCTCAGGAAGAACTTAGCGGCGAATTTCCTTAAGAACTTCTTATCATTCACGGAAGCTCCTTCAGGATAGTCTTGGGTCTCGAGATACCTTTTGATTTCATGGAACCAAGGTTGTTCCACTACTTCTTCGGTGTTAATCTCGTGACAATGCGCTGGTTCATCCATTCGCTCGATGGTGATTTGGGGAGCCTCGTTATCCCAATTGAGTTTAAACATGGAGGACATTGTGGCTAGAGCATCTGCTAGCTGATTCTCTTCTCGCGGAAAGTGCTCGAAGGTAATTTGCTCGAAATGAGGCAACAACGTCAGAACATGTTCTTTGTATGGAATAAGATTGGGATGCTTGGTATCCCAGTCTCCTTTGATTTGGCTAATGACCAAAGCCGAGTCCCCGAATACAATCAGAGATTTGATCCCCAAGTCCATGGCAGCCTTGAGACCAAAGATGCAGGCTTCATACTCCGCCATATTGTTTGTGCAGCTGAAACAAAGTCGGGCCGTGAAAGGAGTGTGGCATCCTTCCGGAGAAATAAGTACCGCGCCAATTCCGTTTCCAAGTGCATTTGAGGCACCATCAAAGTACAGGGTCCATCGGGATCCCTTTTCGGGTCCGTCATACGGTCCGTCATCTTTAATGTTGTCCAAACTCATGATGTCCTCGTCCGGGAAATCAAATTTCATGGGTTGATAGTCTTCGATAGCCTGATGAGCCAGATGGTCCGCTAGCACACTCCCTTTTATAGCCTTTTGGGTGGTGTATTGGATGTCATACTCGGTCAAGATCATTTGCCATCTGGCTATCCTTCCTGATAAAGCGGGCTTTTCGAAGATATATTTGATAGGATCCATTTTGGATATCAACAAGGTAGTATGAGTCAACATATACTGTCTTAGTCGGCGAGCAGCCCATACCAAAGCGCAGCAAGTTTTCTCGAGCAGTGAGTAGCGAGTCTCACAGTCGGTAAACTTTTTGCTAAGGTAATAAATGGCATGCTCTTTTCGACCAGACTCGTCATGCTGGCCCAAAACACACCCCATTGAATTGTCCAAAACGGTCAAATACATGATCAATGGTCTTCCTTCGACGGGTGGCATCAGAATAGGAGGTTCTAGCAAATATTCCTTGATTCTATCGAAAGCAGCTTGGCAGTCGTCGTTCCATTCAATTATCTGATCTTTCTTCAAGAGTTTGAAAATTGGCTCACAGGTAGAAGTCAGATGTGAAATGAATCTGGCAATATAGTTTATGCGCCCCAAGAAACCCCTAACTTCCTTTTCAGTACGAGGGGTAGGCATCTCTTGTATTGCTTTCACTTTTGCCGGGTCAACCTCAATGCCTTTGTTGCTTACGATGAATCCCAGGAGTTTACCGGACCTAACTCCAAAAGTGCATTTACTTGGATTTAGCCTGAGTTTGTATTCTTTCAATCTGGCAAACAGCTTTTCTAGATGTTCGAGGTGCTCCTCCTCTGTCTGTGACCGAGCTATCATATCGTCTACGTAAACTTCAATCTCATGGTGTATCATGTCATGAAATAGAGCTACCATGGCGCGTTGATAGGTTGCTCCTGCGTTCTTCAACCCGAACGGCATCACTTTGTAACAGAAAGTGCCCCATTGCGTGACAAAAGTTGTTTTCTCCATGTCCTCGGGGGCCATTTTGATTTGATTGTAGCCTGAGAATCCATCCATGAAAGAAAACACTTTATGCTGAGCTGTATTGTCAATTAGGATGTCAATATGAGATAGCGGAAAATCATCCTTAGGGCTGGCCCTATTCAAATCCCTGTAGTCTACACACATTCTGACTTTGCCGTCCTTCTTAGGTACTGGCACAATATTAGCGACCCATTGAGGATAGGACGTGACAGCCAGAAAGCCAGCATTGAACTGCTTCATCACTTCTGCTTTGATTTTTTCGGACATGTCAGGCCTCATTCGGCGAACTTTTTGTTTGATCGGTGGACAGTCTTCTCTTGTGGGGAGACGGTGAACCACGATGTCGGTGTCTAGGCCCGGCATGTCTTCATAGGACCAAGCGAAGATTTCAACATACTCATTCAATAACTGTACCAAGCGTTTCTTGACTTCTGGTTCCAGATTGGCACCCATTTGTACCTCCTTCCGATTTTCCTCGGTCCCCAAGTTGATAGTTTCCAACGGCTCTTTATGCGGTAAGATGGCCCTCTCCTCTTGTTGCAGGAGCCTGGCTAGTTCCCCTGGTACTTCACAACCCTCGTCGTCCTCATACTCGGCTAGATTGACCAGGTCTTCAGAGTTATTGAAAGATACAGCAGAATAGTCACCCATGGAATCCGGAGTGGATGGGTACCTGCATTGGTGAGTGTGGGTGTGTGTAAGGGATAGCCATCCTTAAACAAAAATACAGAAGGAAAGAAAATGAACACAAGCAGTTTATCAAATGAAAAACGTCCAATGAATCATTAAACATGGCATATGAATATGAAAGATAGTCAAAACCCTTACAAGTGGACCTACATGCCCCGGGTAAGGCAGGAGGTGGAAAGATAGTGTACTGATTGTTTGAAAGTAAAAATATTACAGACCAAAATAGAAAATGTTTGATAGATAAATTACTGAGGAATAAAAGTGACAGGGACAAAGTCTTTAGCCTCCCAATTGTTCAGCCCTCCTCTGACTGTCGGGTGAATCCACTCTTCAAAGTTGCTTTCTTCATCTTCATCTTCCAGGGCGTTGACTTGGTAAGGAGAAATCTTGACTGGAGCTCTCTCAATCTTTGACCGGCGCATGGCCTTCTGACCAGCGGTGGTGAAGCCTAAACCAAGCTTATCAACCTTATGCGGAAAGTCGGGTAGCTGTCCCCATGCTGAATTCTTTCCTTCTTTAACTGCAGCCCTTGCATCCTCCAGAGATGCCATCCTGGCCATCTGCCTTGGTGTCTCAGCTGCCAACTTCGCCACTGCTATCTGAGGGAGTACCTCCTCGAAATGTTGAAACGGTGTCTCAATGAACTCCCCTTCGACTTCCACGTACCGGAAAGAATTTAAATGGCTAATCATGTACTCTTCCTCGCCATGGACAGTAATGATTTTACCCTTTACAGGATATTTCAGCATTTGGTGCAAGGAGGAGGTGACTGCCCCAGCATGGTGTATCCAAGGTCTACCCAGCAGGCAGGAGTATGATGGACGGATGTCCATTACATAGAAAGTGGATTTGAACACCTCGGTACCTATCTTGACAGGAATTTCAACTTCTCCATGGACCATTCTTTTCGACCCATCGAAGGCTCTGACGACGATATCACTTGGCTTTAATTCCAATCCTTCGCAATCTAGCCGGTCCAAGGCCTTCTTAGGCAAAACATTCAGCGATGAACCGGTATCAACCAAAACATGTGCAAGGGTGGTTCCGCGACACTCGATTGAAATATGCAACGCATCATTGTGATTTCGGCCTTTAGGGGTCAGGTCGGCATCAGAAAAGCCTAATCCATTGTCTGCGGTCAGGCTAGCCACGCAATGTTGAAATTGATTTGCGGAGGTTTCTTGAGGCACATGAGCTGCCTTTAGAAACCTAATCAAAGCTTGAGCGTGCGCTTCCGAACAAAGCAACAGTGCCAACATGGAGATCTTGGAGGGGGTTTGCCCCAACTGTTCCACTACATCGTAATCACTTTTCTTGATTATCCTCAAAATTTCGTCCATCTCTTTCTTGGAAGCTTCCGGAATCACCAAGGGCTGAGCCCTCGTCCTGACGGGCTCATCTTGTATTCCTTTTCCTTTATCGGCGATGGTAGGAGAGGCAGCACTAGGAACGAAAGTTTCTTTGATCAAAGGAGTTCTGGTAGGGAGTCTCGCTGGTGCAGGGATGATTTCTTTTACTGACGAGGGTCCAAAGAC
The DNA here is from genome assembly GCA_948472305.1 of Vicia faba. Taxonomy (NCBI): domain Eukaryota; kingdom Viridiplantae; phylum Streptophyta; class Magnoliopsida; order Fabales; family Fabaceae; genus Vicia; species Vicia faba. The sequence continues at coordinate 1,267,700,090 of OX451740.1, forward strand.
TGCTTTTGGAGGAGCAATCTCTGGAGAAAAAATCCTCCCACTTCTGGTGATTTTGCTGGTGCCCGCAATGTTACTAATGCTGGCTTCATCATCATCTGAATCCTCTTCAATTATTTCAACTTGCTTGATACCATGGTAGTAGATGTCACCACCATAATTCCAAGGTATCGACTTCTCGGAGACATAGGGAACCGGCCCCGGCCTCGTTATCTTCAACGGTATGGACTTTGCAACTGGCGTAATCTTAACTGGCTTTCTGACGGCCTCGGGAAGATTGGCGTGGATGGTTATGATTGAGATACTTTCAACGTGAACTGGAACAACAGGAACTTTCTCGAACAAAATTTGTCGGCTATCTATGAGGCCTTGGATGCCTTCCTTTAGTAGCGGACAACCCAACGGCAGAGAGTGACAACAGTAACAGTCTCTATTACATCCCGGGAAGATCCCAGCCCTTAACAAATTTAGCTTAACGGTTAACAGTGGAGTAGTTAGATCACTAACGTCAGTAACATACCGATCCTCCTCAATGGCGTTGACGTTCCGACCGTGCTTCGGCATAGGTGCAGAGATCACATTGGGTTTTTCTGGAGCGTCAAACTCTACCTCCTTGGCGTCTATCAAGTCCTGGATCTTATGCTTGAGGGCCCAGCAATCGTTGGTGTCATGCCCAACACTGTCTGAATGATAGGCGCACTTAGCATTGGCATGGTAGTATGGAGAAGATGTATTGACATTCTTTGGCGCTTCTTTGATAGAGGCCAGATTCAATTTCAACAGATGGGGAAGTACCTGCGCTGGGGTCATATTGATACGAGTGAACTGCCGTTGTGGCCTTTCCACTCGTTGCTGGTTCGGTCTAGATTGGTTGTAGCGAGGCTGCTCGCTTGGAGCATTTTGGATCATTACGGCCCCCACAGTCGGCCGACGCTCCGTCTTCCCTGCTCTCCTTTGCGAATATACCATAGCTGTCTCCTTCTTAAACGGCTTCTTCTCCATACTTGCGGCGACACCCTTCTGAATTTTTCCCGACTTGATGCCAGCCTCGATTCTCTCACCCGTTAAGATCAAATCAGTAAATCCCGCGGAAGAGTTACCGATTAAATGATTGAAAAATGGCCCAGATAGGGTCCCAAGAAACATATCAACGAGCTCACGATCGGTTAAAGGAGGCTGCACCCTGCCAGCCAAATCCCTCCACTTTTGTGCGTATTCCTTGAATCCCTCACTTGTTCCTAGCGACATACCCTGAAGTTGGGTACGGGTAGGAGCAAGATCGGAATTATACTGGTATTGTTTATAGAAAGCGGTGGCCAAGTCTTCCCAATTCCTGACACTGGTTCCTTCTAACTGATAAAACCATTCCAACTGGGCTCCCGCCAGACTGTCTTGAAAGAAATGAATCCAGAGATTTTTATCAGCTGTATAGGGCTGAATCTTTCTCACATAGGACCTGAGGTGCATTTTGGGGCAAGACAGCCCGTCATACCTTACAAACGCCGGCACCTTGAACTTTGGAGGAATCACAATTCCGGCGACCAAGCCCATGTCTTCAAAATCCAGACCCGGCACCTTCTGCAATTCCATTGCAGCCAATCTGTCCTCTAAACCCTTGTACTTGTCATCAGCGGGAGGATACTGCTGGTCCGAATAATCCTCGTCTTCTTCCACGTCTTCCTCTTCTGCATCAGACTCGGAAGGCACTGCAACCCGATCTCTTTTACTAGTCCCCTCATCAGAAGTAGGGGGAAAATCGAGCACCCTCCGAGCTTCTCTGTCAAATCTTCTCCCCAAGGTAGCCACTCCGACCCTCTTTTTATTCTTCACTGGGTCTTTGCTCTCCAGATGAGCCTTGATATCCTCTTGACTCTTGACCAAGGTCATCAAGAGTTGCTGGAATTGTGCATTCTGGGCTTGTAGGTCTTTGACTGTTTGCTCGAGATCCATCCTACTGAAATAAACAGCAGATAGATAAGGAAACCTGGAGCGAGACCTGCTTATGCACATGATGAATGGTATGCTGATGTATGCAATGCATTCAAGGATTTAGGACATTCAAAATCGTTTCAGACAAAGAAGAACGCACGTCATATTAAGAAGAAATCTGTTAATACATAAATGCCCCATGGGCCAAATGTTACAACATAAACCTCTCAAGGCAGAAAGACATTGCGCATCCTCTTCGGTGCGATGTAGGTATTGAGGGCCTCCTGCTCGTGAAGTCGGCGGGTAAGCTCCAGAACCTTCTTTTCGCTGGCGTAGTAGCTAGCTTCAAAAGTGTTCCGTTCCTCCTTGAGCTGAATCCAACTCCTCTGCATTTCCTCCCACGATGTAGGCATGTCTGGATGTAGGATGGTGTAGGGGACCTCTCCTTCATTGACGGGCTCCTTGATCACTGGGAGTACATGGGGATAAGGCATCATCAGACTTTGAGCGCGGGCTCGTACCCACTTGAGGTAGGGCTCAAGAGGGATGGAGTTCTTGTGTCCCAGGGTCTTGCTATCAATCTTGTTGAGTTTTCCCCAAGCTCTGATGAACCTTTGGCGAAGTCCTTGCACATCGTCGTCGAAGTCAAAAACTAGGCTAGGAATCAGCATGTCATGAGGGCCATCCCTCCGTGCGTACCCAAATTGCCTCAAAGCTAGGCAAGGGTTGTAGGTGATACCTCCCCTAATTCCAAGTAAGGGGACATTAGGAAATTCTCCGCAACGATCGACGATGATGATATTTTCTCTAGACCGAGAACACCAATGTATATCAGCATGAGTGAGAGTCATCAATCGCTGGGACCACCTTATACTCTGATCATTCTTCAAGACAGATTGTGGAAGGTGCGAAATAAACCACCTCGCGAGGATAGGAGTGTAGCACATGAGAACACCCCTCCTTCTCATTGTTCGTGTGTAAAATGAGTGAAGGATGTCTCCAAGCAATGTTGGTATTGGATTTCTGGACAAGAAGATTTTGACGGCGTTGACATCTACCAACTGGTCAGGATTTGGGAATAGGACCAACCCATAGATAAGGAGTGCCACAATTTCTTCAAATGCTTGCAGGTCCAATGAGTTCCAACATTCCTGCGCCTTCTCAAACAAGAACTTTGCTAAGAATCCTTTGACACCGCTTCTGGTTTCCCAATGCCCCTGGATTTCAGATGGTTGTAGATGTAATGCTCGAGCAACATCATCAGGCTTCGGTTCCTTCTCCGTACCGTTGAAGGGTAGTTGATTAAGGATAGGGATTCTTAGGAGTTGAGAAAACTCCTCCAAAGTGGGCACCAACTGATAATCCGGGAAAGTGAAGCAATGGTGAAGGGGGTCAAAGAACTGAAATAGCACTTTCATCATGTCTTCTTCGATGTTGGTGTTGACCAGGTTGAGCAGTCTACCATGTCTTTCGCTGAAGGATGATTTTCCGGAATTCTTGAGGTGAGCTCCTTGAGTTGAGGAGAGATTCTCACAAGGTTGACTTGAATGGTGTTTCTGCGAGGAATTTCCATGACCTACAAAACAAGAACAATGATGAAGGCCCAAACCCTTGAAATGGTTAGTAAATGCATATGATGCTTCATGATGTTTATGATGTATGCATAAAACATGTGTACAAGCAAATCACACCAAACCCTAGTTTCTGGCTTGCATGGGGTTTCACAGGTAAGTACCCTCTTGAGTGTAGTTGGCTTAAAAAAAACCTGTCCTATAAATAGTAACCGGGTTCTAAGGAGCTCAATATCACTGGATTGCTTTCATTGTTCATTGTTTTGGTTTAGCCACTTAACTGGCGACCAGAATATTCCAAGAAAACAACCCTCAATGAGTGTAGTATCGAGTATCTACCAACTTCGGACTGCACCAAAGCCGGTCATCTCACTACTCCTAATAAAAGGCCAAGATGGTCAAGTAAGGTTCTAGGTCATTAGTGTTTAGTGACATCGCTCAGCGGCCCCGTACTCTCCTTGATTGAACTCAAGGGTTACCGGTACCCACAAATATGTCGCACTAATATAGTTATTGCTTAGACCGTGTCGGTATACCCCGCACAGTTTCCACAACGTATTGCTATCTATGAATGTTTCCCCAAAATCCGGGCGGAGGATTATAAACCCAAACAATAGAACCAAGGTATAAAGCAAGCAAACCAACCAATTAGTCATGTAAGAAAGTGATCTAAGCCCTAAGGTAACCCCACTTAAAAACAGTCCCCAGCAGAGTCGCCAGTTCTGTGATACGGTGGGAGAACTGACTAGTGTTTTGCGTTCATATTCGCACTTGTGCGGTTAGCAAGAGTCGCCACCGACTTTTTATTTTATCCTAAAGGAAAGGCTAAAAAAGCACAGCAAAAACCTTTTTTGAGATATTTCGTGGGTTCGGGGGGTAGATTATGAAAAGGGAAGGTATTAGCACCCTTTTCATCCATGGTTATCCATGGGCTCTTAGGTACTTGCTTAGATCGACCTTGCCTTGGTTTTCAATCGTGTGAAATGGTGCTTTGTGGATTGTTTTGAAAATGTTTTGAAAAGATGCCTTGTGTTAGGCTAACCTCGTAACAATTCTTTACTCGAATGTTTTACAAAAGGTGTTTTGTCTTTTAAAAAGATGTTTCAAGGGTTTGAAAAGTTTGATTTTTGAAAAGTGTTTGTGAAGTGAGTTTTGAAATTAGGCAAGTGTTTTCTTTGCAAATTGACAAGCACTTAAGAGTTTATCTACCCTAAAGCTTTCTCAAAAGATTTTTGTCGTGTTTTAACCCCTTTTTTAACAATTTTGTTCTACCATTGAAATTGGTAGGCAATCTTGTATTTAGGAAGTTTATTCGGGACGGGCGCGGGTCATCGTATGGACCATGAATGCAATGGTGCCAAGTGTCTTTGGCAATTTGTTTTGAAGGGACTTGATCATTTTTGATAGGCGACTTTCGAAAGCGTCATCGAGGGACTTATGATCATTTGAATTCGTTTTGCCAAAGAAACTCGACGTGCAAGCATGGCCCATTTGGAAGGCAACATGTGGGATTACCCTAGGGGGGTGCAAGTGTGATTGTGTATTGATTACATGTATTTGTCTTGTATTAGGTTATCTAGCGTTTTGATTTTATATACATACAAACCCTAGGTCTAACCATGGTATAATTGGAAAACTGTAAATTGTGGAATGTAAATCTACGCTATTACACAATAATATCCAGGAGTGGGGGTACAAATGTACAAGGGGATGAGACTTATAGTACCCAATAATTTACAACCAAATCGAATGTCGCGATCGAATGAATATCAAATATAAATGTAAGATAAACATGTGTATAGGGTAATGTGAATGTATTTGTGTAAGTGTACAAATGTATATGTATGTGTAAGTATGTACAGGTGCGGAATGTGAAATTGAGCCGTATTAGGGTTTTGACCTAGATAAATGTTTTTTAGATGAATCTTGATTTTTGTATGTTTAATTATGTACAAAATGTATATTAATTAAAGAATTTCAATTTTAATTATGTATATATAAAAAAAGAAAAGAAAAAGATAACATATATAAATGTATTTCAAAAAAAATGTTTTTAAGTTAATCGTGTGTAAAAAGTATTTAAATTAAGAAAAAGTATTTTCAATTTAATTATGAAAAAGTTTATTATTTCTATGTGTAAATATACTTAAGAAGGATGCTTTAACTTATATGATAAAAATGCAATTTAATTAGTATTTTACAAAAACATTGTTAAAGTTAGTAAAAGAAATGAATATTGCTTATGAAAAGAAGGTTAGTGTCAAGAAGTAAAAACAAAGAAAGGGAAGGGTTAGTATTTGTTAGAAAAAGTTAGTGGGCTTAGAGGAATCAGGAAACGGGTCAGGCCCTAAGGTTTGAAACAGAATTAGGGTTAGGCAAATTGTTTCAGTTTGGGAGCGAAGGCAGCGGCGCCGTGCGTAAGCTCATCTTCTTCGTTCGAGCTTCCCTGAGTACTTATCTCCGGCCACCAACTCTTTCTCCAGAAACCTTTCTTCCCTCCGTTGATATGAGCCGAGCGTCCTTGCAACATGGTTCGTTTTAATGCCTTATGTTCTTATCTCTTGTCTTTTTACAATTTGCTTGTTTGATTTGAGTTTTAAGTTGAACCTGTGCCATTGTGAGGTGGTGGAGAAAGAAGGAGAAGAATGGCTACCTTCGTTTGGGAGATGGAGGAGAGGCGGAGAGCGAGATGTTTGAGGAGGCCGGAGCGGTGTTCCAGTGGTGAAGCTTGATGCTTGTTTCTTGACGCCTTCCTGGTAATCTCGTTCTTTGCTTATGCTTAAGGTTTTGATGATGTATGCACTGAGAAACCCTAATTCCTCACTTCTTTACCTCTTGTCCCTTTGCTACTGTTGAAACAATGTTTTGACTAGTTTTTCTTCTTCTCTACTGCTTGCGTTGCCTTGGGAATTCTGTATGTTGCCTTGGATGTTTTTGTCTGAGTATTTGCTTGTGTGCTTGCCTATGATGAAGCTTGCTTCTGAGGCTCTTTGAACTGCCTTTTGAGATTGCTACTGAGTTCACTTTGAATTGCTTCTTTCTTCTTCTTCTTGAGAGGCTATGCGCTTGCTTGTGTGCTTGATGCTATGGTTGAAACAACTCTTGTTTTGATTAGCTTCTTATTGTTGCCTTTGTGTTGTTGCCTGGAATTTTGCTGGATGGTTGCCTTGAGGTGCCCAGTGATGATCTCAGATCTGAGGGCCTATGTGTTTGTTTGATACTTGAGATGTTGGTTTCATAAAATGGTGAGGCTTGAGTTTGGATATGAGGTTTGTATGTTTTTTGGTTATGACTGATGCTTATGCTCAACTCAGTTTAGTATATCAGGTTTTTTGTGTTTAGCATAAGATGGTGAGGTTATTGGTATGGTGCAGGTTTGGGACAGTAGTGGTTATTGTTTCAGTTTTGATGGGCTCAGGGTGTTTTTTATGGATTGGTTTGGATAATATATGGCCATGGCATTATGTAGGCAGGTCCTGAGTTTTTTTTTGTGTTTATGGCTAATGCTGGCTCTTTGTATGGTTATGGCATTGGTTAGATGATCTTTTGTTATGACAGGATATTGGTGTTTGATGACAGTAGGCTGGTTCTTGACTTGGGGGTTAGACAGATATTTGAGGTGTTGGTGAGGAGAATGCAGTTTTTTTTCAGTTTTTGGTCTTTTTTTTTTTGCTTTGTACAACTACTGAGTTGTATATATCTCTTTCTTTTTACCTTGGCGCCCAATCCCTTTTTAAAGTTGTGGTCTTCCCTTTGACCCAAGTCTGCTGGACAATTTCACAAGATTTCATGGCATTTTTCCATTTCAGTAATTGGCTATGCTGTGTAATTTTTTGAACAATGCTGAATTAGCCTCTTTGTTGTATATCTTTTCTGCCTCTACTGTCTATGCCTGCTGTCTATGTTACTGAACTGAGTTGGCTCTTTTCTGATTTTGTGTATCTTTCTCTTCCTGCTATTGTCTGCTGTGGACTGTTATTATGCAGAGTTGATGAAATTGGTACACATTCCTCTCTCTTCCTTTTGCCTGCTGTGCTGATGTCTATGCCTAACCTGAACTGAGTTTGCTTTATCTCTCTTTACTTCTCTCTACAGTACAGCAAAGATTTTTATATGATTTTTATTTGTACTGTTCTGAAGGGGTTCTATGGGAAATGATGAGTTAAGGTTGTTTTGCTTGCATAATACGTCCTGCATCTCCTTTTGACAGTTTGTAGGCTTTGATAGCAACTTGTACCATTTTGACTTCTTTGATATCTTTTGGCATTCTGACAGTAGCCTTTTGCTTTTGGATAGAAAGTTTGGATTGGATTTTTCAGTTTGGATTTGAACTTTATGGTTTGAATTGGACATTGAGATTCTATGCAGTTTGCAAACTTTTTAGAAACTATGCATTTGCATTTGCATTCATGAAATAAAATAATCTTCCCTCTCTGTGAACCGGGAGAAATCCCGTGATTTGCAGAGAGGGTCAACTGATCCCAGTCAGTGGCCCCTAATGACGAGCAATTTTTTAACTGTCTTTTTTTTCAATTTTAATGCTTTCTGACTTTTCTTATTTCTTTTTGCAGATGAAAAATGGAATACCGGAGCGGAGTGAAGAATGAAGAATGTTTAGAAAATAGGATAATTTTATTTCTATGTAATCTTTAAATCAAATGTAAATTATTGTTTGTAACAACAATTTGTAAATAATTCAAATATCAATAAAAATCCAAATTATCCAATTGGTTCCATTTTCTTTATTGCTTATTTATTTATTTAAAATTCTTAGAATTAAAACAATTGAAAAATAAATTCAATCATTTAATTTTAGAATAATAAATAACTAAAATAAAACAACATTGATCCAATAAACCTGTCTTATCCAAAATCCAAAGCAAAGCAGCAATTAACCCAGATAGACTGATCAAACACATGAACACTGTTAATCCAATACTGCATCTTGTATCTGACTGGCCCAATCAAAACGTACTGAATTCAAACCACTGTCTCTTTTATTGATTAAACCAAGATAACGCGAATTTTAATCTGAATCTTGAAATAAACCGCAAAGTGCTGTGGAATTCAAATTCTTCTGAGAATATGCCCATAAAACCCTAATTCCCGATTAAATGCCAAATCACGCTCGCTTGATCAAAATTGAACCAAAAATCAAACAAACCCTAAGCCCACTGTATGAAACAATTCAGAGCTCTGAAAATCAGTAAAAACCCTAGTTTTGCTTGACTGTCAAGAAAAGTCCGTTTGTCCGATTCTTGAGCCAGTTTGAGAAGTCAGGAAATGCTTGAAGCTGAGATTTCTTGGGGAAAAAATGCGAGGGCAAATTTTGGGGTACAACAGCTGGGCCTGTGTGGTTTCTTCTTTTTGCACCCTATTTCCATTTTCTTACCCCCTAAGCCCATTTGCCTTATTTTTAATTCTTTTTGACTTTTTCTTTTTTTGTTTGACTTGTTTATTTTTTCTCAGCATATTAAAATTTTGAAAATATTTTTCTCACCATTTTTTTATTTTTATTTGATTTTATTTGATTTTCCTTTAGTTTATACATAAATATATATACATATTATTATTTAGGATAAATGGAAAATATGTAAAAATACTTCTATTTTTATTTTTATTTTATATAACCCTCTGAAAATATTTCACATAAAAAAAATACTATTTTCAAAAAAATTAATTATTATTATTATTTATATATATAATACATATTTAGGATAATATGAATATATATATATATATATATATATATATATATATATATATATATATATATATATATATATATATATATATATATATATATATATATATATATATATATATATATATATATATATATATATATATATATATATATATATATATATATATATATATATATATATATATATATATATATATATATATATATATATATATATATATATATATATATATATATATATATATATACACTTAGAGTAAAAATACCAAAAAATGTACACATTTTATTTTTTTATTTAAACACTAAAAAAATACCCTCTTTTTACAAATATACTATATTTTATTTTATTTTTGTACATAATAAGTAAATACTTGTATTAAATTAAATAATAATACATTTTCTTTAAAATTAGGGTTTTTGCCCTAAAAGTTAAAAATACTCAAAATAATACCTTTTTTATTTTCTTATTTTATTTTACATAAACCATACTTTTCTCATACATATAAAAACTTTCTTTTTTGCATTTTGCATATTTATTTAATTTTCATTTAATTATGCAATTTATTTACCTTGCAAATATTCAAAAATGATGTAATAATTTAGATTTACATTACTTGTCAATATCCCCATTTGAACATTTGTACCCCCCTTCCCATATTTGGTTTTGTAATAGCTTAGTAAATTTATTTTCGCACTTTATTGCTTTCTAATGATAACATGTTAGAATTAGGGTTTGTATGCGAAAAAACGACAAAAAAATAGTTATGACCTAATCTCAAGACAAATGAGCATGAAAATGGACACACAAATCACACTTGCACCCCTAGGGTACTCCACTTTGTTGCCTTCAAATAAATGGGCCATATTGCATGTTGGGTCTCTTTGGGCAAAACAAACAAATTGAATGATCATAGTCCCTCGATAACATTTTTCAAAACCAACAAAAACAAATGATCAAGTCCCTTAAAGAAAATGCCCAAAGATACTTGGCACCATTGCAATTATGGTCTAAAACGATGACCCGCGCCTGTCCCTTCCACATCCTAACACAAGGTTGTCCACCAAATACAATGGTGGAACAAACTTGTTAAAAGGGTTAAAACATAGCAATAATCTTTGAGAAATTTAGGAGTAGATAACCTCTTAGTTACTTGAATCAAACTTGCAAAACAAAACACTTGCCTATTTCAAAAACCACACATCGCTACACTTTCAAAACAACTTTCAAAAACAAATGAAAACCTTTTCAAAAGACATACATCTTTGTATACATCCCCACATGGATCATTACAAAGGTTGCCACCACATTGGCCTCTTTTCAAAACATTTTCAAACCCACACACTCAAGCACCATTTAAAACAATTGAAAACACAAGGCAAGTGATCTAAGCAAGTAACTAAGAGCCCATGGATAACCATGGATAGAAAGGGTGCTAATACCTTCCCTTTCTATAATCTACTCCCCGAACCCAAGAAAACATATCAAAAGGTTTTTGCTGTGCTTTTTAACCTTTCCTTAGGATAAAATAAAAAGTCGGTGGCGACTCTTGCTCAACCGAAACATTTGCGAAAACAAACGCAAAATCTCAAGTCAGTTCTCCCACCGTATCACAGGTACCTTTCGATTCACTTCCCCTAAACTGTAGTATAACACCACCTTCGATTCACTTCCTCAAACTGCAGTATAACAAAACCTTCAATTCCCTCATAAATACCATCCTTTCGATTCAAGCAGAGAAGTGGTCCCAGTAGCGCAAGGAAGTTACAGCAAAGTTTGGTCCACCACCAAGGAAGTCATATACAGCTCCTTCGATTGACACTTCAAGAGGTAAGTTCCTCTAAACTTGGAACTTTCTATTTAAAACATCATTTGTACATGTAAATAAAAGAGAAAGTGTATATATCACATCTAGGGAATTGACCATGCTTTAGCTTTCGATTATCACTGCCATGTACATTCAGTCTTGGGATTTTGGTGCCAAATAAATTTGTTTTAACCCTTGGGCCTGTAGCTTTCAAAGGTTATGTTTGTTAGGCTCGTATCCAAACTTTAGGCAGGTTGTGTGTATCCTTCGATTGACTGAACAGGGGAGCCTTTCGAATCTCAACTGGGAAGAGTTGCACTCATGCAATCGAAAGGGAGGACTGGGCACTTTAAATGTTCAGAAACAAGTTTACCTTTTACCCAATCGAAGTTGCCTCATGAAAGGATGAAACAGACCACCCCAGTGGTATCAACAGCGCGCGCAAAAAGTATTTTTGTATAGGGACTTGAGTTCGAACCTTGGTAGGACCAAAAATAGTTTTTGCCTTTTCTATTTGTGTTCTTTGTTTTTTACAAACTTCAAACATTTTTTCAACCAATCAAAACAACTCCTTTTGAGTTGATTTTTACACACTATTTATTTACAAGTTTTATTTCATGAATCTATAAAAATATTACAAAATAAAAAATATTTTATTTTAATTAAACAAAACCTTTCATATAAATAAAATTCAAAACAAAGTTCGTCTTCTTTTCATTCCAATTTTGTACGTTTATTCATATTCGATATGGTTGTAATAGATAATTAGAATTTTATTTCTTGCAACCCCCATTTGTACATTTGTATTCCCTATCCCCAAGTGATGTAATAGCGTAGTAAATTTACTTTCCGCAATTTATCACTTTCATATAAATGCTAGTAGTTAGGGTGTGTATGGCAAGATTAAAACCAATTCTTAGAAAACCTTAAATTCAAGACAAAAATGCTTGCAATCAAACACACTTGTACACATGCACCCCTAGGGTTAACTCCAGAGTCGCCTTATACAAAAATGGCCATATTACGCATGTAAGTTGTCTTAACAAAAACAAACAAATACAAGATCATAGTCCCTCGATGACACTATTCAAAGTTGCCTTACAAAAATGATCTTAGTCCCTCAAAAATGCTAAGATACCTTACAACATTGCTAATCATGGCTATACGATGACCCACGCCCGTCCCGTTTACATCCAAAGATAGGGTTGCTTACCAAATCAATGGTAAGACAACAATGTCAACGAAAAAGAAAATGAACAAGAAAGACATTTGAGTAGGTAGATTACTTTTAGTTACTTGCTCCATTCCAAAACAAATATCCTTGCTATTTTCAAAACAAACACACATATTTCCAAACATCTTACAAACATTGAAAACATTTTCAAAAAGATCAACATCTTTGTATACATTCTTACGAACGAGAGTCATTACAAAGATTGCCTAAACAATGGCCTCTTTTACAAAATACTTTCAAAACCACACAAAGCACAATTTCAAACAAAAGCAAGTGATCTAGCAAGTAACTAAGAGCCCATGGAAAACCATGGATGAAAAGGGTGCTAATACCTTCCCTTTTCATAATCTACCCTCTGAACTCAAGAAACAATCTCAAAGGTCTTTCCCTGTGCTTTTTTACCTTTCCTTTTGGATAAAAGAAAAGTCGGTGGCGACTCTTGCTAACCACAACATTTGTGATCAAACGCAAAACAATCAAGACAGTTCTCCCACCGCATCACAATAAGCAACTACGAAATACCAGGACCTGATGAAGAACCCGAGCCAGGGGCACGTTGGATACTCACATTCGACGGGGCTTCAAATGCATTGGGGCACGATATAGGGGCAGTTTTGACTTCTCCAAAGAATGCTCACAAGACATATACTAAGTCAACAGCGAATGGGATAATAAACATCCAAAACTGATTCCATATCGGGATCATGTTTTAAAACTGACTATGGAATTCACAAAGATCATTTTCAGCAACATCCCACGAAAAGGAAATCAAATGACAGACGCCTTAGCAGTTGTATTGTCTATGTTCAAAGTAACTTGGTCAAACCACGAACCGGGCATCACAAAAAGACACAATCAAGAGCCCACACTTAGTCTTTCTATCAAAGAAGGACCAGATGACAAGCCTTGTTTTTAGGACATCCAGAAAACGCCTCCAGCATCGACAAACGAACTCTACAGAAATTAGCCTCAAAAATCTTTCAGAGTAACGGTGTACTGCACAAGATGAACCATGACATGGTCTAGTACTCAAGAAGATCCCTCTACCTTGCCTCGGTTCACGTGGTAAATGGACACCCTACTACGAAGGTCCATACGTAGTCAAAACAACATCCTCCGGTGGTAATCTTATCCTCACAACAATGGATGGGGAAGAACTATCACATCCGGCAAACTCAAACGCAGTCAAAAATAATATGTATAAGAAGCTCGCTAAGCTCGAACCCTAAAAGAGCGACTTAAGAAAAAAGGAGTGTCCCGGTGGATCAAAAACCCTATAGGGCGATCCAGGAAAAATTAGGGGCATATAAACAAAAAAATTATCCCGGTGGATTGAAAACCCGAAAGGGCAATGCAGGCAAAAGTTAGGGATTTCATACAAAAAAATAAAGAACAAAAAAAACTGCGATCTAAGAACTACGACTACGAACCACGAAGGGAGAGATAGATCTGAATCATACAACTCATAACCAAAGGAGATAAGATCATTAAAAGGATATTGGGGAACAGCAGTAACAATTATCATTTTTATTTCCATTTACAGTTATAAAAATTTTTGTAATTACCTCTTTCTAGGTATTGCATCTTGTATTCTCGCCTATTCAAAGGCATATTAATAAAACATTTGCTTTCTTTACATCTTTCAAATTGCACTTTTTCTATTCTCAGACTTGTTTACAAAATACTACGATCATTACTTGTGAATATTGTCTTGAAATCATTTCGGGGGATTAACAAAATAAAAACATTTGACAAAATATTAAAAAACATTTTGGTTAGAAAAATATTGAAAGAAAATCCACGTCTACGTCTACGCACATGGCTATGCCCACGTCTGCGCTCACAACACAAAATTCTATACACATGTCCATGTCTACGCCTGCGCTTACAACATAAAAGGCTACACATATGCCAAAACATACGTCTATGCATGCACTTACAACACAAAAATCTATGCATATCTACTCCTATGTCTACGCGTCTGTACACAAAGTCTACGTCCATATACATGTCAGCGCCTATGCCTACACTTGAAACACAAAGTCTACATCCGCACATGCATCCATGCATATGTGTACTCCTGCAAATTCTATACACATGTCCACGCCTACGTCTATGTCCGCGCCCACGCTTGCAATACCAAAATGAACATTCAAAATTTTGCTAACGTTTTTTCACCATATTCAAATCAAGATTCAACAAAGCTACGACGATACAACATACAACACCAGGGGATTGGTAACTCTAAGCCAATGATTTAAAGGAGAAAATGCCATGAATAGTCTTCATAACGTTTTAAGGCATACGCACATCTTACACATATTTCATACATACATTTTGCATAGCATACATACATTATACATTTTACATACAAACATTCAATATGCATGCATACGCATGTATCACATAGCAAATGAGCAACCATCTTACCCTCGATTCAATCACCTACGGGTCCATCAACCAAACACTTATCCTGTGATTCAGTTTGTCACCTAAGTCTCCATGTCATGACGCATTCGGCCCATCACCTAAGTCTTCATGCAGTGATGAGTTCCTAATAAAGTAGTCCATTACCTAAGTCTTCATGCAGTAATGAACATAGTTCAGCACATTGCCTCTAAGCTGCAATGTATTCGCAAAACTCATTACATTGTCTCTAAGCCGCAATGTGTTCACAAAACTCGGTACATTGCCTCTAAGCCACAATGTATTCATAAAACTCGTTACATTGCCTCTAAGCCGCAATGTATTCGCAAAACTCAGTACATTGCCTCTAAGCTGCAATGTATTCGCAAAACTCACTATGTTACCTCTAAGTCGCAATGTATTCTCAAAACCCAACCTATCTCCTCAGACTTCATGCAGGGATTCGCGAACCAAGCCCATTGCCTCAGGCTTCATGCAGCAATGTGTCTCTTTGTTCTGCGACATAGATCATCGCCTCAGACTTCATGCAGCGATGCTCGAAAAATACAAAACCCATCCTATCGCCTCAGACTTCAGGCAGCGATTTGCGAACATAATCCATTTCCTCAGACTTCATGCAACAATGCATTTCTTTATCCCACACTCCAGACCATCGCCTCAGACTTCATGCAACAATGTTTGAAAACCAAAATTTAGCTCATTGCCTCAGACTTCATGCAGCATTATGTTTCTTTATTCCGTGACACGGATTATCGCCTCAGACTGCATGCAGTGATTTTCAAACCTAACCCATTGCCTCATACTTCATGCAGCAATGTGTTTCTTTATTCCAACACAGACCATCGCCTCAGACTTCTGGCAGCAATGTCCGAAAACCAAATTTAGCTATCTCCTCAGACTTCACGCAGCGATTTGCAAACCTAACCCATTGCCTCAAACTTCATGCAGCAATATGTTTCTTTACTCCATAAAATCCAGCCTATTGCCTCACACTTCACGCAGCGATGTTCGTAAACCAAAATTAGCTTATCGCCTCAGACTTCACGCAGCGATTTACAAATTTAAGCTCATTGCCTAAGACTTCATGCAACAATGTGTTTCTTTATTCCGTAACACTGATCATTGCCTCAGACTTCATGCAGCGATGCTCGAAAAAAACAAACCTATCGCCTCAGACGTCACGCAGCAATTCGCGAACATAACCCATGGCCTCGGTCTTCAAGCAGCCATGCGTCATCAATTATTTTTGTATTCATCCTCCAAAGGGATGAATAATCAAAACCAAACCAAGACATACAAAACTGCGCTCTTAAGTTCAGAACCATTTGCTTCGTTATCAAACCTTGGCAAACGAAACATCATCAGCTTTGCCTGCTTCTTTGAGACTCTTAAGGGTACGCCATATCAACGTAACCTCATGTTTGTCGGACAAATTTTGGGATACTTCAAGTATTCAATAAACTTCCAATCAGAATGCGCAAGAGTCGAGTTTTCTCACGCTATTCAACTGGAAGATAATTGAATAGGGGCAGTTGTCGTACCCCAAATTTATCCTACCTCGACAATTTTATTTTTCGAGATTAAAATAGAAGAAATGTTTAGTTAAAGATGGTACAAAAATATCTGATGGCCCATCTTTATCTGACTAGGGGGTGTACCTTAAATTAGGGAAAGCGGGGCTTTCTAAATCGGAAAGACTCATAAATCCATTTGCGAAGCATGTGGGCCAAAAGGCCCATGCAATTCGAAAATAAAAATCACCCGAGTAATTAATAAATTATTAATTTATTAAAAAACTACTTAGGTTTAATTTTCTAGTAAATTAATATATTAAGCCCATTTAAGTCTTGTTGCTGTTAGTAAAAAGGAGAGATGAAACTTCGATTTAAAGCCCATTAGAATTCATATTGGCCCATTTTCGTTTTAGTCGTCGAATAGAAAAAAAAGGCGTATGATTATAGATTTACAAGCCCATTAAGGTTTTGTTAAATTAATACATTTGTTGTTTTTTTATTATTATTGATGTTATTATAAAATTGTTGCTATTGTTGTCTGCTTTGTTAAAAAAGATTTCTTTTACAAATTGTAAGTAAATGTATTATAATATTTTTGTATAGATTTACTTAATTAAAAGTTCTTAATTTTTGAAGAGTTGTAAAAAAATCCATTTAGGCCCAATTGAAAAAAAGAGACTTTGTTGTTATAATTAAAAAATATATTCAGAAGATTGATTTTGTTATAAAAGAAAAACGTTGGGCTGGGTAAATAAAAAAGGCGTTGCAGGCCCAATGAAAAGAAGTACAGCTTCTGGCCCAATTCCCATTAACACACATTGTACCAATCAAACCAATAATCAGTGCATGTTTTCTGCTACTAACACCCACTTTTGCAGATCCTAAAACAATATCTAAGATCTTTAATTACAAAAACAAATCTAAAACTATACAGAAATAAATCTCCATTAAATTCAAATAATACAAAATTAGTAAATCCAGATTACATAATCAACCTCCATTACTGTTCAAATCCAAGAGTACACAAAATCAATTACAAAATCATTACAATTAACCAAAATCAAATAAATTTGTATTCAATATTCTCAATCAATTACAGTAAAATCAAATAAATCATAATCCCTAATTCTAAGGCAAATTCTAAAACCCTAATGCCTAAACCTATATATAAAAGTAACAGAAAATTGAGAAAGGGGGGAAGGACTGGATACAGAGAAATAGGGACAGTAGAGAGCAGAATCACGAAGAAGAATAACAACATTACCTAGAAGAGCAACTGGGGTTCCAATATTTGGAACCCTAGTCATTGCCTCCATCGCGCCACCTTCCTCAACCTCAAGCTCCACCGCTGCTGTGATCTGTAAATCAAGAAGAAGAACCGCGGTTTAGTACCAAATTAGACAAAAATCCAAACAACTTAGAAACCAGAGAAAGATAATCACAAGAGGTAACTTCTTAGCTTTGGTGGTGTTTGATTGATTGAGGATTGGAACAGAGGGGATGGGGTTCTAGGGTTTGGTTAGGGAAGAGGAAGATTGGAAACGGAGAGGAAGATAGAAAGGTTGTATCGAGAGAGAAGGGTTAAGGGTTTGAGTGTTGGTGCATGAGAGAGAGATGAAGATAATTGTTGCTGTAAAAGATAATGATTAACGAAAATGAGTAAAAACAAATGTTTATATCCTTAATAATCCAATGCGCGCTTGCACACAGTAACTAATATGCAACTTCAATTTTATCCATGTGATCTTGATCAGACGGCCAGAGGCCAAGTCTGCATGGTAGCTAGCATACTCTCTCACACACCTAACTAACCGGACCCCCTCCAATTCAAGTGATGGGCCTAAGCCCACTGCTTTGCACACCCCTCTTTACTGAATTTCTAAACGCCAGAACAACTTCACACCCCCCTTTCAGAACTATATTTCGAGTCTAACCCAATTGTTTTAGACACCCCCAGCTTTTACTTGTTAACATAAAATTACACCCCCCGTGCAATTTATTTAATTTCTCTTTTTTTAATTATTCTATCTTTCTTATTATTTTTATTATTTTCTTATTTTATGTATTTATTGGTATTATTATTATTCATTTTTGTTATTTTATTTTTATAATAATTATTATTAATATTAATACAAATTTTTGTATTATTGTTATTACTATGTTTTATTTATTTATCGTTATCATAAATAAATTATTTTTAAAACTCATGTACATATATTATTTTCTTATATATTGTATTAAATATTTTTTAATCATGCATTAATCAAGATGTTTTAGCAGTTAATACGATTAAAAAATACACAACAAATACCAAATTCTTTTTTCGCAATAAACTAAGCTAAACAATTGTTTTTGCAAAAGGGTTTCAAACAGATTTTGACTTACTGTGCATTTAGTCAAAATCTCCGCAATCACTATTCCCGACCAAAGTGAGAGGTGATTCAAAATATGTTTGCAAACCCCCTAAAAAACACCAACCTCATACGAACTATGAATTTGGACTCTGATTCCTCTTAAGAGGATACGTAGGCATATGATCAAAAATCATAGCGAGTTCTCATATAAAAAAACAAACACTTTCCCCTATTAAAAATTAAAACTCTTTTCCCTTAATAATATTTAAAACCCTATTTTCCCCAAACTTAAACCTAAAACCTAATATCCTTGTGAACAAGGTAGATGAAAGGTACCTAACACCTTCCTTTCGTCTAAAGAAGTCCGAAACCTAGAATCTATGTCTGTGAATTAGGGTTTTCTGTTAGATTCCCTTCCCTAGGATAAAAACTAATAGTGGTGACTTTGTATAAAAAACCAGTCGCAACACCTTCATTTGCGACACTGTTTTCTCAAATCCTCAATCTTTCATTACTGTTGCCCCAAGCGCGCGGCCACCTTGTGCATCATCGTCATCAGATAATAACACAACACAACACAAAAACAAATAAAAGGAAGCAAATCATATATGTACCTAAGTTATTTCTCCAAGGATCTCTGGGTTTCTGATCGATATCTTCATTGCTGCAAAAACGCCATCGGAGCGACTCCGATCGGTAAATTTTTAAACCTTCTAATTTTTTTCTCTGTACTTCTTATGTTGATGTTGTAGCATCGATTGATTTCTTCGAACACAGGCCTCGTGTTTGCGTATTTGTGTGGTGTTACTCGCTCTGTTGGATGGAGGATGTCTGAAGAGCTGAAACATGAATGTTACGAGATTCAAAGGGAGAAAGAGAAACGGGGAAGGTTAGCGGACGATGAGAGCGAGAGATCGAGGGGAGATTGAGAAGATGAAAAGAGGCACTTATTTCTTTTACAGAGAAATCCATTCAAGAGAGAGAGAGAGAGGTGCAATTTTGATTCTTAGGATTTTTCTTCCCAAACCCGTTCCTTTGTTTCGTTAATGGTGGGGGTGGACCCGGGTCTGACCCGACACAGTCCTTATAGGCCCCTAAATCTTTTTTTAAGCCCGGGTTGTCTCTTGTGCACTTCATTCCTTGTTATTTTTCAACAATAGCAATGATATCTTGGGCCTCTCACCACCAGCCCGTTAGGATTTCTAGCCATCAACCCAGGATTTTGTTTCAAACCCCCTTTTTTGTTGTTTATTTCTATTTGGATTTGTTAATTTAAAAAAAAAATCTTCTTTTGATTTAGTTTATATTTTCTTTACTTAAAGTCACTAAAATTATGCTTAGAATTAAATTGTTAATTTTTTTTAACACTTGCTTTACTCAAAAGACCCCAAAATATATGTATATATTTATATTTAGAATCATTTTTTTTCTTAATTTTTTTTATCATTACTTTAAAATCATGTAAATGCAAAAAATAATTTTGAATTAGATTTTAATATTTATTTTCTCATAAAGTCATAAACATATTATAGTACTATTAATAAAAAACCATAAAAACATTTAGAATTCAAATTTATTTGTTCGTTCAAACCGTGATACTATACTCCCTTAGGTAGCTCCATGAGGCGATTAAACCCTGTTTCGATCGTCTTATGCCGAAATAGACTTTTATCTCACTTGTACATAACAAACAATTAGGTTTTTAGTCTCCCTCTTAACCCTTTTCTTCTTTTGTAATTAAAACTTAACATTCACAAATCAAAAATCCAAAAACATTTAATCACTACTTAAATTTATTTTAAAACTCGCAAAACACTCAACCAATCAAAACTCCCCCGAAGGGCATGTTATCTTCGTTCTACCGTGATACAGGCCATGCCTATTGCTAGAATACGTGTGTTAATATCGCCCACTAAAAAAAACAAACAAACCAACCATTTTCTTGAGGAATTACGGTGTTCTGATTCCTTTACTGGATACATAGGCAAAGGGTCGCGAAACCCTCACGAACGCAATAATAAAAAACCATCCATTTCCCCCTTAAGCAAGTATAGTTGTAGATAAATACACCCTTAAAGAAAAACAAACAAAATGGATCCCGTTGAGTACAACGGATGTGAGGGGTGCTAATACCTTCCCCTCGCATAACCGACTCCCTTATCCTTTCTCTTGGTCGCAAGACCATCTTATCTATTCCCTTGTGTTTTTATCGATATTTCCCCTTCCTTCAGGATAAATAAAGTTCGGTGGCGGCTTTGTGCTTTCTTCCGGTAGCTTCACTCATGGGAAGCCTAATTCTCTTTCTTGTTTTACGTGTTTATTTTGTATTTTTGCTTTTTCCATTGTAAGCCCAAGAGGCATCTTGTAATCAATCTGAGTTTATTAATGCAATTAACATTTGTTCCTTCTTTGTCTAAACAAATTTAAATCTTTTAAGTCCTTGAAATCATTTGCATATGCATTTCATGCATCATAACATAAGCAAACTTTCCACAACAGGTTTCCTCATCTTTCTACTATTTATTTCAGTAAGATAGATATCGAGTAGACCGTGATAGATCTACAAGCACATAATTCCCAGTTTCAAGCAACCTTGTTGACCCTGGCTAAGGGACAACAATAGCTGATGACACTGCTAGCAGCCAAAAAGAAGACTAAGAAGAATGCCCTCATTAACATGGGGAAAAGGTTTAAAGGCCCAGTCTATCAGGTGAAGATAGTCTAAGAATCATTCGAGAAAGATGAGAACCAGGTGGAAGAGGCAAAAAGCACCCGTGATGGGGGTGCAAATAATAAAGCTTCTGAGGACGAAGAGTACTTTCATGAATAGTATCCACCGACCGAGGATAAATATAAGCAGTTAGAGGATAGACTGAAAGCTGTTGAAATTCAAGTCGTACCTGGTTTGGATTTTGGTGATTTGGGCTTAGTACCTGGGGTCGTCATTCCCATAAGTTCAAAATACCAATCTTTGTGAAGTATGACAGAGTTTCATGTCCAAAACTTCATCTGAGGTCCTACGTTCGCAAGATATAACCACATACTATTGACAAGAAGCTCTGGGTCCATTTCTTCCAAGAGAGTCTGGCTGGGACTCAGTTAGAATGGTTTTATCAATTTGAGGGTTCCTGTATTCACACATGGGAAGATATGGCCACTGCCTTTTATCATCAATATCAGTACAATGCTGATTTAGCACCGACAATAGTTCAACTTCAAGGAATGAAAATGGGTACTAATGATGGGTTTAAAGAGTACGCGCAAAAATGGAGGGATCTTGCTGGTAGAGTTCAACCACCACTGACTGATACGGAGTTGGTGGACATGTTCATGGGAACACTAACAGGACCCTATTTCAACTTTCTAATTGGTAGCTCCTCTTCCAGCTTCACCGAGTTAATTCTAACTGGTGAAAGGGTCGAGAGTGGAATCAAGAGTGGAAAAATTCCCATGGCGTCTGCTTCTATATCAAGCACTATAAAGAAACCCTTTACTGGAAAGAAAGAAACCAATGTTGTTTATGGGTCAAGGGCCCATACCAAGAAGGATCACCATCAATCTGTTAATGATGTTTTGATCTCCAACCCTCCATCTTCTCAAAGACAATCATCCAACCATCAATGATTCGAAGTTCCTCAAAGATAGTTCACAAGGATTAGCATGTCGTTGTATCAAGCCTTGCAACACCTGTTGAAGGCCAACTTAGTGACATTGCGTGATCCGCCATCAAATCCAAATATTACATCACCAAAATACAATCCAAATGCCAAGTGCATGTATCATTACAACAGCCTTGGGCATGAAACTGATCAATGCTGGGCTCTGAAGAATAATATTCAAGATCTGATAGATAACAAAACTATTGAGTTTGATCCACGTACAACTCCAAATGTGATAAATGCACCAATGTTGAACTATTTCCTCCGTTGA
The DNA here is from genome assembly GCA_948472305.1 of Vicia faba. Classification (NCBI taxonomy): domain Eukaryota; kingdom Viridiplantae; phylum Streptophyta; class Magnoliopsida; order Fabales; family Fabaceae; genus Vicia; species Vicia faba. The sequence goes on from OX451740.1 coordinate 1,267,722,558, forward strand.
CGATTTTACTACGCCATTGACTATTGTGAAGGGAAATCTGCTGAAAGCTAGGGTGTTCCCTGGTTGTTTAAAAGATTTTGATTGTTGTGCTGAACAAATAAATGGATGCAAATGGCTGAAAAAAGGTGTTTAACGCCTGATAGATAGTCGCGAGATCCTGTTTGAAAAAATTCCTACCATCAAGAGTTTGACCAATAAAGCTGAAGACCTTTCCATAATAACAATCTCCAACAAGCCTCTTAGGATCTCCTAAAGGGTCCTATTAGGATTTCAAATGAATTAACAATTTCTCCTTTAATAATCACTGCCCCTGGGCCAATTCCTTACTCCTCCGACAAAGCATTTCCATCGAACTATTGTGCCAAAGTTTACTATCATGAAATAAAGCAAGATTCATGGATCAATGAGGACAAGACCAAGGATGTTACAAATATTGCGGGTTCTAGTAAGGTAACAAGAATGGGGAGGATCTTCTCCCCTGACATCTCACCTATGACTACTACAAAAACTCTTGTTCACATAACCAATAACAAGCCTAATGCCAACACTAGAGGCAAAGAAAAAGTAAGTGAGTCTGCTGAGATAGAGGCACCTGCCAAAGATGTTTATGTTGAGGAGCCCTCCACTCGAGAAATGGAGGAAATCCTGAAAATTATAAAGAAGAGTGACTTAAAAATAGTTGAGCAATTGGGGAAAACCCCCTCCAAAATCTCCATGTTGTCATTGTTACTCTGTTCTAATGCTCATTCCCAAGCTTTAATCAAGTTTTTGAAGAAAGCTCATGTGCCCCAAGACACTACAGTTGGCCAGTTCGAGAATTGTGTGGCGAGTTTAACGGCTGACAATGGATTAGCTTTCTCTGACGCTATCTTGACACCGGTTGGAAGGAATCATAACAAGGCCTTGCATGTCTCTATTGAATGCAAGGGAACTACCCAGGCTCATGTCCTAATTGATACCAGTTCCTCTCTAAATATTCTACCTAAAGGTGCTTTGAACTAACTAGATTGTGAAGGCCTGGTGTTGAAACCAAGGGATATAGTTATAAGGGCTTTCGATGGGTCTAGAAGGATGGTGCATGGAGCGGTGGATCTCCCCATTAAAGTGGGATCACAAATTTTCAACTCCACCTTTTATATAATGGACATACTTCCCGCCTACTCTTGTTTGCTTGGGCGCTCTTGGATCCATGGGGTAGGGGCAGTAACATCCACCCTTCATCAAAAATTAAAATATCCAGTCAAAGGGAAGATCACTATTGTTTGCGGCGAAGTAGAATTTATGGTGAGCCACCTCAATTCCTTCAAATATGTGGAAATGGATGGTGAATTCATAGAAACTCCGTGACAGGCTTTCTAAGTTGTTCCTCATATGGTTTCTGCCACTAAAATCTCCTCTAACACATCAAAAGCTGACGAAGTTGTACCAAGAATGGTTTCACTTAAAGATGCACGTGTCGTGGTCGAAGATGGAAGTTGTACTATATGGGGACAACTTCCGGACATTCCGTTTAAAGCAGACAGATTTGGGTTGGGTTTCACTACCAAATCTCAGAAAGAGGTCAGGCGCGATCGCGTGGGGAAGCTACTTCTCTGCATCAGAAATCGTGAAGTAAACATTGCGGAAGACTCTGATGATGAATGCGCTTTTGAAGAATGGATTTGCCCTACTGCCGAAGGAAAGCTTAAAAATTAGCATACAAAGGATTTCACTCCCATCTCCTTCATTGAGGAGTAATTATTGTTTATTGTTTTCTGTCAATTCAAGAACTTTTGTCTATAATTATAAATTTCAAACAATAACTTTTAAGCCACGTGCCTTGCCCGGGGCACCATGGTCCATTTGTTAAGGGTTTTGTTCATGTTCATTTATCATATGATCATTTAATGGAAAACATTAGACCTTTGCATTCAATTTTTGTGCTCATCGTCTTTCTTTTTCTTTATTTTCATTTTTCAAATAGCCATGTATCTTACATGCACACACACTTGCAGATTCTCATCCACTCCGGATCTCATTGTAAACGACTCTACTATTTCCAGTTATGACTTCGAACATCCAATTAACCAAGCCGAAGACGAAGGCAAGGAAGATTATGAAATACCATGGGAACTAGCTAGACTTCTAATGCAAGAGGAGAAAGATATTCAACCTCGTGAAGAGCCATTCAAAGTTATCAACTTAGGTACTGAGACAGACAAGAAAGAGGTCAAAATCGGCGCCAATTTAGAAGATGGTATCAAGAGCAGGTTGGTTCAGATGTTACATGACTATGTTGAAGTATTTGCTTGGTCATATGAAGACATGTTGGGGTTGGATACTGAAATTATGGTTCATCGTCTACCGACAAAGGAAGATTTCCCTCCTGTCAAACAAAAAGTTTGTCGTATGCGGTCAGACATGTCTGAAAAGATAAAGGCAGAGGTAATGAAGCAATTTGATACAGGTTTTCTGGCTGTGACATCTTATCCTCAATGGGTTGAAAACGTGGTTCCCGTACCGAAGAAATATGGGAAGGTTTGTATGTGTGTAGACTATAGGGATTTAAATAGGGTAAGCCCCAAAGATGATTTCCTTTTACCTCATATCAACGTCTTGGTTAACAACACCGCTCAACATAAAGTCTTCTCCTTCATGGATGTATTTTCTGGCTACAACCAAATCAAGATGGCTCCTGAAGACATGGAGAAGACCACCTTTGTTACGCAATGGGGCACATTCTATTACAAAGTCATGTCGTTCGGATTGAAGAATGCAGGGGAAACATATCAAAGAGCTACGGTAGCTTTATTTCATGATATGATCCATCATGAAATAGAGGTCTATGTGGATGATATGATTGTAAGGTCTCAAATTAAAGAAGAGCACCTCGATCACCTACACAAGTTGTTTGAGAGGTTGAAGAAGTACAAGCTAAGGTTGAATCCTAACAAGTGCACCTTCGGGGTAAGATCTAGAAAGCTCCTAGGTTTTGTTGTCAGTGGCAGAGGTATTGAAGTGGATCCTATAAAGGTCAAAGCTATTCAATAAATTCCAATTCCCCGTTCTGAGAAGGGAGTTAGATGATTCTTGGGTCGTCTTAATTACATTTCCCGTTTCATATCTCATATAACTGCTACTTGTGAGCCAAGCTTCAAACTTCTGAAGAAAGATCAAGTAGTCAAATGGAACGACGAATGCCAAGCTACCTTTGATAAGATCAAGGAATATTTGCAAGAACCTCCTATCTTTATGCCTCCAGTGGAAGGAAGACCATTTATTATGTACTTGACTATGCTAGAGAATTCTATGGGTGTGTGTTGGGCCAACATGACGAGTCTGGCCGAAAAGAGCATGCAATATACTACCTGAGCAAAAAGCTTATCGACTGTGAAACCATATATTCACTGCTCGAGAAAACTTGTTGCACTCTGGCATAGGCTGCTCGCTGGCTAAGATAGTATATGTTGACTCACACCACTTTATTGATTTCTAAGATGGATCTTATCAAGTACATCTTCGAGAAGTCAGCTCTCTTTGGACGAATAGCTAGATGGCAAATGATTCTGACCGAATATGACATCCAGTATACCATACAAAAGGCCATCAAAGGAAGTGTATTGGTAGATCATTTGGCCCATCAAGCTGTTAATGATTACCGGTCTATGAACTTTGACTTCCTGGATGAGAATATTATGCTAGTAACTGACTGTGAAGAACCTGGACCGTATGAGGGACCTGAACAAGGATCCCGATGAACTATGGTTTTCGACGGAGCTTCCAACTCTTTGAGCAATGGAATTGGTGATGTGATTATTTCTCCTGAGGGTTCCCATACTCCTTTCACTGCTAGTTTGTGCTTCGATTGTATGAACAATATGGCTGAGTAGGAAGTGTACATCTTGGGTTTAAAGGCTGCCATTGACTTAAGGATCATATTCTTGAATGTATTCAAAGATTCTGCTCTAGTGATCATTCAAGTCAAAGGAGAATGGGACACTAAGCATCCTAACCTTATTCCTTACAAGGAGCTTGTATTAACCCTAATACCATACTTCGAGGAGATCACCTTTGAACATTTTCCTAGAGAAGAAAATCAGTTGGATGACGCCTTGGCAAAAATATCTTCCATGTTCAAGGTCAAATGGGACAATGAAGCTCCTATGATTATAATCGAAAGATTTGATGAACCTGCACACTACTATGAGCTTGACACTAACAAAGAGAAACCATGGTACCATGAAGTAAGGACATACCTTGAAGCACAAGAGTATTCTGAAGGAGCTTCCATCAACGATAAGAAATTATTACGAAGATTCTCAACCAAATTCTTCCTAAGCAATGGAATCCTGTATAAGAGAAATCATGATTCTACTCTACTCCGATGTGTGGACAAGAAGGAGGCAAAGAAAATTATGGAAGACATGCATGATGGAATCTTTGGGAATCACTCTAGTGGGAACACTATGGCCAAGAAAATCCTAAGAGCTGGTTACTATTGGTCCAAAATGGAAACTGATTATCATCATCACTCAAGGGTTTGTCACAAGTGTCAAATCTATGCTTACAAGGTTCATGTACCTCCAATTCCCCTGAATGTCATGACCGCTCCATGGCCATTTGCAATGTGGGGCATTGATATGATTGGAGAGATCAAACCTACCACTTCCAACGGACATCGTTTCATCCTTATTGCCATTGATTATTTTACCAAGTGGGTCGAAGCCACCTCATATGCCTCAGTTACCCAGAATGTTATAGCCATGTTTATCAAGAATAACCTTAATTTTTGTTACGGTATCCCCGAAAGGATCATCACTACCAATGGAACCAACCTCAACAATGATATGATTACGGAACTTTGTACTCAGTTCAAAATCAAGCATCATAATTCTTATCCGTACAGACCCAAGATGAATGGCACGGTGGAAGCTGCCAAAAAAATATCAAGAAAATTATGCAAAAGGTGGTGATAACATATAAAGACTGGCATGGGATGTTATTATTTTCTCTCCACGGCTACTGTACTTCAGCTCGAACGTCAACTGAGGAAACTCCTTTCTGCTTGCTATATGGCATGGAAGTCGTCTTGCCTATAGAAGTTCAAATTCCTTCCCTAAGGATTATGAAAGAGGCAGATCTAGGCGAAGACGAATGGGTGGAGACTAGGTTGGATCAACTAAACTTGACCGATGAGAAGAGACTGGTTGTTGTTTGTCATGGTCAAATGTATCAAAAATGTATGATCAAGGCTTTCAACAAAAAGATCAAGCATCAAGTATATCAAATTGGTGACTTGGTAATAAAGCGCATCATTTTTCCCCAAGGCAACCCCAGGGGCAAATGGACTCTCACTTACGAAGGTCCATTTGATGTAAATAAAGTTTTCTCTAGTGGAGCCATGATGTTGACTACTATGAATGGTGAAGATTTCCCACATCCTGTGAATGCGGACATAGTTAAAAAATACTACGCATAAAACGATCGCTAGGTTGACATACCTAGGAAAAAATAAGGGCATCCTGGCGAACCAAAGAGGTTCGGGCAAAAATTAGGGATATATGCAAAAGATTGTACACCCGGAAAGTCGAAAACCTGAAAGGGCGGCTTGGACAAAAATGGGTATCCTGATGGGCTAAAAACCCGATAGGGCAATCCAGGAAAAAGTTAAGGATTAAAGTGTATGACTATGTCCCGTTGTATCCCTACATCTAGTTTGTTACCAAGGTCCAAATTCAATGGTACAAGATCAATTCAATCAATTTCTTCCAGCGACAAGGGTTGATGTTTGAAGACATATGGTCAATAGAGGAGTTGGAACACAATGAGATCACTTCCACATGGCTATTATTTTTGCTTCCACTTTGTACACTTTTCATTTCTTTCGTCAATTTCCTCTTACTAGGATAGATGTCTCCTTATACAAAAAAATGCATATTTATAGGCAAACATCAATACAAATATACTTTGAAGTGCAAACTTTTTGTTTTTCTATTTTGAGTGCAAAAGCGTCCAATGACTAAAATTGAATGAACATATACATATGACCATGATTAAACTATTAACCAAATACATAAAAGTATTAAAAAGCATTTCCTTAAGGATATGGGATTATCCCCACAAAGTTACTTCAATCAAATTATCCCCACAAATTTGGGTTCATGAAATCCCCATCCAAAATTTCAATCTCTGGAAAATTCTCTCCCCAGTTGAGTTTGGTTTTAAAAGAAGAAGCATGTTGAATTTCTTCCTAAAGAATTCATTTCACCAAGTAGGTCATCAAATTTTCTTCTCAACAAGGTTTATTTCCCCAAGAAACTGCAAATTCCCCAACTTGAGTTTGCTTCTCAGACTATTACAGGTCAACGGACGAGACCCCTCAATCCCCAACGGATTCATTACTATCCTAACAAGTTACTACGAAGCCTGGAATTCGACCATATAATAGTTCAACTTCATTCCTATCCTAACAAGTTACTACGAAGCCTGGACCCGACCAGATACCAACTCAACTTCATCTTACCCTTAAATTACTATAAAGATTGGATTTGACCAGAGAACAGTTTGATTTACTGAAACCTGGACCCGACCAGATAATAACTAATCTCAATTTTAAGTTACTGAAGCCTGGACCCGACCAGATAGCAGTTTAACTTCCTCAAATCATGGCTGAAACCTGGACCCGACCAGATAACGGTTTAAGTTACTGTAAAACCTGGACCCGACCAGATAACAGTTCGAATTGCTAAATCCTGGACCCAACCTGATAACAATTAGCTTTCATATTCCCCAGTTAGACACTACAAAGCTTGGAATACAACTAGATAACAGTTAACATTATTACCCCCAGTAAGTTGTTGTGAAGCCTGGAATCTGACCAGATGACATCTAAACTTTCTTCCTCTAAATAATTCCTCAGTAGAGCAGTAACTCCTGAACTATATTCCCCAAGCAGAAAATTAACACTCTCTGCATAATTTCCTCAAAGCAAAGAGCCAAAATCATTATTCCCCAGCAGAGTTCTCCTCAAAAATTAGAAATTCCCAACAGGAAGCACTCTGAACAAAGTTTGAAGATACACATACTCTTCATCTCCAGCAGTGGTCTAGGATTTAATTTCCCAAAACTCCCCAGCAATTTGTCAAGGATTTATTTTCCAGACAAAGATGCACTTTAATGTTTCGCATTCATATATCATGTCACATACATAAAAAATTCATATAGCATAATCTGATTTATGTTGAGAACATCATTACGCCATGCATACATCTACATACAACTAACTCCCTTTCTTTGCAGGAAGAAACCAATCGTCAGTCAAGTCCTCTTTTGAATCAGATTTATCTCTCTTAGTTAAAGACAAGCAAAAGACATCTACAGTTTCAGCAAAATCGGCCAAATATTTATTTTGATACTTCTTCAATTCTCCACCAATAGACATTCCAAATGTCGTCATTAATCCCATTCTCGATACAATCAACCGCATCATTGAGTGCAAATGTTTGGGCACTCTAGTGTTCAATCATCTTTCGCCTTTAGGTCACGAATGACGGATCCGCCAATCTAACTCTTCAGGCTTAAGAAGATTGAACAGGGGTAGTTGTTGTACCCTAAAATTTTCCCTCTCATTTCTCAAGAAATTTCTCACAATATTTTCAATTGCTCAAAATTGTACAAGGATTGATCAGCTCAAGACACCTCCTCAACACTGATGACTCAAATTAGGGTTTGAATTTTCACAAGGATAAATGGACTTTTAATGCCCCACATGACTTTCATGGATCATTTTGGACCTTCAATGATTCTCATGTCAAATTTCAAATTTTGCAGTTCAAGTTTGCTCAGTCAATTGATCAGATGACCCAAAATCAATTGTATTGGGTAAAAAGTCAACTGTGGCCAACTTACAGTCAAACTTCATGATTTTTGATCCATATCAATATTTTGAACTCATATGAACCATTTGGTCAAGATTGTATTACATTCCTTAAGAAATTTGATCAGGTCACCAAAGGGGCAAAATGGTCAAAATTAGGGTTTTGACTGAGAAGGCTTGATTTTTGACTTTTGACAAATACATGACTTATTGGTTTGAGACATGATGTCAGGGATTAAAATGTATCACATTAACCTAATTGCATGGTTTAAAATACTTCTCAAAATCAATTGATTGATAATTGAAATTTGGTCAATTGATGAGAAAAAGTCAACTATATACTGAAAAGTCAAACTTTGACTTTTTAATCTAAATCAAGTTTCAAAAATCATATTTCATCAAGACATGTCAAAATATGAAATTGTTCATCATGAAATCAAAAATTCAAAATTCTAAGACTTAGAAGTGTTGAAAAGTTAACTTTTTTCATGACTTTGTGCCAAATTTTCACCATGATACAAGATGATTCAAGAAAAACTTCCAACATGAAAGTTGTATATCTTAATGATATTTAAAACTTTGTATAAGGAATCAAGTTCTAAAAATGCTTGGATTTTAAGTTATAAATTCATGAAGACATGTACATGTAACAAAAACACTTAGTGAAATTTTGAGTATTTTAGTCAGGATTTTGACCTAACTTATTGGCCAAATTTCACATAGTTCCAATTGGATTTTTCAAAAATGTACAATATAAAGGTTGTAGAGAATGTTACAATCTTTCCAAAATGTTCAAGAACTCATTGAGATAATGCTTGAGCTAAGAGAATCGAAGAGATGAAGTGAGGGTTTCATTCTTGTTTTGCAAGGCATATTTTGTGATGAACAATTGTCCAATCTTCAAGCATGTTGTACAAATATCACTTTGCAGGCCTCAAACTTGTGTGTCACTCCATAATTAAATGTTTACACAACTTTTAGAGCTTTGGTCCAAGCATTTAAGCCATTGTCCAAGTGATTAATCCATTTTAGGAAGAAAGGTACCACTTTCATTTTAGAAAAGCGAGTTTTTGCAATTGTCAACTCCTTGAGCCTCTCAATTGTTTTCTCTGCACACAAGCAAAGTCAAAACTAAAAGCAACATGTCTAAGGCCTTCACCAACTCATACCATGCTTGTACAACACTTTGAGACTTGTCTTCTCACTTTTCTTCAAAAGCAAGTTATAGAGCCAAAAGGCTAGAACTCAGAAAACTTGAGTGCAATTGATCTCTAACTTTTTCCATACATATACACAAGTATATTGCATTATAATACACGACCCAAGCATCCTAAAACACTCCAAAGCACTATGCAACTCAAAATGTGCCATAACTTGAAAATTTCTAGCTTCACATAACCATCTCCAAATCCACTCATGCGGATTGAGTTTTAACCATCCAAACACTTAATATACATCATATCAAAGTGATCCAGGCCCTTGTTTCTGGATTGTAATTCCATTTTCACCATTCACCATTTTCAAAACTCAAGATTGCAACTTGAATTGAGTAGAGAGTTTCAACTATCCACAACGCAAAGTAAGGATTGCAACACACTCAGGGGGGGTCTAGGCAAGCTAAACAGATCATCATAACACCATGAAAGTTATTCTAACTCAAAACATGATCCCTATTTGCAAGGTAATTTTTCTAGTTTTCAAACTCTTCATACAGGCATTGTTAAGTTTTCTACAAACTACTCCCCTCACCAGGGTCGAGTTCTACTAAACTCCCCACATCTGGGTCGAGTTCTATAAACTTATTCCCCTCACCAGAGTTGAGTTTTATGACAAACTCTCCTTATCATGGTCAAGCTCATAAAGACATTGAAAATCTAGAACCAGGTATGACCATATTTCAAATGGTACCCATTAAACAACATAGCAAGTGACTAAAAACTCTTGTAAAGATAATTTCGGATACTACATGATCAGACACGTTCAGCCCGATGGACTTTGTATCTGAGGGGCTTATACATATACCATATTATCTTCAAAAAACAACGCATACAACGCATAAAAGTTAAAATGCATATAAGCGAAAAAAGAAACGATTACATAAAAGGCCACAAAAAGCCATCAAAAGTACAAATCTCGGAGGCTGTAGTCCAAGAGTAACAAAAAGGATGGCAAAACCACTCCTTACAAAAATTACATAAGCATATCCTTATCGAATGACTAACAGAACCAAAAAAACAACATCAAAACATCATACATTAAGGGTCTCCCTTCTCGACATCACCATTGTTGACATTCTCCTCGACAAAAGGGTCTTCGGGATTTAGCTGAGGAGAGGGATTTTTCTCCATATCTTCGAGATCAACTAGGCGACCATCCTATACCACCTCGAAAATTCCATCTCTGATATGGCTAAACCAAGATGAAGGCACAACACCTGATCCTTATCTCACTCAAAAGCTTCATCATCAGCAGAAAGAACGTCCACCTGATACTTCTTAAGAGCTTCCCTCAACTCAACAGTAGTAGCCTTTAACTTGTAATTGATGGCCTTCTCCATATTCAACATCTCATTAAGCTGGGTAAGAGTAGCCTTTTTCTCAGACTCCAGAGTCTCTCGACGCTCTTTCTCCTTAACCAAGGCCTTCTCTGCGGCAGATAACTTAACAAATTGAGCCTTCTGGGCCTCCCTCAAACAATTTGTCTCCTCCTTCAGCTTCATCTTTGTCTCCTCATTATCTTCCACATATTCAAAGAGACCACGGGTCAAGAATGTACACCTCATGAGATAGGAACTGATATTTTGCGTCATTTTCTGACGACCAACAGACTTAACCTTGTTGACATCCTTGGTGGCATTGAGATGATCGTACAGAAATCAGAGCCCATCAAAGTTGTTAGACCAAAACTTAAATTCCCTATAAGTGTGGCTATTCCTGAGTTCTCCCATCATGGAAGTGATCTCCATGTCAGCTCGGCAAACTTCATCACTCATCAAGGTCTTCATCCTATTGGGAGTGCTTTGTTGTACCTCCTCTTGGATAGTCTAGATGGAGACTTGGGGCTCAGGCACACTAGAGGTAGCCTTAGATCCTACCCCTTTATGCTTTTTAATGTCTGAGTCTCCAACCAAGATATGTCTGACTTAATCACTGAGGCCCCGCCTACAGTCTTTCGGGAAGCCCTTACCTCCATCATCAACCTCTTCTGCTAAACCACAGAAAGGTCTGTCATCTTATCTGTAAAGAAAGAAAGAGACTATGTAAAGTATTGCATAAGAATGTGTGATGGTCTAAACAAAAACAAAGGCTATTACCAAGGAAGTCGAGGATTTGTTCAACGGTTAGAGACAACCGACCTTTGACCTTCATTATATGGAAGGAATCAAGAACGATTAAATCTTAGACTACCAAGTCGCTCAACTTCTCAAATGTAAAACCAGATATGGGAGAAGGATCCTGAGTCCAGTAGAAGGGAAAATGTGGTTTCCCACCCAAGGAGTATAATACTTGGGGGCACCTCGGCCCATATTTCACCTTCAAAAACCGATCCTTGAAACCCTTATAGTTAGAGGTGTACACCTAAAGGAAGCTTATTTGATGAAGGCCATTAACCTGGATCCGCAAAAGCTTCTCGGCTCCCTTTACCTCATAGAAGGAGAAGAACAGACCAACTGTGGGAATGATGTCCACCGCCTCACAAACAATTTTGAAATCCTTTATAAAACCCCAACTATTGGGGAGAAGCTGCGAGGGTGCAACATTCACCAGAACATCGACCTCAAACTCGGAAAAGGGTATACAGACTTGGAAATCCTCCAAAACCCCAGCATAGAAGTAAAAGAAATATTCATCAGTGTCCTTTTGATGAAGTACACACACGATCCCCTGAGACACAATATTCCAGGATAACATCGCTTTTCTCCCCAGTCGAGGAGACCCTTATCAAAGACCTAATTTTTGAAATCGTTGTGTCTTCGAGTACACTGTTCTTATAACCCATGACTTCAACGTCAAAAGGGGCAGATGCAACAATCAATAACTCTACAGAACCTGAGGAGGGGAAATCGTGGTCAGAATCACTCAAAAAAGAAAGGTTAAAACCATAAACCTCTTGGGTGGTCCAATTAAACTCCTCCTGACCTAGAACACCCTTCATCTCTCGCATGTATTAGTCCCATAACTCTCTTCTTTCTTCAGTGCTAGAGGGTTTCACAGTGTTTCCCTCGTCGTTACACTCTCTCAAGACAATGATAATCTAAAAAGGAAAAAACATAAATGAAAGAGTAAAGAGGAAATACTTGGAAAAATGGAGAAACACTTGAAGGAGATTAAAAACATTCTCTTGCAAGAATAATCATCTTCTGCAATTACCAAAGATAGAAAAGGAAAGAAGAAAATAGGGTCTTTAATAGAGTCTAGTGAACAGTGCACTAGGCATGGGAAGCATCGTCCAATGAACATGGGTTTAGGTAGAAGTCATCATTACCTCGGGAAAGAGAAAATTATGACTCTTCACTCCACTACACGTGGGCCAGGAAAGGGCAGCAACCCGACAATGCTTGTGGTACCTTTTGTGACTATGTGACCAAATACGGAGTCCTTACAAAAAGAGGACTTGAACTCGGGGGGATCCGACAATGCTTGTGTTACCTTTTGTGACTATGTGACCAAATACGGAGTCCTCACAAAAAGAGGACTTGAACTCGGGGGGATTATGTACATCCTGGAAATAACATGCCCTACTGAGTAGTGTAATCGGCAAGGGAAAAGAGTAAGTCAGTAGTCGGCTCAGGGTGAGGGTACCTGGGGTGCAACTCGACTAAAAGAGTATCCAATGACCCATGGGCTTGGGTAGTAACTCGCCATCACCGTCGACCCGGATAGAGTGGATATCCGGGTAGAATTTTCCTGTAACTAGTCTCGGCTCATTAAAGCCTGTAACCGCCCACGTCACATTTATTACTACCATACACAACACTAATCATCTCCATTCATGGAGACGGCGGAGGTTATGTAGTTATAGAATTTAAGAGTCGCTCATTAATGGAGGCTCTTGATGACACAGAGAAAGAACTCTATAAAAGGGGCTTATGACAAAGGGATAACAAGATATTCATCTTGAGATGCACATATCACTGCCGTAGCTCCCAAATCCCCCAATCATCTCATAAACTCACTACGGTAGGCTCTCCCTAGCAACCTCTTAGTAAGTCGACCGGATATTTTTTCCAGACAGGAAAACTTATAATCACTTTTGACTATAAGTGATTTTGTGTATCAACACAATTTAAGGAAAAACTCTGAAAATTCACTTGCACACCAAGTGTTTGATAAATTGATTTAACTTGTTCTATTAATATTGCCATTGGAAATAACTTTACTAGTAACTTGCAGTAAACGTTAAATAAGCTGTAAAGTAATTTAAGCATATTAATTCTCATATCGTTCTTATTATGTATTGTGTTTTGTTATCAAGCTTGCATATCTGAGTTTCCAATAACGTTCGTAAAAGACGACATTTTGAAAAAGCTTCTATGTTGCTCTTTCATAAAATATATTTTTCAAAACCAAAAATTTCTGGATATTTTTAAAAGGGGTTTCTATTCACCCCCCTCCCCCCCCCCCCCCCTCTAGATATGTTATCGTCGTCTAACAGTTATTTTCGGTTGTATCATAATTAAAGTCTCTTCGGGGTAGGTTCTTAATTTATTTGGTATTTTACGCTTTATTTATCTTGCCCTTTATTTTCCCATCTTACTTATCTCGCTTTTACTTCCCTCGCAATTTAGATTTCCAAACTTCTTTTATTAAATTTACTCGAACTCCTATCAATTGTTTGTTTGCTTACCGTGAATATGTATGACTAATTTGGTAATGTTGGAATGCGAAAATCGTCTTTTTATAGTACTTATTTCGTTATTTCTTTAGGATTTAAATTATGGGCTGTTTTGGTTTCAACGCAGTTTTTCCGAACCTAATTTTAATCTATCACTACGAAAGTGGGACAATGAAAACGTCGAGTAAGATCGAAATTCGTTTGGAACTTAAGAATACAATTGGTTTATTTTTGGTTAATAAATACCGCGAAAGAACTTTATTAATTAATTAGGAAAGTCTAATATTTATAGAAAGTGATTTTGAAACTATTTAGGAACATGTAATTTGTAGGTTTATGATCTAGTTACCTGAGCCAAGACCTGAAACCCTTTTTATGTAAATTTTCCAATCAAAAGTACTTTTCAACTGAGTAAAGAGTTTAATTTCTTAAAATAGGTTTTACTACTTTAACACAAAAAGCGTTTGCCACCATGACAGTGGACGGTATAAATTAGGGAGTAAATCTGGTTCTGAATACGCGAAAGCGACAATTCCTGTTAAATTAATTCTTTTCAAAGTAGAAAATATTGCCTCTAAAATAGTCATATTAAGAAGTAACAAGAGTATCATTATTTGATGAGAACCACATTCTAGCTTTATTTGTCTGAGTTTATTTATTTCCTTTTTACTTTTAATTCTCCCTATTTTACTACTAGTTTCGAATTAATGCAAGTTCAATATTTTATTTCCAAAACCTAACATTTATTTTTATTCGCTTTAAATTAACACAGTAGAAATAAGTAACGATAGCTTGGCTATTAGGTCTTTGTGGGTTTGACACTCTTTGTATTACTCTGATATCTTTTCGTGCACTTGCAAAATACCACATCAACTATATGTTACACTGAGAAAAGAGTTATTTACCTCGTATACTTAAGATGATTTTGGAGTATTGAAGATGGGTAATGATGATGTACCTAAGTTAATTGGTGTTGGTGATGTTTGCTTGCAAACCAACATGGGAATGCAATTGTTGCTTAAAGAAGTTAAGTATGCGTCACAAGTTTGCTTTAATTTGATTTTTTGCATATGCTTGATGACTATGGTTTTGATAATAAGTTTCCTTCTGGAAAGTGGAAACTTAGCAAAAGTAACTTGGTTGTGACTAGTGGGGAGAAATTATAAATTATATTAGAAAAAAATTTGGTTCCTAAAAACAATGTGAATACTATGGATATGGAAGAATCTTTAAGGCACTAAAGTTTTTGCCATATGAGTGAGAACATGTTTAATTGTTTAGCCCTAAAGGAAGTGCTTCCAAGATTTAATAGGGAAAATTTGGAGAAGTATTCTCATTGCATGGTTGATAAACAGACTAGAGTATCTTTCAAAAAGTTTAAGTTACAGATGATTTAGTTGGTGCATTATCATATTTGTGGCCCTTTAAAGGTAAAATCTTTTAGTGGTATATAATATTTTATTATTTTTATTTACGATTGTTCCAAAAACCATGAGTTTATGCTTTTAAAATAAAATATCAAATGTTGAAAAATTTCAAAGAATTTTATGCTTTAGTTGAGTAACAAACATGTAATAAGTTGAAACATGTATATTGACAATAGTGATGAGTATTATGGACCTTTTAATGTCTACTACAACCATCAAGATATTTCACATGAAAAGAATTATTCCAAAACTCCTCAACTAAAAGGTTTAGTAGAAAGGATGAATCGAACACTAATTGAGAAAGTGAGATGTATACTCTCTGAAGTCAAGTTGCCTAAACTTTTATTAGGGTGATACATTTTAAAACAAAGGTTCATGTCCTTAATATTACTCCTATTATGACTTTGAACAATGATGATTCACACAAGATTTGGCTTGTAAAAAATGTCAAATATGATCATTTGAGAATTTTTTGTTGTAATATTTTTATTCATGTTCTAAAAGATAAAAAATTCAAGTAAAATGAAAAGACTAAGTAGTGTATCATTATTGGTTATGGGCAAGAAGAATTTAGTTACATGTTGTGTGAGTTATATGTTGTATGATTCTATAAATAAAAAACTTATTAGCAATCATAATGTAGTGTTCATGGAAGACCAAACTATTGAAGACATCGATAAGATGGATAAAAGTACTACACCTAAGAAAGATAATATATTAACCAATAGTGATATAGTTCATTTATATGACTCTCATTCGAATATTATTGGTGACAGTGTTTGGAATAGGGAGTCATGCGATTATGTTGGTGATCAAGATTTTGGAGATGAGTCACATATTAAACCATGTGATGATGATGATGTTTAAGAACATGAGATATCAAAGGATAAAAATCTAGGTGATGCTTTGGATCATCTCAATCCCAACTTATGAGGTCTAATAGGTCGAGAAACCTTTTACAAAATTGATTCTAATGACTATGTGACTTTTACTGATAAAGGAGAACCTTAATGTTTTCAAGATGCCAAATAAAATTAAGAAAATCAAAAATGGTTGGGTGCAATGTAAGATGGGATAAAATCTTTACATGGTAATCACACTTATGATTTTCCAAAATTTCCAAAAGAACAAATGACTTTTAAAACAAGTGGATCTATATAGTGAAGCATTAAAGTAACTCTAAATTTATTAGGTATACATACATATTAGTGTTGAAAGGGTTCCGTTGGAGAAATAATAAATTTAATGATATTTTCTTGACATGTGGTAAAAATACCATTTATTAAATTATGTTGACTTTGGCAGCTACTCTTGACTTAGAGGTTGAAAAAATAGATGTGAAAACAATCACTCTTCATGGTGATTTGGAGAAAGAAATTTACATGAAACAACCTGATGTTTTTTTTGTTGAAGACAAGGAAGACTATATGTGTATACTTAGGACGAGTCTATATGATTTGAAGCAAGATCTAAGACAATGGTATAAGAAGTTTGAGTCAGTTATCTCTGACTTAGAATACATGAAGGTTACTTATGATCATTATGTCTTTGTTAGAAAAATTTTGAATGCTTATTTTATTATCAAGTTATTATATGTTGATGACATGCTTAATGTTGATAGATGTTTTACAAATTGACAGATTAAAGAAGCAGTTGGATGAGTCTTTTTTCATGAAAGACATGTGAGCGACTAAACAAATTCTTGGTATAAGAATTGTGTGTGAAAAAAAAGAGAAGAAACTTTATGTGCCACAAGAACACTATATTTAAAGAGTGTTGTAGAGGTTTCAGATGGAAAACTCTAAGGTGGTAAGCACTCTTCTTACTACTAATTTAAATTGAGTTTTAAACAAAGTCTTTCTAATGAATATGAGAACATATATATGGAACATGTTCTTTATGCGCCTGTTGTGGATAGTTTGATATATGCAATGGATTATACAAGTTAGATATTGCAAATGTTATTGGTATAATTATGATTTTTGTCAAATATAAGTACAAAGTATTAGAGTGATGTAAAATAAATTTTGAGGTATCTCCATGGTAATACTTATACGAGAATTTGTTTTGGAGGTGACAAGTCTATTTTTATAGGGCACTCAGACTTAGATATGGTTGAAGATATTGATTTCAAAAAGTCTACTTCAGACTACATGGTTAAATTTGTAGAGGTGTTGTGGCTTGACAAACTGGGTTGTTATTGAGAGGAAAGTTTAAAATTTATTGTGATATCGTCGGTTTGATGAATACATCCACATAGTTGTGTGGGAGAGATATGTTGGAATGACTTTCTTCTCGCGTAGAGAAAGATCCAAATATGTTAACTCATTTGTATCTTACTTAACATAAGTGAAGAGGTTCATTCTAGACCCTGCGAAAGAGAAAAAAGAAATGAGAGAATCTGTCACCAGTGAAAGAATTGAGAAAACTCACTCCTATTTTTCTCAAACCAATTTTTTTAAAAATGACGATTTCAAACTAGTTAACCGTTGATTCTGTCTAATTTTTAAACTTTATAAAACGTAGTTCTCCACTTTAATTGTTTGGATCATCGAAACAAAATCTTTAAAAAGAGATGTTTTTCATTCTCAAATTGTAATTTTCAGACTCTCTTATAACTTTATTTGATTATAATAAAGTTATTTCTTTGTTATAGATAACATGTGATTATTACCTTTACTTTATGGAGTTTTCCATGTTTCTTTACTCACTTTCAATTATTAAATTTTGCTACCACATAATTGCTGGTGCTAATTAAAGATTCTTGCATGTTGAAGAATTTTATATCCGCGCATGTTTCTTATTGTGTTTTTGTGGTAATTCCCGTTAAAAATATGTAACGAAGTGTAATAGTAGTCATTTTCAATTTTAAGGATTCTAGTCGGACATTGTCACTGTCCTTCGCATTTTGGATGAGCAACTTTCTTTAAAATAAATTTTGCTAAAGCTAGGAGTTCAAGCTACGATCGCCAGAATATGTAGTCTTTCCTTTTACCACTTCACAGATAAAGAAATATTTAGGCGAGGATTTACATTGTCAAATCCGCTCACCATTACAAGCCAGGATCTCTTGTCAAAGTTGGACTCTATTTGTAGAGTTTTTGTTTACAATAATATCTCTACAAAAGCATCCAACATATTATTTGGCACAAACTACTACTACACTTTCTAAATTCTATATTCAATACTCGGCAATATTTATATTTAAGAACTAAAATGGCCAAGTTCAAAGCTTGTTCTTGAGACCTCATTTGTCTTTTGGTTTTGAATCTTCTTTTTCCTTGCTTTTGGACGTCTCTGCCACGAACCTCCTTGGAGGAGCTGAGCAGACTGGAACTACTGATCTGATTCTCACAGCTGGGGCCATATTGAATACAGGAGTGGATGTTCTTATCATGCCCGGACTTCGTGGGACCCCAGTTCTCAAACTTGAAGCAGAAGCCATAGGTACTTCCCTATGTTGTACTGTCGATGAAGTAGAGCTTATGGTTCTCACTGTGGAATATGAAGCTGCTGGTGGTCTAAAACTTCGGTTGGAACTTGCTTGTGAATGTGATATGGAAATCTTGGATGGGTTTTGCAGCTCAATGTTAACTGGTTTGTGTGCAAATCTCATGCTCCTATGAGAATCCCATTCAGATTTTCCACTTTGTTCTCCTCTCAGTTCATCATTTCTACTACTACTATTGCTTCTAGAGCCCTTGTGTTTCTGTCTCTCATTCTCTGGAGCTGGTGATGGGGCGGCTCTTGTCTCATTGCTTAAGTTGCAAGCTATGGGGTCTTCGGTTTTTTCCTCTTGTATCTCTCTAATGATTACGGTTGACCTCCCCCTGTTTAACTCGGGAACGATTTGGTTTGGAAAGTAAAACGGAGGCCTTGGAGTGGTAATAGAAAATCTCGGTCTCATGGAAACTGATGCTAACTCGTTACCTGGAAAATAAAGATAGTGATCTGGCGGGATCACAGATGGCATTAACGGATAAATCTGCGAAATGGGTGGGATAATTGGTCGAATGGTTAGTGCCAATAAGCGATTTTGTTGCTGCATGATTTGTTCATGCTGCCAAATCTGATAAAGAGCCAACTCAGGCGAGAAATTAGAGATTTCACAATGTTGGTATTGCATAGGATACATCCCTGGAGTTGGCTGGGTTGACACCAATGAGGCTGTATTGGAGTTTTGCCGTCTATGTTGATGATCACTTTTCGAAAAGTTCTTTGATTTAGATGAATGTAAACTCGCAAGGACACGAGCAATAATGACATGTTCTTGTTCTTCATTGTTTTTAGACTCGGAAGAAAATGAGGATGAAGTTGAGGAAGATAACTGATTCTCTGACACTGAAAACAAATTTAGAACAAATAGATTATAAAGTCAGTCCTAGAAAGAAAAGAAGAAGAACAAGCTAGATAATGTCAAATAAAAATGAATAAAAGGTAAACTGAAAATAAGACAACGAGGTTATACTGAAATTGGATCCACTGCAGTCAGTTGCAAAATCACGCATCACGCATCCAAGTTATTATTGACCGTTCAAACAAGATCTGATGGTTCAATAAAATACATATTTTAGTTTTTGTTTTATAATTTTAAAGATCAAGTTTAAATCTCTACCATCCGATCTTGATCAAAAGGTTACTAGTATTCTGAATGTGCGAATGCGTGATTGATTCACTGACCACGGGAAATATAAAGATGAATCATGACTCTAAATTGGAAATATAAAGAAGATATAACTACATCTGCAAAATGCTCACATTTTTTCAATGCAGACCAAGCAGCTATTGCCGCATTTTTCTGAGCCTGTTTCTTGGACCTAGCTGGGTCGCCAGCAAAATGCATTCCTGCGATCTCAACGGTACAATAGAAGTTAGGAACATGACCTGATCCAGCACGAACAGTCCTATAAACCGGAAGGTTCAGTCCAGCTCTGTGGGCAGTTTCCTGGAGCAAATTTTTGTATACTCCCGTCTCATCCTGCAAACATTCAAACAACAATTGTCACCTTTTAGTATATATCGAATGAGTAGTGATAGGAACAGTCACTCTAAAACTCTTTCTAAAATCTAACACTCATATCATAATCTGTTCTAGTATTCAAAAGCACTCTACATCAAATGACAGTTAAACAATTACGCACTTGTCAATCAGGTGATTACGACTTAGAAGAAAGTGAGGAACATAGGTGATAAATAGAAAATATTGGGAGAGATGATGATAAAAATTTCTCACCAGAACTCTAGCTGCCAATGTTCTAGAAGGACCTCTCTTTGCCAGTGTGTTCAGAGCTACCTCGGCTGCTGCATGTTCGGCCTGTCTAAGAGTAGAGCAAAACACAGGGCTTTCAAAGGTCTCTCCGTTGAAGTTAACAGTTACCTTGAAACGAGGAGCGTGATCTGGCCCTTCACGAATACATGAATAGGCTGGCAAGTTAAAACAGCTCCTTTGAGCCAATTCTTGCAACCGGTTCTTATACATATCTGCACAGTGCATGCAAACAAACTTGCCAGCCTAAGATAAAATGAATTTACTTTTTTCATAATGCACGGGATGTTTACACTTCTGTTAAACTATTTGGATATATCTCCGGTCTTATTTATAAGCAAAGGTTCTCTTTTTAGGTTTATTGAGTAATGAATGTATCTGATCTACATAAAAGACTAAATACGTTCATTATTCAATGAATCTAAAAAGAGAATATTTGCTTATAATAATGGCCAGAGAGAGTAATCGACAACACAACAGATTCTCTTTCAGTGAAACAACTCAGGTCCTATATATAAGAGAGAGGTTACTTTTTAGATTCATTCAACAATCAATGTATCTGGTCTAATAATAGACCAAATACATTGATTATTCAATGGATCTAAAAAGTAACTTATCTTTTATAATTAGCACCGGAGAGAGTAATAGATATGATAACTAAAAATCCTGCCATACCAAAACGCTTTCAGCGAGGTTATAGCGGATTATAGCGGAAAAACCCACAATATGGACCGATATTTACCATTCAATTTAAAGTTTAATGCTATATAGATAATAGTAAACAGAGGATTTTGGAACTATATAACAATAAGTAAAGCAAGTAAAAAATGAAAAAGAAAGAGATTAGGAAACAATCCACTGAACCGATATTGACAACGATGAGATCGAAATTGCATTGATAGAAAAAAGTAAAAGGAATGTTTGATAGATAAGTAAGAAAGCATAAAAAAAATGGAATCAAACCTCTTCAAGTGATTCTGTAAAGCCGAGCGCAAAAGGATCTAAGGGAGCAAAGTGAAGCAGAGTTAGGCGTCAAATTTTAATTTAACTCACTTGACCAAAATTTTCCCATAAAGTGACCGAAAGTTAGGACCAAACTGGTTAATAATAACAATATTTATAATACTAGAAATTATTTATGATTTTTTTAGAAGTCTTTGAAAATTAATGATTTAATAAATGAGTTTATCTAGAAATAGAAAGCAAATGGCAATAAGTTGTGCCGTTAGTTCTTTTTAAATAATAAAGTCAATTTTTAAAAAAATTGAGTATAACTAATTATAAAATCTCTTAATTTAATTTAATGTGTCATTTTAATTTCTTAATTAAAAAAGTTACACTTTAATCTTTTAAAAATATTTATGTTAGTTGAGTTGGTCTTTTTCGTCCAATTACGTAAAAAAAAACGTTAAATTTTATTGATGTGACAAATCTGACTTATCATTTATATTAAAAATTGAAACAAGATTGTCACGTAGACATAAGTTAAAGTTTTTTTAGAAAATTTAACAAAAAAATGCCCAATTAGATTAATAGAACAGTTTTTAAGGGATTAATATATAATGTATTTTAGTTAAGGGGGCAAAGTGAAGCATTAAATTAAATTAAGAGAATAAAAGATACATTAAACCTAAAAATTACTTTCATATACTTGACCTAAGAGATGCAACCATTTATAAACTTAAAAAAATTAAATAAAAGAGAAGAGTAAAAATATAGAATAATTTAATCATGCCTTTTTTAAAATTCACGTGTTCTAGAGAGAAGGCATACCTTCTCTCTCTAACTTATCGTGTTTCCCCCTACTTCCCTTGGTTGTGGCTACTATCTAAGATTCCAATACCCAATCTTTCTTTCCTCTATATGGGGTTTCTTTGTCTTTATTCTTGTGAGTCTTAGTGCTTGTTCTCTGATATTTTAGGGTTTTTTTGCGATAGTTGTTCGCGATCTTACAGATGAGGCGAAGGTGTGGGGGGTATGGAGAGGTGGAAGAATGCTCTGTTATTAGAGGAAGAAGAAGAAGGTATAATGGTGGATGGACAGACGGAACTAGGAGACGAGATTTTTCATAGAACACTTGTGGGAAAGCTTTGGACCGTCAACCCTTCCAACATTAGGGCTTTTAAATCAATAATGATTCGGGAGTGGCAGCTCAAGAACAATGCCGAAGCACAGGACCTCGGGAAGAATCTATTTCTATTTCGTTTCTCCTCAAAACGAGATACGGAGGCGGTGTTAAATGGTGAACCCTGGTCTTTTGATAGGAACCTCTTGATACTCGAGAGAGTCTAATGTGAAGAACAACCTTAAGGCTTGGAGATGCCTTTTGGAACTTTTTGGGTTATGGTTTATGACTTGTCCCTGAAGCTCAAACTTACAACTATGACGAAATAATTGGGTGATATCATTAGGAAATTTGAAGAGATGGACTCCAAAGAAGTTAATACGATGGGATATTTTCTCTGAATCAAGGTGAAGATCAATCTCAATAGACCTTTAAAGAGATACACTATTAATGATGTACACACATGAGGAACAAGTGCAAAAATAAGTGCAGAAACTCCTTCACATGGAGATGGGGTTTCACACATGAGGAATTGTGTGTGCAACTGCAAATGAAGTACACACAGGAGGAACAAGTGCATAAACTGGGGTTTCATATGAAAAGGGTTTTGTCTTGGCCGAAATTAGCGCAGAACAATTGCAATCATTAATAGGATTTCTAAATGCTCATAAAGCAAACTCCAATGACAAGATGACATGTGTAACACCCCGTTTTTCTTTAGTAATTAATTTAATAATTGATTATTTTATTAATTATTATTTGATATAGTAATTAATTAAGTTGTGTGATTTTGTGAATATTTGAATTAATTGTGTAATTGTGTTTTGGGTCAATAAGTGTTAGAATAGCAATATTGAGTATTGAGCCCTAAATATCACATTAAAATGGGTGGGTAAGATAAGCCCATTAGTGAAATAAGGGTTAGTAAGAGTTGTAAGAGAAAATAGAATTAGAATTGTAAAACAAGAGAAGAGAAGAAAATGAGAAAAGAAGGGGGAAGAGGAGAAGAGAAGAGGAAAAGCTTAGAAAGGATCTACATCTAAGGTAATGGTGAGATTTCTTGTTATTATGAGATTATATATGAGTATGTAATGGGTATAACATGAGTTAATGATTTCAATTTTAATTTCTAGGTTTCTTATATACTTAGGTTTTGAGATGTGAATCATGAATTGATGTTTGAAAATCATGTTTTTATGTTAGTAATGGATACTACATGTTAGATATAAGTCATGATACATTTAATTGGTGAAAAATAGGTGTTAGAATGGATTTGAGGTGAAATATCCGTAGCATGACAGAATTGTCTATAAGTAGATTTTTCTGCATAATCGCATGGGCGCTTAGTGGGGTGAGGGGCGCTTAGCGCGGTCGCCTGGGAGCAAAATTATTTTATTTTGTTTGATTGGATGAGGGTCTTGTATGTTATGATTTATCATTGATTTACATGAATTTTAATAATTTATTCGATGTGTTTTAGATTGGTTTTGAATGGATTTTGATGAGAAATATGACACTTAATTTTGTGTATGTAATTGTTGGGAATTGATGTCGATTGAAGATAACATGGTTTGTACTTTTTTGCTACTTGTTATAATGATGTGTTGAGATGATTAATGCTATAAGGATTAAGTGTATGTGATTGATGATGTGATATATGTATGTTGTACAATTTGGTGAAGATAATTCAAATGTGTTAAATTATGTGAAATATGCTTGTATGATTAAGATTGAGGGATGGTCTTAATTTCATATGATTGTTGATATTGCACATGTACATGCATCATTTGTGTCAGAGGCAATGTTTGGTAATTCCATGGAAATCATTGACTTGTCCCAAACCTAATGCCGAATGGAATTTGAAAGCTTAAGGCCGAATCGAGCGTTTATTGGTGCTTATCTGTCTAAGGGACGGACCCAGTTGGACCGTGAAATATGGTGGCAGAACCGACTGTTATACTAGTTTGCGTTTTTTGTTCGCAAATGTCGCGGTAAGCAAGAGTCGTCACCAACTTTTCTTTTATCCAACAAAGGAAAGGGTGAAAAGAACAGAAAAAGACCTTTTTCGAGATTTTCTGAGTAAGGGGGAAGATTATGGAAATGGAAGGTGTTAGCACGCTTTCTATCCGTAGTATTCTACGAGCTCTTAGGTACTTGCTCATTTTGAAAATTGTTTGTGTTTGTGTGCTTTGAAAGTTTTTTTGCTTGCTTTATGATAAATCTTGTATCAGTCCTCAAGAGTGTGATAAAGCGTTTTTGAAAATAGTTTTTGAAAGGTGTTGTTGTACCCCAATTTTTGCCCCTAAGATTCCTCTATCATATCATATCAACTCGATCATAACAAGATCACATTAGGGTTGGTTCTTCCTCTTTTTTCCTATCTTTAAGTTTGCTCTTGAGGAATCTCCAAGCACCTTGGTTGTGTATTTTGTATATGTGTTGTTGACTAACTTCTAATCAAAATACAAAAAAATATTTGTCTTTGTCTTTGTATATTTTTGTTTTGTAGGTACCAAGTCGAAGCATCTGACAAATAAGGATTTCTGGTATTATTTTCCTAAAATCTCTATTTGCAAAGAAAAAGAATTAAAAATTTTCATTTTTTTCACTGATGCAATCGATTTCTCTTAAAGTGCAATCGATTGCACATAGTGTATTTTGCGCCATTTTTGAAAAAAATACACTGTGCAATCGATTTGCACTGTAGTGCAATCGATTGCACAACGTGAAAATTTAAAAAAAAATCAGCATTTTAAACTTGTCAAATTTTGGCTCCAATTTTCCTTCACTTTTGAAAGATGTATCATTATTTCAAATTTTAGTGCCAATCTTTCATTTTTAAAAAGAATTATCATTAATTCAAATTTTGGCTCTAATATTTGAAAGAATTATCATTAATTCAAATTTTGGCTCTAATTTTTGAAAGAGTTATCATTAATTCAAATTTTGGCTCCAAGAATCAATTACCAAATTACCACTAATCCCAATCCTAAAACTCTATAAATAGAGCTCTCATTTCATTCAAATTTCAAGCTTTTGATAGCCAAATCCACCTTGCTAAAAAATCTCTCAATTCTCTCCATCTACCAAATTCACTCAAAGCTCCATTTTCAAAAAGTTAGTAAGCTTTGCATTAAAGCTTACTAATCTTTGAGCTAAACCTTCATCCAAACACTTTTTCTTCATCAATTCTCTACATCCAAGCTTGGTCAATTGATTCTTGTGGTTGAATTGAAGCAAATTCTTGAAGTTGTTTTGATAATTCTCTAGATCTACCTTTGGTAAGTTGGATAATTCATCTTTCACAATGTGATCTCTTGTTGATCTTTGGGTTTGATTCTTTGAGCATTATTTTGTGATTCCAATGGTGTTATTTTATCATAATTTGATGGAATTTTCGTGCTCAATTGGATCCATGATCATAAGGTGTTTGATGGAAAGTTTGAACAAGAAATTGCCCTTTTAAAATGTTGTTTTTGCTACTGTAACAGTGTGCAATCGATTGCAGTAACTGTGCAATCGATTGCACAGAAACGTTTCACACAATTTTTTTGAAAATAACACTGTGTGCAATCGATTGCACAGTTACTGCAATCGACTGCACAGGGACAGAATGCACTTTTTTGCCTTGTTTTGGGGCAGCTTTGATCCAAAATGATTTTTCTACTCACTCCTTTTGATTGTTGGTTTGGATTGCAATTTTAAATGTCCAATTTGTCTTTAAACTCAATGGACTTTGTGATCTAGATGAAGTTGGATAAATGTTCATCAATTCAAATCTACCTAAGAGTGAATTATTTAATTCATTTTTGGTGCTTTGGATTAATGATATATTTAGTGCTTTAATCCATCTAGAGGAGTGGTTGAATTTAAAGATGAAAGAATTTTGAAATGGTGATCCAAATTAGTTTATCATTCCCCTCCCTCTTCATCTTATCCCTTTCTTTTTTAATTGTGCTAAATGTTAAGGTATGGTGATCTCTATAATATTTATCCAAACATGAAGTACATAGATTTCTATTGACCGGCCTCAAAATAGGTGTGACTTCTACATAAGTCCACTTACGATTGCTTAACATAGCGCTAAATTTTGTCCCGATTCGAATAAATGATCATTCGTGGCCCAAACTTATGATTGCAAGCCCAAGTATGTTAATTTGATCTCTTTGATCCAATAACCTTTAGATTCATTGTGTGGAGGCTTTGGTTCTACCAATCCTCTAATGGATCTACAACACCTTTGGTCAACGCAGATCACTTAAACATCGTTGATCATTACATGTTGCCTTGTGAGAATTCCAAAATGGATGATATACTTGACAAAAAGCAAATGCAACTTGTTGTGTGGAGGATTTGGTTCTACCAATCCTCTAATTAGTTCCAAATGCAAGTTTCAAGATGGTCATCCAACTAACCACTAATTACTAACAATTAACTTTACTTTACGCTTTTATTTTCATGCTTTATGTACCATTTACTTTTGGAATTTTACATTACATGCTATTTTCATCTTTGCTCACTTGAACATTTACTTTTATGTCATTTTTATTTTGCTCACTTGAGCTTTTCTTTCTTTTTAAAGACACCTAATAATCAACATGAACCATAAAAATCATTAATGATACTTGGACTACATGGTTACTATCCTTTGCATTATGGAGTGATGGACTTCTTGGACTTAGGATTAGATACCTTGGCCTATCTTGGAGACTTTGTGACTTTATTTGATATTTTGTCTGGAGTTCTTGAGGTTTACCTCAAGATATTGGGTCGTTTGTTTGTTTTGTGTGCAGGTTATTGAGATTACGATCTTTGTTTGTAATCTGGAATTCACCCGTATACAGCCATTACTCTGCCCAATTTTTGCGAAGACTTAAAACACTTGAAGTTTGGTTCTCTCAAGAGGTCTGGTATCTTTGCTTGCTTGGTTTCAATCCGAAGAATGGAATTCTATATTGACTCATAATTTCAAGTATTGGCTTCTTGTTGGTTAGATGGTTCTTATCCCTAGCTTTTACCTTATGCTTTAGGATAGCCTCTTCTTCTCCTCCCATCTTCTTTAATTTCAAAAATATTCTCCCTCCTTTAAAAAAAAACTCTTCTTGTTTTGAAACTTGAAACATTTTCATAATAAACTTGGACTTAGGTCCATGCATCTTCGAAACATTTTCGTAAATAAATTTCAATCAATTTAATAATACCTTGACTTTTTTTTGTAAGAAGACTAAAAGGCAATCAATCTCATTTCAAACCATTTTGCCACTTTAGCTTTTATCTTTAAACTTTTCTCAAAAGATTAGACTCTTGTCAATCCTTGTAGTGATGCAAACAACTATACTTCTAGAATATGTAGTGAAGTGAGATATTTTCCACTTGGGTGTTGAGTGAGGCATTGTTGATTTTAAAATCCAAGCCATATCCTCCACTTTGAGATGATGCAAATTCTCCTTTCTCATGATTGTGGGTAGTAAGTATGTTTTTCACACGGACAATTGCGATGATGTCTTATCTCATAGAATCAACCAACACACTTGTGTTTCAAATTTTTAAAAGAGGAACTACGTGTACCCTGATCCCCTATTGCACGAAAGGTGGTACGTAGGCACTAAAGGTTCACAACTGCGGCGGGTGCAAAAATCATAAAAATATTTCTTTTCTCACCTCCACCATCCATTTTTTATATAACACATTTTTATAGCCAAATATACAGATTTTACAAAGAGGTTCCTGCGGAGTACCGTAGATGTTTAGGGTGCTAATACCTTCCCTTTGCATAACCAGCCCCCTTACCTTGAATCTTTACCCCTCTTTTTGGGTTATTCGCTCTTTTCCCATTCCTTTGGAAACAATAAAGCGCGGTGGCGATTTTTATTTTGATTTGTATAAAGTCTAGTCAATCCAATGGCTTAGTCTTGCACATTTCTACCGCTACAGAAAAAATGGCGACTTCACTGGGGAAAGATCGACCTCTTGCTGGTCCATCCCTAAGTGGGTTAAACCTATCTTTGTTTATATATGTATATGTGCTATTATTGTTTATGTGTTATATTTTGTATATATGTTTGTCTGGATTTTCCTGGTTTACAAGGTGCTTGGTGATTACTCATAAGTCCTATACCCAGACTTGGGAAAATTTAAGATAGGACGAACGGTATAGTCATGTTAACTTTGAGGGAGTAATCCTAAAAAAGGAGGCATGAGATCCCCCACTCAGTGGATGCCCCTTTGACTGTAGTGTCGTTTACCGAGTAATCGGAAAGACGTACTGCTTTTGACCCGGGAGCCTGCCGAAGCTGAGGACCATAGATTACCTAACCCATCTTGTCCTTTTAGGTGTAGTGCGGAAGCTATGACGGAGTAATCCGGAAATAGTTGTCACGCGATACTATGCTCGGACGAGTCTTTCTTGAGAATATTACTAATTACCGAGTTAATCGGGAAGTTGGTAATATCCGAAGGAAGGATGTAGACTCTGGGAACCTCTTAGAACCTTGTTCGGCAAGTGATAACTTTTTAGACCAATACCTTATGGGTAGTACCTTCGACCTCATGCTCGTGACGTTGAACCTATGAACCCTATATGTGTGATCTTGTGTGTGATTGTTGCATCATGCATCCATGCACTCATAAGCATCTTTTGAAGAAAACAATATTTTAAGGGATTTAAAGGTTGACTATTTGTGAATATCTCAGGTACTTTTAAACCATGGATTCTGGAAAGAGAAACGAAAGACTTATTACTTGGATGTTTGCAATATAAACCATAAATCCCTTGAAATATTAAATAAAATAAAATCATATGCATTGCATATCATGCATCATATTGCACATATTTCTTGCATTTGTTATTCATATCCAGGTGTCTTACCCAGCTTCTTTACTTCCCTCAGCAAGTTGACTCATCACTACAACACTCAGGCTAATTACAAAGAGAAGATGGAAAACATTAAGAAAGAGATCTTTGAACTCCGCAAAGAGGTAACTACTTTGAAGGCTGGCATGGAGTATCTAACTGCTTTGGATAAAACTTTGGTTGCTTCCCAAGTCAATCCTTCTAGGAATGAAGAAGAGATGGCAAAGGTCTTCACAGAAACTCTGAAATCATTCTTTCATGAGAAGGTGATAGTCGATGCACCCAGTGATTTCCCTGAAAAAGTAAATGTGGGAGTGCCTCTAGAAGAGGATGTCTGAAAAGGGTGTTCATCTGAAGATGGTGTCTCAGCTAGTGGTGTGAAGAAGTTCGATAATAACTTTTCTAAGAAGAGAACCAGAGGAAGAAACAATTATCGTCAGAATCAACATGTTCCTCCTGTCATCCCTGTGTTCAACTTACCTCCTGTTGCTCCAGTTTGTCAACAGAATCAGCAAGTTCCTGATCAGAGGAAAAATCAGTTTGATCCAATCCCAACGACCTATACAGAATTGTTTCCCATCCTGATACAGAGAAATTTGGTTCAGACCCGACTTCCACCAAAGGTCCCTGAGAAGATGCCGTGGTACTACAAAGCTGATTTGACTTGTGCCTTTCATCAGGGAGCCCCGGAGCATAGCATTGAAAATTGTTATCCATTGAAAATTGAAGTTCAGAAGTTGGTCTGGGGTAGTATCTTGTCGTTTAAGGATATTTGTCTTGAAGTTCAAGTCAAGTCTTTGCCGAAGGATAAAGGTGATTGAAGAATGACCTGGAGTTTAAGGATGATTAGCCTTCTTAGTTTATTAGCATTTTTACTGCTTTCTCATTTGTAATTTTTCTTGTTTATCATTGCACTGTTTTCATGTAAGAACTTGTTTGCATTTGAATGTTTAATCTTAATACAATGAGTATGTTTGTCTTGAAGAAATTCATTCGTTTCACTCGTATTTGTTTTCAATTTTAAATTTCTTTATGATACCAACTTGTTACCCATTCTCTTGCCTAGGCAGAGATTGGAGGGAGGATGATGATATTAAAACACAAATTTTTTGGTTGTATGCTTTTGGATAAAACCCTGTTGACGTTGTACATGCATTGTTTCAAATCCTCAAACACCGGAGATATAAGGGAGTGAAACCTTTGTTAACCCCTTTGAGCCTTGAAGTAGGAGTTTCTTTTTCTATTCAGAGAAAACCCTCATTTTTTTAACCCGGGGCAGGGTAGTGTTCAGTTAATTTGATCGAGCATTCAGAACTCATCAAGAGTGCGCATCTAAGGATACAACAATGGTTATCCCTCGAAAGGTTGAGGGAATTCAAAACCGCAATGTTTAAATCTCCACATATCAGTAGTGTGCTTCAAAAGAAGATGTTATCCCAATGGGTATCTCTCACACACCAGGAGATCAGCAGATGACGATACAACAATGGTTATCTTTCATCTACCTAGAAATAGGGCAGTCACAATTCTTCCAACTAGTCACAAATGACTGGAAATCACGCGACATGTTCAAAAAAATAAAGATGACATGAATAAAAAAATTATGATGAAAAAGAAAGAGACAAAAATCCCCACTAAGTCGGAACTTGAAAAAAAAAACAAGTCGCTTAGGAAAAATTCAGGGCATCCCGCTGCACTTCAGAGTCAAAGTCAAAAGGAATTTGTCCAGAAGGCAAGGAAGAAATGGAAATCCTAAAATGTGATAAAGGATTACAGCGTGAAATCCTCAGCAAAGAACAGAGTCGCGTGACAAGAAACCCAAAAAAAGCAGGAATGAGTGACTTGCATGTCCAAAGAAAACTTTGTTTGATTCTTCAACTATCTTGAAATTTCTTTTGAGAGATGAATGTTCGTGTTAAGTTAACTGAACTTAGGATCGAAGAACATCATGAAGGGGGTGGGCACCAAATATTTTTGAGCCTTAAATATTTTTTTTTCTAAAATCGTGAACCAGGCCACGTTACAACCCTCAAAAGTCCTAATTGAAACAGGGTTTATTTCGAAAGCATACTTCAATGAGATAGTGTTTCCTGACTCCTATTAATTTTGATAAATTATTGTGATTGGTATCGTATTGATTTTGTTATCTTTCATACAAAAAATCCATGTCGCATCCTGGCTAGTGATTTGTTCACAAGGTTTTGCAACATCTTTTCAAATAAAATCTTCAAGACTTACATAATTGTTGCATTAGAATTTTCATTCTTAGAATAAAAATTTTCTGCTTATAAAACAACTGCTTGATATCATGAAAGTTTACATTTGAGTATCAGTAAAAGGCATGTTGCCGAGAAGAGTTGTATAGCAAAGAGGATGTAACATTCAACCAATCTAGGGCAGTTACGTCAACATTCTGTAGGATCAAGCGCCTACCACTGCGCTAAAAGCAATTGCTTGTAGCCAAGGTGCTACTCTATTTCCTTATAGTGAATCCAACAAGGGGCCTACCTGGTCCACCTAACACACCTGTGTAGGCGCCCATGGGGGGATGTTAAGCCCTTCGAATCCCTAAGGTTGATGCTGGATATTTTAATCCAACAATCTTCCCCCCAGTGTCAGCCGAGGGGATTCGAACCCATGACCTTGCTCTGATACCAATTGAAGATGTGAAAAACACAAGAAGGGGGTTGAATTATTAAAACTTGAAATCAAATGCAGACAACATGTTATTTTTATCCTAGTTCGTTTGATCTCAAACTACTTCAGTCCACCCGTCAAGGTGATTTCGCCTCTCTCCAACGAGGTCTTAATCCACTATATTCAACTGAATACAAAACTGCTTTAACAACTGCTAAAGGCTTCTTGAGTCTAACCACAGACCAGTTTCTCAAGGAAATTCTTTTACAAATAAATGAACAAATGTGTGTTGGATGTTTTCTAGAAAAACTATATATCACAACTGTGATAATACACAATATAAAGCTTAGATAAAACTAGATTGCTAGAGCTATAGAGTAAGCGGTTGAGAGCTTTAGCAAACTGAATGAGTGAGGACGAAGATGATGATGATTGGATTTAGGCGTGTATATGCGTGTAGAGTATTATGGAGTATTTGCCATTTCTTTTCTCACTGATTTGTTTAAATAACCTTGGAATAGATACGTTGTTGTCCATAATTCCATTTTAATGCTCATAACGTTCTTTCCATTTTGAGAAGATCTTTGTCTTGGAATAATGTCGTTGGTAATTAATCTGCCTTGAATGCAGTAACATTGACACTTCAGAATGTTCTGCTTGATGATAATCAGAGTGTTCTTGGCTTAGGCTTATTCTGGCGCTTCTGAGTGCTGATGACATAGTTAGGATCTTGATCAGAGTCAGAGTATGTCAAGCACAGATTCTGTTCATCAGGCTTCAGCGTAGCACATGTACTGATCTTCTGATGCTGATGTTGATACTGATGTTCTGATGCTGATTGCATCAGAGTTTCCTGTAAATACACAACATAATTTTAAGTAGCATCCATGTCTCATATAAAACTCATAATTCATTTAATCTTGTATTTTGTTATCATCAAAACTCTAACTGAGGGTTGTAGAATCAAACTATGTTCTAACAATCTCCCCTTTTTTGATGATGACAAAAACTAGATTTTTTCAATTAAAATAAAATGATGAAAGTATCAGAGTTTAAGGATAGAGAGGAAACGGTATCAGAGATAATCAGATAATGAGTAAAAGGTATCAGAGCTAAGAGGGTAAGGAATAAAAACTATCAGAGTAATGAAGAGAAAAACTCCCCCTGAGTTGATTATTTCCCTTTGATTCCTTGAGACCTTGAGCATCAGAACTTTTACTTTATCAGAGTTCATCAGATTCTTGTACCTGTAAGCTTTTCAGAACACGGAAATTCAAATATATAAGAATGTTAGAATGATTGATACTTTTGTCTCAGTAATCCGTTATTGAAAAAATATCATTCTTTCTCCCCCCTTTTTGTCAGTTATCAAAAAGCATAAATAATCAGAGTTTAAAAAGATCAGAGCAAAAAGACGTTTGTATTAAAACAGAAGCAATGATAGTTTAGACCAAGTAAAAATATTACAGACAAACATGTCAAGAAAACAAGGAAAACACAAGAAAAAAAATCTAAGAAGAAGGAGGAAGTCGTGTGAACAGAGCTTCCAACATGCTCTTGATTTGCTCGCTGGTTTCTTGTTGCTTAGATACCATGTTTGCTATAGAGTCAATCTTGATATCCTGCTTGTCCATCCTTTCATTCATCAGCATATCTGATCTCTTCAAATCCTCCAGAGCCTGCCTGTCAAGAGAGGAAGCTTGAGGATCTTCAGATACAGGCTGCTTCTCAGAGCTTTCTGTAGTTTCTTCTGCTTGACCCAAGTCTTCAGCTTGAATAACCTATTCTTCTGTAGGTTGAACTGTAGATGCTGGACGCTTTTCAGACCAAGGCTAAATGTCCAGAGGTAGAGCTTCTTCCTTCAGCAGCTTGCTCAGAACTGGACCTTCCATTTCCTTCAGCAGATTGCTGAAGTTCTGTTGAGCCTGTCCATAGCTCTGGTCTTGCAACTTGAAGGTTTCAGCACAAACCCATCTTCTGAACTGTGTCCAGAGGAAATCTGATACAGCAGGATCAACCACTTCCAGACTTGCTTGTTTCAAGGAAGCTATCCACTTCTGCATATCTGTTTCAAAGTTCAACATGCTGGAACCAACATCTGGTTGTTTCGGTTTAGGGATGGTTGTTTTCTAGTTTATTGCAGCAAGGCGTTCAAAGACTGTTAGATCAATGACTATCTTGCTGTGGTTTTCTTTATTGGATTTTGGTGAGGGAGTGGGAGAGTCAGAAATGACGATTGGACTTGATGGGGTGTTTATGTAATCAGGAGAGCTTGTAGGCTTCCTGTGGTTGAAACAGCCCAGAATAATCTTTGCCCAAATTTTGTGCTTATCTTTCAAATCCCTTATCTTGCTGGAGGGAAGCCCCAGCGTGAAAATTTCCCTTGCTATAATAGCAACATCTGAGCATCTTTCTTCCATGTCTATACAGCAAATACCACCACCATTGTACCCAATGAGTCTTGCAATCAGGTCTTCAGTAATCACAATCTTCTTCCCCATGATGTAAGAAGTGACTTGGTGATTTGAGGAAGAGGCGTGAATCCAAAATTCCTTAACCAAGATAGGAAAAGTTGGACCCACCAGCCTGTCGAAATATTTCTCCCATCCTTATGCTTGAATCTCTTCTGATAAATCAAAACCATTTTCCTTCAGACTGTTGAAATCCACTATTATCTCTGACAGAACTTCAAGGTTCTTGACTGGAGTGAGTAGTGTTCTGAGAGGGACTTCATATTGCTCAGCTGATGTATCTTTCTGGGAACCTGAAGAGAGATTGCTGCTAGAAGCCATGTTCACACGAGGTTTTTTTTTGAAAAAGCTTTAAGGGGTTTCTTGAGAAAGAAGAACACAGAAAACAGAAGTATTGATTGAAAACGAAAGTTAGGGTAAAAGTTGTGAATGGTGTTTAAATAGATTTCAAAAAAGTTTTTTTTTTTGAAAACATAAACGCTTAAGAGAGAGAAATAAATCATAATTAATAGCATTTAATGATAGCTGATTTTAGGGGATTTCAGAAAGATACTTAAACGGTTACCAATGACATGTGTCTCAATGCATCCAATCAGCACTTTGCCTTTTCAAAAGCGTGAACGCGTGTTCTGCCTCAGGAAACAGCTGATGACTGGATGACACTTGTTTGCTTGAGTGAACAACACACCTATCCTTGAACTGAAGCACTCAGATCTTCATGGATAGATTCTGATACAATCTGCATTTCTAAAATTCTGAAAGAGGATTGATCAGAAGTTCACAGAGAAATAAACACAATTCTGAAGGTTAATATATAAAATTAAAACAGTTTTATTCTGGACAGAGCTTCATGCTGAGATGATTCAGAATGAAGTTGAACCTATCTTCAGAAAGTGGTTTTGTGAAAATATCAGCCCATTGATGGTCTGTATCAATAAATTTTAAGTTTAAGATTCCTTTCTGAATATAGTCCCTAATAAAAGGATGTTTTATTTCTATATGCTTAGCCCTAGAATGCAAAATTGGATTTCTACTTAAGCAAATAGCAGAGGTATTATCACAGAGGATATGAATGTTACTCTCATATATCTGGAAGTCCTCAAGTTGACTTTTCATCCAGAGCATTTATGTGCTGCATCCAGCTGTTGCTATGTATTCAGCTTCTGCTGTTGGTAAAGCAATGGTGGATTGTCTTTTGCTGGACCACGAGATCAGATTTTCTCCCAGAAACTGGCAGCTTCCAGAAGTGCTTTTACGTTCAACTCTGTCTCCAGCAAAGTCAGCATCACAATAACCTACTAAGTTGTACTCACTAGATTTTCTATAAAACAGACTCAGATTAGTAGTACCTTTCAGATACTTGAAAATTCGCTTAACAGCTGTTAAGTGAGATTCTCTAGGATCTGATTGGAATCTTGCACAAATGCATACACTTAATAAAATATCAGGCCTTGAAGCTGTAAGATAAAGAAGAGAACCAATCATACCTCTATAGCCTTTTGTTCTACCT
Organism: Vicia faba; assembly: GCA_948472305.1. Taxonomy (NCBI): domain Eukaryota; kingdom Viridiplantae; phylum Streptophyta; class Magnoliopsida; order Fabales; family Fabaceae; genus Vicia; species Vicia faba. Next base: position 1,267,758,477 of record OX451740.1, read on the forward strand.
TTTTGCTTACTTCTTCTCTTTCCAGAATGCACGTGGGATGCATTGGAATCTTTGATGCCTTACATTCTGAGAGATCAAATTTCTTCAGAAGTTCTCTGACATATTTGCCCTGATGAATGTAAGTTCCTTCTGGGGTTTGATTGATCTGAATGCCCAAAAAGAATTTCAGTTCCCCCATTAGGCTCATCTCAAATTCTGCCTGCATACACTTAGCAAACTCTCTTCCCAGAGAAGATTTAGTAGATCCAAATATTATATCATCAACATAAATCTAGAAGACTAAAATGTCATTCTTAACTGTCTTATAGAATAAGGTTGTGTCCACCTTCCCTCTGGTGAATTCCTTTTCTAACAAGAAGTTACTCATTTTTTCATACCAAGCTCTGGGAGCTTGTTTCAGACCATACAGTGACTTCTTTAGTTTGAAAACATATTCTGGATTTTTTGAACTTTCAAAACCAGGGGGTTGGTGCACATATACCTTTTCTTCTATATAGCCATTTAAGAATGCACTCTTAATATCCATCTGATACAGAGTGATGCCTTTATTAACAACAAAAGAAATTAAAAGTCTGATAGATTCTAACCTGGCGACTGGAGCAAAGGTTTCTGTATAGTCTATCCCCTCTTGCTGACTATAACCTTGTGCTACCAGTCGTGCCTTGTTTCTGATGACTTCACCTTGTTCATTCAGTTTGTTTCTGAACACCCATTTTGTTCCAATGACGTTGAATCCTTTTGGTTTAGGAACAAGATCCCATACGTCATTCCTTGTGAATTGATTCAGCTCCTCTTGCATTGCTAGAATCCAGTCATTGTCCAGAAGTGCTTCATCAATTGAAGATGGTTCAATCAGAGAAACAAGTCCCATGAGGGATTCTTCAGAGTTTATGAAGCTGGCTCTTGTTCTGATTGGATCTTCCTTTCTTCCTAAGATAGTTTCTTCTGGGTGATCCATGCTGCTTCTGGATGGTCTTTTCTGAGGTTGATCAACAGAAGATGCTGGATTGCTTGCAGTGCCTCTTTCTGATGTTGAGGGAGTATCTCTGTTAAGAGCTTCTGATGACTTATCTTCAGTACCTATGAATTCAACTTCCATACCTGCAAGTAATTCATTCTGCTTTGACTTTTGAGAGTCAAGCTTATCATCAAAACGAACACTGATTGATTCTTCCACAATCTGTGTTTCTGTATTGTATACTCTGTACCCTCTTGAGTGTTCAGAGTATCCTAACATAATACACTTCTGTGCTTTAGAGTCAAACTTGTTCAAATAATTTTTAGTATTCAAAATAAAGCAAGTACATCCAAATGGATGAAAATATGAAATGTTGGGCTTTCTGTTCTTCCACAATTCATATGGAGTCTTTTACAGAATAGGTCTTATGGAGATTCTATTTTGAATGTAGCACGTTGTGTTTATTGCCTCTGCCCAGAAGATCTTAGCAATGTTAGTCTCGTTGATCATGGTTCTGACCATTTCTTGCAATGTTCTGTTCTTTCGTTCTACAACTCCATTTTGCTGGGGAGTTCTAGGACAAGAGAAATCATGCAGAATGCCTTTGTCATTAAAAAATGATTCAAAATCTTTGTTTTCAAACTCTCCACCATGATCACTTCTGACATTGACGATTCTAAGATCCTTTTCATTCTGAACTTGGTTACAAAAGGTAACAAACACAGAGTGTGACTCGTCCTTGTGTCTTAAGAACTTTACCCATGTCCATCTGCTATAGTCATCTACGATTACTAACCCATACTTCTTGCCACTGACTGAAGCAGTTTTAACTGGTCCAAATAAGTCAATGTGCAGAAGTTCTAATGGCTTAGAGGTGGAAAAAACGTTTTTAGATTTGAAAGCGGGTTTTGCAAACTTGCCTTTCTGACATGCCTTACACAGAGCTTCTGAATTAAACTTCAGGTTAGGAAGTCCTCAGACCAGATTGAGTTTGTTAATCTGAGATATCCTTCTCATACTAACATGCCCCAATCTTCTGTGCCAGATCCATTGCTCGTTATTAACAAACAGAAGACACTTTACATTCTGACTTTTCAGTTCAGAAAGTTTGATTTTGTAAATGTTGTTTCTCCTCTTTCCATTAAATAGGATAGTCCCATCTTTCTGACTAACAACTTTACATGAATTTTGATTAAATATTATATCATAACCGTTATCACTTAATTGACTTATGGATAACAGATTATGCATTAATCCATCTACTAATAAAACATTACTTATAAAGGGAAGATTTCCGTTACCTACTGTTCCAGAGCCAATGATCTTTCCCCTCTAATTACCTTCAAAGCCTATATGGCCTCCAGGCTTAAGTTCCAGGCTTTGGAACATATGCCTTCTTCCCGTCATGTGTCGTGAGCAGCCAGAGTCCAGGTACCATGACTGGTGTTTCTGCTTTGCTGCTAAAGATATCTGCAACATGTATTATTTTATCCTTAGGTACCCATATTTTCTTGGGTCCTGATTTGTTAGTTTTACCAAAACTCTGGTTGAATTTTGGTTTGACAGAATAATTACTATTGGTATATTTAATGTCGTGTGTGTGCCTATATACAAAGTGTGAATTAAGTGGAGTTCGTTTATAACTAAATCCATGGCATTCTTTGGTGTAGGTACCTTACCTTGGTATCCTATTCCTTTTCTGCCATTTCTGCTAACTCCGTAGATCATTAAAGCCATCTTGCTTCTATCTATGTTTTTAGCTAGAAACTTCTGAAAGTTGTGATCATACTCCTTGATGATCTCATCAGCACTACTGGGAGTTTCAAGAATTGTTTCCTTTTGAGAGTTTTGTAACATATTTTCTAATTTTGAAACTTTATTTTTCAACTCAGAATTTTCTAATTTGAGACTCTCAGTTTTATCAAGGTCAGAAGCAAGATCCCTTTTCAGGTTTCTGAATTTGACTCTGATCTGCTGATATCTTTCCAGAATCTCATTAAGGCTTTCAGCTAGTTCAACCTTAGTAAAATTAATAGCAAAGTCAGGAAATACCTCTTCTGTGTCTGATTCAGAGTCTGATTTAGAAGCTTCGCTGTCTTCTGTTATGTTTGCCATGAGAGCTATGTTTTCTCTTTCATCATCTGATTCTGAGTCAGCTTCAGATGTATCAAAATCATCCCATGTGGCCATGAGACTTTTCTTCTTTTCCTTGCCAAACTTTCTTTTGGGCTTTTCCTTCTAAAGCTTTAGGCAATCACTCGTGTAGTGTCCTTGGTCATTACATTCATAGCAGATGATGTCTTTGTTGTTTGGCTTTCTGCTTCCTGAAGAGCCTTCAGATCTTCTGTGTCCAGAGGAGGATTCTGACCTTCTGTATCTGGAGGAAGATTCGTTCTGATTCTCAGATCTTCTGGGATTCCTGAACTTTCTTTGCCTCTGCTTCCACAGTTGGTCCACCCTTATGGAGAGGAGAGACAGTTCATCTTCTTCTGATGAGGACCCATCAGAGGTTTCTTCAACAGCCTGTAAAACTTTGGAGTCAGATTTTCTGTTAGATTTCAAAGCTAATGGCTTACCTTGCTTTTGAGGTTCATTAGCTTCTAGCTCTATCTCGTGACTTCTGAGGGAGCTGACAAGTTCCTCCAGAGATATTTTGTTGAGATCTTTAGCTAGCTTCAGCGCTGTGACCATTGGCCTCCACTATTTTGGCAAGCTTCTGATGATCTTCTTAACATGATCAGCAGTAGAATACCCTTTGTCCAGAACTTTGAGACCAGCAACCAGAATCTGAAATCTTGAGAACATTGTTTCAATAGATTCACTTTCTTCCATCTTGAATGCCTCATACTTCTGAATGAGCGCAAGAGCTTTAGTTTCTTTAACTTGAAGGTTGCCTTCATGCGTCATTCTCAGAGAGTCAAATATGTTCTTTGCAGTGTCTCTGTTTGATATCTTTTCATATTCAGAGTAAGAGATGGCGCTGAGAAGAATAGTTCTTGCTTTGTGATGATTTCTGAAATCACGCTTTTGTTGATCAGACATTGCTTTCCTGTCAATCTTCTGACCACTTGCATTCACTGGGTGCGTGTATCCATATGTCACCATGTCCCACAGATCAACATCATGGGCTAGAAAGAAGCTTTCAATTCTGTCTTTCCAGTAATCAAAGTTCTCTCCATCAAAGACTGGAGGTTTTCCACTGAATCTGTCTCTTTCTTCATTGTTGTCATTGCTGATGTTTTGATGTGTTCCTGCCATAGTGTTTTTCAATGCTGGATCTTGTACTGACACGGTTAAGTGTTATAAGCTCAGAACCAGGCGCTTTGATGCCAATTGTAGGATCAAGCGCCTACCACTGCGCTAAAAGCAATTGCTTGTAGCCAAGGTGCTACTCTATTTCCTTATAGCGAATCCAACAAGGGGCCTACCTGGCCCACCTAACACACCTGTGTAGGCGCCCATGGGGGGATGTTAAGCCCTTCGAATCCCTAAGGTTGACGCTGGATATTTTAATCCAACAGATTCAACAAATCTCTAGAAGTCATTTAATCAGAAAGGTTACCCTAAAAGCATGTGGCTAAGGGAAAGTTATGAAAGTTACCTTGATCAACACGGTAAGCTTGAGACCCCAGATTGGTTTCCAAGGGCATATCTAGATTTTGTCAAGATAGTTGCTATGTCTACCCCAAGCTGAGAACCTTCCTCAAGTTGTGTTTTGATGTTGGGTTCATAATCCCATTTTTTCCAGTCTTGCTGCAGACTTCTCCAGCTGAGTGTGATTCTTTCCCTAGCCAGGTGGTGATCAAGCGGAGATTAAAAAGAGCTAGGAAGCCTTTGCTCATTTGATGGAGTTCTTTCTCCCTTTTTATTGATATGGAATCTCTTCTAGAGCATTACTTACTCCTGTTACAACATTATTGTTGTTATGTGCTTCCCAAGTAACTAGAGAAGGGCAATATATTTTCTAAGAGGTGTTGAGATGATTGTCAACTTTTCTGGGTTTTCTCTCACCAAGTGTTGAGTTTGATTTAAAATCCCCATAATTTTGACTTCTTGCTGTAATGTGAACTTATTGGTTCCCCATGAAGGTTCTCTCAGGTTGTTTTTGCTGGTATGCGCATGATCTTTGTGTGTCTCTCAGATAGTTAAAGACGATACCAGTGGGTGCAAGGTACAGTGTTAGGTTTGTGATCCCATGATCACAAGCCAAGTCTTGGTTTGCTTTTGATTTTGGGTTTGCATGGTCAGAAGCCTCCGTCCCAAGATTCCCCAGCGAAGTTTCCCCTCATATGATGAAAGGTTTTATTCCCTTGGTGTGCTAAGATATCGCTCTTTTTGCAGTATTGGCATTAGTGTTGACTTCTTGATTTCCCAGGAAGACTACATCAGGGCATCTTTTGTTGGAATAGGTTTGGTTGATATGAAGGCTCAATCCAGTATTTTCCAGTGAAGGCCTCGTTCATTTGATAGAAGTCCTTTCTCCCCAAAGAGGTTGGTGCAATAATTACTCTCTAAGAACACGTATCTTTGGTTTCCCCAGTGAAGAATGTATCTCTGGTTTCCCCAGTGGATCACGTATCTCCGGTTTCCCCAGTGGAGCACGTATCTCCGGTTTCCCCAGTGAAGAACATATCTTGGTTTCCCCTTGATGATGTGGTTTTGACCTCCCCAATGAAGTCAACATGAAGTCCCCAGTAGATGTCTTGATGATGAAGCATTGTCTCCCCTAGTGAAGTCCGTATGTTTTCCTTCCTTCAAAGTGGGCCTGAATTCCCCAGTGAATGTTTTGACAATTTAGTTTCCATATGCCTTATTCAAGATCAGTTTTGCAATACCCAGTAGAAGTGCGAACCGTGAAAAACTTTTGTTTCCCTATTAAAGTCTGTGTGCTATTCCCCCGGAAGGTTATCTCAGGGCATCTCTTGTTGGAATGAGTATTTATGATGAAAAGTCTTCAATTCGCAGTTTTTTCTCTAGGGAAGTGGGTTTGAATTCCCCAGTGAGGTTTGATTGTCTTAGTGTCAGTCTGCTTTATTTGAGGCTGGTCTTGCAATCTTCAGTAGGCATGTTGCTTTTGAAAAACTGATTTCTCTGATGAAACCAGAAGAAAGATGTTCTATCCCGGTATCTGTTTGATTTAGCTACATCCGAATTATGTTTCTCCTCAGTAAAGTTAGGGCAGGCAATAGGTTTGGTTTCCACAATTGCTTTTACCTTTCTTGGAGTGATCTCTCTGTTTGATGTTTAGCCCAATGTTGTTGGTACCTGAGGCGGTTTTGTTTGTTTGTACTGATTATGTATCCTTTTACCAGCATATGCACGATATCACTCATGCATTCATACATACATCATACATAGTTGAATTTAGCAAATCATTGCTCATTTGCATTCATTAATTTTATTTTGTTGACATATTACCCTATTTTACAGAGTTGTGTTGTCCTCTCTCCAATAGAGTGTCGGCCTTAAGCAGCAAATATACATTCTTTCAACTTACCCACTGAGTTATCTCTCGTGTAAGATTTTTGCTTCAACCTTCCTGTACAACTCTTTGTCTGGATGGATTTGATGTTCCCTCTTGAGTTTGTTTCTCAAAGGATGTATTACGGTTGCCTGTTTCATTCCAGTTCATTTCGGGTTTGAATCTGTGATCCCCAACAATATTATTACTTTGGATTTTTGCAAGCTTTGAGCCCTGGTTTGAGAATGTGCATTTATTTTGGCACGAGAATACTTTATCTCCTCAGAAGGAATAACGTGGCATTTCCCCAGGAAGTCATATGTCTTTCCCCAGGAAGTCATATTTCTATCTCCAGAAAGTCATTTCTCTTTGCAATTCCCCTTGACAATGAGTGAATGTCTCTTTATTTGAGATAAGTTTGCATATTACCCTTTCCAGGCAGAGTGCCTTGGTTAAAGAAGAAGTTGAGACCCGTTCCAGGTGAAATACCATAATTTTGGGGAAAACTTATGATATTCAAATCTACCTTTAACTATTGAGTCAGTAGTTTACCGTCATCTGTGAGTCGGTATCTTTTTTCTACCTTCAACTATTGAGTTGGTAGTTTACCGTCATCTGTGAGTCGGTATCTTTTTTCTACCTTCAACTATTGAGTTGGTATTTTACCATCATTTGTGAGTCAGTATCTTTTTGATCTTCTACCTTCATCTATTGAGTTGGTATTTCACCGTCATCTATGAGTCGGTATATATTTATCTTCTACCTTCAACTTTTGAGTTGGTAGTTTACCGTCATCTGTGAGTTGGTATATCTTTATCTTCTACCTTCAACTATTGAGTTGGTAGTTTACCGTCATCTGTGAATCAGTATATCTTTATCTTCTACCTTCAACTATTGAGTTGGTAGTTTACCGTCATCTGTGAGTCGGTATATCTTTATATTCTACCTTCAACTATTGAGTTGGTATTTCACCGTCATCTGTGAGTCGGTATTTTTTTGATCTTCTACCTTCAACTATTGAGTTGGTAGTTTACCGTCATCTGTGAGTCGGTATATCTTTTTCTCTCTACCTTCAACTATTGAGTTGGTAGTTTACCGTCATCTGTGAGTCGGTATCCTCTTTTTCTCTCTACCTTCAACTATTGAGTTGGTATTTCACCGTCATCTGTGAGTCGGTATATCTTTAACTTTTACCTTGAGCTATTGAGTTGGTATTTTACCGTCATCCGTGAGTTGGTATCTTTTTGATCTTCCACCTTCATCTATTGAGTTGGTATTTCACCGTAATCTATGAGTCAGTATCTTTTTGATCCTCTACCTTCAACTTTTGAGTCGGTAGTTTACCGTCATCTGTGAGCCGATATCTTATTACTTTTCTACCTTCATCCATTGAGTTGGTAGTTCACAGTTATCTGTCGACCGTTATCATTCTTTACTTTTTCCTCAATATTTGAGCCTATGCTACCTTATCTCTTCTTTGGGTTTTTACACCAATGGAGTCATGTCTTTTGTTCACCAGTGATTTATTTTCCTGGTGGGGTTGCTCCTTTGTTTCTTCATTTTTTTGGCATCCCCAGTGATACCTTGCGTCTCTTTTGTTCTGTTCATATGCATTCATAATCATAAGCATTGCATGGCATCTTAGAGACAAAAATAGGGCTTGTTTTATATTTAAGTATCTTCAATCACGTCGACACGAAGATTTGTAACCTTCGTATCTCCGGATAGAAGACACTTAAATAAGGGCAGCTGTTGTACCCCAATTTCCCCCCCTTAGATTCCTCTATCATATCATATCAACTCGATCATAACAAGATCACATTAGGGTTGGTTCTTCCTCTTTTTTCCTATCTTTAAGTTTGCTCTTGAGGAATCTCCAAGTACCTTGGTTGTGTATTTCGTATATGTGTTGTTGACTAACTTCTAATCAAAATACAAAAAAATATTTGTCTTTGTATATTTTTGTTTTGTAGGTACCAAGTCGAAGCATCTGATAAATAAGGATTTCTCGTATTATTTTCCTAAAATCTCTATTTGCAAAGAAAAAGAATTAAAAATTTTCATTTTTTTCACTGATGCAATCGATTGCTCTTAAAGTGCAATCGATTGCACATAGTGTATTTTGCGCCATTTTTGAAAAAAATACACTGTGCAATCGATTGCACAACGTGAAAATTTAAAAAAAATCAGCATTTTAAACTTGTCAAATTTTGGCTCCAATTTTCCTTCACTTTTGAAAGATGTATCATTAATTCAAATTTTAGTGCCAATCTTTCATTTTTAAAAATAATTATCATTAATTCAAACTTTGGCTCTAATATTTGAAAGAATTATCATTAATTCAAATTTTAGCTCTAATTTTTGAAAGAGTTGTCATTAATTCAAATTTTGGCTCCAAGAATCAATTACCAAATTACCACTAATCCCAATCCTAAAACTCTATAAATAGAGCTCTCATTTCATTCAAATTTCAAGCTTTTGATAGCCAAATCCACCTTGCTAAAAAATCTCTCAATTCTCTCCATCTACCAAATTCACTCAAAGCTCCATTTTCAAAAAGTTAGTAAGCTTTGCATTAAAGCTTACTAATCTTTGAGCTAAACCTTCATCCAAACACTTTTTCTTCATCAATTCTCTACATCCAAGCTTGGTCAATTGATTCTTGTAGTTGAATTGAAGCAAATTCTTGAAGTTGTTTTGATAATTCTCTAGATCTACCTTTGGTAAGTTGGATAATTCATCTTTCACAATGTGATCTCTTGTTGATCTTTGGGTTTGATTCTTTGAGCATTATTTTGTGATTCCAATGGTGTTATTTTATCATAATTTTATGGAATTTTCGTGCTCAATTGGATCCATGATCATAAGGTGTTTGATGGAAAGTTTGAACAAGAAATTGCCATTTTAAAATGTTGTTTTTGCTACTGTAACAGTGTGCAATCGATTGCAGTAACTGTGCAATCGATTGCACAGAAACGTTTCACACAATTTTTTTGAAAATAACACTTTGTGCAATCGATTGCACAGTTACTGCAATCGACCGCACAGGGACAAAATGCATTTTTTTGCCTTGTTTTGGGGCAGCTTTGATCCAAAATGATTTTTCTACTCACTCCTTTTGATTGTTGGTTTGGATTGCAATTTTAAATGTCCAATTTGTCTTTAAACTCAATGGACTTTGTGATCTAGATGAAGTTGGATAAATGTTCATCAATTCAAATCTACCTAAGAGTGAATTATTTAATTCATTTTTGGTGCTTTGGATTAATGATATGTTTAGTGCTTTAATCCATCTAGAGGAGTGGTTGAATTTAAAGATGAAAGAATTTTGAAATAGTGATCCAAATTAGTTTATCATTCCCCTCCCTCTTCATCTTATCCCTTTCTTTTTTAATTGTGCTACATGTTAAGGGATGGTGATCTCTATATCATTTATCCAAACATGAAGTACATAGATTGCTATTGACCGGCCTCAAAATAGGTGTGACTTCTACATAAGTCCACTTACGATTGCTTAACATAGCGCTAAATTTTGTCCCGATTCGAATAAATGATCATTCGTGGCCCAAACTTATGATTGTAAGCCCAAGTATGTTAATTTGATCTCTTTGATCCAATAACCTTGAGATTCATTGTGTGGAGGCTTTGGTTCTACCAATCCTCTAATGGATCTACAACACCTTTGGTCAACGCGGATCACTTAAACATCATTGATCATTACATGTTACCTTGTGAGAATTCCAAAATGGATGATATACTTGACAAAAAGCAAATGCAACTTGTTGTGTGGAGGCTTTGGTTCTACCAATCCTCTAATTAGTTCCAAATGCAAGTTTCAAGATGGTCATCCAACTAACCACTAATTACTAACAATTAACTTTACTTTACGCTTTTATTTTCATGCTTTATGTACCATTTACTTTTGGAATTTTACATTACATGCTATTTTCATCTTTGCTCACTAGAACATTTACTTTTATGTCATTTTTATTTTGCTCACTTGAGCTTTTCTTTCTTTTTAAAGACACCTAACAATCAACATGAACCATAAAAATCATTAATGATACTTGGACTACATGGTTACTATCCTTTGCATTATGGAGTGATGGACTTATTGGACTTAGGATTAGAGACCTTGGCCTATCTTGGAGACTTTGTGACTTTATTTGATATTTTGTCTGGAGTTCTTGAGGTTTACCTCAAGACATTGGGTCGTTTGTTTGTTTTGTGTGCAGGTTATTGAGATTACGATCTTTGTTTGTAATCTGGAATTCACCCGTATACAACCATTACTTTGCCCAATTTTTGCGAAGACTTAAAACACTTGAAGTTTGGTTCTCTCAAGAGGTCTGGTATCTTTGCTTGCTTGGTTTCAATCCGAAGAATGGGAATTCTATATTGACTCATAATTTCAAGTATTGGCTTCTTGTTGGTTAGATGGTTCTTATCCCTAGCTTTTACCTTATGCTTTAGGATAACTTCTTCTTCTCCTCCCATCTTCTTTAATTTCAAAAATATTCTCCCTCCTTTAAAAAAAAAACTCTTCTTGTTTTGAAACTTGAAACATTTTCATAATAAACTTGGACTTAGGTCCATGCATCTTCGAAACATTTTCATAAATAAATTTAAATCAATTTAATAATACCTTGACTTTTTTTTGTAAGAAGACTAAAAGTCAATCAATCTCATTTCAAACCATTTTGCCACTTTAGCTTTTATCTTTAAACTTTTCTCAAAAGATTAGACTCTTGTCAATCCTTGTAGTGATGCAAACAACTATACTTCTACAATATGTAGTGAAGTGAGATATTTTCCACTTGGGTGTTGAGTGAGGCATTGTTGATTTTAAAATCCAAGCCATATCCTCCACTTTGAGATGATGCAAATTCTCCTTTCTCATGATTGTGGGTAGTAAGTATGTTTTTCACACGGACAATTGCGATGATGTCTTATCTCATAGAATCAACCAACACACTTGTGTTTCAAATTTTTAAAAGAGGAACTACGTGTACCCTGATCCCCTATTGCACGAAAGGTGGTACGTAGGCACTAAAGGTTCGCAACCGCGGCGGGTGCAAAAATCATAAAAATATTTCTTTTCTCACCTCCACCATCCATTTTTTATATAACACATTTTTATAGCCAAATATACAGATTTTACAAAGAGGTTCCTGCGGAGTACCATAGATGTTTAGGGTGCTAATACCTTCCCTTTGCATAACCAACCCCCTTACCTTGAATCTTTCCCCCTCTTTTTGGGTTATTCGCTCTTTTCCCATTCCTTTGGAAACAATAAAGTGCGGTGGCGATTTTTATTTTGATTTGTATAAAGTCTAGTCAATCCAATGGCTTAGTCTTGCACATTTCTACCGCTACAGAAAAAATGGCGACTTCACTGGGGAAAGATCGACCTCTTGCTGGTCCATCCCTAAGTAGGTTAAACCTATCTTTGTTTATATCTGTATATGTGCTATTATTGTTTATGTGTTATATTTTGTATATATGTTTGTCTGGATTTTCCTGGTTTACAGGGTGCTTGGTGATTACTCATAAGTCCTATACCCGGACTTAGACAAACTTTAAGATAGGACGAACGGTATAGTCATGTTAACTTTGAGGGAGTAATCCCAAAAAAGGAGGCATGAGATCCCCCACTCAGTGGAGGCCCCTTTGACTGTAGTGTCGTTTACCGAGTAATCGGAAAGACGTACTGCTTTCGACCTGGGAGCCTGCCGAAGCTGAGGACCGTAGATTACCTAACCCATCTTGTCCTTTTAGGTGTAGTGCGGAAGCTATGACGGAGTAATCCGGAAATAGTTGTCACACGATACTACGCTCGGACGAGTCTTTCTTGAGAATATTACTAATTACCGAGTTAACCGGGAAGTTGGTAATATCCGAAGGAAGGATGTAGACTCTGGGAACCTCTTAGAACCTTGTTCGGCAGGTGATAACTTTTTAGACCAATACCTTATGGGTAGTACCTTCGACCTCATGCTCGTGACGTTGAACCTATGAACCCTATATGTGTGATCTTGTGTGTGATTGTTGCATCATGCATCCATGCACTCATAAGCATCTTTTGAAGAAAACAATATTTTAAGGGATTTAAAGGTTGACTATTTGTGAATATCTCAGGTACTTTTAAACCATGGATTCTGGAAAGAGAAACGAAAGCCTTATTACTTGGATGTTTGCAATATAAACCATAAATCCCTTGAAATATTAAATAAAATAAAATCATATGCATTGCATATCATGCATCATATTGCACATATTTCTTGCATTTGTTATTCATATCCAGGTGTCTTACCCAGCTTCTTTACTTCCCTCAGCAAGTTGACTCATCACTACAATACTCAGGTTAATTACAAAGAGAAGATGGAAAACATTAAGAAAGAGATCTTTGAACTCCGCAAAGAGGTAACTACTTTGAAGGCTGGCATGGAGTATCTAACTGCTTTGGTTAAAACTTTGGTTGCTTCCCAAGTCAATCCTTCTAGGAAGGAAGAAGAGATGGCAAAGGTCTTCACAGAAACTCTGAAATCATTCTTTCATGAGAAGGTGATAGTCGATGCACCCAGTGTTTTCCCTGAAAAAGTAAATGTGGGAGTGCCTTTAGAAGAGGATGTCTGAAAAGGGTGTTCATCTGAAGATGGTGTCTCAGCTAATGGTGTGAAGAAGTTCGATAATAACTTTTCTAAGAAGAGAACCAGAGGAAGAAACAATTATCGTCAGAATCAACATGTTCCTCCTGTCATCCCTGTGTTCAACTTACCTCCTGTTGCTCCAGTTTGTCAACAGAATCAGCAAGTTCCTGATCAGAGGAAAAATCAGTTTGATCCAATCCCAACGACCTATACAAAATTGTTTCCCATCCTGATGCAGAGAAATTTGGTTCAGACCCGACTTCCACCAAAGGTCCCTGAGAAGATGCCGTGGTACTACAAAGCTGATTTGACTTGTGCCTTTCATCAGGGAGCCCCGGGGCATAGCATTGAAAATTGTTATCCATTGAAAATTGAAGTTCAGAAGTTGGTCTGGGGTAGTATCTTGTTGTTTAAGGATATTTGTCTTGAAGTTCAAGTCAAGTCTTTGCCGAAGGATAAAGGTGATTGAATAATGCCCTGGAGTTTAAGGATGATTAGCCTTCTTAGTTTATTAGCATTTTTACTGCTTTCTCATTTGTAATTTTTCTTGTTTATCATTGCACTGTTTGCATGTAAGAACTTGTTTGCATTTGAATGTTTAATCTTAATATAATGAGTATGTTTGTCTTGAAGAAATTCATTCGTTTCACTCGTATTTGTTTTCAATTTTAAATTTCTTTATGATACCAACTTGTTACCAATTCTCTTTCCTAGGCAGAGATTGGAGGGAGGATGATGATATTAAAACACATTTTTTTTGGTTGTATGCTTTTGGATAAAACCCTGTTGACGATGTACAGGCATTGTTTCAAATCCTCAAACACCGGAGATATAAGGGAGTGAAACCTTTGTTAACCCCTTTGAGCCTTGAAGTAGGAGTTTCTTTTTCTATTCAGAGAAAACCCTCATTTTTTTAACCCGGGGCAGGGTAGTGTTCAGTTAATTTGATCGAGCATTCAGAACTCATCAAGAGTGCGCATCTAAGGATACAACAATGGTTATCCCTCGAAAGGTTGAGGGAATTCAAAACCGCAATGTTTAAATCTCCGCATATCAGTAGTGTGCTTCAAAAGAAGATGTTATCCCAATGGGTATCTCTCACACACTAGGAGATCAGCAGATGACGATACAACAATGGTTATCTTTCATCTACCTAGAAATAGGGCAGCCACAATTCTTCCAACTAGTCACAAATGACTCGAAATCACGCGACATCGTTGATCATTACATGTTGCCTTGTGAGAATTCCAAAATGGATGATATACTTGACAAAAAGAAAATGCAACTTGTTGTGTGGAGGCTTTGGTTCTACCAATCCTCTAATTAGTTCCAAATGTAAGTTTCAAGATGGTCATCCAACTAACCACTAATTACTAACAATTTACTTTACTTTACGCTTTTATTTTCATGCTTTATGTACCATTTACTTTTGGAATTTTACATTTCATGCTATTTTCATCTTTGCTCACTTGAACATTTACTTTTATGTCATTTTTATTTTGCTCACTTGAGCTTTTCTTTCTTTTTAAAGACACCTAATAATCAACATGAACCATAAAAATCATTAATGATACTTGGACTACATGGTTACTATCCTTTGCATCATGGAGTGATGGACTTCTTGGACTTAGGATTAGAGACCTTGGCCTATCTTGGAGACTTTGTGACTTTATTTGATATTTTGTCTGGAGTTCTTGAGGTTTACCTCAAGACATTGGGTCGTTTGTTTGTTTTGTGTGCAGGTTATTGAGATTACGATCTTTGTTTGTAATCTGGAATTCACCCGTATACAGCCATTACTCTGCCCAATTTTTGCGAAGACTTAAAACACTTGAAGTTTGGTTCTCTCAAGAGGTCTGGTATCTTTGCTTGCTTGGTTTCAATCCGAAGAATGGGAATTCTATATTGACTCATAATGTCAAGTATTGGCTTCTTGTTGGTTAGATGGTTCTTATCCCTAGCTTTTACCTTATGCTTTAGGATAGCCTCTTCTTCTCCTCCCATCTTCTTTAATTTCAAAAATCTTCTCCCTCTTTTAAAAAAAAAACTCTTCTTGTTTTGAAACTTGAAACATTTTCATAATAAACTTGGACTTAGGTCCATGCATCTTCGAAACATTTTCATAAATAAATTTCAATCAATTTAATAATACCTTGACTTTTTTTGTAAGAAGACTAAAAGTCAATCAATCTCATTTCAAACCATTTTGCCACTTTGGCTTTTATCTTTAAACTTTTCTCAAAAGATTAGACTCTTGTCAATCCTTGTAGTGATGCAAACAACTATACTTCTTCAATATGTAGTGAAGTGATATATTTTCCACTTGGGTGTTGAGTGAGGCATTATTGATTTTAAAATCCAAGCCATATCCTCCACTTTGAGATGATGCAAATTCTCCTTTCTCATGATTGTGGGTAGTAAGTATGTTTTTCACACGGACAATTGCGATGATGTCTTATCTCATAGAATCAACCAACACACTTGTGTTTCAAAATTTTAAAAGAGGAACTACGTGTACCCTGATCCCCTATTGCACGAAAGGTGGTACGTAGGCACTAAAGGTTCGCAACCGCGGCGGGTGCAAAAATCATAAAAATATTTCTTTTCTCACCTCCACCATCCATTTTTTATATAACACCTTTTTGTAGCCAAATATACAGATTTTACAAAGAGGTTCCTGCGGAGTACCGTAGATGTTTAGGGTGCTAATACCTTCCCTTTGCATAACCAACCCCCTTACCTTGAATCTTTCCCCCTCTTTTTGGGTTATTCGCTCTTTTCCCATTCCTTTGGAAATAATAAAGCGCGGTGGCGATTTTTATTTTGATTTGTATAAAGTCTAGTCAATCCAATGGCTTAGTCTTGCATATTTCTACCGCTACAGGTGTGTAAGTGTAAAAGAAGATTTTAGCAAGTACTTAAGATTTATCTACCTACTCGAAAAAGGATGTTCTTTTCCTCCTACCCTTTAGATAGTCTTATCCTACTATTAGTGAGTAGGTAGCTCTATCGTCGGATGTTGAGGGACTATCGAAAAGGACGTTATGGTTATTGAAGGCAACATGTAAGGATATCTTAGCGTTCGAAGGGAATGTCATCATATAGGCAACATCGAGGGACGTTAAGGGACCATGATTTTTATGATGACTTTTAGATTGAGGGTCATTGCTAAGATATCCCTACGTTCGAGGGACATGACCAATTTCGAGGCAACCAAGTGAGGTATACCCTAGGGGTGCAAGTGTGAGAAATGTGTTCAATTTTCATATATTTATCTTATGTTAGCAATCTAATGATTAATTTGATTAATCTTGTCATGCACACCCAATTTACTAACAATTATATACAAGCATATAAGAATATAAAGAGCGAGAAATAAAAGTTCCTACGCTATTACAGGGCTTTGGTGTAGATACATAAGTAATGGACTGAAAAGTAAAATGCGAACATAAAAACCCTAATTTAGCTATTACAAATCGGACGCAGTTACATAAATGATAAAAAATAATCGCATGAAAAAAAAGTAATGACGAACAATAATTAAAACGGGAAAAAGTTCTAAACCCTAGAAAATCTAATTTCTCATTAAAAATATTTTTTGGTATTTTATGAAAAATATTTGAATTTTAACCTAATTCTCTAACTAATTTTAAATTAAGGAAAAAAGGTTAAAGTTTAATTAAATTAATTAATTTGCAAAAATTAATTTTATTAAAAAAACTCTAAATCCTAATTTTTGTGATTTTATGATTTTTTCTGATTTTTAAAAAAAATAATAAACAAAAATAAATAAACTAAATAAAAAAAACATAAAGAAATTAAAATGGCCCTGAGGGGGTGTGAAACCCAATTGTAGGGATAGGCTGTTGAATTTTTTCCAAAGCCCAAATCTGATGCCAGCCCACTGCATGCGTGAGATCTGATATTGTTGTGTTAGGGAAGTCCATGGTGTGCCTACATGCTAGAGGCACTAGATCTAGGTCAGATGATGTCTGATGGTGATGATGTTGTTGGCCCATGATGCGCGTAAGTGACCTAGCTACACTGGATCTGGAGAAAATTTGTTAGAAAAAATAACGTTCAAGACTTGGGAATCGAACCCAGGTGTCTCCTTTTCGCACGCGTTCTTCTTACCACTCAGCCAACATGCTAATTCATTTATATAATGACATAAAAATATTATAATGGTAAACCTAGTCAATTGGTCAATTTGTCAAATGCGCCAAGTCAGATCTCGCTTGAACCAATGGACGCACGCCACTTCAGCCACCGGAGTCTGGATTGGTCAACGGTGCCGGAGCCCAGCTCCGGTCACCTTCTCCGATGGGCTCAAATCCTAAACCTGCCAAAACATTGTGAATAAAGACACAAATGATACCCTACCCCCTATTTTGAGGGCTGCGATCATACTGGTGGCCTTCTTTTTGGCTGAAATGGCCTGTAAACGAAGATGCGAAGAAAAAGAGAACTCGTTCCCTAACAATGGCACTTCCTTATTCTGGCGTGCAAGCTTGCATGTAATGGTTCAAAACATGTGCAAATAGGATATTAAACTCAAATAGATGCAAAGATGGTATTTATACGCCTTGAATTGAAAGTTTTAAGTTTGAGAATTTTGCAAACTGTGAGTTTTTGTAGTGGGTGGTTCTGGATGCTTTGGCCTTCAAAGAAAGGTTGGTTCTACCCCTGGGATCCTCAAAAGGATGATGGCACGCTTTGTTCTGATTGAGATTGGCTGGAACGTGAGCTTTTGGATTACACAACACTTGAATATTTTTGCAAATTTGTTCTTGGTTTGGAGGAAGCTTTTCATGTCCCTTTTGACCTAGGGTTCTTGTGTACATATAGTAAATCAATTTAGGGTTGCAATTGTGGAAAGAATCCAATGCTTTCATCACACAATATTTGTTTTGGGAATCATATGAAATATTTCCAAATTTGGCCAAATATTGCACAAATGATTCCCACACGTTTCCTTTGAGTTGCCAGCCTGTTTTACTCTTCATTTGATGAGAAAAAGATCTTCAAATCATATCTTACATATTTCCTATTATTTCTTTATTTAATTTTGACTTTTAATGAATAAAAAATCAAAATAAATAATAAAAATAATGAAATAAAGTATGAATGAGCTCAAGGGTCATGGGCCATGTTAGAAACAAGTTTAAATCATGAAAACATGGGCCCATTTGGAAAAAATTCAAGTTAGGTCAATGTTGGCTTCATGCACTTTTCCAAAAATTGGTCAACTTTAGCAAGACATATATTTCTCAATTTTAACCATAAAAGGGTTTTCTGTGACTTCTTACAGAGCTTAGGATATCCTCTAAACAACCTTTTTGGTTTCATCTCAATTGAATCTTCCATGTTCATGTAAGGAGCTTTGACCCAAAAGGTGTTTTTGTTGACTTTTTGAAAGGACCTATAATGTATGAGCTTGTATCTTTTGATTGATGTATTTCTTGAACTTTAGGGATGATGATAAGTTGCAGGGAATTAGATTCTCTTAAAAATGAGCCTTGGAGGAAAAATTTCTAATAAAGTATCAGAGAGTTATGCCTGGTCAAAGTTTGGTTGACTTTTCCTATAGAAACCCTAATTTGCCATTTTTGACTTTTGATGAGTTAGGAGCATTTCTTGAGGAATCATGATCAAAACTTGATCAAATGATGGATATTACTTCACAATGTTGATGTTGACCAAAATCTTGAAGTTTGACTGTATTTGGGCCACAGTTGACTTTTGGCCTAACACAGTTGATTTTCCGGCTTTTGAGCAGTTGACTGAGCAAACTTGTTGTTCAAGGCATGAAATTTGGCATGGATGATCTTGAGGACATATTAGGACAATGGAGAACATTTGGGATCTTTGGGACTCACACATCTTGCTTAAAATTGAAATCCTAGTTGAGGTTTTATTGCCTTAGGAGGAGAATTGGTCAATTCTTGGTCATCCTTGAGCAATTGAGGACCTCTTAGAGTATGTCTTGTGTGAAAATGGGAGGGAAAATTTTGGGGTAGAACAGCTTCCCCTGTTTAATCTTCTTAGACCTGAGGATGTAGATTGGTTGGTTTGCCTTTCGTGATCTGAAGGTGGAAGATGATTAAACACTAGAGTGCCCAGAAATTCGCACTCGTCTGAAATGATACTTGACCGTGTAGATAATATTGGGAATGGGCTTATAGATGCCATTCGGAGAAGATAAAGGAAGAGTCGATGGAGATGGGCTTAGAGATGCCATATGGAGAGTATGACAAAGAGTCGTCGGAGATGGGCTTAAAGATGCCATCCAGAACAATGTTGATTTCATGAGTTATCCCTTTGTGGGAATTCCTATTCCTGTTGTTGGGGAGGACTCTGCTGAGGAATGTTGGTCTCTGTTTTGGGAAATAGAGTTCGGGAGCTTCAATTGTCCACTACTCTACTGGGGAGTCATCTCTTTATTGAAGAGACAAGTGAACTGCTATCTGGTAAGGATCTAGGCTTCGCAGTGACTTGCTGAGGATAATAAGGCTGACTGCTATCTAGTCGTGTTCCAGGATTCACAGCGACTTACTAGGGGAATGAGATTAAACTTTTACCTGGATGTGCTCCAGGATTTGCAATTTCTTAAACTGGAATAGAAATCGGAAAAATCTTAGTGTTGATTTAACTGAACCAGAGAAAGGTCTTTAATTAACTTTGACTGGAATGGAAATCAGAAGAATCTTAGGATTGATTCAACTGAACCAGACAAAAGTCTCGGAATATCTTCAACTAGAATAGGAATTAGAGAGATATTAGTGTCGATCTGACTGAACCAGAGAAGGTCTTTAATTAACTTTGACTGGAATGGAAATCAGAAGAATCTTAGGATCGATTCAACTGAACTGGACAAAAGTCTTGGAATATCTTCAACTGGAACAAGAATTAGAGAGATATTAGTGTCGAGCTGACTAAACCAAAGAAGGTCTTTAATTAACTTTGACTAGAATGGAAATCAGAAGAATCTTATGATTGATTCAACTAAACCAGACAAAAGTCTCGGAATATCTTCAACTGGAATAGCAATCATAGAGATCTTAGTGTCGATCTGACTGAACCAGAGAAGGTCTTTAATCAACTTTGACTGGAATGGAAATCAGAAGAATCTTAGGATCGATTCAACTGAACTGGACAAAAGTCTTGGAATATCTTCAACTGGAATAGGAATTAGAGAGATATTAGTGTCGAGTTGACTAAACCAAAGAAGGTCTTTAATTAACTTTGACTAGAATGGAAATCAGAAGAATCTTATGATCGATTCAACTGAACCAGACAAAAGTCTCGGAATATCTTCAACTGGAATAGGAATCATAGAGATCTTAGTGTCGATCTGACTGAACCAGAGAAGGTCTTTAATTAACTTTGACTGGAATGAAAATCAGAAAAATCTTAGGATCGATTCAACTGAACCAGACAAAAGTCTTGGAATATCTTCAACTGGAATAGGAATTAGAGAGATCTTAGTATCGGTCTGATTGAACCAGAGAAGGTCTTTAATTAACTCTGACTGGAATGAAAATCAGAAGAATCCTAGGATCGATTCAACTGAACCAGACAAAAGTCTTGAAATATCTTCAACTAGAACAGGAATCGGAGAGATCTTAGTGTCGATCAGACTGAACCAGAGAAGGTCTTTAATTAACTTTGACTGGAATGGAAATTAGAAGAATCTTAGGGTCGATTCAACTGAACCATACAAAAGCCTTGGGTCATCTTCCACTGGAATAGAAATCAGGGAAATCTTAGTGTCGATCTGACTGAACCAGAGAAGGTCTTCTGAGAATGTCGTTCTGAGGAAGGTGTTGAAATAGCCTTTCGTTAGATGTAGCTTTTGAGAAAACTACTAGGTCACACAGGTGGTCAGCGGTGTTTGTTATTTGATCTTTTCCTAAAAAAGGTAAAGAGTTAGTCGTATGCAATGTCATGATGTATGAAATGCATTGTGGTGATGTTCTCAAAATAAATGAGATTATGTTGTATGCGATGTGTATGCGCATGCCATGATGTATGAATATGGGATTCTATTGTGATATTTCTTTAGTCTGGGAAAGTAAACCCCAGACTACTACTAAAGAGAATTAGGAAGCCGAGTCTTTCGTTTCCGCTGAGGATTAAGAATGGATATGATCTGCCGGGGATTTCCTCTTTCTATTTGAGGATATTCTTTCGGGGAGGATGTTTTGTTGGAAAGTTTTGCCGATGTAGAGAAATAAACTCTATTGGGGAATGAACTTCCGCAGTTAGAGAAATAAACTCTACCCAGGGAGGAGGTTTTATGAACCGTTTGAAATTATAAAACTCGGCTGGGGAAAGTAGTTCCCGTTTGGGGAAGGAGAGATGAAAACCTTGGTTGTTTCCATTCAATGGGGAATATAGACGTCACAGAGTCGTATGTAATGGTGACTTCGTCTCAAACTATCTCTGCCCCTGTACCTGCTGGAAGGAGTAACTGTCGGGACTACAAATTGCTTTTTAGACTTTGCCCAGTTTCTTAAAGTCATTAGCAAATGTCTCTCTGTTTATTATGCAAGTATTTGTAAACAGTGATCATATTTAAATGCGTATGTCAAAAATAATTGTTGGACGTTTTTGCAAAACAAAACAGAAAAATAAAAAAAATGGTTTTGTACTTTCAAGGAATAATTTGTATTGATTTTTTTGAAGTTCGCCTATAACAGGCAGTTTGTACAAAGAGACTGACGTTCTAGTAGGGGAACACGTCGTAAGAAATGAAAATTACACAAAATAGTGTACAAAGAGAAAACAGCTATGTGTAATAATCCCATTAGGTTTCAATTCTGTTATTTCCCCTATGTCCTTGAGAGTCTCATCACTTTGCTACTTGTTTGAAGCTGACTGGATTGGTCAGTACCGTTTGAGCTTGCACTTGATACTGAAGTCTGGTCGCAAGGTGATCCAATGGGACATAGTGATACACTTTAAATCCCTAATTATTGCCTAGACCGCCTGTTGTACCCCAAATTTTGCCCTCTCATTTCTCAAGGAATCACCCTGGATCCTCAAGTTTGCTTCCATCTATTTCCAAGCCTTGAATTATCAATTTTTAAAGGAAATCACTCACAAGGGCAAAATGGTCATTTGCACACTGAGAAGTCTAACTTTGACTTTTGGATCAAAATCAAATCTCAAAAATCATATTTCATCAAGACATGTTGGAATGTGAAGTTTGTTTCATCAAGAATTTAAAAAGTCAAATTTTACTTTGGAAAAGTCAAATTCTAAATACTTAGAAATTTTTCTAAGTGTTTAAGAAGCATGACAAAACTCAGAACTTCTGACCAGATTATCACCATAACACTCAGCAAATTCGGGACACTCTCAAGGCACAGTTTGGTCAGAACTTCTAGGCAAGTTTTCACAAAAGCTTCAGTCAGAGTTTGCTAGGGTAATTCAAAGAAGGTTAAGAAGCATGCTGCAAGCTTTCTAGAAAGTATGAAAGTTCCTTCAGAACATGCTGGAGTCAGAAGATACAAAGATCAGAGGATGGATCCTACGCCGAAGCAGAACTTCTGATCTAGAACTAAGCCATGGTGTAGAATCTCACGTTACAGGATTTCTGGTTGTGATAAGTCTCATCATTTTGAGTCTTTATCCAAAGGATGTCCACCACGTGTACCTCTACTGTCTTGGGATAGCAAACTTTGGTACTAGGCCCATGCTTTATTTTGATTTTCCTTAAATCCTACTGACAACTCCAGCTTAAGCATGGTTAAAAGCTGCTAATCAGCAGCTAGTTCAGCCTACGCCTGCATCCCATAATTGCACTAAACTAGCATACGAAAACAGTGATGAAAAAGCAAGGGAGCATGATGCCAAATTGATTTAAAATACCATTTGTCTTTCCCCCCAAAATCACAAAAAATTCACCTATAAATACTTTGCTCCATCACACGTTCAAGGGGCTGGGCTTTGAGGGAGAGGCTGACTTTGGAAGAGAGATTGGTAAAAAAGGGAGAGAAAAGGAAGTTGAAACCTTCATAAAAAATCCAGAAATCCCAAATAGAAAACCAAACCTTTGTTCTCCCTTTTGAATCAAAGAGCTTGGCACTTCCTCTTCCGTTACTCTTGCTGATTCCAGAACATCCAAAGGTAGCAGCTCAAAGCTCCAAGCCCACGCTCCAGGTTCAAGGTAAGTCCTTCTGACTTTGCATCCTTTAATTTGGAACATCATTAAACATGTAAATATCATAGTATTGATTTTTTTCATATCATTGCATAAGTAGAAAAAATTATGGATCAGAGTTTCTTGATTAGGGCTAGACTCAGATTTAGGATTAGAACTTCTATAAGCTGTTGTGTTGTTATCCTTCTGATTTGTTGTTTAATAAGAACTGAATGAATTGTTAATGTGCTGATTAAGAGTTGAAATATAGAACTTCTGATGTTCACTCACAGCTTTAAGCACAACACAGAACTTTTGAGTTCTCCTCACTGTTTAAACACATTGAACTTCTGATATTCACTCACTGCTAATGCACATTGAACTTCTGATGTTCACTCACTGTTTTAACACGTAGAACTTCTGATTTTCATACGCTGTTAACACACATAGAACTTCTATGATTCACTCACTGTTCTAACACAGCACATAACTTCTGAGTTCTCCTTACATGTCAAATACACTGAACTTCTGATTTTCATGCGCTGATAACATGCTGAACTGTTGATTGTTTGTTCACTGTCTTAGCACCATACATAACTTCTGAGTTCTTCCTACTTTTTTGACACGCACAGAGCTTCTGAGGTTTTCTCGCCATTCTAACATTCAGAAGTTCAGCATATAGCAATCCAGAACTTCTGTGTTTTTCCTCTAACGTGTCTTGCAGGACCTCAGAGTGTACCAACTCAGAACTTCTGATACCCACTGACATTTCCTTTCTGAGTCATCACGCGCCTGGCTTCAGAACTTCTGATCCTTGCTGTTTTGCTTGCAGTAACACTGTTTCTATCTTTCATTTATTTTCTTTTTCATCATTTTTAATATTAACTCTTTTTTTGTATTGACATAAAAAAACATAAAAATATTTTCCTTTTAATTTATTTCCTTAAGACAAAAAACATTTTCTAAACAAGTCCATTTCTTTCTTATATTGTACATTTCAATATGGTTGTAATAGTAACTTAGGACTTATTTTTACTTGCAATCCCCATTCGTAAATATGTACCCCCATCCCTAAAATATTGTAATAGCGTAGGACTTTACATTTCTGCAATTTATCACTTTCAAATGTAAATGTTAGTAATTAGGGTGTGTATGGCAAGACATGAAATTGATAAATAGATCACCCTACTCAAGACTAAAATGCATGTAATCAAACACACTTGCACACTAGCACCCTTAAGGTTAACTCCACTTGTTGCCCAAAAATGGCCATGTTATGCATGTGGGATGTCTTAGCATAAACAAAAATATAAGATCATAGTCCCTCAATAACGCTATCAAAGTTACCTTTCAAAATGATCTTAGTCCCTAAAGAAAAGTGCTAAGTCATCTTACAACATTGCCACCATGGTTATACGATGACCCACGCCCGTCCCTTCACATCCAACGATGGGGCTTCTTACCAAATCAATGGTAAGATAGCAACATCTAAAGGAAGGAGGAAAAGCACATCTAAGACCTTTTGAGTAGGTAGGTCCACTCTTAGTTACTCGCTTACTCACAACAAAAACATTTTATGCACTCTTACTTTGAAACATTTTCAAAAGACAAACACTTTGTACGCGTTCTTATAGAAACGAGAACCATTACAAAGAATACACCTTTTCAAAATCACTTTCAAAAACACATCTCACAAACACCTCTTTGAACTATTTTCAAAACAACACTTTGTATGCATTCTTATAGAAACGAGAATCATTACAAAGTTACATTTTCAAAATACTTTCAAAACCCACATCACAAGCACACATTCAAACAAAAGCAAGTGATCTAGCGAGTAACTAAGAGCCCATGGAAAACCATGGATGAAAAGGGTGCTAATACCTTCCCTTTTCATAATCTACCCCCCGAACTCAAGAAAACATCTCTAAAGGTCTTTCCTGTGCTTTTTCACCTTTCCTTTTTAGATAAAAGAAAAGTCGGTGGCGACTCTTTCTAAACCGCAACATTTGCGAACACAAAACGCAAAACAACCAAGTCAGTTCTCGCACCGCATCACGCCGCCCTTTCAGGTTTTTAGTCCACCGGGATACCCTTTTTTGCCCAAGCCACCTTTTCAAGTTTTCGACTTGTCGAGTGTATAGATTCTTTTTGTATTCATCCCTAACTTTTTCCTGAACCCTTTTGGTTCGTTGGGATGCCCTTATTTTTGCCTAGGCCAGTCAAACTAGCGGGTCTTTATTTATGCGTAGTATCTTTTCACTATGTCCGCATTAACTTGGTGAGGAAGGTCGTCACCATCCATGTTGGTTAAAATCATGGCTCCACCAGAAAATATGCTTTTGATCACAAATGGCCCTTCGTACGTGGGAGTCCATTTGCCCGTGGGATCACCTTGTAGCAGTATGATGCGCTTGATTACCAGATCACCCACTTGATATACTTGACGTCTGATCTTTTTGTTGAAAGCCTTGATCATCCGTTTTTGATACACTTGACCATGACAGACAACAGTAATCCTTTTCTCATCAATCAGATTTAGTTGATCAAGTCGAGTCTGGATCCAATCGTCTTCGTTCAAACCCGCATCCTTCATGATCCTCAAAGAAGGGATCTGGACTTCAATAGTCAGGACAACCTCTATACCATATACCAGAGAATAAGGTGTTTCCCCTGTTGACGTACGTGCTGAGGTGCGGTAGCCGTGAAGAGCAAATGGTAACATATCATGCATGTCTTTGTATGTCACCGTCATCTTCTATATGATTTTCTTGATATTCTTGTTAGCAGCCTCCACAACGCCATTCATATTCGGCTGGTAAAGGGAAGAATTATGATGCTGGATTTTGAATTGTTTAGAGTTCAGTGATCATTGTATTGTTGAGATTTGTACCATTTTCAGTGATGATTCTCTCTAGCATACCATACCGACAAATCAGGTTATGCTTGATAAACCGCGCCATAACATTCTTGGTAACAGTAGCAAAAGAGGCAGCCTCAACCAACTTCGTGAAGTAATCAATTGCCACTAGGATGAAGCGATGCCCATTAGAAGCAGTAGGCCTAATCTCTTTGATCATGTCAATGCCTCACATTACAAAGGGCCAAGGAGCCGTCAAGACATTCAAGGGAACCGGAGGTACATGTACTTTATCAGCATAAATCCGGCATTCGTGACAAGTTCGGGAATGCTGATAATAGTCTGCTTCCATAGTAGACCAATAGTATCCTGCCCGTAAGATCTTTTTAGCCATGGTATGTCCACTAGAGTGGGTGTCAAAAGTACCTTCATGTAAATCTGTCGTAATCCTCTCTGCTTCGCTCTTGTCTACGCACCAAAGTAAAGTAGAGTCATGGTTGCGCTTGTAGAGGATTACATTACTGAGGAAGAACTTTACGGAGAACCTTCTCGGAAACTTCTTATCATTGACAGATACCCCCTCAGGATATTCTTGAGCCTCGAGATACCTCTTCACTTCATGAAACCAAGGTTTGTCTGCTACTTCTTCAATGTCAATCTCATAGCAGTATGCTGGTTCACCCAACCTCTCAATAGTGATCCTAGGAGCCTCATTGTCCCACTTGACTTTGAACATAGATGACATAGTAACTAGCGCGTCCGCTAACTGATTCTCCTCTCGTGGAAAATGTTCAAAGGTGACCTCTTCAAAGTGTGGAAACAATGTCAACACGTGTTCTTTGTAAGGGATAAGATTCGGGTGCTTCGTGTCCCACTCTCCTTTGATTTGACTTATCACCAAGGCCGAATCTCCGAAAATGCTCAAGAACTTGATCCTTAGTGTTGTACCCCAATTTTTGCCCCTAAGATCCCTTCATCATACCATATTGTTTCAATCACCACAAAATCACATTAGGACTTTTGGTTCTTCTCCCTACCTTTAGCCTTACTCTTTGAGGAGTTACCAAGCACCTTGACTTGTTTTCTTTGGTAAACATGGATATTTTGCTTTGATTTTCTCTCTAAATTAACAAATAAATTATTGGTTTGTCTTACTTGTTAATAATGTAGGTAAAGGCAATGAGGATTAGCAAGTTGTATCATGGGTTCATGAGTTTATTTCCATGCCCTAGTCAAAGCTTGAGAGATTCAAACCTCACTAATGAAGTTGTTTTGAAATTGATATGGAAGTAGTTTTGGTGGCCATTAGTCCTCATCCTCATCCTCAACAAATTCTATTCACAAAGGAAGAATACGGGCACAAAAAATTTGTTCAAACTTGGCAAAGTTCCACCAAGCTTTCTCTTGATCTAGAAGCTAGGGTTTTGGACTTTAGAGGGGCATATCTTGCTCATATTTTGATATTTTTGAGTGATTCCAAAAGCATTATTCTCTTCAAAGATTCACCAACAAATCACTTCAAAAGTTCCAAGGATTTTTCATGTGGAAGGAACTTAATGAAGAAGAAAGATTACAAGTCATCCAGATGAATCCCCAATTTTCCATATATGATTTCAAATGATCATAACTTGGTAAATGTTTATCACCTTTAGCCCATTCTTTTTTCATGATTATCCTAAGGATGTGTACTTCATGCCTTCTTTTATGTGCAAAGTTTAAAAATGGATGGAAGTTGCCTTGAGAATGCAAAAGATTATAGGTCATTTCATGATTTTTGGCCAACTTCAACAAGTCATAACTTGCTCAATTTTTGGAGATTTTAAATGGTTCAAATAGAAAAATGTCATTCAAGAGGTCTACTTTATTCCATCTTTTTTGATCAAGAGCAAATTCTAAGTGCAAGGCCATGTTTGGATGCAAGAGATTATAGGTCATTTTTAAGAAGAATTTGAAATATTTCTAAGTATGGAAAGTCAACTCTTTTTCTTCAACTTTGATTCCATGTAACTTTCAGCTCAAGCATCCATTTGATTCCATTATTTTTCCATTGAAAAGCTTGTTACCTCATCTTTCCAAAGCATCAAGAATTTTTCCCTAAGACTCCTTGAGGTGGAAATGCCATTAGAATGAACTTGGTAACTTGGAACTGAAGTCTCACCATAAGTCAGAATTTGAAATCCATGTTTTGGCTTTTAAACATCAAATTAGCACGCGTTTGTGATCTAAACTTGTTTTACCAAGTTGCCAAAGTGGATTAGAGCCTTGAAACACAAGGACTTGATGAGTTTTGATGCAAATCAGATCACACTTTGCTCGTGTATCAAGTTCACACGATTTCCCTCCAATTTGCATCATTTCACACGGTTGAACATTCCATTTGATTCCCTATAAATAGAGGGTCACCCCCCATTCATTTTCCCAAGCTTAGATAGCCAGAATCACCCTGCCAAACTTGCTTCACAACTCAGAATTCATCTACTTTGAATCCTATTATCAAGCCTTTTTCAATCCATTTTCCATCAATTCACCTTCCTTGATCTTCCCTGGACCTAACCATATAATTACATTCAAGAATCGTGCCCTACATTGCTCCATAGAAGTCCAGTTTCAGAGCTCTGCAACTCAACTTCAATAGGTAGATTCCTTCATCAATTCTTCAAAAATTTGGTATCATTGTGTTGCTCTCATTTCCCTGGTTCTAGTCGCAACACTTACTTTCATCTGGAAGCACGTTTTGACCCTGAATTTTCAAATCCCCTTTCAAAACTTTATTTCCAAATTGCTTGAGTTACAGTTTATATAAATTTGTTACGAAGGTGTGGTTGTCTTCGTCTTGAAGAGACGAAGCGAATGGCGTAGGTATGAGCTTCTAATTTTACAGTTGGAGAGACATGCAATTCGTGAGGGCTGGAGGTTGAAGATGACCAACGTGTAATCTTCTAATCAATGAAAGCGTGACATTTATTATTTTCAAATTCTGATTTATTTAATGATCCTGTACATTATTCAGTAAAGACCATGATATGCATAGCGCCCCAGATCCTTTGGGTTTGATTACTAACGTGTTTTGACTCTCATCCAATGGTCCACATCTTTTTCTTTTATTTTCTTTTTCTGATTTTTATATTTTAATTGTTTTAAATTTCAAAAAATCATAGAAAATTCATTTTTAGTCCAAAAAATCTGAAATAATTATGAAAAATATTTTTGATTATTCTCTTTCTGATTTTTATTTTTTCACAATTTATTTTTGTGTTTTGGTATATTTTATGAATTTTACACTTATTTGATTTGTTTAAAATGTTTAAAAATACTTTTACACATTTTTAAATTCTGAAAAATTATGGAATGATCCAATGATATTGTGACAAATATTGGTGACCTTATTTTATTTTTGTTTCTGACTTTACTATTTTTTACTATTTTTTTTATTTTACCCATTTATTTTAATTTTTAAAAATAGTTTCTGACTTTTAAAAATTCCCAAAAAATTCATAAAATTACTTGACCCCTTTTCTGATTTTTCCATGGTCTTATTTTTCATTTCTTGATTAATTTGAATATAATTGATATTTTCCTCATTATTTTCCCTCTTTTTTTTACATTTTTAAACCCTTTAATGTATATATTAATTATATTATTATTTTGTGTATATTTTCTGGCTGTCTTGGGTTGATTTTTTTATCATGGATTTATTAACATCATTGGATCCACGGTGTTGAGTTTAACTCCACAAAAAATGGATGAATGATTTTAATAATAGTTTGATTAAATATTAATTCAAATGTGTTTTTTTTTACCCTAATTCCTCTTCATCTCATCCCCTTCTCATTGAACTAAATGTTGTTGGAGCATGATCTCTATATCATGTCTCAAAACAAATGGTGCATAGATTGCTATTGACCGGCCTCAAAATAGGTGCGACTTTTATATAAGTCCACTTACGATTGCTTAACATAGCGCTAAATTTTGTCCTGATTCGATTAAATGATCATTCGTGGCCCAAACTTATGATTGCAAGCCCAAGTATGTTAATTTGATCTCTTTGATCCAATAACCTTGAGATTCATTGTGTGGAGGCTTTGGTTCTACCAATCCTCTAATGGATCTACAACACATTTGGTCAACGCAGATCACTTAAACATCGTTGATCATTAAATGGTACTTATGAGAATTCCAAGTGGATGATATACTTGACAAAAAGCAAATGCAACTTGTTGTATGGAGGCTTTGGTTCTACCAATCCTATAATGAGTTCCAAATGCAAGTTTCAAGATGATCATCCAACTAACCACTAATTATTAACTTGTTTTATTTTATGCTTTTATTCTTTTATGCTTTATGCACTATTTATTTTTTAGCATTTTTCATTTCATGCCATTTTTATATTTGCTCATTTGAGCATTTATTTTCTTGTCATTTTTACTTTGCTCACTTGAGCTTTTCTTTTTCTTTCTCAAAATACTTAATAACCAACTTAAACCCTAAAAAACTCTTAATGGTACTTGGACTATTTGGTTACTATCCTTGGCATGATGGAGCAGTGGACTTTTTCTTGGACTTAGGATTAGAAACTTTGGCCTATCTTGGATACCTTGTGATCTTATCTGATTATTTTCTCTGGAGCTCTTGAGGTTTACCTAGACATTGGGTTGCTTGTTTGTTTTTGTGTGCAGGCTTTTGTGATTACATCCTCCATTTGTAATCTGGAATTCACCCGTATACAGCCGTTACTCTGCCCAATTTTTGTAAAGACTTAATATATTTGAAGAGGTTTAGTGTCCTTGCTTGCTTGGTTCCAATCCAAAGAATGGGAATTTTATCTTGGCTCATAATGTCAAGCTTTGGCTTCTTGTTAGTTAGATGGTCCTTATCCTTAGCTTTTACCTTATGTTTTAGGATAGCCTCTTCTTCTCTTCCCATCTTCTTTAATTTCAAAATCTTCTCCCTCCTTTTGGAAAACCCTTTCCATTTTTTTTTAAAACTTGAACCACTTTCATAATAAACTTGGGCTTATACCCATGCATTTTCAAAAATCTTTTCATAAATAAACTTCAATCAATTTAATAAATACTTTGACACTTTTTTGTGAGAAGACTAAAAGTCAACCAATCTCATTTCAAACCATTTTGCCACTTTGGATTTTACCTTTAAAACTTTTCTCAAAAGGTTAGAATCTTGTCAATCCTTTTAGTGATGCAAACAACTATATTTCTACAATATATAGTGAAGAGAGATATTTTCCACTTGGGTGTTGAGTGAGGCATTGTTGATTTTAAAATCCAAGCCATATCCTCCACTTTGAGATGATGTAAATTCTCCTTTCTCATGATTGTGGGTAGTAAGTATGTTTTCCACACGAATAATGACAATAATGTCTTATCTCTTAAAATCAACCAACACACTTGTGTTTCAAACTTTCTAAAGAGGAACTACGTGTACCATGACCCCCTATTGCACGAAAGGTGGTACGTAGGCACTAAAGGTTCGCAACCGCGGCGGGTGCAAAAATCATAAAAAATATATTTCTTTTCTCACCTCCACCATCCATTTTATATATAACACCTTTTTTATAGCCAAAAATATACAGATTTTTACAAAGAGGTTCCTGCGGAGTACCGTAGATGTTTAGGGTGCTAATACCTTCCCTTTGCATAACCAACCCCCTTACCTTGAATCTTTCCCCCTTTTTGGGTTATTCTCTCTTTTCCCATTCCTTTGGAAACAATAAAGCACGGTGGTGATTTTTATTTTGATTTGTATAAAGTCTAGTCAATCCAATGGCTTAGTCTCGAACATTTCTACCGCTACAGAAAAATGGCGACTTCACTGGGGACAAATTGACCTCTTGTTGGTCCATCCCTAAGTGGGTTAAGCCTATCTTTGTTTATATCTGTATATGTGCCATTGTTGTTTATGTGTTATATTTTGTATATATGTTTGTCTTAATTTTCCTGGTTTTCAGGGTGCTTGGTGATTAATCATAAGTCCTATACCCGGACTTGGGCAAACTTTAAGATAGGACGGGCGGTATAGTCATGTTAACTTTGAGGGAGTAATCCCAAAAAAGGAGGCATGAGATCCCCCACTCAGTGGAGGCCCCTTTGACTGCAATATCGTTTACCGAGTAATCGGGAAGACGTACTACTTTCGACCTGGGAGCCTGCTGAAACTGAGGACCGTAGAATACCAAACCCATATTGGCCTTTTAGGTGTAGTGCGAAAGCTACGACGGAGTAATCCGGAAATAGTTGTCACGCGATACTGCGCTCAGACGAGTCTTTCTTGAGAATATTACTAATTACCGAGTTAATTGGGAAGTTGGTAATATCCGAAGGAAGGATGTAGACTCTGGGAACCTTTAGAACCTTGTTTGGCAGGTGATAACTTTTTAGACCAACACCTTATGGGTAGTACCTTCGACCTCATGCTCGTGACGTTGAACCTATGAACCCTATATGTGTGATCTTGTGTGTGATTACTGCATCATGCATCCATGCACTCATAAGAATCTTTTGAAGAAAATAATATTTCAAGGGATTTAAAGGTTGACTATTTGTGAATATCTCAGGTACTGTTAACCATGGATTATGGAAAGAGAAAGACTGGGAAATACAGTTTCAAGGATCCCAAGATAGGTGAGTTGGTCAGTCTAATTCCAGAGATTGAGTGTCCTGCAGACTTTCGGAAGAAGTATGGATCCATTATTCCTCTCATGAAGCTGAAGATGAAGGAGGGTATTCTCTCGACCTTGGTCCAGTTCTATGATCCGATGTATCATTACTTTACTTTTCCCGACTATCAGTTGATGCCTACACTGGAGGAGTATTCTTATCTATTGGATTTACCCGTTACCGATCGTGTTCCTTTTACTGGTTTGGAGGGTGAGCCAAAACCACATGAGATTGCTACTTTGATTCATCTGGGGAAGTCTGAGGTGGAAGCCCATATGACTACCAAAGGAGGGATTATAGGATTACCAGCCCAGTTCTTATTGGAGAAAGCTCGTTACTTTTCCAAAATGAAGAGTACAGTTGCTTTTGAGGCCATCCTTGCTTTACTTGCTTATGGATTATTCTTATTTCCTAATGTGGACAAGTTTGTCGACATTAACGCTATTAGGATCTTCATGATTGGAAACCCCGTTCCTACACTGTTGGGTGATGCTTATTACTCTGTTCATCTTCAGAATTCTTATCATGGGGGAATGATTATCTGTTGCACGCCTTTGTTGTACCGTTGGTTCATATCTCATATGCCTCAGTCTGATGCCTTTTGGGATGTCAAGAAGGAACCTCATTGGGATCCTAAGATCATGGAACTTACTCACTTGGATATTGATTGGTATCATCGAGCTTATCAGGATGTGGAGATTATTGACAGTTGTAGCAGTTTCCCCAATGTACCTCTTCTTGGTACTAAGGGAGGAATTAACTATAACCTTGTTCTTGCACGACGACAGCTTGGTTATCCGATGAGAGATAAGCCGAACAATAATCATTTGAGTAGTTTCTTTATGAAGGAAGGAGAAGACCACAGGGAAGCTAGGGAGCAGATCGCGAAGGCCTGGCGTCATATTCATAAGAAGAGTAGGAAGGATTTGGAACCTAGGGGTGCTGTTTCTTTGGAGCCATATCTTCAGTGGGTCCGATCAAGAGCCATTCAGTTGAAGATGCCGTATACTCGGGAGACACCCATGCCTGATCTATTTGTGAAGACCATTCCTCCCTTATTAGATGATCTAGAAGAGCTGCAACTCGCTTTGGTTAGGATGCAACAAGAAAGGGATGATTGGAAGAACAAGTTCCAGACTTTAGAGAGTTTCTATAGAGCATACTTGAAGGAGAAAGATAATTTGATCGAGATCCTTGAGAGTCGAGCTATAGAGTCTATAGAGAGGCAAGGGGATTTATTTTCCCCTAAGCCTCAAACAGGTGCTATTTGTTCACTTTCTGATTCAGATGACTGGAAAGAGGTTGCCATCAGACATGTGGAAGAAAACCAGAGGTTGAGAGCTCAGATTGCCAGGCTCACAGGGAAGCGCCATTATACATATTGATCTATATCAGTTCCTTTTCTCAGGATTTTAGATTGTATTTTCATCTTGTACTTGGGATCATTGAAACTTATAATAAAAGTTTTCAGTATTTCAAATGCGTTATTATTTTGATGTTTGTAATATGTCTATAAACTTTAAATCCCTTGAAATATTAAAAGATAAAGTAAACATAATCATGTGCATTGCATATTGTGATACGGTGGGAAGAACTGACTATTTTTTGGAATGCTGGTTTGCGTTTTGTGTTTGTTGTCGCAAAATGTCGCGGTAAGCAAGAGTCGCCACCGACTTTTATTTTATCCAACAAGGAAAGGAAAAAGCACAGAAAAATTCCTTTCTCGAGATTTTTCTCGGGTTCGGGGGGTAGATTATAGAAAGGGAAGGTGTTAGCACCCTTTCTATCCATGGTTATCCATGGGATCTTAGGTACTTGCTCATATTGTTTTCAAAATTGCTTTCTTTATGTTTGTGGGTTTTGAAAAAGTTTTTTTATTTGAAACTTCGATTTAACTCTTGCTTCTGTCCTCAAGAGTGTATGAAGTGTTTTTGAAAACTTTGTTCGAAAAGTGTAAGTGTGAAAAGTTTTTGTTTTTTGAAGGAGCAAGTATCTAAGAACTATCTAGCTACTCGAAAAAGGAATCGTTCTATGCTAATGTCCTTTAGGAAATGCTATCCCACTATTGATAAGTAGGTAGCACCGTCGTTGGAGTTTTAAGGGTCAATTCGAATTTAAGGACTTGCGGTCACCAAAGCAATGTTAGAACGCCTTAGCGGTAACCCTAATGTCTTAGATCATTTGTTTTGAGGCAACAATGTCCGAGGCAACCATTTTGAGGCGACTATGATCTTTTAGACAAGAGGGCGACCTATAAAGTGACCTATACTCAATGAACGCGTACGAAGGCAACCAAGTGGGGTGTACCCTAAGAGTGCGCATGTGAGAGTGTGTCGTTTTCAGTTAATTTTATCTTTGTACATGTTAAGGGTGATCTAAGTTGATTTTAAGTTAAAACATTCAGTCTTGTCATGCAATTCTATTATCAAACATCTAACAATTATAAGTTGCGGAAATTGAAATGCATAATTTAAATTACAAGGCGTCGGGTATTTACATCGCCAAAGACAAACCCTTTAAAAAATAAATAAAGCGATAAAAAATAAATAAAGGCCCTATTAAGCTATTACAATCCGGAATCAGATACATAAATGGATAAAAGAAAATAAATCGCGTGCGGGAAATTAAATCGAGTGCAAGCTTAGGGTTTTGACACTTTTTTGTTAAAGAAAAGATTTTTTTTGTTATTTTTATTTTAAGAAAGAAAAATAATCTAAATTAATTACTAAACTAAATTAAATAAATTAATTAAAATGAAAAATTATTTTTGGATTATTTTTTGTTATTTTAAGAAAGAGAAATAAAATAATTAATGCTAGTAATCAAAACCTAAATTAATTCTAATTTAATTTTAATTGTTTACAAAAAAGGTTAAAGTTATTCTAATTAAAAACCTAAATTAATTTAATTAGTATTTATTAATAAAAATAAAAAATTAAAACTTGATTTGATAAAGAAAATATTTTTGTGGTTTTAATTTTATAAAGAAAAGAATTTTTGATTGGTTAGTAAATGAATAAAAATAATTAAGCAATTAATAAAATAAAATAAATAAGCAAAATAATATGAGAGAAAGGGGTTTGGGCCTGATTTTGGAGGTCTGAATAGTAATCTGAAGCCCATTAGAGTTGGACTTGGTGGACTTTTCCTGATTCAGCGTGCACGTGTTAACTTTGTCTGTGGTGGACCATCAGCTCTTGGCCACCAGATTTGGCCTTTGGCCATCTGGCCATTGGATATGTGAAGGTGTATGGTGAACTGCACGCTTGGATGTACATGTGATCACCTGAAAAATAAAATTATCAAAGAAGTGGAGGACCTAGGATTCGAACCCAGGTCCTGATGATCATTGAACGTGCCCCTTGCCACTACGCTGCTTTGTTCTCTTTGTTAGTAATATACAAATAAAACATAATATATTAAAACAAGTCAATGGCCAGAAAAGATAAAAAAACACGCGCGCGATATTTGAAAGGACCAATGATGGTGTTACACGCCTTCATCTTCTTTGTTGAACCGTGGCTAAAACAAAATAGACCTATACCAACAGACAGAAGTCCATAGCTATAAGCCAGGCCATCTCCAAAACTTGCTACGAGCCACAAAAATGCATTTCAAGGGCATGGTCATGCTCGTCTCAACCTCCCGGTCCTAACCATGCCCTTCTTGGTGGCCAATTATCCCTGAAATAAAAACGCCCAAAAAAGCTCCAAGAACCCTAGCTATGGTGTCTTGTTATATAGGTCATGTAGACAAACTTAAATAATGCCAAAAGCTTTGAAAGGTTATGAAGATTACAAATATGCAGTTAGTTTGTTCAAATGATTCAAGAATGGATCAAATCGAATCCAAGAACATAGCTAGGTAACGAGGGACTTACAGCGCGTTTGGGCGTATGAGAAAACTTGCTTTTGATCCAAATCGCTTGTGTGAACACCCAGGAAACGATTGAGATAGGTTTTGGCTTCTGAAAACGCATCTAGCTATGATTTCAAATTAAAGCTTTTTGTCAATTTTTCCAAACTTTGTTTTTCCTCTTCTTGCAGCCTCCAACCCTTATTTCGATTCCCTTGGCTTGTTTATGTAGTATGGAATGTATTAGGGTAACAATTTTGGATTGAATCTCTCTAAATCAATGCATTGGAATTTGATTTGATTCACTCTTTATAACTTGCCAAATTTGCCAATTTTCAATCTTTTTGCACATGATATTGTGAGATTCGAGTTTGATGATGATATTGATGATAATTAAAACCTGAAACAGCCAAAAAATCTTAGGTATCAAAGCTTTGGATTTTATATGATTTAATTTGATTTAAAATGAATAAATTCAATAAAAATCAAATAAAATAATAAAAAAGAGATATGGGCTCATGGCTGAAGCTAGGACACGTGGAAAATGATTCAAGCTCAAATCAAGTGGAAAATAATGGGCCCATTTGACAAAATTTGAAGTTTTGAGGATAGTTGACTTTTGGCAATTTTGCAAAAATGTTCAACTTCAACAATGCATAACTTCTTCAATTTTGAACTTTTGGAAGTGTTCTTGGACTTTTTATAAAGTTTGGTATGTCCTCTAACCAACCCTTTTGGTCTCATCTCATTTTGATATTCCATGCTCAAGTTATAAGCTTTGGAAAAAAGGTGTTTTTGTTGACCTTCAAAAATAACCTATAATGTCCAAATTCATAACTTCTTGTGAGTGCATTTTTTTATCTTGGGGTATGAAGATGGACTGTAGGTAATTGCATCCTCTTCAAAATGAGCTTTGTATGGGTCATTTCTCATAAAGTATGAGAAAGTTATGCTTGGTAAAATTTGAGTTGACTTTTCCTACAAAATCCTAATTTAGCAACTTTTGAGTCTTGATGAATTTTGAGCAATCCTTGATGAATCATGATCAAACCTTGATAAAATGATGAAATATCCTTCAAAATGAGAATGTTGACAAAAAATCTTGAAGTTTGACTGTATTTGGGTCACAGTTGACTTTTGCCCTAGCACAGTCGATTTTTGGACCTTTGAGCAATTGACTGAGCAAACTTCCTCTGCAAGGCTTGAAATTTGACATGGATGATTTTGAGAACATATTAGGACATTGGGGAGCACTTGAGGTCATTTGGATTCAAGGATCTTGATGCAACACAAAACCCTAATTTGGGGTTGATTGCCTTAGGAGATAGCTTAACTGTCTAACTCTTGAGCAATCTTGAGCCACTTGGAGATTTTTCTTACAATGTCTTGAGAAATATGAGAGGGCAAACTTTGGAGTACAACAAATACCCCTATTCAATCTTCTTAAACCCGAGGATGTAGATTGGCCTTCGTGCCTTTCGTGATCCGAAGGTGGAAGATGATTGAACACTAGAGTGCCCAGAAATTTGCACTCGCATGAAATGGTATCAGCCTTGTGATGTCGGGAATGGGCTTACAGATGCCATTTGGAGACTGCTGGCAGGAGGATGGGCTTACAGATGCCATTTGTAGGAGTTTCGATCTCATAAGAGATTCCTTAGCGAGAACTTGCATACATGTTATTGTAGAAGATTCCGCTTGGGGAAGTCTGATCTTTGTTGAGATTTAGGAACTTGCCTGTACTCCAACTGAGAGAACATCTCTGTTGGGTTTTAAGGACTTGTCCGTAATTCAACTAGGGGAACTCTGTCGAGATTTAGAACCTTATCTGTAATTCAACCGAGGATAATTTGGTTGAGATTTAAGAACCGGTCAGGTCTTCGACTGAGGGAAACATCTTCATCAAGATCTAGGACTGTCTGTTACTTCAACGGAGTATAATTCTATTGAGATTTAAGAACTCGTCCATACATCGATGGAGGAAAATTGTCGAGATTTAGAACCTTATCTGTAATTCAACCGAGAATAATTCAGTTGAGATTTAAGAGCCGGTCAGGTCTTCGACTAAGGGAAACATCTTCATCAAGATCTAGGACTGTCTGTTACTTCAACGGAGGATAATTCTGTTGAGATTTAAGAACTCGTCCACACTACGACGGAGGAAAATTGTCGAGATTTAGAACCTTATCTGTAATTCAACCGAGAATAATTCAGTTGAGATTTAAGAGCCGGTCAGGTCTTCGACTGAGGGAAACATCTTCATCAAGATCTAGGACTGTCTGTTTACTTCAACGGAGGATAATTCTGTTGAGATTTAAGAACTCGTCCACACTACGACGGAGGAAAATTGTCGAGATTTAGAACCTTATCTGTAATTCAATCGAGGATAATTCAATTGAGATTTAAGAACCGGTCAGGTCTTCGACTGAGGGAAACATCTTCATCAAGATATAGGACTGTCTGTTTACTTCAACGGAGAATAATTATGTTGAGACTTAAGAACTCGTCCATACTTCGATGGAGGAAAGTTGCCGAGATTGAGAACCTTATCTGTAATTCAACCGAGGATAATTCAGTTGAGATTTAAGAACCGGTCAGGTCTTCGACTGAGGGAAACATCTTCATCAAGATCTAGGACTATCTGTTTACTTCAACGGAGAATAATTCTGTTGAGATCTAAGAACTCATCCACACTTTGACGGAGGAAAATTGTCGAGATTTAGAACCTTATCTGTAATTCAACCAAGAATAATTCAGTTGAGATTTAAGAGTCGGTCAGGTCTTCGACTGAGGGAAACATCTTGATCAAGATCTAGGACTGTTTGTTTACTTCAACGGAGAATAATTCTGTTGAGATTTAAGAACTCGTCCACACTTCGACTGAGGAAAATTGTCGAGATTGAGAACCTTATCTGTAATTCAACCGAGAATAATTCAGTAGAGATTTAAGAGCCGGTCAGGTCTTCGACTGAGGGAAACATCTTCATCAAGATCTAGGACTGCCTGTTTACTTCAACGGAGAATAATTCTATTGAGATTTAAGAACTCGTCCACACTTCGACGGAGGAAAATTGTCGAGATTTAGAACCTTATCTGTAATTCAACCGAGAATAATTCAGTTGAGATTTAAGAGCCGATCAGGTCTTCGACTGAGGGAAACATCTTCATCAAGATCTAGGACTGTCTGTTTACTTCAACGGAGAATAATTCTGTTGAGATTTAAGAACTCGTCCACACTTTGACGGAGGAAAATTTTCGAGATTTAGAACCTTATCTGTAATTCAACCGAGAATAATTGAGTTGAGATTTAAGAACCGGTCAGTTCTTCGACATAGCTGAGAACTTAATTGCATCCTTCCTGAAAGGTAAAGGTCAGTCGTATGCAATGCATGATATGTATCAGGAAATGATGTTCTCAAAATAAATGAGATTGTGTTGTATGATGCGTATATGCATGTATCATGATGTATGGAAATGTAATGTTTTAGATGAGGAAAATAAATCCCGGATAGCTGCTGTAGAAAAGAGTTGAATTCTTCGTTTTTGTTGGGGATAGCGAACGAAGATGATTG
The DNA here is from genome assembly GCA_948472305.1 of Vicia faba. Lineage (NCBI taxonomy): Eukaryota > Viridiplantae > Streptophyta > Magnoliopsida > Fabales > Fabaceae > Vicia > Vicia faba. Next base: position 1,267,798,654 of record OX451740.1, read on the forward strand.
CGAGAATAAACCTGTAGGAGAGGATAACTCCGTTGGGGAATAAATTGATGAGGAGATTACTCTGTGGTGAAGAGATACTCTGCTGAGGATTCCACCGATAAATTCCACTGGGGATGACTTACCGTTGCTGGTGATACTGAATCCTGTTGGGGGATTGACTTCTTATTTGTGAAAAGGAAAGAACTCCGCTGGGGATGATCTTTCAATTGCGACTTCGCTGGGAATAACCTTTTAGACTCTAATGGGGATAATCCTTTGAACTTGCTGGGGACAATCTTCCAAAGTCTACTGGGGATGATTCTCCAAACTCCACTGGGGAAGCTTTTTTCAGACTGCGCTGGGAAAAATTTAACTCCACTGGGGATATCTTGTACTCTGCCGGGGAATATTCTTATACTCCGCTGGGGAATATTAAGACTTCCGGGTATATTAAACCTTTTTAGTGTTGATGGTAGATAAACTCTGCTTGGGGGAGAATATTATCGATTCATTCACAGTTGCAAGTCTCAGTTGGGGAGAGCTGTCATTACTGTCTTACTCTGCGGGGAGTGAATGCACCTGGGCCATATTCTTTAGATGAATCTACCTTGGTACCTGGTGGACAGAGCAACTGTACAGTTTGGACAATTCTTATTGCCCCTGTTTCTGATATTACGAGTAATCGTCTTTTGTTTCGCATGTAAATATTTATGAGCAGCAATTAATGTCAAGTGCATATATCAAAAATGAACATTGGACGTTCTTTACAAAACAAAACAGATAAAGGAAAATAGTTTGAAATTTCTTTGAAAATGAATTGTATTGATTTTGAAGTTTGGCCTGTAAATAGGCGTTTTTTTGTACAAGAGGCTGACGTCCTAGTAAGAGAACGCCGCCGAATAATAGAATTTACACAATTTGTGAAAAACTAAACAAAACAGCTATGTGAATAATCCCATTGGGTTCCAACTCTACTATTGCCCTTATGTCCTCGAGCATCTCATCACTTTGCTACTTAGTTGAAGGTAGATCAGATTGATTGGTGTCGTCCGAGCTTGATAGTTGATACCGAATCCTGGTTGCAAGGTGATCCAATGAGACATAATGTTACACTTTGATCCCTAATTTTTTCCTGGACCGCCCTTTCGGGTTTTCAGTCCACCGGGATACCCTTTTTTGCCCAAGCCGCATTTTCAGGTTTTTGACTTGCCGGGTGTACAGTTTTTTTTCTTCATTTTCATCCCTTATTTTTGCCCGAACCCTTTTGGTTCGTCGGGAAGCCCTTATTTTTTCCTAGGCCAGTCAACCTAGCGGGTCTTTGATTATGCGTAGTATCTTTTCACTATGTCTGCGTTGACAGGGTGAGGAAGGTCATCACCGTCCATAGTGGTTAGAATCATGGCTCCTCCTGAGAAAATGTTCTTAACCACAAATGGCCCTTCGTAAGTAGGGGTCCATTTTCCCCTAGGATCACCTTGTGGTAGGATGATGCGCTTGATCACCAGATCCCCAACTTGATACTCTTGTCGTCTAACTTTCTTGTTAAATGCCTTGATCATCCGCTTTAGATACGTCTGACCATGACAAATAGCAATAAGTCTTTTCTCGTCGATTAAGTTCAGCTGATTAAGCCGGGTCTAAATCCAGTCATTTTCGCTTAAACCTGCATCCTTCATAATCCGAAGAGAGGTTATCTGAACTTCAATGGGCAAGACTGCCTCCATGCCATATACCAAGGAATAAGGTGTTGCCCCTGTTGACGTCCGTGCTGAGGTACGGTACCCATGAAGAGAAAACGGTAGCATCTCGTGCCAATCTTTGTACGTCACTGTCATCTTCTGCACAATTTTCTTAATGTTCTTATTAGCCACTTCAACAGCCCCATTCATCTTCAGTCGGTAACGAGAAGAGTTGTGATGCTGTATCTTGAACTGTTGGTAGAGCTCGGTGATCATTTTATTGTTGAGATTTGTACCATTGTCTGTAATGATCCTCTCTGGTACACCGTATCGACAGATCAGATTGTGCCGAATGAACCGTGCCACGACGTTCTTGGTTACAGTAGCAAAGGAAGCCGCTTCAACCCACTTTGTAAAGTAGTCAATTGCTACCAGGATGAAGCGATGTCCGTTGGATGCCATAGGTCTGATCTCGTCGATCATATCAATGCCCCACATTGCAAAAGGCCAATGAGCTATCAATACGTTCACATCTTTTGGTATCAAAAGGGTAGTATGAGCCAGCATGTACTGTCTCAGCCGGCGAGCAGCCCATGCCAAAGCGTAGCAAGTTATCTCGAGCAGTGAGTATCAGATCTTACAGTTGGTAAACTTTTTGCTAAGGTAGTAAATAGCATGCTCTTTTCAGTCAGACTCGTCATGCTGGCGCATCACGCACCCTACTGAATTGTCGAGTACTGTCAAGTATAAGATCGAGGGTCTCCCTACAACTGGAGGCATCAGAATTGGCTTTTGTGAGTTGTATGGCTCTTTCTTCCTGTAGTAACAGTTTAGCAAGCTTCTCAGGCACTTCACAATCATCCTCACCTTCGTCTTTGGCTTAGTTGATCGGACTTTCAAAGTCATAACTGGCAGTAGCGGAGTCGTTATCAGTGGGATCCAGGGTGGATGTGGATCATGATATGTGAGTGTGTGTAAAATAGATGTTTTGCAATATATAATAAAAGAAAAACAAGGAGCGCAAAATTTGAAATGCAAGAAACGTCCAATGCTTTTATTAATGATATATGTAAATGACACACATAAAGCCCTCACAAATGAAGCCATGGTGCCCTGGGTAAGACACCGGGCCATAAAGTTTAAAACATTGTCTGTTACAAATACAAAACAAGAGTCTCATTACTGGGTAACAAAAGAAATAGGGATGAAGTCTTTTGCTGTCCAGTTGCTTAGTCCACCATCAGTAGTGGGATAGATCCAACTGTCGAACTCAGATTCTTTAACTTCGTCTTCAATGGCATTCACTCCTGAGTTGCTGATAAACAGGAGAGCTCTTCCGATCCGTGCACTCCGTATAACCTTTTGAGCTTCTGCAGTGAAACCCAAACCGAACTTGTTAGTCTTATGTGCAAAATCAGGGAGTTGGCCCCACTTTGCACACCCACCTTTCTCGACAACAGCCCGGGCATCCTTGAAGGAAGCCATCTTCATAGGAGGATCTTCAACAATAGTCTCAGTTGATGCCAGTGTCTGTGGAACCTCTTCGAAATGCTGAAATAGGGTCTCAATGAACTCTCCATCCATTTCTACATATCGAAAAGAGTTGAGGTGGCTCACCATGTACTCCTCTTCTCCTTGCACTGTCACAATTTTCCCTTTCACTGGGTACTTTAGCTTCTGGTGGAGCGTAGACGTCACTGCCCCAACTTTGTGGATCCATGGACGACCCATCAAACATGAATAAGATGGCCGAATGTCCATCACATAGAATGTAGAGGCGAAAACCTGAGAACCAACCTTAATCGGAATATCCACTTCTCCGTGTACCATTCTCTTGGACCCATCAAAAGCCCCGACTACAATGTTACTCAGTTTCAGCTTCAACCCTTCACAGTCTAACCGGTCTAGAGCCTTCTTAGGTAACACATTCAACGAAGATCCGGTATCTACCAATACGTGAGAAAGAGTAGTGCCCCTGCATTCAATGGAGACATGTAGGGCATCATTGTGATTCCTCCCTTTAGCGGGCAGGTCGGCGTCAGAGAAACCCAAACCATTATCAGCAGTCATACTAGCCACGCAATCTTTAAACTGATCAACTGATGTTTCTTGTGGCACATGGGTAGTCTTTAGGAAGGCAATCAGAGCCTTGGCATGAGCTTCCGAGCATAGCAGCAGAGACAGCATATAGATTTTGGATGGGGTTTGCCCCAGCTGCTCGACTACATTGTAGTCGCTCTTTTTGATAATTTTCAAAATTTCCTCCATCTCTTGTCTAGAGGCTTCCACAGTAATTGTCTTCGGTGCCTCCGTCCGGGCAGGCTTGTTAGTGGCCTCTTTTCCCCGAGTGTCAGATGACTCGGCAACAGGGGTAGGAATGGGAACTTGAACAGGAATAGTATTAGGTACACTGGCAGGTGTAATGACAACAGGCATCCGAACAACTGGCGGAGAGATCTCAGGGGAGAACAGTCTTCCGCTGCGGGTGACCTTGGCAGGTCCAGCAATATTGATGACGTCAGTATTAGCATCTTCAGCACTCAAGTCTTGCTTAACTCCGTGATAATATACGTCGGCCCCATAATGCCACGGGACACCTTTATTGGATGTATAGGGGATAGGCCCTAGAACAGTGATGATCAATGGTGCAATTCTTGGAACAGATGAAACTCTAACAGGCTTTCTCGAGGAAGCCTTGGAAGAATTGTCGAAAATGGTGATGATAGAAACTTCTTCAGTAGGAACCAAAGGAACAAAAGTCTTCTCAAACAGAATTTCTTTATTATCCATCAGGCGTTGGACACCTGACTTCAAAAGATGGCAACCGGTAGGTAGTACAGAACACACACGGTAACCCTCGTCACAGCCCGGAAATAAACCGGCTAACAAAAGGTTCTTATTTACAGTCCTTAAAGGAGTAACAATGTCTTTCACAGAAACCACAAACGAGTCTTCATCTATAGCATTCACTCCATGCTTGGGCATGGGAGCAGTCACAACATTAGGTCTTTCAGGTGCTTCGAACTCGATCTCCTTAGCATCAATTAAGTCCTGTACCTTATTCTTCAAAACCCAACAATCCTCCGTATCATGCCCCGGGCTATCAGAGTGAAAAGCACAACGGGCATTAAGGTTGTACTTCGGTGATGTTGTATTTGGATTCTTCGGGGCCTCCCTTGGAATCACTAGACTGGTCTTTAATAACTGCGGCAAAATTTGGGATAAAGTCATGTTGAGATGAGTGAATTGTCTTCGAGGTCTCTCGGCCCTTGACTGATTGTTGTGCTGAGGAGCACCAACAGGTCTTGATATAACCACCACATTAACAACTTGGCGGCGTTCAGGTCTATTATGACTTTTTAAACTATAAACAACACTCGACTCCTTCTTAAAAGGCTTCTTCTCGGTGCCTGATGAAGCACCCTTCTGTATCTTGCCAGATTTGATACCGGCCTCAATTCTTTCCCTGATTATAATCAGCTCCGTAAACCCGGACGAAGAACTCCCAATCAGATGGTTGAAATACGGACCAGACAAGGTCCCCAGAAACATATCCACTAGCTCCCTATCAGCCAAGGGTGGTTGCACTCTTCCAGCAAGGTCCCTCCACTTCTGAGCATAATCTTTGAAACATTCGCCCGCACCCATAGACATACCCTGGAGTTGGGTACGCGTGGGAGCGAGGTCGGTGTTGTATTGGTACTGCTTGTAGAAAGCAACAACCAAGTCTTCCCAATTACGGGTACTAGCTCCTTCTAACTGGTAAAACCATTCAAGCTGAGTCCCTGAAAGACTGTCTTGAAAGAAGTGGATCCAAAGGTTCTTGTCAGTGGTGTATGGCTGAATCTTCCTAACATACGAACGGAGGTGCAGTTTCGGACAAGAAACTCCATCGTATTTAGCAAAGGCTGGTGCTTTAAACTTGTGGGGAATTACCACCCCAGATGATAGACCCAAGTCACCAAAGTCCAGACCAGGCACTTTCTGAACTTCCATCACACTCAAACGATCTTCCAGTTGTTTGTATCTATCCTCGCCCGGAGGATACTGGTCTTCGTCAAAGTCCGTCTCGTTGTCTGAAACCACAGGGCTAGGCACCCTCCTTTCTTCCTGATTATCTTTCCCTCCAGATGAGGAGGTCAAGTCAACCTCTTCTCGCAAATCATTTTCGAATCTGCGACCCATATTAAATAAGACCGTCTTCTTCTTCTTCTTCTCTTTCAGGATAAGGGTCTTCAGATCTTGCTGACCCTTGGCTAAACTCATGAACAATTCCTGGAATTGGGTGTTTTGATCCTGTAGAGCTTTGATAGCTTGATCAGTTGATGGTTCAGAAGACATGATGCTGAAATAAACAGCGAAGAAGATGAGAAAACCTATATGGTGTACCTGTTATGAGGTGCATGGGAATGATATGCGTATGATATGATTTCAAAGACTTTTAGGGATTCAACTTCGTAAACAAACGAAACACACTTTTATTAGATAAACTTTAAAATCAATTGTTCAACAGATGCCTTTAAGGCGTTACAAGAAAGAAAAACTGAAAAGTAAATCAAACTAGAAATAATCAAAAGACAATCAGTGCTCCCATGGTCGATTCTTGTCGGTGCGGACATAGTCATTGAGGATCCGCTCGTTCTCCAGCTGCCTTGTCAACTTCTGAATCTTATGCTCTTGTTCGTGATACTTTTCTCGGTAAGTATCTCGCTCTTCTCTCAGCTGCATCCACGATCTCTTTAATTCCCCAATGTTAGTAGGCATGTAAGGGTGTAGGATGGTAGGAGGAACCCCCTCTTCATCAGCAACTTCAACAATTATAGGCAAGACAGCTTCGTAGGGCATTCCCAGCTTTTGGGCATAGATACGAACCCATCGGAGATAAGGCTCCATTGGAAGAGAAGTCTTTGCACCCAACTCGTGCGGATCAGACCTGTGTACTCTATCCCAAGCTCTGATGAATCTGCGGTGTTGCTCGTCACTATCTCCTTGGAAATCAAAGACAATACTAGGCATTAGCAACTCATGAGGTCCTTCCCTTCTAGCTCTCCCAAACTGACGTAAGGCCAAGCACGGATTATAAGTGATCCCTCCATTGGTGCCTATTAGTGGAACATTGGGGTACTCCCTACAGCGATCAATAATAGCCACATCTTCCATACCTTTGATAGTCCAAATGATGTCATTATGAGAGAGAGACATAATCCTATAGGCCCAGCCCATGCCTTCTTTGTTCTTCAAAACTGATTTGGGGAGGTGAGAAATAAACCACCTCTTCAACAAAGGAGCACAACACATAAGGGTTCCCCGCCTCTGAGCAGTACGTGCATAAAGAGAATGAAGGATGTCACCCAAGAGAGTGGGCACAGGATTGTCGGATATGAAGATCTTCACCGCATTTACGTCAACAAAGGAATCAGAGTTAGGAAACAGAACCAAACCATATATGAGCAGAGCCAGAATGTCTTCAAATGCCTGGAAGTCTAGACTGTCCCATAACTAATTAGCTTTACCAACCAAGAATTTAGTCAAAAAGCCCTTTGCTCCACTACGAGTTTCCCAATTAGACATCACTTCAGCCTTTGTCAGATGGAGGGCTGAAGCAATCTCTTCTGGCCTGAGGATCTTCTCCTAACCTGTAAACGGGGTTTGCTCTAGAATAGAGATACCAAGCAGATCAGAGAACTCTTCCAAGGTAGGGACCAATTGGTAGTCTGGAAAAGTAAAGCAATGGTATAGAGGATCAAAGAACTGGACTAAGACACTCAACATCTGCTCATCCATCTTGGAGGTGACCAAACCAAGAAGGTTCCCATGTCTTCTGATGAAGGAGGTAGTATCAGGCATCTTTGCAACCAATTCTTTAAGCAGAGTGGGAACCTGGACAAAGTTGATCCGGATGGTGTTTCTACGCATGGGTGCCATGACCTACAAAATAGAACAAAGATGAATCCCCTCTGTCTTTGAAATAGGTTAGTCCAATGCAAGATGCATGCAATGTCATTATGTCATGATGTCATGATAGAAAACACACCACAAGTATCCACAAATAGCAAACATGGTAAAGGCACACAAGTCACACAGAGAGCCCTTAGATTTCAGGCTGGCAAGGAGCTTAGGTACTACCCTCTTTCAGTTCAGTTGGTTTAAAACTGTCCTAAAAATAGTAACCGGGTTCTAGAGGATCTCAATATCACTGACTACCCTCGATCGGTCATAATTCCAGTTTAGCAACCTTTTCTTGCGGCCGGAATCATTGCGAGAGTTTAGTCTCAATGAGTGTAGCATACTGCTACTGTTTTATGGCCAAGTTGGTCAATTTAAAGGTTCTAAGGTCAATTGGTTCTTAATGACCCCTTAGCAGACCCATATTCTCCTCGTTGCGCCACAAGGGATATCTGTACATACTAAAGTGCCACACCAACGTAGCTACTGCTTCAACCGTATCGGTCTACGCCATACAGTTCCCTCACAGTTTATTGCTACTTACCTAAAGGGTATCCCCCAGATCCGGGTTAGGATCTATAGTAACTCCAATACAAGCCCACAAATATAAAGCATACAAGTCATGAAATTGAAAACAATATGAACTATTCCTAAGGTACACCCCACTTATTAAATGTCCCCAGCAGAGTCGCCAGTTCTGTGATACGGTGGGAAAAATTGACTGTTTTTTGGAATGTTGGTTTGCGTTTTGCGTTTGTTATTGCAAAATGTCGCGGTAAGCAAGAGTCGCCACCGACTTTTATTTTATCCAACAAGGAAAGGAAAAAAGCACAGAAAAATTCCTTTCTCGAGATTTTTCTCTGGTTCGAGGGGTAGATTATAGAAAGGGAAGGTGTTAGCACCCTTTCTATCCATGGTTATCCATGGGCTCTTAGGTACTTGCTCATATTGTTTTCAAAATTGCTTTCTTTATGTTTGTGGGTTTTGAAAAAGTTTTTTTATTTGAAACTTCGATTTAACTCTTGCTTCTGTCCTCAAGAGTGTATGAAGTGTTTTTGAAAACTTTGTTCGAAAAGTGTAAGTGTGAAAAGTTTTTGTTTTTTGAAGGAGCAAGTATCTAAGAACTATCTACCTACTCGAAAAAGGAATCGTTCTATGCTAATGTCCTTTAGGAAATGCTATCCCACTATTGATAAGTAGGTAGCACCGTCGTTGGAGTTTTAAGGGTCAATTCGAATTTAAGGACTTGCGGTTACCAAAGCAATGTTAGAACGCCTTAGCGGTAACCCTAATATCTTAGATCATTTGTTTTGAGGCAACAATGTTCGAGGCAACCATTTTGAGGCGACTATGATCTTTTAGACAAGAGGGCGACCTCTAAAGTGACCTATACTCAATGACCGCGTACGAAGGCAACCAAGTGGGCGTACCCTAAGAGTGGGCATGTGCGAGTGTGTCGTTTTCAGTTAATTTTATCTTTGTACATGTTAAGGGTGATCTAAGTTGATTTTAAGTTAAAACATTCAGTCTTGTCATGCAATCCTATTATCAAACATCTAACAATTATAAGTTGTGGAAATTGAAATGCGAAATTTAAATTACAAGGCGTCGGGTATTAACATCGCCAAAGACAAACCTTTTAAAAAATAAATAAAGCGATAAAAAATAAATAAAGGCCCTATTAAGCTATTACAATCCGGAATGAGATACATAAATGGATAAAAGAAAATAAATCGCGTGCGGGAAATTAAATCGAGTGCAAGCTTAGGGTTTTGACCCTTTTTTGTTAAAGAAAAGATTTTTTTTGTTATTTTTATTTTAAGAAAGAAAAATAATCTAAATTAATTATTAAACTAAATTAAATAAATTAATTAAAATGAAAAATTATTTTTGGTTTTTTTTTGTTATTTTAAGAAAGAGAAATAAAATAATTAATGTTAGTAATCAAAACCTAAATTAATTCTAATTTAATTTTAATTGTTTACAAAAAAGGTTAAAGTTATTCTAATTAAAAACCTAAATTAATTTAATTAGTATTTATTAATAAAAATAAAAAATTAAAATTTGATTTGATAAAGAAAATATTTTTGTGGTTTTAATTTTATAAAGAAAAGAATTTTTGATTGGTTAGTAAATGAATAAAAATAATTAAGCAATTAATAAAATAAAATAAATAAGCAAAATAATATGAGAGAAAGGGGTTTGGGCCTGATTTTGGAGGTCTGAATAGCAATCTGAAGCCCATTAGAGTTGTCCTTGGTGGACTTTTCCTGATTCAACGTGCACGTGTTGACTTTGTCTATGGTGGACCATCAGCTCTTGGCCACCAGATTTGGCCTTTGGCCATCTGGCCATTGGATATGTGAAGGTGTATGGTGAACTGCACGCTTGGATGTACATGTGATCACCTGAAAAATAAAATTATCAAAGAAGTGGAGGACCTGGAATTCGAACCCAGGTCCTGATGATCATTGAACGTGCCCCTTGCCACTACGCTGCTTTGTTCTCTTTGTTAGTAATATACAAATAAAACATAATATATTAAAACAAGTCAATGGCCAGAAAAGACAAAAAAACATGCGCGCGATATTTGAAAGGACCAATGATGGCGTGACACGCCTTCATCTTCTTTGTTGAACCGTGGCTAAAACAAAATAGACCTATACCAACGGACATAAGTCCGTAGCTATAAGCCAGGCCATCTCCAAAACTTGCTACGAGCCACAAAAATGCATTTCAAGGGGATGGTCATACTCGTCTCAACCTCCCGGTCCTAACCATGCCCTTCTTGGTGGCCAATTATCCCTGAAATAAAAACGCCCAAAAAAGCTCTAAGAACCCTAGCTGTGGTGTCTTGTTATACAGGTCATGTAAACAAAATTAAATAATGCCAAAAGCTTTGAAAGGTTATGAAGATTACAAATATGCAGTTAGTTTGTTCAAATGATGCAAGAATGGATCAAATCGAATCCAAGAACAGAGCTAGGTAACGAGGGACTTACATCGCGTTTGGGCGTATGAGCAAGCTTGCTTTTGATCCAAATCGCTTGTGTGAACACCCAGGAAACGATTGAGTTAGGTTTTGGCTTCTGAAAACGCCTCTAGCTATGATTTCGAATTCAAGCTTTTTGTCAATTTTTCCAAACTTTGTTATGCCTCTTCTTGCAGCCTCCAACCCTTATTTCGATTCCCTTGGCTTGTTTATGTAGTATGGAATGTATTAGGGTAACAATTTTGGATTGAATCTCTCTAAATCAATGCATTGGAATTTGATTTGATTCACTCTTTATAACTTGCCAAATTTGCCAATTTTAAATCTTTTTGCACATGATATTGTGAGATTCGAGTTTGATTATGATATTGATGATAATTACAACCTGAAACAGCCAAAAAATCTTAGGTAATCAAAGCTTTGGATTTTATATGATTTAATTTGATTTAAAATGAATAAATTCAATAAAAAATCAAATAAAATAATAAAAAAGAGATATGGGCTCATGGATGAAGCTAGGACACGTGGACAATGATGCAAGCTCAAATCAAGTGGAAAAGAATGGGCCCATTTGACAAAATTTAAAGTTTTGAGGATAGTTGACTTTTGGCAATTTTGCAAAAATGTCCAACTTCAACAATGCATAACTTCTTCAATTTTGAACTTTTGGAAGTGTTCTTAGACTTGTTAGAAAGATTGAGATTTCCTCTAACCAACCCTTTTTGTCTCATCTCATTTTGATATTCCATGCTCAAGTTATAAGCTTTGGCAAACAAGGTGTTTTTGTTGACCTTCAAAAATGACCTATAATGTCCAAATTCATAACTTCTTGTGAGTGCATTTTTTGATCTTGGGGTATCAAGATGGATTGTAGGGAATTTACGCCTCTTCAAAATGAGCTTTGGATGGGTCATTTCTAATAAAGTATGAGAAAGTTATGCTTGGTCAAAGTTGAGTTGACTTTTCCTACAAAACCCTAATTTAGCAACTTTTGAGTCTTGATGAATTTTGAGCAATCCTTGATGAATCATGATCAACCCTTGATCAAATGATGAAATATCATTAAAAATGAGAATTTTGACAAAAAATCTTGAAGTTTGACTGTATTTGGGTCACAATTGACTTTTGCCCTTACACAGTCGATTTTTGGACCTTTGAGCAATTGACTGAGCAAATTTCCTCTGCAAGGCTTGAAATTTGACATGGATGATTTTGAGAACATATTAGGAAATTTTGGAGCACTTGAGATCATTTGGATTCAAGGATCTTGATGCAACACAAAACCCTAATTTGGGGTTGATTGCCTTAGGAGATAGCTTAATTGTCCAACTCTTGAGCAATCTTGAGCCACTTGGAGATTTTTCTTGCAATGTCTTGAGAAATATGAGAGGGCAAATTTTGGGGTAAAACACATATCATGCATCATATTGCACATATTTCTTGCATTTGTTATGCATACCCAGGTGCCTTACCCAACTTCTTTACTTCATTCAGCAAACTGACTCATCACTACAACACTCGGGCTAATTTCAAAAAGAAGATGGACAACTTGGAACAGGAGAATTACGAGCTGCATGAAGAAGTTTCTGCTTTGAAGGTCGGCTTAGCCAATTTGACTACTCTGATGGAAGCTCTGGTGGTTTCTCAGAATCAGCCACCGAGTGTTCAACCTCAACCAACAAGGGCAAATGCTGAAGTTCCTACTATTCATGTATCCGCTACTCCGACTGTTGTTCAAAACCACATACCTCAGGGTTATCCGTTTGTTAATGAATATGTGTGTCGTCCTTTCCCTCCGCCGAGTGAAGACTTGGGTCTTTATGACAGAATGGATGATTTCCAAGAGCAGTTTGATAGAATGCAAAGAGAGATGAAGGATCTCAGGGGAAAAGAGTTATTTGGGAAGAATGTGAATGAGTTGTGTTTGGTCCTGAATGTTAAAGTTCCTACAAAGTTCAAGGTCCCGGAGTTTGAGAAGTACAAGGGAAACACTTTCCCTCGTGCTCACTTGGTGATGTATGTAAGGAGAATGTCTACCCACACCGATGATCAGCGTCTGCTGATTCACTTTTTCCAGGATAGTCTGACCGGCGCAGTGATGAAATGGTACATGAGTTTAGACATCGCCAACATCCATAATTTTAATGATTTGGGAGAAGCATTTATAAAACAATACAAGTACAATATGGACATGGCGCCTGACCGTGACCAGCTTAGGGCCATGGTTCAAAAAGATAGAGAATCGTTCAAAGAATACGCGCAGAGATGGCGCGAAGTGGCTGCACAAGTGATTCCTCCTATGGAGGAGAAGGAAATGACTAAAATTTTTCTGAAGACGCTGAGTGCTTTCTACTACGAAAGAATGGTAGCAAGTGCCCTGAGTGATTTTACAGAGATGATAGGAATGGGCGTCCGCCTCGAAGAGGTAGTAAGAGAAGGTCGTTTGACAAAGGAAGAAGGATTCAGAAGTGTGAAAAAGCCAACTTATGGGTTTGCAAAGAAGAAATAAGGGGATACCAATGCTTTTATACAAGAGAGGAGGGTAAACGCTCCTAGAAGGAATTATCAGCATCACCAGCAAGTCGCCTCAGTTACTCCTGTAATAAGTGCCGCTCCGACTACCGTTGCTTATCAAAGACTGTCCCAGCAGGGGAACCAAGGGAATAATCAGAGAAGGGAGAACTATGACCCTATTCCCATGAGCTATGCAGAGCTACTACCATCATTGATTCAGAAGAAGTTGGTCCAGACACGACCACCTCCAGCGATACCATCTCCATTGCCTTGGTATTAAAAAGCAGATCAGACATGCGCCTTTCATCAGGGAGCACCAGGGCATAGTGTTGAAAATTGTTATCCTTTGAAGACTGAAGTGTAAAAGTTGGTGAAGTCTGGAATTCTATCTTTCAAAGACATGGTACCTAATGTGAAAGACAATCCTCTGCCCAAGCATGAGGGAGTGAGCGCTGTGAATATGGTGGCCGGTTGTTCAGGTGACTTCCAGATTTTTGACATTAATTTGGTTAGAGGGGATTTGGTAAAGATGCACGCAGACCTCTGTGAATTCAGTTATTATACGCATGACCACGCTGGTTGTGCTGTTTGTAGTACAAATATACAGGGTTGCGAGAAGATAAAGGCTGATTTACAGGAGATGATGGATGAAAGTTTAATCTATATAATCAGGCTTAAGGAAGAGTATGAAGAAGAAGTGAATATGGTTTCTGGATGTCCTGGTGAATTCAGAATTTTTGATGTGAAGCATTTGAATGAAGATCTCGTACAGTTGCATGCTACCTTATGCTGTGTTGCTGGTCAGGTGGAACACCAATATGGATCTTGCATAGTTTGCTGTCGAAACCCCCGAGGATGTTCTATTGTGAGAGAGGGTGTTCAATTTCTGTTAGACAATGAGACTATCAAGATCACAGGTCGGAGAGATGATTATCACGAGATTGATATAGTTGAAGTTTGTTTGATGGGAGAAGAGTCAGAGGAAGAGTATGCCTCTGCGGATGAGTATTTCACTTCAGATGAAGATTTGTTTGCCGGAAATGGACTCTTGAAGGCTCATTGTGTCGAGGAAGGTGTAAATGTCATTGTACCTTGTTTTGGTGCACCCGCTCACCTTGAGGTGGAGTAGCATAACAAACCAGCTGTTACCCCATTGGTAATTAGTCTGCCAGGTCCTGTTCCCTATAAATCAGATAAGGCTGTGCCTTATAAATACAACGCTACAACTTTGGAAGATGGGGTGGAAGTTCCCATCCAGCCAATGCCAGATGTTGGAAATATAGCTGATAATAGCAGGGTGACCCGTAGTGGTCGTGTGTTTATGCCGGTTATTCGAAAAGATGTTGTTGCTGGAAAGAAAATTGCTGAGAACGATGAGCCTAAGAAGGTTGCAGGAGAGACTAGTGGAGCTACATTGGAGAAAGAAGTGGATGATATCTTGAAAATAATTAAAATGAGCGACTACAAAATTGTGGACCAGCTATTGCAGACTCCTTCAAAGATATCCATCCATGCTTTATTGATGAATTCTTCCGCTCATAGAGAATCACAGATGAGAGTACTAGACTAAGCTTTTGTAGAGAATGACATGTCGTTGGATCAATTCAGCAACGTAACTGGAAACATTACGTCATGTAACAAATTGAGTTTTTGCGATGACGAGTTACTAGATGAAGGGAGGAAACACAACCTGGCCCTCCACAAATCTATGAATTGCAAGAATGATTCGCTGTCCAATGTGCTAATTGATATCGGATTCGCGTTAAATGTTATACCGAGAAGTACTCTCATGAAGTTAAAGTATCAAGGAACACCTACGTGCCCGAGTGGCATCATTGTGAAGGCTTTCGATGGGTCGAGGAAATCTGTCATCGGTGAAGTGGACTTGCCCATCCATATAGGACCACACTTGTTCTTGATAGCTTTCCAGGTAATGGAAATTATTCCCGCGTATAGTTGTTTGCTAGGACGGCCATGGATACACGAAGCAGGGGCTGTCACTTCAACTCTACATCAGAAGCTAAAATTTGTGCGTGAAGGGAAGCTAGTGATCATAAATGGGGAGCAAGCGTTGTTGATATCCCATCTATCCTCTTTCAGTATTGTAGAAGCAGATGAGGCTGCTGTTGGAACCCAGTTCCAAGCCCTATCCATTGACAACATAAGGAAGAATGAGAGTTCTGTGGTTTCGCTGAAGGACGTGCAATAGGTTGTGCGTAATGGTCATAATGCAGCTTGGGGACGACTTGTGGATCCACCCGTGAACAAAAACAGAACTGGTTTAGGTTTCTCTTCGAGGAATGGCAAAGGCGAAAGTCTGAAGTTGAAGTCTTCTGTGAAGAGTTATCATGATGTTTTCCGCAGCGGAGGCTACCTCCATCCGATTGGTTCTGGAATTAATGCTGTTGAAGAGGATGAAGCAGAGCAGGAAGCACCGAATTATGTGACGCATGGAGTCCGAGTTCAGAACTAGGTCACCATTGATGTTCCTTCTTGCATACATGTTTCAAAGTAATTTGTTTTGTTAATCTGTTTCTTTCTTTTGAAAAACTTTCACTCTGCCCAAGGTGGAAGTATCGATGTTGTAGGGCTTATCTGTTTGCTATAACTGTTAAGATCATTAATAAAAGTTGTCTTTGCTTCCAAATTATGTCTTTTATTTTCTGCCTTTTTCTTGGGAAATGGTAATAATAAAAAAAACCTTTCAAAATAAATAATAACTGAAAATTTGTCTGCATGATCACTTGTTATATGTGTCAGTTTCTAAAAGCAATCATAAATCACATGTGCAGATTAATTAAAAAAACCCGTTAAATACAATGACCCTGCACCCTCTCCCAACTTTGAATGTCCTGTGTTTGGGGCTGAAGAAGAAGATTATGGTGAGATTCCAGAAGAGGTATCACGGTTGCTTGAGCACGAGGAAAATACCATTCAACCATACAAAGAGCCTTTGGAAGTGGTTAATTTGGGTTCAGAGGAAGATCTGAAGGAAGTCAAGATTGGAGCATCATTACATCCTAATGTAAAGAGCGGGTTGATTGAGTTGTTGAAAGAATATGTGGATATTTTTGCTTGGTCTTATCAAGATATGCCTGGTCTAGATACAGACATTGTCGAACACCGTTTGCCGTTGAAGCCATAGTGTCCGCCAGTTAAACAAAAGTTGAGAAGAACCCACCCGAATATGGCAGTAAAGATCAAGGAGGAGGTCCTAAAGCAGATTAATGCTGGTTTTCTTGTGACATCAGTGTATCCTCAATGGATCTCCAATATTGTCCCAGTACCAAAAAAAGACGGAAAAGTCCGCATGTGCATAGATTATAGAGATCTAAATAAAGCTAGTCCAAAAGATGATTTTCCATTGCCTCACATTGATATGTTAGTGGATAACACATCAAGATTCAAGGTATTCTCGTTCATGGACGGATTTTCCGGGTATAATCAAATAAGAATGGCTCCAGAGGACATGGAAAAAACAACGTTTATCACACCCTGGGGAACATTCTGTTATAGAGTGATGCCCTTCGGGTTGAAGAACGCTGGTGCAACGTACCAGAGGGCTATGACAACCCTATTACATGATCTGATGCACAAAGAAATCGAAGTATATGTTGATGATATGATTGCCAAATCCCAAACTGGAGAAGGGCATATAGAAGATTTGTTGAAGTTGTTTCAGCGTTTAAGGAAGTATCGTCTCCGCTTGAATCCAAATAAATGCACCTTCGGAGTTAGAACTGGGAAATTGTTGGGTTTTATTGTTAGCCAGAAAGGAATTGAAGTTGACCCTGACAAAGTGAAAGCAATTCAAGAAATGCCAGCACCAAGAACTGAAAAGCAAGTCAGGGGTTTCCTCGGGCGTTTGAATTATATCTCCAGATTTATTTCCCACATGATCGCAACGTGTGAACCGATCTTTAAGTTGTTAAATAAAGATCAAGGTTGTGTGTGGACGGATGATTGCCAAAGGGCATTTGAAAGTATTAAAGAATATTTTCTTGAACCTCCTATCTTGCTCCCTCCCGTAGAAGGAAGACCATTGATTATGTATCTAACAGTGTTGGATAAATCCATGGGTTGTATTCTGGGACAACAGGATGAAACATGAAAGAAAGAGTTCAGCATTTATTATCTCAGCAAAAAGTTCACTGATTGTGAGTCACGGTATTCCATGCTAGAAAAAACATGTTGTGCTTTGGCCTGGGAGGCAAATCGTTTGCGGCAGTATATGTTGAATCATACTACTTGGTTGATCTCCAAAATGGATCCAATCAAGTATATTTTTGAAAAGCCTGCTCTTATTGGGAGAATTTCCCGTTGGCAGATGTTATTGTCTGAATATGATATCGAATACCGCACTCAAAAAGCTATCAAAAGTAGTGTGTTGGCAGATTACCTTGCTCACCAGCCGGTGGAAGATCATCAGTTTGCAGAATATGAATTCCCCGATGAAGATGTGATGTTCTTGAAAGTGAAAGATTGTGATGAACCATTGCCCGAGGAGGGCCCCGACCCTGAATCTCGTTGGAATATGATATTTGATGGAGCTGTGAATGCTTATGGTAAAGGAATTGGTGTTGTGATTGTTACTCCTCATGGATCACACATTCCTTTTACTGCAAGGTTAACATTTGATTGCACTAATAATATGGCAGAATATGAGGCTTGCATCATGGGTCTTGAAGAAGCTATTGATCTCCGAATCAAAATTCTAGATGTGTATGGCGATTCAGCATTGGTAATAAATCAGATTAAAGGGGAATGGGACACTCGTCACCCTGGCTTGATCCCTTACAAAGATTATGCTAGAAGATTGCTACCCTTCTTCAATAAAGTTGAATTCCATCACATTCCTAGAGATGAAAATCAAATGGCAGATGCTCTGGAAACTCTAGCTTCCATGTACCAAGTAAATGCTTGGAATGATATACCCCGAATTATAGTTCGACGGCTCGATAGGCCCGCTCATGTGTTTGTGTCAGAGGAGGTAGCAGATGAAAAACCTTGGTACTATGATATCAAGCATTTTCTTCAAACTCAGGAATACCCGTTTGGTGCGTCAAAGAAAGATAGAAAGACACTGAGAAGGTTGACAGGCAGTTTCTTCCTCAGCGAAAATGTGTTATACAAGAGGAATTTTGACATGGTCTTGCTCAGATGCGTGGATAAACACGAAGCAGACATGTTGGTGCATGAGATCTATGAAGGTTCATTTGGCACTCATGCTAATGGACATTCAATGGCTAAAAGGATGCTAAGGGCAGGTTATTATTGGTTAACGATGGAATCTGATTGTTACAAATTTGCAAAGAAGTGCCATAAATGCCAGATTTACGCAGATAAGATCCATGTACCTCCGACACTTCTCAATGTGATTTCCTCCCCATGGCCTTTCTCTATGTGGGGTATTGACATGGTTGGGATGATAGAACCCAAAGCTTTGAATGGGCACCGTTTTATCTTAGTAGCAATTGATTACTTCACCAAGTGGGTGGAGGCTGCTTCATATGCCAATGTTACTAAGCAGGTTGTTGTGCGCTTCATTAAGAACAACCTTATATGTCGGTATGGTGTTCCAAGCAGAATCATCACTGACAATGGCTCGAATTTGAACAACAAGATGATGACAGAACTGTGCGAAGAATTCAAGATTGTCCATCACAATTCATCTCCATACAGGCCTAAGATGAATGGGGTTGTTGAAGCTGCTAATAAGAATATCAAGAGAATTATCCAGAAAATGGTTGTTACTTATAAGGATTGGCATGAAATGCTTCCTTTTGCTCTGCATGGATATCTGTTGTAGCCCAAAATTTTCCCTCTCATTTCTCAATGATTTCTCATTACAAAGCCCTTGGAGCTCAAGATCCACTTAGGGTTTCATCTGCTCAAGACTTCTCCTTGCACTGGTGACCCAAATTAGGGTTTGTGTTTGCACAAAGATGTTTTGACCAAAAATGCCTAAGATAACTTTCATGCTTCATATTGGACTCCCAAGTTTATCCATACCAAGTTTCAAGTCTTGATTCCAAGTTTTGCCCAATCAATTGGACAGTTGACCTAAAAATCAGCTGTATTGGGGAAAAAGTCAACTATGGCCAATTGACAGTCAAATCTCATGAAAATTGACCCACATCAACATTATGAACTCACATGGACCATTTGATCAAGTTTGGATCACAATTCCATAAGAAATTTGATAAGATCATCAAAAGGGCAAAATGGTCATTTTTAGGGTTTTGACTGCACAAAGGCAATTTTTGACTGTTTGACCTATCTAATGGCAAACCAAGCTCACATATGGACTCAAGGACCCCATGGAATTGTCTTGACATGCTCAACAAGTTCAAAAGATCCCAAATGCACAAGATTGACAATTGAATTTCCCAGTCAATTGATCAATTTTGACTGTATACTGAAAAGTCAAACTTTGACTTTTTGGTCAAAATCAAGTGTCAAGATTCATTTTTAATTAAAACATGCCAAATCATGAAACTTGTTCATCAAGAAATCCAAAATTGCAAATTAGGGTTTGAAATGAAGATTTTTCATAACTTAGAATTTTTCTAAGTTATGAAAAACCCTAATTTTTTCCTAACTTTGCCCCACTTTCTCACCAAGATTCATTTGGATTCAAGCAAAAGCCAAAACATGAAAGTTGTAGCCTATTGCATAATCTACAACTTTGATTCACAAAGTTTTCCCAAAAGAGGCTTGTATCTCAAGTTACAATTTTTGGAACAAGGGTGCCAAACCATTCTTAACTTAGAGAAAATTTGACCTATTTTAGGCAAGGTTTTTACCTAACTTCAAGACCATTTTTCACATGCTTCCACTTGGCATTTCAATTTGTATTTCAAAGATGGATTGTAGTACACATTCCAAGCTTTCCAAAATGTCAAAGAACTCATCAAACAACCTCATGGTTAGAGAGAATCGAATTTGGCAATATGGAGAAAACTCACTTTGTTCTTGGCCAAATTACATGTCCATAACTTATGCATTTTCAAACTCAGCATGTGCTAGCTACCTTGCAGGCCTCTAATCCCATTTTCACTCAATAATTCAATGCAAAACCATTGTTCCAAGATGTTGTTCTATGCATTTGGTCATTACATGGAGAACTAAGCCATAAATGGAAAAAGTAAAATATCCATTCTTGAAAAGTTACACTTTATGTCAAAGTTGCAAATCAGCAAGTACAGATCAAATCTCTTGGGCACAAGATTATGAACAAAACACACTGATCAATGGGAAGGTTAGAAGCACATTAGGGGGGCCTCTAGCTGTCTAAAACTCCAGTGGACATTTGCTTGCTTAAGTGTGAAGAAATGTGGCATAACTGAACACAACTCTCATATCAGTGAATACATGCTTAGCAAAAGTTATCAAACACATTCAAGACATCCTAACTGAGCTGAAACACGAGTCTAGCATCCCTCATACCTCCCCATTCCCAGAATCACCCTCAAACTTCCCAAACAGAGCATTTGCTGCAGTTTGAGTTCCAACTCTCATCCCTTCTATGCACTCTTGCTAAAACCACCTCAAATACATCCCATAACATCCCTTGAAGCTAATCAAAACCTCAAACACGACCTGTAACACTCCCAGGCAGGATCACCATTTTCATTTTCTTGTTTTGCAGCTGAGGTTCCATAGCACGATTCAAAAGGTTTCAAGACAAAGTAAAGCTTGGAATAGCATCCATGGACATCAAGGAAGCTGTACCAATCATCACCTTGCTCTGAAAGTACCTCAATCATCAGATACAACTTCAGCTGAACAGGTAAGTTCATGAACACGGATCTCTCTATCCAGGCATTGTTAGTTTTAGGTTTGTGAAGAAAACATGTAACATTCATAGCCCTGAACATGCCCATGTGATTAGATTTCATTTATATTATGTATGCTTAGAGAATTTTAAGTCTGAACATTGATAAAAAACTAGGTCAGAAATTGGGGGAGAAGAAATTCTCTCACATTTTATTTTCATTTCTATTTTGTTTTATCTTCTTAAATTATTTTATATAAAATATACTTTTTTATAAATATTAAATATTATTATTTTTGTATATATAATACATATTTAGAAATTAATACATATATATATATATATATATATATATATATATATATATATATATATATATATATATATATATATATATATATATATATATATATATATATATATATATATATATATATATATATATATATATATATATATATATATATATATATATATATATATATATATATATATATATATATATATATATATATATATATATATATATATATATATATATATATATATATATATATATATATATATATATATATATATATATATATATATATATATATATATATATATATATATATATATATATATATATATATATATATATATATATATATATATATATATATATATATATATATATATATATATATATATATATATATATATATATATATATATATATATATATATATATATACTTATTAGAATATTTAGTAAATAATACAAAATATATACATTTTTATTTTATTAATATTTGACACAAAAAATACCTTTTTATAAATATACTTCATTTTTTATTTTATTTTTGTATATAATTATTAATTATTGTACATATTAAATAAATAATATCTTTTACCTAATAAATTAGGGTTTTACCCTTAAAACACAAAAACTCCAAAAAATAATACTTTTTATTTTTGTTTATTTGACATAAAAAAAATACTTTTTTTCATACATATAAAAACCCTTTTTACATTTTGCATATTTTATTTCTATTTAATTTGTACAATCAATTATCTTGTAAATACTTCCAAATTGATGTAATAGCTAGGTTTAAATTCCTTGTCAAATACCCCCCATTTGAACATTTGTACCCCCTTCCCATATTGTGTTGTAATAGTTTAGAACTTTATTTTTTGCACTTTAATGCTTTCTAAATATACCATGTTAGAATTAGGGTTTGTATGCAAATAAAAAGAACAAAAATAGTTTGACCTAATTTCAAGATAAACAAGCATGAAAATGGACAACACATATCACACTTGCACCCCTAGGGTATTCCACTTGTTGCCTTCAATAATGGGCCATATTGCATGTTAGGTCTCTTTGGGCAAAAACAAAACAAACAATCAAATGATCATAGTCCCTCGATGACGCTTTCGAAAAGTTGCCTAAAAATGATCAAGTCCCTTAAAGAAAAATTTCCCAAAGATACTTGGCACCATTGCAATTATGGTCTAAACAATGACCCGCGCCCGTCCCTTTCACATCCTAACACAAGATTGTCCACCCAATGCAATGGTGGAACAAAATTGTTAAAAGGGTTAAAACATAGCAATAATCTTTGAGAACTTTAGGGTAGATAGCTCTTAAGTACTTGTCAACTTGCAAAACAAAAACACTTGCCTATTTTCAAACCACACTTCACAAACACTTTCAAAACAAACTTTCAAAAAAACCTTGAAACATCTTTTCAAAAAGACAAACACCTTTTGTAAAACATTCGAGTAAAGAATTGTTACAAGGGTAGCCTATACAAGGCATCTTTTTTCAAAACATTTTCAAAACCACACACAAAGCACCATTTCAAACAATTGAAAACCAAGGCAAGTTGATCTAAGAAAGTACCTAAGAGCCCATGGATAACCATGGATAGAAAGGGTGCTAATACCTTCCCTTTATATAATCTACTCCCCGAACCCAAGAAAATATCTCAAAGGTTTTTGCTGTGCTTTTTAAACCTTTCCTTAGGATAAAATAAAAAGTCGGTGGTGACTCTTGCTCAACCGAAACATTTGCGAAAACAAACGCAAAACCACAAGTCAGTTCTCCCACCGTATCACAGAACTGGCGACTCTGCTGGGGAAAAATTTAAAAGTGGAGTAACCTTAGGGCCTAGATCACCCTCTTGCATGACTAGTTGTTTGATTTGATTGCTTTATACTTTGGCTCTCTTGTTTGGGTTTGCAATCCTACACCCGGATTTTGGGAAACATTTCATAGATAGCAATACGTTGTGGAAACTGTGCGGGGTATACCGACACGGTCGAAGCAATAGCTATATTAGTGCGACATATTTGTGAGTACCGGTAACCCTTGAGTTCAATCAAGGAGAGTACGGGGCCGCTGAGTGATGTCACTAAGCACTAATGACCTAGAACCTTACTTGACCATCTTGGCCTTTTATTAGGGGTAGTGAGATGACCGGCTTTGGTGCAGTCCGTAGTTGGTAGATACTCGATACTACACTCATTGAGGGTTGTTTTCTTGGAATATTTTGGTCGCTAGTTAAGTGGCTAAACCAAAACAATAAACATTGAAAACAATCCAGTGATATTGAGCTCCTTAGAACCCGGTTACTATTTATAGGACAGGTTTTTAAGCCAACTACACTCAAGAGGGTACTTACCTATGAAACCCCATGCAAGCCTGAAACTAGGGTTTGGTGTGAATTGCTTGTACATATGTTTTGGCATACATCATAAACATCATGAAGCATCATATGCATTCACTAACCATTTCAAGGGTTTGGATCTTCATCTTTGTTCTTGTTTTGTAGGTCATGGAAATTCCTCGCAGAAAAACCATCCAAGTCAACCTTGTGAGAATCTCTCCTCAACTCAAGGAGCTCACATCAAGGATTCCGGAAAGCTCATCCTTCAGTGAAAGACATGGTAGACTGCTCAGCTTAGTCAACACCAACATTGAAGAAGACATGATGAAAGTGCTATTCCAGTTCTTTGACCCCCTTCACCACTGTTTCACTTTCCCTGATTACCAGTTGGTGCCCACTTTGGAGGAGTTTTCTTAACTCCTGAGAATTCCTATCCTTAATCAACTACCCTACAACGGTACGAAAAAGGAACCAAAGCCTGAAGATGTTGCTCGAGCACTACACCTACAGCCATCTGATATCAAGGGGCATTGGGAAACCAGAAGCGGCGTCAAAGGATTCTTAGCAAAATTCTTGTTTGAGAAGGCACAAGAATGTTGGAATTCATTGGACCTTCAAGCCTTTGAAGAAATTGTGGCACTCCTTATCTATGGGTTGGTCTTGTTCCCAAATTCTGACCAATTGATAGATGTCAACGCCATCAAAATCTTCTTGTCCAGAAACCTAATACCAACATTGCTTGGGGACATCCTTCACTCATTTTACACACGAACAATGAGACAGAGGGGTGTTCTCATGTGCTGTACTCCTCTCCTTGCAAGGTAGTTTATTTCGCACCTTCCACAATCTGTCTTGAAGAATGACCAAGGCTCAAGGTGGTCCCAACGGTTGATGACTCTTACTCACTCTGATGTACACTGGTGTTCTCGGTCCAGAGAAAATGTCATCATTGTCGATCGTTGCGGAGAATTTCCTAATGTTCCTTTACTTGGAATCAGAGGAGGTATCACCTACAACCCTTGCCTAGCTTTGAGGCAATTTGGATATGCACGGAGGGATGGCCCTCATGACATGTTGATTCCTGACCTAGTTTTTAACTTCGACAACGATGCGCAAGGACTTCGCTAAAGATTCATCAGAGCTTGGGGAAGACCCAACAAGGTTGATAGCAAGACTCTGGGACACAAGAACTCCATCCCTCTTGAGCCTTATCTCAAGTGGGTACGAGCCCGAGCCCAAAGTCTGATGATGCCTTATCCTCATGTACTCCCTGTGATTAAAGAGCCCGTCAAGGAAGGAGAGGTTCCCTACACCATCCTACATCCTGACATGCCTACATCGTGGGAGGAAATGCAGAAAAGTTGGATTCAGCTCAAGGAAGAACGAAACACTTTTGAAGCTAGCTTCTACGCCAGTGAGAAGAAGGTTCTAGAGCTTACCCGCCGACTCCATGAGCAAGAGGCCCTCAACACCTACATCGCACCGAAGAGGATGCGCAATGTCTTTTTACCTTGAGAAGTTGTTTTTGTAATATTTGGCCCATGGGGCATTTATGTACTAACAAATTCCTTCTTATTAATATGACGTGCGTTCTTCTTTGTCTGCAACAATTTTGAATGTTCTAAATCCTTGAATGCATTGCATACATAAGCATATCATTCATCATGTGCATAAGCAGGTCTCACTCCAGGTTTCCTTATCTGTCTGCTGTTTATTTCAGTAGGATGGATCTCGAGCAAACAGTCAAAGACCTGCAAGCTCAAAATGCACAGTTCCAACAACTCCTGACGACCTTGGCTAAGGGTCAGGAGGATCTCAAGACCTTGCTGGGGAATAAAGACCCAGTGAAAAAGAAGAAAAAGAGACTCGGGGTGGCTACTTTAGGGAGAAGATTTGATGGAGAGGCCATGAGAATGCTTGAATTTCCTCCTACTTCTGATGAAGGGACTAGTAAAGGAGGTGGGGCTGCGGTACCTTCTGAGTCCGATGTGGAAGAAGAAGAGGTCGAAGAGGATGAAGACTACTCTGATCAGCAATACCCTCCAGCTGATGATAAATACAAAGGTTTAGAAGACAGGTTGGCCGCCATGGAACTATAAAGAGTACCGAGTTTGGATTTTGAAGACTTGGGTTTGGTTGCCGGGATTGTGATTCCCCCAAAGTTCAAAGTGCCAGTGTTTGTGAGGTATGATGGGCTGTCCTGTCCAAAAATGCATCTCAGGTCCTACGTGAGAAAGATCCAACCCTATACGGCAGATAAAAACCTTTGGATCCACTTCTTTCAAGACAGCCTTTCTGGAGCTCAATTGGAGTGGTTTTATCAGCTAGAGGGAACCAGCGTCCGAAATTGGGAAGACTTGGCCATCGCTTTTTACAAACAATATCAGTACAATTCTGACCTTGCTCTCACGCGTACCCAACTTCAGGGTATGTCATTGGGAACAGGCGAAGGATTCAAAGAATATGCACAAAAGTGGAGGGATTTGGCTGGCAGGGTGCAGCCTCCTTTAACCGACCGCGAACTTGTTGATATGTTTCTAGGGACCCTATCTGGGCCATTTTTCAATCATCTAATTGGTAACTCTTCCGCGGGGTTTACCGATTTAATCTTAACAGGCGAAAGAATAGAAGCTGACATCAAGTCAGGAAAGATTCAGAAGGGTGTCGCTGCAAGTGTTGAGAAGAAGCCTTTTAAGAAGGAAACGACTGTTGTATACTCCCAAAGAAGAGCAGGGAAGACTGAGCGCCGGCCGACAGTGGGGGCCGTAATGATCCAAAACCCTTCAAGTGAGCAGCCTCGCTATAACCAATCCAGACCAAATCAGCAACGGGTGGAACGGCCACAACGACAGTTCACCCGCATTAATATGACGCCAGCGCAAGTGCTTCCCCATCTGTTGAAGTTGAATCTCACCACTATCAAGGAGGCACCAAAAAATGTGAATACGTCCTCTCCGCATTATCATCCTAATGCTAAATGCGCCTACCATTCTGACAGTGTCAGGCACGACACCAATGATTGTTGGGCACTCAAGCATAAAATCCAAGACCTGATAGAGGCAAAGGAAGTGGAGTTCGACGCTCCGGAGAAGCCTAATGTGATATCTGCTCCCATGCCAAAGCACGGCCGAAATGTCAATGCCATTGAAGAAGATTTGTATGTTGCTGATGTCAATGATCTGATAACTCCATTGTTAACCATCAAGTTGAATCTGTTAAGGGCCGGGATTTTCCCAGGATGTAAAGAAGACTGCTATTGTTGTTACTCTCTGCCATTTGATTGTCCGTTACTGAAGAAAGGCATCCAAGGCCTAATGCATAGTCGACAAATTTTGTTTGAAAAAGTTTCTGCTGTTCCAACCCATACTGAAGATGTCTCAATCATAACCATTCACGCCAATCTTTCCAAGGCCGTCAAAAAGCCTGTTAAGATTACACCAGTTACGAAATCTGTTCCTTTGAAGATAACAATGCCAGGGCCGGTCCCCTATATTTCTGAGAAGTCAATACCATGGAACTATGGCGGTGACGTCTACTACCATGGTATTAAACAAATCGAAATAACTGAAGAAAGTTCGGATGATGAAGGAGCCAGCATTGGTAACATTGCAGGCATGAGCAAAATCACCCGGAGCAGGAGAATATTTTCTCCAGAGATTACCCCTCCAAGAGAAATCTTTGGACCCTCATCTACTGACAAGGTCATCCCTGCACCAATAAAACTCTCTGCTAGAACCCCTTTGATTGAAGATGTTGTTGTTCCTAGTACTGTCCCTCCTACCGCTGCTGATAAAGGTAAGGGAATCCAAGATGAGATCGTCAGGACGAGGGCTCAACCCTTGGTCATCCCGGAAACCTCCAAGAAGGAAATGGATGAGATCTTGAAGATAATCAAAAGGAGTGATTACGATGTGGTAGAACAACTGGGGCAAACCCCTTCAAAGATCTCCATGCTGGCACTACTACTTTGCTCGGAAGCGCACGCTAAAGCTCTGATAAAATTCCTGAAGGCAGCCCATGTGCCCCAGGAAACCTCTGCAGATCAATTTCAGAATTGCGTGGCTAGCCTGACTGCGGACAATGGATTAGGTTTCTCTGATGCCGACCTAACTCCTAAAGGTAGAAACCACAATGATGCTTTGCACATTTCAGTCGAGTGCCGAGGAACTACTCTCGCACATGTCTTGGTCGACACAGGTTCGTCGCTGAATGTACTGCCTAAGAAGGCCTTGGATCGACTAGATTGTGAAGGGTTGGAGTTGAAGCCGAGCGATATTGTTGTCAGAGCTTTCGATGGTTCGAAGAGAATGGTCCATGGGGAGGTTGAAATTCCCATCAAGATAGGCACTGAGGTGTTTAAATCTACTTTCTATGTGATGGACATCCGTCCGTCGTACTGTTGCTTGTTGGGTAGGCCTTGGATACACTGTGCTGGGGCAGTCACCTCCTCCTTACATCAGATGTTGAAGTATCCTGTCAAGGGAAAGATCATTACAGTCCATGGTGAAGAGGAGTACATGATCAGCCACTTAAACTCCTTCCGGTACGTGGAGGTAGAAGGTGAGTTCATTGAAACGCCTTTTCAGCATTTCGAAGAAGTCCTTCCTGAAATAACAGTAGCAAAGTTGGCAGCTGAGGCACCGAGGCAGATGGCCAGGATGGCATCTCTGGAGGACGCAAAGGCCGTAATAAAGGAGGGGAAGAATTCAGCATGGGGACAGTTGCCTGATATTTCGCATAAAACAGACAAATTTGGATTAGGGTTCACTACCGCGGGCCAGAAAGCTATGCACCGTTCGAAGATTGAAAGGGCGCCAGTCAAAATTTCTCCCTACGGAATCAACGCTTTGGAGGATGAAGACAAAGAGAGCAACATCGAAGAGTGGATCTACCCAACTGTCAAAGGGGGATTGTGCAACTGGGAGGCAAAAGACTTTGTCCCCATCACTTTTATTCATCAGTAATTTATCTGTCAAACATTTCCTTTTGGTCTGTAATATTTATTTCTGAACAATCCGTACACTATCTTTTCACCTCATGCCTTGCCCGGGGCATGTAGGTCCATTTGTAAGGGTTTTGATTATTTTTCATATCCATATGCCATGTTTAATGATTCATCGGACGTTTTTCATTTGATAAACTGCTTGTGTTCATTTTCTTTCCTTTTGCATTTTTTGTTTAAGGATGGCTATCCCTTACACGCACCCACACTCACAAATGCAGGTACCCATCCACTCCGGATTCCATGGGTGACCATTCTGCTATATCCTTCAATAAATCTGAAGATCTGGTCAATCAAGCCGAGTATGAAGATGACGAAGGTTGTGAAGTACCAGGGGAACTAGCCAGACTTCTACAGCAAGAGGAAAGGGCCATCTTACCGCACGGAGAGTCATTGGAAACTGTCAACTTAGGGACCGAGGAAGACCAGAAGGAGGTGCAAGTGGGTGCCAATCTGGAATCGAGTGTCAAGGAACGCCTGATACAGTTGTTGAATGAGTATGTTGAAATCTTCGCTTGGTCTTATGAAGACATGCCGGGTTTAGACACAGACATCGTGGTTCACCGTCTCCCCACAAGAGAGGATTGTCCACCGATCAAGCAAAAAGTCCACCGAATGAGGCCTGACATGTCTGAAAAGATCAAAGCAGAAGTGATGAAGCAATTCGACGCTGGCTTTCTGGCTGTTACGTCCTATCCTCAATGGGTCGCTAACATCGTGCCAGTACCTAAGAAAGATGGCAAAGTCAGGATGTGTGTGGACTACCGGGATTTGAATAGGGCCAGCCCCAAAGATGATTTTCCACTTCCACACATTGACATTTTGATTGACAATACAGCTCAGCACAAAGTATTTTCCTTTATGGATGGATTCTCGGACTACAATCAAATCAAAATGGCCCCCGAGGATATGGAGAAAACAACTTTTGTCACGCAATGGGGCACTTTCTGTTACAAGGTGATGCCGTTCGGGCTGAAGAACGCAGGGGCAACTTATCAACGCGCCATGGTAGCTTTGTTTCATGATATGATACATCATGAGATTGAAGTTTACGTAGACGATATGATAGCTCGGTCACAAACAGAGAAAAAGCACCTTGAACATCTAGAAAAGCTGTTTGCCAGATTGAAAGAATACAAACTCAGGCTGAATCCAAGTAAATGCACTTTTGGAGTCAGGTCTGGTTAACTCCTGGGATTCATTGTAAGCAACAAAGGCATTGAAGTCGATCCAGCAAAAGTGAAAGCAATACAAGAGATGCCTGCTCCCCGTACTGAAAAGGAGGTTAGAGGGTTCTTGGGGCGCTTGAACTATATTGCCAGATTCATCTCTCATCTGACTTCTACCTGTGAGCCAATTTTCAAACTCTTGAAGAAAGATCAGGTAGTCAAATGGAACGACGATTGCCAAGCTGCTTTTGATAAAATCAAGGAGTATTTACTAGAACCTCCTATTCTGATGCCACCCGTCGAAGGAAGACCATTGATCATGTATCTGACCGTCTTGGATAAATCAATGGGGTGTGTTTTGGGCCAGCATGACGAGTCTGGTCGAAAAGAGCATGCTATTTATTACCTTAGCAAAAAGTTTACCGACTGTGAGACTCGCTACTCACTTCTCGAGAAAACTTGCTGCGCTTTGGTATGGGCTGCTCGCTGACTAAGACAGTATATGTTGACTCATACTACCTTGTTGATTTCCAAAATGGATCCTATCAAGTATATCTTCGAAAAGCCCGCTTTATCTGGAAGAATAGGCAGATGGAAAATGATCCTAACTGAGTATGATATCCAGTACACCACCCAAAAAGCTATAAAAGGGAGTGTACTAGCCGACCATCTGGCTCATCAAGCTATCGAAGATTATCAACCCATGAGATTTGACTTCCCAGACGAGGACATCATGAATTTGGACAACATTGAAAGTAACGGACCGTATGACGGACCCGAAAAGGGATCCCGATGGACCCTGTACTTTGATGGTGCTTCAAATGCACTTGGAAACGGTATCAGCGCGGTACTCATTTCTCCGGAAGGTTGTCACACACCTTTCACGGCTCGACTTTGCTTCAGCTGCACAAACAACATGGCTGAGTATGAAGCTTGCATCTTTGGTCTCAAGGCTGCTATAGACTTGGGGATCAAATCTTTGATCGTATTTGGGGACTCGGCTTTGGTTATCAGTCAAATCAAAGGAGAGTGGGATACCAAGCACCCTAATCTTATCCCATACAAAGAACATGTCTTGACATTGTTGCCTCATTTCGAGCAAGTTACCTTCGAGCATTTCCCGCGAGAAGAGAATCAGCTAGCAGATGCTCTGGCAACGATGTCCTCCATGTTTAAACTCAACTGGGATAACGAGGCTCCCCAAATCACCATCGAGCGAATGGATGAACCTGCACATTGTCACGAGATTAATACCGAAGAAGTAGTGGAACAACCCTGGTTCCATGAAATCAAAAGGTACCTCGAGACTAGAGATTATCCCGAAGGAGCTTCCGTAAATGACAAGAAGTTCTTAAGGAAATTCGCTGCTAAATTCTTCCTGAGCAACGACATCCTTTACAAACGAAGCCATGATTGTGTGTTACTCCGATGCGTAGACAAAGATGAGGCAAAATTGATCATGACTGATATACACAGCGGCACATTTGGCACTCACTTGAGCGGGCATACAATGGCTAAGAAGATCCTAAGGGCAGGCTATTACTGGTCTACCATGGAAGCTGACTGCCATCAACATTCCCGTACTTGCCACAAGTGTCAAGTCTACGCTGATAAAGTTCATATCCCTCCGGTTCCTCTCAACGTCCTGACTGCTCCTTGGCCATTTGCAATGTGGGGCATTGACATGATTGGAGAGATCAAGCCCACAGCTTCCAACGGACATCGCTTCATCCTAGTTGCCATTGACTATTTCACCAAGTGGGTCGAAGCAGCTTCCTTCGCCTCTGTTACTAAAAATGTGGTTGCCCGCTTCATCAAGCAAAATATCATATGCCGGTATGGTGTTCCAGACAGGATCATCACAGACAACGGTACAAATCTGAATAACACAATGATCACCGCTTTGTGCGAACAATTCAAGATTTATCATCACAATTCATCTCCCTATCGGCCGAAGATAAACGGTGCTGTTGAAGCCGCGAACAAAAACATTAAGAAGATCATTCAGAAAATGACAGTCACTTACAAAGACTGGCATGAGATGTTACCATTTGCTCTACATGGATACCGTACGACGGCACGCACTTCAACTGGGGCAACCCCATTTTCTTTGGTACATGGCATGGAAGCTGTCTTGCCTATGGAGGTTCAGATTCCTTCTCTAAGGATTATGAAGGACACAGGTTTGAATGAAGATGATTGGATGCAGACCCGACTTGATCAACTCAATCTGATCGATGAGAAGCGACTCGCTGCTATATGCCATGGTCAGACGTATCAAAAACGAATGATCAAGGCCTTCAATAAGAAAGTCAGGCGTCAAGTGTATCAAGTCGGAGATCTCGTAATCAAGCGGATTATCTTACCGCAAAGTGATCCCAGGGGCAAATGGACTCCTACATATGAAGGACCATTTGTGATCAAGAGCATATTTTCTGGTGGTGCGATGATTCTGACCACCATGGACGGCGACGATTTGCCGCACCCTGCGAACGCAGACATAGTCAAAAGATACTACGCATAAAATAACCCGACAAGTCAAAAACTCGAAAGGGCGGCTTGGGCAAAAATGGGCATCCCGGTGAACCGAAAACCCGAAAGGGCGGTTCAGGCAAAAGTTAGGGATAAAAATAAAAAAATCTGTACACCCGCAAGTTGAAAACCCGAAAGGGCGGCTTGGGCAAAAAGGGGTTTCCCGGTGGATCGAAAACCCGAAAGGGCGATTCAGGCAAAAGTTAGGGAATTAAAGCGTATGACTATGTCTCGTCGGATCACTTCAAAGACAATCTCTTCATCAACCAGTTCCAGGCTTCTGATCAATCCAGTCATCGGCAGACGAAGCATTGAATGGACAGATATTCAGAGTTGTGAAGGCTATAGCGGAATGGAATCCCATGGAATTATTTCACATAGCCATCTTTATTTTGTATAAATCTTTCAATATTTACGACAAAATCCTCTTACTAGGATGATTGTCTCCTTTGTACAAATATACTCATAGAAAGTTAATACAAATACTTTTCCCAGAAATTTGTGTCATTTCCTTCTTCTTTTCTCTTGCACTATTTGTTTTATTTTGAGAAACGTCCAATGTTTTGTTAAATAGGCATATGCATTTGAACATAATCATTTCCTTATGAATCAAGAAAGAGGATTACTGATAGGTTGAAAGTACAGTTGGATATCTTGATACCCTTTCAAAGGAAACCCCCCCAGGAGATTTGAAATCCATATCCCCAGCAAGTCTTGAAGCTTATCCCCAGTAGATTCTGGAAGCTTATCCCCTGCAGAGAACGTACGTCTCTCCCGAGCTTTATTCAAAGTTATTCCCCACAAGGGCTTATAACTGGGTTATCCTCAGCTTATCGCCACAGAAGGTCGCACTCGGAAAATTTCTTCCTATCCCCAGCGAAGTTCATCAGAGTTCCCCAGCATAACTTATCAATACAATCCCCAGAGGAGTTTATCTTTGTTATCCCCAGCCAGAGAATCCTCCAGAACTCAATTCCCCTCAGAGTTTAAGTTTCAGTATCCCCAGCAGAGCTAAAATTTCAAACTATCAATCCCCAGCGGAACCAGACTAGTGAACCTTTTCCCGGCAGAAATGCTTCTCACTAAACTAGAGATTCTCAGTCTTGTCTCCCCAGCTTGGGTCCACCAGGTTCTAAAATCCCCAGTAGACATCATCAGAAATTCTCTTACCCTGCAAGTCACCAAGGAAATTCCAAGTCCCCGCAAGTGGTTCTAAGGCCCCTCGACGTTTGAAGGTCTGGTATTCCCCAAGCAAATCTGAAGACTTTCAGTTTTCAGTTCCTCATTGTATTCTCCAGTAGAGATCTCCTCAAGACAGGAATTCCCCAGAAGGTTGGTATACAACCCAAGATCCTTATTCTCCAGCGACGACCAGGAATTATTCTTCCCGGCAAGAGTCAAGATGCTTCTATCTTCAGCCATCTCAGATTCATCTATCCTCCGCAAGACAGCTCTTCAGCTTACATGCGCATCCATTTACATTCATATCATATAACATACATTGTATCATGCATCATGACATTGCATATAACTAGCTCTTTGCCTTTGCAGGTAAGATCAGTCGACAGACAAAAAATCATTATCTTCCGAGATTCTTTCCAGGAATAGTTCAGATGTGACCCAGACATGGCAATATTCTGATGCTTATTCCAGATTCATCCAGATGCAGTTTTACACGAGCTCATCATCAGGAAACCCTACACCGGTTCCTCCTCAACTTCAAGATTTCTGAAAACAGTTCACGGGTTCTCCAAGTAACGAATG
The DNA here is from genome assembly GCA_948472305.1 of Vicia faba. Lineage (NCBI taxonomy): Eukaryota > Viridiplantae > Streptophyta > Magnoliopsida > Fabales > Fabaceae > Vicia > Vicia faba. The sequence continues at coordinate 1,267,832,661 of OX451740.1, forward strand.
TTGACCTATCACTTGTTCAGATTCTTCTCGAGACTTCTGAAAATAGTTTATGGATTCTTCCCAACAACGGATGTTAATCTATCACTTGTTCAGATGCAACCTTTTTGAAAACAGTTCACGGACGCTTCCCAACAACGGATGCTGCTCTATTGCTTATTCAACTTCAAGATTTCTGAAAACAGTTCACGGGTTCTCCAAGTAACGGATGTTAACCTATCACTTGTTCATTTTCTTCTCAAGACTTCTGAAAACAGTTTATGGATTCTTCCCAACAACGGATGTTAATCTATCAACTTGTTCATATGCAACCTTTTGAAAACAGTTTACGGACGCTTCCCAACAACGGATGCTGCTCTATTGCTTATTCAACTTCAAGATTTCTGAAAACAGTTCACGGGTCCTCCAAGTAACGGATGTTAACCTATCGCTTGTTCAGTCTCTTCTCAAGACTTCTGAAAACAGTTTATGGATTCTTCCCAACAACGGATGTCAATCTATTGCTTGTTCAGACCCCCAGTTCAAAGTTGGTCCTAAACATGGACACCTTTCTGATACTCATTCCAGATGGCATCTTTAAGCCCATCCCCGACAAGTTTCTGTCACTCTTCCAGATGGCATCGTTAAGCCCATCCCCAAATGGCATCTCTAAGCCCATTCCCGCATCCATTGCTTTGACGAGTGCAAATTTCTGGGCACTCTAGTGTCCAATCTCCTTTTACCCTCGAGTCACGAAAGGCAAACTTTCCAATCTAACTCTTCAGGTTCAAGAAGATTGAACAGGGGCAACTGTTGTACCCCAAAATTTTCCCTCTCATTTCTCAATGATTTCTCATCACAAAGCCCTTGGAGCTCAAGATCCAGTTAGGGTTTCATCTGCTCAAGACTTCTCCTTGCACTGGTGACCCAAATTAGGGTTTGTGTTTGCACAAAGATGTTTTGACCAAAAATGCCTAAGATAACTTTCATGCTTCATATTGGACTCCCAAGTTTATCCATACCAAGTTTCAAGTCTTGATTCCAAGTTTTGCCCAATCAATTGGACAGTTGACCTAGAAATCAGCTGTATTGGGGAAAAAGTCAACTATGGCCAATTGACAGTCAAATCTCATGAAAATTGACCCACATCAACATTATGAACTCACATGGACCATTTGATCAAGTTTGGATCACAATTCCATAAGAAATTTGATAAGATCATCAAAAGGGCAAAATGGTCATTTTTAGGGTTTTGACTGCACAAAGGCAATTTTTGACTGTTTGACCTATCTAATGGCAAACCAAGCTCACATATGGACTCAAGGACCCCATGGAATTGTCTTGACATGCTCAACAAGTTCAAAAGATCCCAAATGCACAAGATTGACAATTGAATTTCCCAGTCAATTGATCAATTTTGACTGTATACTGAAAAGTCAAACTTTGACTTTTTGGTCAAAATCAAGTGTCAAGATTCATTTTTCAATAAAACATGCCAAATCATGAAACTTGTTCATCAAGAAATCCAAAATTGCAAATTAGGGTTTGAAATGAAGATTTTTCATAACTTAGAATTTTTCTAAGTTATGAAAAACCCTAATTTTTTCCTAACATTGCCCCACTTTCTCACCAAGATTCATTTGGATTCAAGCAAAAGTCAAAACATGAAAGTTGTAGCCTATTGCATAATCTACAACTTTGATTCACAAAGTTTTCCCAAAAGAGGCTTGTATCTCAAGTTACAATTTTTGGAACAAGGGTGCCAAACCATTCTTAACTTAGAGAAAATTTGACCTATTTTAGGCAAGGTTTTTACCTAACTCCAAGACCATTTTTCATATGCTTCCACTTGGCATTTCAATTTGTATTTCAAAGATGGATTGTATTACACATTCCAAGCTTTCCAAAATGTCAAAGAACTCATCAAACAACCTCATGGTTAGAGAGAATCGAATTTGGCAATATGGAGAAAACTCACTTTGTTCTTGGCCAAATTACATGTCCATAACTTATGCATTTTCAAACTCAGCATGTGCTAGCTACCTTGCAGGCCTCTAATCCCATTTTCACTCAATAATTCAATGCAAAACCATTGTTCCAAGATGTTGTTCTATGCATTTGGTCATTACATGGAGAACTAAGCCATAAATGGAAAAAGTAAAATAGCCATTCTTGAAAAGTTACACTTTATGTCAAAGTTGCAAATCAGCAAGTACAGATCAAATCTCTTGGGCACAAGATTATGAACAAAACACACTGATCAAGGGAAGGTTAGCAGCACATTAGGGGGGCCTCTAGCTGTCTAAAACTCAAGTGGACATTTGCTTGCTTAAGTATGAAGAAATGTGGCATAACTGAACACAACTCTCATATCAGTGAATACATGCTTAGAAAAAGTTATCAAACACATTCAAGACATCCTAACTGAGCTGAAACACGAGTCTAGCATCCCTCATACCTCCCCATTCCCAGAATCATCCTCAAACTGCCCAAACAGAGCATTTGCTGCAATTTGAGTTCCAACTCTCATCCCTTCCATGCACTCTTGCTAAAACCACCTCAAATACATCTCATAACATCCCTAGAAGCTAATCAAAACCTCAAACACGACCTGTAACACTCCCAGGCAGGATCACCATTTTCATTTTCTTGTTTTGCAGCTGAGGTTCCATAGCACGATTCAAAAGGTTTCAAGACAAAGTAAAGCTTGGAATAGCATCCATGGACATCAAGGAAGCTGTACCAATCATCACCTTGCTCTGAAAGTACCTCAATCATTAGATACAACTTCAGCTGAACAGGTAAGTTCATGAACACGAATCTCTCTATCCAAGCATTGTTAGTTTTAGGTTTATGAAGAAAACATGTCACATTCATAGCCCTGAACATGCCCATGTGATTAGATTTCATTTATATTATGTATGCTTAGAGAATTTTAAGTCTGAACATTGATAAAAAACTAGGTCAGGAATTGGGGGAGAAGAAATTCTCTCTCATTTCTGAGAGTTAGATTGATTTCTTTACATGTTTAGAATTGTGACATGATGCTCTATAACTTTGCTATTGTAAGATTCTGATGAAAGTCAAAGAATCAGGATCTAGGCTTGGCAATGGAAAACGCGCGCTTTGTTCTTGATTCAAACAATCTGGAGGTTGAAGAAGATCATTTGGGTTGGGCCTGTTTCACACTTCTTTTTACACCATGATTTTACTTTCACACCCCTAGGCCCATTTGGCTTATTTTCATATTTTTTTGACTTTTGTTTTTTATTCCTGACTTATTTATTTTTCCTCATGATATTAAAAATATAAAAATAATTTTTTGAACCATTTTTGAATTTTTTAGGTATTTATTTGTTTAGATTAGTTATTTGTACATAAATAAATAAATAAACACTTTTTACTTAAAATATTAACAAATAATGTAAACACATTTTATTTTCATTTCTATTTTGTTTTATCTTCTTAAAATATTTTATATAAAATATACTTTTTTATAAATATTAAATATTATTATTTTTGTATATATAATACATATTTAGAAATTAATACATATATATATATATATATATATATATATATATATATATATATATATATATATATATATATATATATATATATATATATATATATATATATATATATATATATATATATATATATATATATATACTTATTAGAATATTTAGTAAATAATACAAAATATATACATTTTTATTTTATTAATATTTGACACAAAAAATACCTTTTTATAAATATACTTCATTTTTTGTTTTATTTTTGTATATTATTATTAATTATTGTACATATTAAATAAATAATATCTTTTACCTAATAAATTAGGGTTTTACCCTTAAAACACAAAAACTCCAAAAAATAATACTTTTTATTTTTGTTTATTTGACATAAAAAAAATACTTTTTTTCATACATATAAAAACCCTTTTTACATTTTGCATATTTTATTTCTATTTAATTTGTACAATCAATTATCTTGTAAATAATTCCAAATTGATGTAATAGCTAGGTTTAAATTCCTTGTCAAATACCCCCATTTGAACATTTGTACCCCCCTTCCCATATTGTGTTGTAATAGTTTAGAACTTTATTTTTTTCACTTTAATGCTTTCTAAATATACCATGTTAGAATTAGGGTTTGTATGCAAATAAAAAGAACAAAAATAGTTTGACCTAATTTCAAGATAAACAAGCATGAAAATGGACAACACATATCACACTTGCACCCCTAGGGTATTCCACTTGTTGCCTTCAATAATGGGCCATATTGCATGTTAGGTCTCTTTGGGCAAAAACAAAACAAACAATCAAATGATCATAGTCCCTCGATGACGCTTTCGAAAAGTTGCCTAAAAATGATCAAGTCCCTTAAAGAAAAATTGCCCAAAGATACTTGGCACCATTGCAATTATGGTCTAAACGATGACCCGCGCCCGTCCCTTTCACATCCTAACACAAGATTGTCCACCCAATGCAATGGTGGAACAAAATTGTTAAAAGGGTTAAAACATAGCAATAATCTTTGAGAACTTTAGGGTAGATAGCTCTTAAGTACTTGTCAACTTGCAAAACAAAAACACTTGCCTATTTTCAAACCACACTTCACAAACACTTTCAAAACAAACTTTCAAAAAAACCTTGAAACATCTTTTCAAAAAGACAAACACCTTTTGTAAAACATTCGAGTAAAGAATTGTTACAAGGGTAGCCTATACAAGGCATCTTTTTTCAAAACATTTTCAAAACCACACACAAAGCACCATTTCAAACAATTGAAAACCAAGGCAAGTTGATCTAAGCAAGTACCTAAGAGCCCATGGATAACCATGGATAGAAAGGGTGCTAATACCTTCCCTTTATATAATCTACTCCCCGAACCCAAGAAAATATCTCAAAGGTTTTTGCTGTGCTTTTTAAACCTTTCCTTAGGATAAAATAAAAAGTCGGTGGCGACTCTTGCTCAACCGAAACATTTGCGAAAACAAACGCAAAACCACAAGTCAGTTCTCCCACCGTATCACAATATCGAACATCTGTTCTCACTTCAACAGGAGCAACCCCGTTTTCTCTAGTTTATGGAATGGAAGCTGTATTCCCTGTCGAGGTAGAGATTCCCTCGTTGCGTGTGATAATGGAAGCCAAATTGACGGAGGCTGAATGGGTTCAGAACAGGTTTGACCAATAGAATTTGATTGAAGAGAAGAGAATGACAGCTTTGTGTCATGGGCAGTTATATCAGAAAAAAATGAAGAAAGCATTTGACAAAAAGGTCAAACCTCGTGAATTCAGAGAAGGCGACCTCGTGCTCAGGAAGATCATGTCTTTCAACGCTGATTCTAGGGGAAAGTGGACTCCTAATTTTGAAGGCTCGTATGTTGTCAAGAAAGCCTTCTCTGGTGGTGCTTTAATTCTTGAAACTATGGATGGCGAGGAGTTCCCATGTCCCATGAATGCTGACGCAGTCAAGAAATACTTTGCCTAAAGAAATAAAAGAACAGCTCGCTAAGTTGAAAATCCGAAAGGGCAGCTTAGGCAACAAAGAGCATCACGGTAGGCCGAAAACCCGAAAGGGCGGTCTAGGTAAAAATTAGAGACATAAACAGAATAATTTTCCCGCTAAGTTGAAAACCCGTAAGGGCAGCTTAGGAAAAAGTTAGGGATTTTCTTGGCAAGTAACTACGTCAGACGAGACCTGATCGTTGAAGCAACAATCTTCTCGGATCCTCACCATACTTCAACAAAAGCTGCTGCTCAGGACTTCAAAAGTTGTTAGGGGGAATAGTGGTCATTGTATCTCAATGTATCTTTTCCATTATGTATTACCATTTCCAAAACTTTGTAATCATCCATGGAGTCTCGCCATTCGCAGACTACCATTCTATTAATGAAATTCGAGCTTTTTCCCAACTTTTTTTGTTCTTATTTTTATTTAGCTTGCAAAGACATCATTTATTGCTGATAATAACTGTTAAAGCAAAAGGATTAAAAAGCAAAATTAACTTTTCAAAAAGAAGGGAGATCTTTACCAATTCAATTTACTTTGGGATTTGTGATGAAACAATGACAACAAGAATGGTGGTCCCAAGAATGAACAAACTCCAGTTGTTTTAAGAAGATTTACTCCCTTCATGAAAGTTTTCTCAGGTCATTTTGCTGGTAGGTGTGCAATCTTTGTGTGTTTCTCAGATAGTTAAAGACAAACCCAGTGGGTACAAGGTGCAGTATTGGGTTTGTGACCTTACTATCCCCAGCCAGGTCTTGGTTCTTTTCGGGTTTGTGTGATCAGAAGTCTCCATCTCAGTTTTCCCAACAAGTTTTCCCTCATATGATGAAAGTATTGAATTCTTGATTTCCCAGGAAGGTTATCCCAAGGCATCTCTTGTTTGGAATGAGAATTTATGATGAAAGTTTTCTCCGGGGAGTTAGGCTTGAATTCCCCAGTAAAGTTCGGTTGTGTCGGCGTCAGTCTGCTTTATTTGAGGCTAGTCTCGCAAATCTCCAGTAAGGCATGTTGCTTTTTAGAAAAACCGTTTTCTCCGATGAAACCAGAAGAAGGATGTTCTATCCCGATTTTTTTGTTTGATTTGGCTACATCTAAATTATGTTTCTCCTCAGTAAAGTTAAGACAGACAATGGGTTTGGTTTCCGCAGTTGCTCTTACTTTTCTTGGATTGATCTTTCTGGTTGAAGTTTAGCCTAGTGTTGTTAGTACCTGAGGCAGTTTTGTTTGTTTGTGCTGATTATGTATCCTTTTACCAGCATATGCACGATATCACTCATACACTCATACATTCATACATACATCATGCATAACTAAAAACCATCGTTCATTAGCATTGTGTTCTGACCTTTCTTGCAGCGCTCTTTGCTTAGTTGATTTTGATTGTCCCTCTTGAGTTTATTTCTCAAAGGATGTATCTACACTGGCCGTCTTGCTCCAGTATATTTCTGAATTGGATTTATGGATCTCTGAAAACTTTGAGTTTTGGTTCGTGCATTTATTTTGCACAGGAAGACTTTATCTCCTCAGCAGGGATATCGTGGCATGTCCCCCGGGAAGTCATATTGCTATTCCCAGAAAGTCATTTCTCTTTGCAATTCCCCATGACAATAAGTGGGAGTCTCTTTATTTGAGACAAATTACGCATTACCCTTTCCAGGCAGATTTCCTTGGTTAAAGAAGAAGTTGAGACCCATTCTTGGCAAAACACCAGAATCTTGGGAAACTTGATATGTTTTCTTTTTGCTATCTTCAGTGAACATTGATAGTACATCGTCAGTGAATGTTGGTGTTTGTTATATCTTTTGCTATCATTAGTGAACATTGATAGTTCATCGTCAGTGAACGGCGGTGATATGATATATTTTCTCTTTCTACCTGCAGTGAATGTTGGTAGTACATCGGCAGTGAACGTAAGTGTTTCTTATCTTTTGCTATCTTCAGTGAATGTTGATAGTTCATCGTCAGTGAACGACGATGATATGATATATTTTCTCTTTCTACCTGCAGTGAACGTTGGTAGTACATCGACAGTGAACACCGATGTTTCTTATCTTTTTGCTATCTTCAGTGAACATTGATAGTTCATTGTCGGTGAACGATGATGATATGATTTATTTTCTTTTTGCTATCTTCAGTGAACATTGATAGTACATCATCAGTGAATGTCGGTGTTTGTTATATCTTTTGCTATCTTCAGTGAACGTTGATAGTTCATCGTCAGTGAACGGCAGTGATATGATTTTCTCTTTCTACCTGCAGTGAACGTTGGTAGTACATCGGCAGTGAACGTTGGTGTTTGTTATCTTTTTGCTATCTTTAGTGAATGTTGATAGTTCATCGTTAGTGAGCGGCGGTGATATGATATTCTCTTCCTACCTCCAATGAACGTTGGTAGACCATCGGCAGTGAACGTCGATGCTTGTTATCCTCCTCTCTGATTCTTTTCTTGTGGTTTACCAGTGATTTATTTTCCTGGTGGGATTGCTCTTTTGTTGCTATATTTCATGTTGCATCCCCAATACTACTTTGCATCTTTTTGTTCCATTCATATGCATTCATATGCATAAATGTTTGCATGGCATCTTAGGGCCAAAAACAGGGTTTGTTTTATATTTAAGTATCTTCGATCACGTCGAAACGAATATTTTTAACCTTCGTATCTCCGGATAGAAGAAACTTAAATAAGGGCAGCTGTTTTACCCCAATTTTTGCCCCTAAGATCCCTTCATCATACCATATTGTTTCAATCACCACAAAATCACATTAGGACTTTTGGTTCTTCTCCCTACCTTTAGCCTTACTCTTTGAGGAGTTACCAAGCACCTTGACTTGTTTTCTTTGGTGAACATGGATATTTTGCTTTGATTTTCTCTCTAAATTAACAAATACAATATTGGTTTGTCTTACTTGTTAATAATGTAGGTAAAGGCAATGAGGATTAGCAAGTTGTATCATGGGTTCATGAGTTTATTTCCATGCCCTAGTCAAAGCTTGAGAGATTCAAACCTCACCAATGAAGTTGTTTTGAAATTGATATGGAAGTAGTTTTGGTGGCCATGAGTCCTCATCCTCATCCTCAACAAATTCTATTCACAAAGGAAGAATATTGGCACAAAAAGTTTGTTCAAACTTGGCAAAGTTCCACCAAGCTTTCTCTTGATCTAGAAGCTAGGGTTTTGGACTTCAGAGGGGCATATCTTGCTCATCTTTTGATATTTTTGAGTGATTCCAAAAGCATTATTCTCTTCAAAGATTTACCAACAAATCACTTAAAAAGTTCCAAGTAGTTTTCATGTGGAAGGAACTTAATGAAGAAGAAAGATTACAAGTCATCCAGATGAATCCCCAATTTTCCATATATGATTTCAAATGATCATAACTTGGTCAATTTTTATCACCTTGAGCCCATTCTTTTTTAACGATGATCCTAAGGATGTGTACTTCATGCCTTATTTTATGTGCAAAGTGAAAAAATGGATGAAAGTTGCCTTGAGAATGCAAAGGATTATAGGTCATTTCATGATTTTTGGCCAACTTCAACAAGTCATAACTTGCTCAATTTTTGGAGATTTTAAGTGGTTCAAATTGCAAAATGTCATTAAAGAGGTCTACTTCATTCCATATTTTTTGATCAAGAGCAAATTCTAAGTGCAAGGCCATGTTTGGATGCAAGAGATTATAGGTCATTTTTAAGAAGAATTTGAAATATTTCTAAGTATGGAAAGTCAACTCTTTTTCTTCAACTTTGACTCCATGTAACTTTCAGCTCAAGCATCCATTTGATTCCATTATTTTTCCATTGCAAAGCTTGTTACCTAATCTTTCCAAAGCATCAAGAATTTTTCCCTAAGACTCCTTGAGGTGGAAATGCCATTGGAATGAACTTGGTAACTTGGAACTGAAGTCTCACCATAAGTCAGAATTTGAAATCCATGTTTTGGCTTTTAAACATCAAATTAGCACACGTTTGTGATCTAAACTTGTTTAACCAAGTTGCCAAAGTGGATTAGAGCCTAGAAACACAAGGATTTGATGAGTTTTGATGCAAATTAGATCACACTTTACTCGTGTATCAGGTTCACACGATTTCCCTCTAATTTGCATCATTCCACACGCTTGAACATTCCATTTGATTCCCTATAAATAGAGGGTCATCCCCCATTCATTTTCCCAAGCTTAGATAGCCAGAATCACTCTGCCAAAGTTGCTTCACAACTCAGAATTCAGCTACTCCGAATCCTATTCTCAAGCCTTTTTCAATCCATTTTTCCATCAATTCACCTTCCTTGATCTTCCCTGAACCTAACCATATAATTACATTCAAGAATCGTGCCCTACATTGCTCCATAGAAGTCCAGTTTCAGAGCTCTGCAACTCAACTTCAATAGGTACATTCCTTCATCAATTCTTCAAAACTTTGGTATCATTGTGTTGCTCTCATTGCCCTGGTTCTAGTCGCAACACTTACTTTCATCTGGAAGCACGTTTTGACCATGAATTTTCAAATCCCCTTTCAAAACTTTCTTTCCAAATTGCTTGAGTTACAGTTTATATAAATTTGTCGCGAAGGTGTGGTTGTCTTCGTCTTGAAGAGACGAAGAAAATGGCATAGGTATGAGCTTCTAATTTTACAGTTGGAGAGACATGCAATTCGTGAGGGCTGGAGGTTGAAGATGACCAACGTGTAATCTTCTAACCAATGAAAGCGTGACATTTATTATTTTCAAATTCTGATTTATTTAATGATCCTGTACATTATTCAGTAAAGACCATGATATGCATAGCGCCCCAGATCCTTTGGATTTGATTACTAACACGTTTTGACTCTCATCCAATGGTCCACATCTTTTTTTTTTATTTTCTTTTTCTGATTTTTTCTATTTTAATTGTTTTAAATTTCAAAAAATCATAGAAAATTCATTTTTAGTCCAAAAAATCTAAAAAAATTATGAAAAATATTTTTGATTATTCTCTTTCTGATTTTTATTTTTTCACAATTTATTTTTGTGTTTTGGTATATTTTATGAATTTTACACTTATTTGATTTGTTTAAAATGTTTAAAAATACTTTTACACATTTTTAAATTCTGAAAAAAATTATGGAATAATCCAATGATATTATGACAAATATTGGTGATCTTATTTTATTTTTGTTTCTGACTTTACTATTTTTTTACCATTTTCGTTTATTTTACCCATTTATTTTAATTTTTAAAAATAGTTTATGACTTTTAAAAATTCCCAAAAAATTCATAAAATTACTTGGCCCCTTTTCTGATTTTTCCATGGTCTTATTTTTCATTTCTTGATTAATTTGAATATAATTGATATTTTCCTCATTATTTTCCCTCTTTTTTTACATTTTTAAACCCTTTAATGTATATATTAATTATATTATTATTTTGTGTATATTTTCTGGCTGTCTTGGGTTGATTTTTTGATCATGGCTTTATTAACATCATTAGATCCATGGTGTTGAGTTTAACTCCACAAAAAATGGATGAATGATTTTAATAATAGTTTGATTAAATATTAATTCAAATGTGTTTTTTTTTCTTTTTACCCTAATTCCTCTTCATCTCATCCCCTTCTCATTGCACTAAATGTTGTTGGAGCATGATCTCTATATCATGTCTCAAAACAAATGGAGCATAGATTGCTATTGATCGGCCTCAAAATAGGTGCGACTTCTATATAAGTCCACTTACGATTGCTTAACATAACGCTAAATTTTGTCCCGATTCGAATAAATGATCATTCGTGACCCAAACTTATGATTGTAAGCCCAAGTATGTTAATTTTACCTCTTTGATCCAATAACCTTGAGATTCATTGTGTGGAGGCTTTGGTTCTACTAATCCACTAATGGATCTACAACACCTTTGGTCAACGCGGATCACTTAAATATTGTTGATCATTAAATGGTACTTATGAGAATTCCAAGTGGATGATATACTTGACAAAAAGCAAATGCAACTTGTTGTGTGGAGGCTTTGGTTCTACCAATCCTCTAATGAGTTCCAAATGCAAGTTTTAAGATGATCATCCAACTAACCACTAATTATTAACTTGTTTTATTTTATGCTTTTATTCTTTTATGCTTTATGTGCTATTTATTTTTTTAGCATTTTTCATTTCATGCCATTTTTATCTTTGCTCATTTGAGCATTTATTTTATTGTCATTTTTACTTTGCTCACTTGAGCTTTTCTTTTTCTTTCTCAAAATACTTAATAACCAACTTAAACCCTAAAAAACTCTTAATGGCACTTGGACTATTTGGTTACTATCCTTGGCATGATGGAGCAGTGGACTTTTTCTTGGACTTAGGATTAGAAACTTTGGCCTATCTTGGATACCCTGTGATCTTATATGATTATTTTGTCTAGAGCTCTTGAGGTTTACCTCAAGACATTGGGTTGCTTGTTTGTTTTTGTGTGCAGGTTTTTGTGATTACATCCTCCGTTTGTAATATGGAATTCACCCGTATATAGCCGTTACTCTGCCCAATTTTTGTGAAGACTTAATATATTTGAAGAGGTTTAGTATCCTTGCTTGCTTGGTTCCAATCCAAAGAATGGGAATTTTATCTTGACTCATAATGTCAAGCTTTGGCTTCTTGTTGGTTAGATGGTCCTTATCCTTAGCTTTTACCTTATGTTTTAGGATATCCTCTTCTTCTCCTCCCATCTTCTTTAATTTCAAAATCTTCTCCCTCCTTTTGGAAAACCCTTCTTGTTTTTTTTTTAAAAACTTGAACCACTTTCATAATAAACTTGGGCTTATACCCATGCATTTTCAAAAATCTTTTCATAAATAAACTTCAATCAATTTAATAAATACTTTGACACTTTTTTGTGAGAAAACTAAAAGTCAACCAATCTCATTTCAAACCATTTTGCCACTTTGGCTTTTACCTTTAAAACTTTTCTCAAAAGGTTAGACTCTTGTCAATCCTTGTAGTGAAGCAAACAACTATACTTTTACAATATGTAGTGAAGAGATATATTTTCCACTTGGGTGTTGAGTGAGGCATTGTTGATTTTAAAATCCAAGCCATATCCTCCAGTTTGAGATGATGCAAATTCTCCTTTCTCATGATTGTGGGTAGTAAGTATGTTTTCCACACGGACAATGACAATGATGTCTTATCTCTTAAAATCAACCAACATACTTGTGTTTCAAACTTTTTAAAGAGGAACTACGTGTACCCTGATCCCCTATTGCACGAAAGGTGGTATGTAGGCACTAAAGGTTCGCAACCGCGGCGGGTGTAAAAATCATAAAAAATATATTTCTTTTCTCACCCCCACCATCCATTTTATATATAACACCTTTTTTATAGCCAAAAATATACAGATTTTTACAAAGAGGTTCCTGCGGAGTACCGTAGATGTTTAGGGTGCTAATACCTTCCCTTTGCATAACCAACCCCCTTACCTTGAATATTTCCCCCTTTTTGGGTTATTCGCTCTTTTCCCATTCCTTTGGAAACAATAAAGCGCGGTGGCGATTTTTATTTTGATTTGTATAAAGTCTAGTCAATCCAATGGCTTAGTCTTGAACATTTCTACCGCTACACTTAGGTCAATGGCAGCATTGAGACCCATGATGCATGCTTCATACTCCGCCATATTATTGGTACAGTTGAGACATAGCCTGGAGGTGAAAGGAGTATGACAGCCCTCGGGGATATGATTACAACATTGATGCCCTTGCTGAGTGCGTTGGAGGCTCCATCAAAAACCATAGTCCATCGGGATCCTTCCTCAGGTCCTTCATCCGGTCTAGTTTCTTCACAGTCAGTCACTAACATGATATTTTCATCCAGGAACTTGAAATTCATGGACTGGTAGTCATCCACAGCCTGATGAGCCAAATGATCAGCTACTACATTTCCCTTGATTGCTTTCTGGGTCATGTATTGGATATCGTATTCGGTCAAGATCATTTTCCATCTTGCTATTCTTCCGGAGAGAGCGGGCTTCTCGAAGATGTACTTGATCGGATCCATCTTAGATATCAATAAAGTAGTGTGGGTCAACATATACTGTCTCAGTCGGCGAGCAACCCATGCCAAAGCGCAATAAGTTTTCTCGAGCAGTGAGTATCTTATTTCACAATCGGTAAACTTTTTTCTAAGGTAGTATATTGCGTGCTCTTTTCGACCGAACTCGTCATGTTGCCCCCGCACACCCCCCATTGAATTATCTAACACTGTTAAGTACATTATCAAAGGTCTTCCTTCAATCGGAGGCATCAGAATTGGAGGCTCTTGAAGGTATTCTTTGATTCTTTCAAAAGCAGTCTTGCACTCATCATTCCACTTTACCACTTGATCTTTCTTTAGGAGTTTTAAGATTGGATCACAAGTATCAGTTAAATGGGAAATGAACCTTGGAATGTAATTTAGGCGTCCCAAGAATCCTCTAACTTTCTTCTCGGTGCGAGGAGCCGACATCTCTTGTATAGCCTTCACCTTTGCAGGGTCTACCTGAATACCCTTGTCACTGACAATGAAACCTAGCAGTTTACCAAACCTTACCCCGAAGGTGCACTTGTTCGGATTTAACCTCAGCTTGTACGTCTTCAACCTATCAAACAACTTTTGTAGATGATCAAGGTGTTCTTCCTCAGTTTGAAACCTAGCTATCATGTCGTCAACATAGACCTCTATCTCATGGTGAATCATGTCATGGAACAAAGCTACCATGGCTCACTGATAGGCTGCCCCAACATTCTTCAACCCAAACGACATCAATTTGTAACAGAAAGTGCCCCATTGTGTGACGAAGGTTGTATTCTCCAGGTCTTCGGGTGCCATCTTGATCTGATTGTAACCAGAGAAATCTTCCATGAAGGAAAAGATCTTGTGCTGCACGGTATTGTCAACCAGAACATCAATGTGGGGAAGCGGAAAGTCATCCTTGGGGTTTGCCCTATTCAAATCTCTGTAGTCCATACACATCTGCACCTTGTCGTCCTTTTTAGGCACTGGGACTATGTTAGCAACCCATTGGGGGTAAGAAGTGACACCTAGGAACCCATCGTTGGACTGTTACATAACCTCCGCCTTGATCTTCTCTGGCATTTCAAGGCGCATACGACAGGCCTTCTGCTTTACTGGAGGGCAATTTTCTTTAGTTGGCAGACGATGAACCACAATATCCATGTCCAACCCTGGCATGTCTTCATACGACTAGGCAAAGATCTCGACATAATCATGCAACATCTGTATCAACCGCTGTTTGACGCTAAGCTCCAAATTTGCACCTATCTTGACCTCTTTTATGTTCTCTTATGTGCCCAAGTTTATTGTCTCAACTGGCTCTTCATGAGGTTGTATAGCCCTTTCTTCCTGCTGTAACAGCCTAGCAAGTTCTCCGGGTACCTCACAATCTTCCTCACCTTCGTCCTCGGCTTGGTTGATCATATTTTCAAAGTCATAATCGGCAATAGCAGAACTGTTATCAATGGGATCTATAGTGGATATGGATATGCAGTTTGATACGTGAGCGTGTGTAAGAGCATAGCTGTATAGACAAAGTAAAAGCAGAAAAGAAAAAACAAAGAGCGTAAAATTTGTATGCATAAACGTCCAATGCTTTATTAATGCCATATGAAATTGAAACATGATAAACCTCACAAATAAACCATTGTGCCCCGGGTAAGACACATGGCCAAAGAGTTTATATTGTTTATTACATATCCAAAAAACAAGAAAGACAATTACTTCTGAATAAAAGTAATTGGTACAAAGTCCTTTGTTGTCCAGTTACTAGGTCCACCGTTGGTAGTAGGGAAGATCCAGCTATCCATGTCATACTCATTGTCAGCATCTTCTGTAGCAGAGACAACATCAATAGCATTGATTCCCGAGCCATGCTTGGGCACGGGTGCAGTTATGACGTTGGGAGTCTCAGGGGGATCGAATTCAATCTCCTTTGCCTCGATCAGATCCTGCACCTTGTTCTTTAAACCCCAATGGTCGTTCGTATCATGCCCCGGAGTCTCAGAATGGTAGGCACATCGAGCATTTGGATTATAGTGGGGAGAGGAAATATTAGGATTCTTCGGGGCTTCCTTCAAAGTTACCTGATTGGACTTTAATAATTGCGGAAAAACTTGAGACAAAGTCATATTTATTTAGGTAAATTGTCTTACAGGCCTTTCTGCCCTAGGCTGATTGTTCCTTTGTTGATTAGGTGCATGTTTAGAGATCATAACAGCCCCTACCACTGGACGATGTTCAGTTTTGTCCTGATTCCGTTGATTGTACACAACACTGGCCTCCTTCCCAGCAAATGGCTTCCTTACTGTACTAGAGGATGCATCCTTTTGGATCTTACCACTCCTAATTCCAGCTTCCACTCTTTATCCCGTCAAGATTAATTCAATAAAGTCGACTGAGGAACTTCCAATCAGATGATTGAAAAATGGACCAGACAGGGTACCTAGAAACATATCCACTAGCTCCCTATCAGACAGGGGGGTTGGACTCTTCCTGCTAAGTCTCTTCACTTCTGAGAATAGTCTTTAAATCCCTCACTCGAACCCATAGACATACTTTGGAGTTGTGTACGGGTGGGAGCAATGTCTGCATTATACTGATACTGCTTGTAGAAAGCAGTGACCAAGTCTTCCCAATTACGAATGTTGATCCTTTCCTGCTGGTAGAACCACTCTAATTGTGTCCCGGATAGACTATCTTGAAAGAAGTGGACCTATAAGTCATTGTCAGCATTGTGAGGCTGGATCTTCCTCACATAAGATTGGAGGTGCATCTTGGGACATGAAACCCTATCATATTTAGTGAACACCGAAACCTTGAACTTTTGTGGGATGAAAACCCCAGAGACCAAACCCAGCTCTTCAAAATCTAGCCCAGGCACCTTCTGGATTTCCATTACACTTAGACGCTCTTCCAGTTGTTTGTACTTTTCGTCGGCCGGAGGATACTGTTCCTCATTGTAGTCAGTCTCATCGTCTGACTCCCCTGGACTGGGGTCTTCCTCTCTTGTCTCCCCTTCTTGATTTTCTCCTTCTCTTGATGAAGATGTCAGCTCAACCACTTGCCTTAGCGGTCCTTTGAATCTCCTTCCCAAGTTCACCACACCAGCTGTCTTCCTTGGTTTCTTGGTCTTCTCCTTAACAATCAGGGCTTTTAGTTCCTCTTGCCCCTTGGCCAGAGCCATGATCATCTGTTGAAACTGTGCATTCTGAGTCTGTAGATCCTTCATTGTTTGTTCTAGAGCCATTGCTGAAATAAATAACGAAGAGGATGAGAAACCTGGTTTGAAACCTGTTTATGCAATGATATGTATGATATATGTATGCAATGTTTTCAAGGATTTCTAAGACTCAAATTTTCTTAAACAGAAAAAGAACGAACGTTAATTGTATTAAGATGTCTTATTGATCACAACAATGCTTCTTGGGCCTACAAGGGAAGTAACAAGGTAAAAGTAAAAACTCTCCGAGCAAAAGAGGACTCAAACTTCCCACAGACGCATCCTCTTTGGTGCAATGTAAGCATTTATACTCTTCTCCTCGTGAAGTAACCGGGTGAGATCTAAAACCTTCTTCTCACTGGCGTAGAATTGGGTTTTGAAAGTATCCCGTTCTTCTTTGAGTTGGACCCAGGATTTCCGTAGTTCCTCAAGATCAGTTGGCATCTCAGGATGAAGAACAACGTAAGGAGCGTCTCCCTCAGCAACTGGCTCCATAATCACAGGTAAGATGGTGGGGTAAGACATCATAAGACATTGAGCACGAGCTCGCACCCATTTGAGATAGGGCTCAACAGGGATAGAATTCTTGTGCCCTAGTGTCTTGCTATTAACTCTGTTTATCATGCCCCAAGCTCGAATGAACTTCTTACGATAACCTTGAACATCATTCTCATAGTCAAATGTGATTCCTTGGACGATTGCATCGTGAGGACCATCCCTTCTAGCATAACCAAATAGTCGTAACGCCAAATAAGGATTTTTAAGTGATTCCTCCCCTAATGCCTAAGAGAAGGACATTAGGGAATTCCCCACATCGATCAATGATAGTGATACTCTCCAAGGACTGGGAACACTAATGAATATCCAAATGTGTAAGGAACATCAACCTACGGGACCATCCCATACCCTACTCATTTCTCAAAATAGACCGTGGTAGGTGCGAAATAAACTACCTAGCCAATAGAGAAGTGCAACACAGGAGGGTCTCTTTTCTCTTCAGAGTACGAGTATGTAGAGAGTGTAGAATATCCCCAAGTAAAGCAGGCACTGGATTATGCGACATAAAAACCTTAACCGCATTCACATCTATGAGTTGGTCAGCGTTAGGGAATAGTACCATCCCATAGATGAGAAGGGCCAAAACCTCTTCAAAAGCTTGTAGATCCCGATTATCCCAAAAATAGTGAGCTTTCTCAAATAGAAATTTAACTGGAAATCCTTGGACACTTCTTCTGGTTTCCCAATTTTCCACTACATCAGACCGTTGTAAAGACAGAGCTTGAGCAATCTCTTTAGGCTTTGGGTCTCTTTCCGTACCGTTGAACGGTAACTGATTAAGGATAGGTACCCCCAATAACTAAGAAAACTCTTCCATAGTAGGCACTAACTGGTAATCGGGAAAAGTGAAGCAGTGATGTAACGGGTCAAAGAACTGAAAGAGCACCTTTAACATTTCTTCATCAGGTTTTGAGGTGACCAAGTTGAGAAGCCGACCATATTTTTCAGTGAAGGGAAAGGTTTCAGGAATCCTTAATGCTAAGTATTTGAGTTGAAGAGGTACTTTCACAAGGTTGACTTGAATAGTGTTCCTGCGAGCGGATGCTATGTCCTACAAAATAGGACAAAGATAAGCCCTAAAAAAATCCTTGAAATGGTTAGTATGATATGCCATGTTATGATGTCATGATAATGCTAATAAATCACATATACAACAATCACAAGCAAATCACACCAAGACCTTAGGTTTAAGGCTTGCATGGGTTTTAAGGTAATACCCTCTTGAAGTTTGGATTGGTTCAACCTATCCTATAAATAGTAACCGGGTTCTAAGGGATCTCAATATCAATGATCTTTCCCACAAGCTTCGTTCGATAGGCAACTGACTTGCAACCAAATAAAACTCGGGAGTCAAACCTCAATTAGTGTAGCATCGAGTATCTGCCGACTTTGGGAATACACCAAATACGGTCATCTCACTACGTCCTAATAGCCAAGTTGTTCAATTAAAGGTTCTAAGGTCAATTGACGCTTCATGACACCACGCATCAGCCTCGTATTCTCCTTGA
Organism: Vicia faba; assembly: GCA_948472305.1. Classification (NCBI taxonomy): domain Eukaryota; kingdom Viridiplantae; phylum Streptophyta; class Magnoliopsida; order Fabales; family Fabaceae; genus Vicia; species Vicia faba. The sequence goes on from OX451740.1 coordinate 1,267,851,456, forward strand.
TTAACTCAAGGGCTACCAGTACCAACCAAAGTGTCGCATCAACGTAGCCACCGCTTCAACCGTGTCGGTATACCCCGCACAGTTTCCACGATCTATTGCTACTTACCTAAAAGGTTTCCCCAGATCCGAGTGTAGGATCTATAGCAACCCAAACAATACCCTTAAAAGTAAATCAAACAAACAGTCAAATAAGCAAAATGATCTAGACCCTAAGGTAAACCCTACTTTTTATTTTTCCCCAGCAGAGTCTCCAGTTTTGAAATAGAGTGGCAGAACCGACTGTTATACTGGTTTGCTTTTTTTGTTTGCAAATGTCGCGGTAAGTAAGAGTCGCCACCGACTTTTCTTTTATCCAACAAAGGAAAGGGTGAAAAGAACAGAAAAAGACCTTTTTCGAGATTTTCTGAGTAAGGGGGTAGATTATGGAAAGGGAAGGTGTTAGCACCCTTTCCATCTGTAGTTTTCTACGGGCTCTTAGGTACTTGCTCATTTTGAAAACTGTTTGTGTTTGTGTGCTTTGAAAGTTTTTTTGTTTGCTTTATGATAGCTCTTGTATCTGTCATACCCCAATTTTTGACCTAAGATCCCTGCTTCATTTGCATTATTTTATATGTACATCAAGGTCACCGAATATGGTAGGTTCTGAACGTTTCACTTTCGAGCTTTGACTGTGTAGAGATTATCAAGTGTTGTGAGCATTTTATCTTATGAATGACTAACCACTAATCAAGCACGAAGTGTATGTTTTGTTGTTTTGTTTTCATGTGCAGGAAATAGGTCTGAAAGAAGAGCATCGGACGTCGTACATCAATTAGGGTTTCGAGTCTCGGGGCAGAAATGCAGTCGGTCGTTAATTCTCAAAGGTTGGTTCATCAAAGAATTTCAGAGAATTGTGTGTTTATTTCCACACTCTGTCCAACAGATGGTCTCCAGTTTCTGTGAATATTTTGCAGAAAGAACGGTCGACGTTCTACTGTCTTTGGTTCATGTGTGTTTCACATTATTCTAAGATACAAGAAAACCAAGCTATGCCCGTCATTTTCGATCACTTTGACCAAAAGTCATCTGCAAATTTTCTCATGACGCGGGGTGAATTTCGTCAAAATGGGATAATTAAATTCAAAAACCGTTCTAGAAGAATTTATTCGGAATATTTGGAATTTTCTTTATTTGAATTCAAGTGATAATTAAGGAGGAGCTACCAAGAGATCTCGCTCAAAGAATAATCATTTATCACACGAAATATTTATTCAAGATTATTTTTTTATGATTATTTTGGTGGATTTACATTATGGTTATTTGAACACACATGAAGCATTTATTCGAGAAGTTATTGGAAAGAGAAATTCGATCCAATTAATCGGTCATCACAAGACTAATTACATGAGGATTTCTATTTGATTACAAAATGAATTCATGTTATTTATTTGGATCTCTATTACAAAAATGCAAGATTAAAAGTCTAAGACTTGCATTATTATTTATTCATCATTCAACAATTTATTCAAGTATCGTTCAACTCTTTCCCAATTCAAATGGAAGGCATTGAATTTTTATCAAGACATATCAAGATTCATTTTCATATGAAGATTCAAAGTTATTTATAATTACAAAGGAAATTGAGAATATATTGAAGAATATATGTTTATTCATGTTACAATTTATTTGGATTTATTGTTACAAAGTTACAAAATAAAATACAAATTTTGTACATAAAAATCAAACTATTATTCTTGCTACAAAACAGTCACAATGCTGCCCATTTTTCCAGCACTATATTAATCCAATAACAGTCCAATTTTTGAGTGCAGTGCTGTCCATTTTCTCCAACTTTGTTTCAACAAAGACCATACCAAGCTGCTGTCCAAATCTGCCCTGCAAAACAGTCCAGAATGCAGCCCATAAGACAAAAATCTGCACCTTTTGTTGCTACAAAAACAATTTACAAAACTCCAAATATTGCACTAAAATGGATACTTCAAAAAGCTATCCTATAAAACATCAAAATATGGCCTAGAATAGTTCAAACTTCTACTGTTCCCCCCCCCTAAAACCCCACACATTTCACTATAAATAGAGGCTTTCATCAACACAAAAGGGAGACAACAAGAGAAAGCAAAAATCCAGCAAGAGAGTAAAAACAAAAAAAGAGAGTTTTGTTCCAAAATTCAGCTAGAGGATAAATAAAACAGAAAAGATAGTTTTGTTCCAAAAAAAACTCAGTAGAGAGAAAAACCAGAAGAACATAACAAACTCAAGGAGAAAAACTTACTATCTTTTAGAAGCCCCATCGGAGAGGCTCCAATATGTATTATTTTCTTCTTCCTCTCTATCTACTTCTGCATATATTCATGTTTTAATCACTTTCTGCACCATTTTTTTGCCATACGATGCTTGCCTTATCATATCTTCTTTGTTGTATTTTATTTGAGTTGCTGCATGTTGTTAGCATTTAAACATGTATAGAATCCATAATAACGGTAATAACAATAAATATAATGAAAGAACCATACTCCTTCTGTCGCGTAACATCAACTTCTATCTCTTCCTCTCAGTGCATCTAACAACAACCAATCGACAACAACCTGCAACCAACTCTGCTCAAACAGAAGAGATTCCAAAAACATAAAATTCATTCTTAAAATTAGAAGAAAAAAATTTGAACAAAGAAAAACCAGAACTGAATTATAGAAATCGCTTCTACCACGCCTTTCTCAACAACTATAACAAAACCTGTTAACCTGTTAACAAAACCTCAAAACCTGTTAACCTATTAACAAAACCTTAGAACCTATTAACCTATAACAAAACCTTAGAACCTGTTAACCTATAATAAAACCTCAAAACTTGTTAACCTGTTAACAAAACCTTAGAACCTGTTAACCTATAACAAAACCTTAGAACCTGTTAACCTATAACAAAACCTTAGAACCTGTTAACAAAACCTTAGAACCTATTAACCTATAACAAAACCTTAGAACCTGTTAACCTATAACAAAACCTTAGAACCTATTAATAAAACCTTAGAACCTGTCAACCACCAAATCAATTAACCTGCAAAGTATCAACAGAAAATCCTTCAACTAAGAAAAGAAACCATACCGAAACTTAAAACGCAGTGAATCCATTCCTTCTTCATCTGCCAACGCAACTGTTTTCCTATCCGAGCTTTGTCTCTCTACAGCCAAACTTTCTTTAATCCCCTGTGCAGTCAACTTCCAGCAACTCCATTCTTTTATTATTTGTAGCAAAACCGCACTATAACATTCTTTTTAAGAAGCAGAGTAGGAAACAAACCGAAAGCATAAGAACCAGATTACTGTACCTTTTTTTTAGCCGAAACCTCCTTTCTTTTTTTGAACCGATTAAGTTGTCAAGTTGCTGTTGTATCCGATAGGGTCTCAGGCCGTGAGACTTGAGCAGGGTCGCGTCTTCGTTTGAACCATGAGAGCGTTTGGTGTTTCTATAAACCGTTAGTTGAGAGAATCAAAACCAAATCATAAGAGAATTAAAAACACATAAGAAATTCAGAATCAAGACAAGAGATCTGGGAATTAGAAAACTCAGCTGTGAGTTTGGAACTCCATTCGGATCTTGTTGTTGTTAATCGATTCAAGCAGCGAGGGAGGTTTGTTGTTGTTGCCGTGCGTCAAAGCAAGAGGGAGCCGCCAAGTTTGTTGTTTGTTGCTTGTTGTTCGATCGGTCAGGAGAAACTGAGCGGAAGAAGTTTATGGAACATAAGAAGCATTTTTCGGAGCCGCAAGTTTGTTGTTGTTGTTGTTACCGTGAGCAGATGGAAAGTGTTAGTTGAAAGGAGGAAGAGTATTGTTGTTGTGGTCAAGCATTTTGTTGTGCAGTGTGATACGGTGGGAGAACTGACTTGAGGTTTTACGTTTGTATTCGCACTTGTTCGGTTTAGCAAGAGTCGCCACCGACTTTTTATTTATCCTAAGGAAAGGTCAAAAAGCACAGGAAAGACCTTTGAGATATTTTCGTGGGTTCGGGGGGTAGATTATGAAAAGGGAAGGTACTAGCACCCTTTTCATCCATGATTATCCATGGGCTCTTAGTTACTTGTTTTAGATCACTTGCCTTTGCTTTTCAATTGTTTGAAATGGTGCTTTGTGTGTGTGGTTTTGAAAATGTTTTGAAAAAGATGCCTTGTCTAGGCAACCATTGTAACAATTCTTTACTTGAATGTTTTACAAAGGTGTTTGTCTTTTTGAAAAGATGTTTCAATGTTTTTTGAAAGTTTGTTTTGAAGTTGTGTTGTGATGTGTGTTTTGAAAAATGGCAAGTGTGTTTTGCAAGTTTGATCAAGTAACTAAGAGTTGTCTACCCTATTTTTACTCAAAGGTCTTTCCTTATGTTTTTAACCCTTTTAACAGTGTTGCATCACCATTGTATTTGGTGAGTAACCTTGTGTTAGGATGTTAACGGGACGGGCGCGGGTCATCGTATAGACCATAGAGGCAATAGTGTCAAGTATTTTTGGTAATTTTCTTGAGGGACTATGATCATTTTTGTTTAGGCAACAAGATAGCGTCATCGAGGGACTATGATCATTTGATTTGTTTTTGTTTTGCCAAAGACACTTAACATGCAACCATGGCCCATTTTTGAAGACAACGAGCGGGATTACCCTAGAGGTGCAAGTGTGAATGGTGTATTGATTTTCATGTATTTATCTTGTGTTAGGTTATCTAGCGGTTGATTTTGAATCTTCGCATACAAACCCTAATTACTATACAGTATATAGAAAGCGATAAATTGCGGGAATTTAAAGTCTAAGCTATTACAAATAAGTATCCGGGGATGGGGGTACAAATGTTTACAAATGGGGATGAGTCTTTATCAGAATAGTAGTGTCCAAATATTATTTACAACCAAATCGAATCGTCACATTCTCAATGTAAAATATAAGAATAAAAAGGAATCAAAAGCAATGTATGATGCACATGATTATTTACAAGTGATTAAGAGGTTAACCTAATGTATTTATTAAGTATTTATTATTATTTTTGTGTTTTTTTTTGTTAATTATATATAAACAAAAGTTTTAAAGAAAAGAAAATAAAAATGTTTAAGTTAAAGAAAACTATTATTCATGTATTTTAGTTAATGTTTTTAGAAACTTGTATAGAAATAATTAAACAAAAGCTTTAGAATTATTTAACTTAATAGAAAACTAATGTTTACATATTTTATGTGTGATAAAAGGTATTTAAGAAAATTTTGTACAAAAGAAGTTAATGTATTATTTTTATTTAACAAAAATATTAGTTTAAGTTATATATAAAAAAAAGTAAAGTGATAGAAAAAAAATAGTATTGATTTATAAACCTAAGGAAAATAAAAAAGGAAACTAAATGGGCTTAGGCATTAGTATGAGGGGCAGGCCCAAATAAAAGAACAAATGCTAATTAAAACAAAGGGGGGTACGTGCCAGAATCAATTGGGCTTAAGGGTTTGTGCAAGGGATGGGCCCAGATACGTTTGATAAGTTTTTGTTGTTAGGGTTGGAATTATTTGGCTCAGAATAGGGTTTACACTTGAACAACACCGCTCGCTTTCTTCTTCATCGTCCTCCTCATCCTTTCTCACACATGGCTTCTGATGTCTCCTCTCCTCGCCTCAGGCTACCAGACGCCACCATCCATCTTCCCTTACCGAGTTCGTATAATGTGATGTTTCAATAAGGTATCATCGTTCTATCGCGTTTTAGGGTTTTCAAATTTCTTACTCTTGCATGCTATTAATCCTTGTGTTATTTGTGTTTGGATTATGAGATGTAGAGAAAAAATGAAGAGGAATTGATACCTTAGGGTTTTTTCTTTGGGAGGAGGCAGAGGATTTGGACAGGAGGCGTTCTCCGGTGGCCGGAGGCGGGAGACACGTGGCAATGATGCTGGCTTCCTGGTACTTGTATCTTTAGCCTTGTATGTTTTATGATGATGATATGCTTCTGAAAACCCTAGGGCATCCGTTTGTGAATCTCTTCTTTTCTTCTTCTGATTGCTTGATTTGTTTAGCCTATGATGAACATGTTCTGAGGTTGTTTATTTGCTATTGACTTTCTTCCTCTCTTTCTTGTCCATGATGATAGCTTTCTGAGATGCTTGTTGTTTGATTCTGTAATGAACCTCTTGTTCTGAGGATGCTTGTTAGTTAGCTTCTGTCTTTCTTCCTCTCTTTCTTGTCAATGATGAGTTTAGCTCTGAGATGCTGATGATTTTTAATGTTGAATTTGATTCTGAGGGTATTTGCTACTGTTGTTACTGATATGTTCTTATGAGATTGCCAAATCTGAAATTTTGCTTGTTGTTCTGATTCTAATGATGTTGGCCCTATGATGAATTTTGTTCTGAGGGCTTTTGGCTTTGTTGGAATTTTGTTTGCTTGGTATTAAAACAGGTTTCTAAGATTGAGGCAGGCTTGAAAGGCTTATCAGTTTTCTTGCTTTGACAGGCTTGCTTCTATTATGTGTTTGACAGGTTTTTTAGGCAGTCTGAAACAGGTTTGAGGTAAGCTTTTGTTTGCTTGCCTGAAGGAAGGCTGAGGCAGGCTTGAAGCAGGCTTCTGGTATGAGTTTGTTTATGCAGGCAAGCTTTGTTGGTTAGGCAGGCTTGAAGCAGGTTTTGTTGAAGTTTGGTAACTGGTTCTGTTAGTTTGTTCACTGGTACAGGCTTGAGGCTTGAAGCAGTTTGTAAGCTTGTGGTGTTTTGATTTTTTGGGGGTGGATACAGTTTTGTGGTTTAGTAACTGGTATCGTGCAGGTTTGGATACGGATTTTCTGTTATGGGCAGGTTCTGCTGTTTACCGTTCTTGTTATCTTGTGTTCTCTCCCTCTTTAACAGTGTTGGAATAATGTTCTATTTATCTTCTAAGTCTGCAAAACTGTAAGCCTCTACTTCTCTCTCTCTCTTTCTCTCTCCACAGAAAAAGCATATTTTATTGCTTAACTGTCCTTTTTATTCTGAAAAGGTTTTGGCCAGAAAATGATGAAAAATGCTTTACAAGTTTGCTTGCAATGTTAGCTTTCTTCTGCATATTGTACTTTCTTCTTTTCTTTAATGACAGTTTGATGGCTTTTGATATCTTTTGGTATCTTCTTTGACAGCTTTTGACAGTTTGATGGCTTTTGATATCTTTTGGTATCTTCTTTGACAGCTTTTGACAGTTTTGCATTTGTGACTTAGTTTGGCATTTTCAGTTTGACAATGCAATTTGGTTTAGTTTCTTTGACAGTTTGAATTGCCTCTTGGATGGTTTGCACTTATGCAGCTTTGTGCAGTTGTTTAATATGCTGCCTTGTATTTAATTAATTCCATGCTTGCAAACAATTTTACTTTCCTCTTTGTGAACCAAGAAGAGGAATTTTCTTGCGATTTGCAGAGAGGACGAATAAACTAATTCCGGCCAACACCTTTAATGATGAGTTTTTGATTAACTGTCTGAAAAATACTTTTCCAAATTCATCTGTGTTTGACTTCTCTTTTTCTGGCTTTGCAGGTGAATATTAATTGGGGCAAGGGAAGCAGCAGTAGAAGATGAAGACTTCAAGCAACTTAGGATATAGATTTAATTTATTTTTAATCATTGTAATAAACTTCATTGTAACACTGTAAATAAATTTACTATATCAAATAAACATTTGTAACAACAATTGAAAATGCATAAAAATCTTTTTTGTCAGATATCTCTTTTAATTCTTCTGCACTTGTTTATTTAATTACTTAAATTTCTTGAATTATAATAATTGGAAGTTATCCCAATAATTTTAACTTAGAAATTATAAATAATCAACAAACGTCCGGCGTTCCAAATAACCAAAAGCATTGCGCAGTTAAACAAACAAACGTCCATACGCCTTTCACTTCACTGATTAAACCAACACTTCAAACTCTCAATCAGAAGCCTCAGCTTCTATCCCAGATGTTAAGAGTTTGAGAAACAAACAGGAATATTGAACAAGCGTCAAAACCATGCGACAGTCAAATGAAATGTTGTGGATTCAATTCCTTCTGAGAATGCGTGCGCAAACCCTAATGTTGGATTTACTGTCAAAGAAACGTCCGCCTGATCAAACCCTGAGCCAAACTCCATCAAATCACTAAAAACCCTAATAATCTGCTTGGACTGATTCAAAATCAATGGAAACCCTAATTTTGGATAGACGGATAAGAAAAGTCTGTTTGACCGATTCTTGAGCCAATCTGAAAAATCAGGAAAAGCCCGAAGCTGTGATTTCTTGTGAAAAAGAGAGAGGGCAAATTTTGGGGTACAACAGTTGCCCCTGTTCAATCTTCTTGAACCTGAAGAGTTAGATTGGCGGGTTTGCCTTTCACGACTCGAGGGTAAAAGGAGATTGGACACTAGAGTGCCCAAAAAATTTGCACTCGTCAAAGCGTAGTTTGAGGGAATGGGCTTAAAGATGCCATTTGGAGATGGGCTTAAAGATGCCATCTGGAAATTGTTGGTAGGAGGATGGGCTTATAGATGCCATCTGGAGATGTGATAGAATCTTGTCGGGGGATGGGCTTAGAGATGCCATCCAAGAATGTTCATTGAACTGTATGTCGTTGGTGAGTGGGTGAGTATCAGAAAGGTATCCATGTTTGGAACTTCTCTGAATTAGGGGTCTGAATAAGCAATAGATTGACATCCGTATCTGGAAGCATCCGCAAACTGTTTTCAAAAGTTGAATCCGAACAAGTGATAGATTAACATCCGTATCTGGAGAATTTGTGAACTGTTTTCAGAAGTCTTGAAGTTGAATAAGCATGAGTTGGTCGAGTAGATATTTTTCCTGTCTAGTTTCAGGTATTAATCTCTGACCTGAGAAAGAAAGATAGTTTCCCTGGCTTTACAGGTATTGATCTTCAATCCCTCGTCCACAGATGGTTTTCCTGGCTTGCTACAGGTATTGATCTGGAACTTGAAAAGGTTAATGGTAGCCATCTGTTGATTGACCTTTTTCTGGAAAAGGTAAAACGTTAGTTGTATGCAATGTCATGATGTATGAAATTCATAATGCAATATATGTTTTTATGATATATGAATGTAATGGATGCGCATGTAAGCTGATGAGCTGTCTTGCTGAGGATAGATGAATCCTGGATGGCTGGAGATAATAGAATCCTGACTGCTGCCGGGGAAAGTGAATCTTTGACTGCTGCAGGGGATTGCAAGAATCTTTTGATTGCTGCAGGTATTGATCTAGAACTTGAAAAGGTTGGTCGATGAGATAGTTGTCCTGGCTGGTTTCAGGTATTAATCACTGACCTGAGAAAGAAAGATAGTTTTCCTGGATTTCTACATGTATTAATCTTCAATCTCTTCATGTAGATAGCTTTCTTGGCTGGTTTAAGGTATTAATCTACAATCAGTCATCCACAGATAATTTTCCTGGCTTGCTACAGGTATTAATCTGGAACTTGAAAAGGTTGGTTGATGAGATAGTTGTCCTGGCTGGTTTCAGGTATTAATCTCTGACCTGAGAAAGAAAGATAGTTTTCCCGGCTCGTTACAGGTATTGATCTTCAATCCCTCGTCCACAGATGGTTTTCCTGGCTTGCTACAGGTATTGATCTGGAACTTGAAAAGGTTGGTCGATGAGATAGTTGTCCTGGCTGGTTTCAGATATTAATCTCCGACCTGAGAAAGAAAGATAGTTTTCCTGGCTTGTTACAGGTATTGATCTTCAATCCCTCGTCCACAGATGGTTTTCCTGGCTTGCTACAGGTATTGATCTGGAACTTGAAAAGGTTGATCGATGAGATAGTTGTCCTGACTGGTTTCAGGTATTAATCTCTGACCTGAGAAAGAAAGATAGTTTTCCTGGCTTGCTACAGGTATTAATCTTCAATCTCTTCATGTAGATAGTTTTCCTGGCTGGTTTCAGGTATTAATCTATAATCAGTCGTCCACAGATAGTTTTCCTGGCTTGCTACAGGTATTAATCTGGAACTTGAAAAGGTTGGTCAAGGAGATACTGTCCTGGCTGGTTTCAGGTATTGATCTCTGACCTGAGAAAGAAAGATAGTTTTCTTGGCTTGCTACAGGTATTAATCTTCAATCTCTTCATGTAGATAGTTTTCCTGGCTGGTTTCAGGTATTAATCTACAATCAGTCGTCCACAGATAGTTTTCCTGGCTTGCTACAGGTATTAATCCTTGAAAAGGTTGGTCAAGGAGATACTGTCCTGGCTGGTTTCAGGTATTGATCTCTGACCTGAGAAAGAAAGATAGTTTTCCTGGCTTGCTACAGGTATTAATCTTCAATCTCTTCATGTAGATAGTTTTCCTGGCTGGTTTCAGGTATTAATCTACAATCAGTCGTCCACAAATAGTTTTCCTGGCTTGCTACAGGTATTAATCTAGAACTTGAAAAGGTTGGTCAAGGAGATACTGTCCTGGCTGGTTTCAGGTATTGATCTCTGACCTGAGAAAGAAAGATAGTTTTCCTGGCTTGCTACAGGTATTAATCTTCAATCTCTTCATGTAGATAGTTTTCCTGGCTGGTTTCAGGTATTAATCTACAATCAGTCGTCCACAGATAGTTTTCCTGGCTTGCTACAGGTATTAATCTGGAACTTGAAAAGGTTGGTCAAGGAGATACTGTCCTGGCTGGTTTCAAGTATTGATCTCTGACCTGAGAAAGAAAGTTAGTTTCCCTGGCTTACTACATGTATTAATCTTTAATCTCTTCATGTAGATAGTTTTCCTGGCTGGTTTCAGGTATTAATCTACAATCAGTCATCCACAAATAGTTTTCCTGGCTTGCTACAGGTATTAATCTGGAACTTGAAAAGGTTGGTCAAGGAGATATTGTCCTGGCTGGTTTCAGGTATTGATCTCTGACCTGAGAAAGAAAGATAGTTTTCCTGGCTTGCTACAGGTATTAATCTTCAATCTCTTTATGTAGATAGTTTTCCTGGCTGGTTTCAGGTATTAATCTACAATCAGTCGTCCACAGATAGTTTTCCTGGCTTTCTACAGGTATTAATCTAGAACTTGAAAAGGTTACAGAATGGCAACCGTGTCTGGAGCATATCTGGACCGTATCTTCCAACAGGTGATGAAGGAATTTTTGATGATGACCGCAAATTCCAGCAGGTGATGAAGGAAATTTTTGAACGCTCTTGAAACTTGAAATGTAATTTGTTTTGGAAAATAAATCCTTGACATATGTTGGGGAAATAAACCCATGACTGCTGGTCTGTTAAAGAGGTGATGAACTCCTCGAGGACGCTTGAATTTCTTTTCAGAAAGATTTCGGAGAGGTTTCATCACTGCCCCTAGCACCAGATGCTTGTGATATTGCCAGAAAACTTGGACTGTTCGTAACCCTTTGATGAGATTGACTTTTAAATGCCCCAAGTGATGGTGAGGGAGACTTGCCCCAGGTTAAGATGTAATTGAGAGATTTGTTGAAATCTTGACTGGACTGCCCCAGGTTAACTGAACTTTTGAAAGATCTTGACTGGACTTCCCCAGGTTAACTAAACTTTGAAAGATTTTGTTGAAATCTCGACTGGATTGCCCCAGGTGTGCTGGATAGTGACATGTCATGCCCCCTTGTTGATAGGAGATTTGTCAATGGAAGTGTCATCCTTTTTGAAGTGATTTTGCTCACTGAGAGAACTTTCGTTCATCGGATATTCATTGTGTGAATTTCTCCGCTGTCAAACAAATAGCCAAATGCAAACAGTGATATTCAAGTAATGCAAAGTTTATGTTTGTCTCGAAGTTTTGAAAAATGCGTTTTTTAGCAGAAAACTTTTTATAAGACAAATTCAACACACGATTTAGAGCAAAGCCTTACAGGAGTCAGGATACCTTTTGTAACAGTATGCTTTCGAACTAACCCATGCTTCAATTAGGACTTTTGAAGGGTTGTAACGTGACTTGGTTCACATTTTAAGAAACAAAGGATAAAGGCTCAAAGTATATTTGTACCCACCCGCTCTTCGTGATGAACTTCAATCCTAAACTCAGTTAATTGTGCGTTTGAACTCCAAATGAGTCTGGAATGACGTTTTGGTGATGGTTCACACAAGTTGGATTTTGGAAGGCAGTCATCATTTTTTTTTGCAACATTTTTCATGTTGTTGAGGATTTATAATGACCTCGTTCTTTTGATTTGTTATCCCTAAATTTTGCCTGACTGTTCCTGTTTTCGAGATTACAGTCAGCGGGATGCCCCGGCTTTCTTAAGCCTCCTTTGTAGGTTTTGGCTTAGTGGGCTTTTCTCTTTTGAGAGATTGACTGCCTATGTGATAAAGAACCATCCCTGTCTTTTGGATTCCAAAGGAATGTTTTTGATGTCATTCGTTTGTATTACAAACTGAGAGTTTGCGACCTCAATGCGCATCATTTTTTGAATTAACTGAGAGACTACCCTGCCCCAGGTTTAAATCAAAGGTTTCAATTTGTTTAGAATAGAAAAATCCTACTTCTTTGGCTCGAAGGGGTTGACTAGGGATTATCTTCCTTATGACTCCAGTGTTTAGGATTTGAAATAATGCCTGTACATCATCAGCAAGGTCTGTTCAAAAGCATACTGTGATCGGTGGATCTGGAACTGACTGTTTAACGCTGGTTCGCGAAATGTCGCGGAAGCAAGAGTCGCCACCGTCTTTTATTTTCTCCAAATGGAAAGGACAAAAGCACAGAAAAATTCCTTAAAGAGATTGCTCTCGGTTCGGGAGGTAGGTTATAGAAAGGGAAGGTGTTAGCACCCTTTCTATCCATGGTTATCCATGGGCTCTTAGATACTTGCTCATTTGTGTTTTCAAAAATGGTTTGTTTGCTTTTCAACTGTGGGTTTTAAAAAGTTTCTTTGAAAATTCCAGTTCGACTCTTGTATCGGTCCTCAAGAGTGTTTGAAAAATGCTTTCGAAAGCTTTTTGAAAATGTGTTGGTGTGAAAAGTATTTTTGATTTGTTTTGAAATTTAGAGCAAGTATCTAGAGTCGTCTACCTACCCTAAGGAATTCGTCTGTGTAAATGTCCTATAAAGTAGTGCCATCCCACCATTGAGAGGTAGGTAGCACCACCGTTGGAGGTGTTCGGGTCAATTCGAGGTTCGGGACATGGTGATCACCAGAGCAATAGGAAGACACCTTAGAAGCTACCCTCATGCCAGGTTCCCGGATCATGAGGACTTACTAAGACATCCTCTACTCGACGATCACCTTTCGAGGCAAGGCAACAGTGAGGCGTACCCTAGGGGTGGTGTGTGCGATTCGTGTGTCATTTTCATTTGCATTTATCTTGTCATGTCTATTGGTGTTCTACGCTTTTTTTTATTTTGTCCATACATTCTTTCATGTCATTTGATTAACAGTTAAAAGTTGCAAAGAAAGTAAATTCTAAGCTATTACAAATGGCGCGGGTCCACATCGCCAAAATTAACCAGGACCCGATTTGACAGAAAAAATAAAGAAATTAAAAGATAAAGTGCGAGAAGTTAATTACAAGGCTTCGGGAGAGATACATAAGTATTATAATGAAATAAAATAAATACGCGAATTAATGAGAATTAAACAAAACGAGGGCGTTGGACCCTTTTGCAAAATTAAAATTAATAAGGAATTAATTAATTAAAAAAAAAGAAATTGTTTTTGTTTTAGGTATTTTTAGAATTTTAAGATTTAATAGAAAAAATTAATTGCAATTAAACGCTAACCCTAATTCTATTTTATTTTAACTTGTTAAGAAAACATTAGAATTTAACCTAAATTAACCCTAATTTTTATATACAATTTAATTATGAAAATAAATAAAATAAATAATATTAAATATTTGAAAGAAAATAAAGAGGATGAAAAATTACTAATTACCCTATTTCTACATTTTTTAGATTTTTTATTAAAAGAATTTAAAATTAACACCTAATTTAAAACTAATTTTATTTACATGCAAATTTATTTATGAAAATACTACAAAATAAAATATTTTATTATTTTTTCTCTTTTCTGATTTTTATGTGTTTTTTATATTTATGAAAATAATTAATTAATTAATAAAACAATAATAATTAAAAGCAAATAGAAAATAAAAATAGAAAATATTATGGCAAACCTAGGGGGTTCAGACCCCAAATTAGGAGGTATGGCCTTTAGCAATCTGGCCCATTTAGCAAAGCCTGGTGGACTTTTTTGAGTAACATGTGGCGCGTTGACTGGGACTCACCGTGCACTTCAATCCTTGGCCTTGGATCTGATGAAGCTGGACGCGTGTACGCTTGGTTGTGAGAGTGCATCATGATCCTCAACGTAAGCGCTGCATGTGAACGTTAATGGAAAAATAATATTTGAAAGCATGAAGACCTGGGGCTCGAACCCAGGTCATGGACATTGCCAGCGCGTGTACCTACCACTGAGCCATCCCAAACACGTTTAATATATAATAGCAAATAAACATTATAAAAGAAATAATGGTCAGGGGCCACCAACGCGCGCGAATTTTTGAATCAACCTATCACCGTTTGCCACGATATCGTCTTCTCCACATCCCTGAAACACAAATACATTAAGCCACGGTTTTTTATATGTTCTCTTAGGCATGTTTTGGGAAAATAGCGAATAGGTCCCCTTGGCATATAAATTCAGCGCGAGCATGCCATTATTTTCGTCCAAGCGAGCTGGTTTCGTTCATGGTACTGAGGACTCCCAATTTTACAGCACGTAAAAACGCCTAAATCGAAAGCTCGGTAACCCTAGAAAACAACAATGGTGGAATCGCGTGTGGTGCATAAAAATACAATTAAATATGTTGGTTAGCTTCAGAATCATTCAAGGAATAAGAATCAATAATTGAAATGCCATAAAAATGCATAGATTTCAAAGTACGATTATGATTTTTTCATGAAATAGGGGCGGGTCATGTTACCAATTCTTTAACCTTTGATGAATGTTTTTGATTGCAATCGCTTCTGGACAACCTTGGCAAGCTAATGGAACAAGTTTCGTGCCTTGAATCAATCTGCAAAAGGGTTTTCAGTTTTGACTTTCTTAACAAAAATTTCAAGTTTTGCAATTGGTTTCTGCGCAGCTTCAATGGTCCAATGCATTAGGTTTTCATTCAGGCTTATGTATTGAATATATTAGGTCAAGAAAATTGATCAAAATCTCTTGCAATCATTGTTTTGAAGATTTGATTTTCCATCATTATTTTCCAAATATTTTCCATGTGCTTTTTGTTCAAATCATCTCCAATCTCTCCAAATCTTTCTCTATTGGGATGTGCACGAATCATAGAGAATAAAACATGTACAAAAAGATTTGTTAGGTTAAGTTAAATATTTTTCACATATTTAATTGATTTAAGTGAATTATTATAAATAAAAATTCAAATAAATAAATAAAAAATGAAAAAATACTTCCCTTTGGGCCAAGTGGTCGTGCACATGCTTGGAATGATGAATTGTGGAAGAAAAATGGGCCCATTAGCAATTTTAGGTCATTTGAATCAATGTTGACTTTTCAAAATATCCAAAAATTTCCCAACTTCTACAAGGCATAACTTGCTCAATTTTTAAGCTTTGCTCATGTTCTTGGACATTTTGGAAAGGTCTTTGAGTCCTCTAACCAATGCCTTTGGTCCCATGTCATTTTGATTTACCAATCTCAAGTTATGGCCTTTGACTTAAAGTCCCTTTTTGTTGACTTTTGAAAATGACCTATAATGTTGAAATTGATAACTTTTTGTGAGAGTATTTCTTGAACTTGAAGTATGAAGATGAGTTGTAGGAAATGTCTTTCTCTTCAAAATGAGCTTTGGATGGAATTTTTCTGATAATCCATGTGAAAGTTATGCCCTGGTCAATTTCAGTTGACTTTTCCAGCTGTCCAAATAAGGAAACTTTTGCATCTTGATGATTTTTGAGCCAAGCTTTGAGAATCATGATCAAGCATTGATCAAATGATGTTTGTGGCTTCAAAATGATATGTTGACCAAAAATTTGAACTTTTGACTGTCAAATGACCATTTTGCCCCTACAGTTGACTGTAGTGCAATTAGGGTTTTGACTGTGCAATTTTGTGCTGAAAGCCTTGAAACTTGATATGAGGATACTTGACCATATTTGTAGGCATGTGAGACTTGATTGGACCTTTGAAAACTTCATTTTCCTGATCAGAACACAAACCCTAATCTTGACTGTATAAGAGACCTTTGCACTGTGCAACCCTTGGGGAATTTTGTAGCTTGACTTGGAAATTTCTTGGAGAATATGGGAGGGCAAATTTTGGGGTACAACAGTTGCCCCTGTTCAATCCTCTTAGACCTGAGGGTGAAGATTGGCTGACGTGCCTTTCGTAATCCGAGGGTAGAAGATGATTGAACACTATAGTGCCCAGAAATTTGCGCTCACATAGTAGCAGTGTGATGGAAATGGGCTTATAGATGCCATTTGGAGATTGATGGGGGATGATGGGCTTATAGATGCCATCTGGACGTTGATCGCATAAGAGATTCCTTAGCGAGAACTTGCGTACCTGCAAAACAGAAAAATGAGTACCTGACGCGTTGCAAGAACTGGTTTTTTCAGATGCTTGGCATAGATATGTCCTGACTGGTTACAGGAGCTGAGTCTGGAGCTTCAAAAGATGATGAATGAACCAGGGATGGTTACTACCTCAGCATGAATGGTAAGAGAACCCTGGGTGACTTTAACTTCAACAACGCTCGTTGAGAAAAATCTTGGTGGGAATTACCATCTTCGCAGTATCGGGAAGAGAAGCATAGGCGATTATAATCTGAAAGGGAATTACATCTCACGCACCGTCGGGGAGAGAACCATAGGAAATTATAATCTGAAAGGAATTATCACCTCACTCACCGTCGGAGAGGGAACCATAGGAAATTATAATCTGAAAAGGAATTATCACCTCACTCACCGTCGGAGAGGGAACCATAGGAAATTATAATCTGAAAAGGAATTATCACCTCACTCACCGTCGGAGAGGGAACCATAGGAAATTATAATCCGAAAGGAAAACCCTAAAATGGAAATCTCATGCACCGTCGGAGAGAGAACCAATAGGAAAATATAATCTCAAAGAAAAAACCTAAAAAATGGAAATCTCATGCACTGTCGGAGAGAGAACCAATGGGAAAATATAATCTCAAAGACAAAACCTAAAATGGAAATCTCATGCACCGTCAGAGAGAGAACCAATAGGACATTATAATCTCAAAGAAAAACCTAAAATGGAAATCTCATGCACCGTCGGAGAGAGAACCAATATGACATTACAATCTTAAAGAAAAACCCAAAATGGAAATCTCATGCACCGTCGGAGAGAGAACCAATAGGAAAATATAATCTCAAAGACAAAACCTAAAATGGAAATCTCATGCACCGTCGGAGAGAGAACCAATAGGAAAATATAATCTCAAAGACAAAACCTAAAATGGAAATCTCATGCACCGTCGGAGAGAGAACCAATAGGAAAATATAATCTCAAAGACAAAACCTAAAATGGAAATCTCATGCACCGTCGGAGAGAGAACCAATAGGACATTATAATCTTAAAAATGGAAATCTCATGCACCGTCGGAGAGAGAACCAATAGGACATTATAATCTCAAAGAAAAACCTAAAATGGAAATCTCATGCACCGTCGGAGAGAGAACCCATAGGAAATTATAATCTCAAAGAAAAACCCAAAATGGAAATCTCATGCACCGTCGGAGAGGGAACCAATAGGAAATTATAACTTCTACTGAGTCTTTATCAGAAAAATCTGTTGGGGGTCGATTTAGCTGGACTAGAGAAGGCCTTGGACTGGATAAGAAATCTTTGGAGTCGATTAACTGAACCGGTCTAGGTCTTGAAATATGATGGAGAATTAAGCTGAATCCTTCCTGAAAGGTAAAGATCAGTCGTATGTAATGCATGATATGGATCAAGCAATGATGTTCTCAACATAAATGAGATTTGTATGATATGATGCGTCTATGCATGCTATAATGATGTATGTGATGTTTTATGTATGTGTTTTTCGTCTAGGAAAGTAAATCCTTGACGGGTGCCGGGAAGTCACATCCTGGGCTGATATTGAAGGATAAGCTTTCGCTTCCGCTGGGGGTAATAACTGCAAGAGTACCGGTAGGAGAAGATGACTCCGTTGAGGAATAAACTTGGCAAATGGAAGATTCTGCGGGGAGAAAAATACTCTAGCGACCATGCTGGGGAGTGATACTCTGTGGGGAGAAAGATACTCTGCTGAATTGTTGATAGTAACTTGCTGGGGATACCCTTGTTGTATTGGAAGTGTTGATAGACTTCGCCGGGGATAAGAAGATTTTGTCGACGACGATCTTTCCGTGGCTTTTGGCTGAGGATAACCCAGTTATATCCTGTTAAGGAAATAACTCTTTAAATAAAGCCGGACGACGCGTTCGTGCTCTGCGAGGGATAAGCTTCCAGAATCTACTAGGGATAAGCTTACTGCTTGGGGAGATGAATTCTAACTTTCCTGGGGAACTGGATTGGACTCTCCTGGGGAGGTTTTGAACTGCGGGGAAAGCGATTCCTTTGAATATTTGATATTCCGCCGGGGAACAATCTTTAGACCAAGACTGCCGGGGATGCTTGTTAAGAATGTGTGTACATGTGCTGCTGGGGAGTATTGAGATCTGCTGGGGGATACTCAACTTCCTTGAGATTGGATAACTCTGCTTGGAGAAGAATGCACTGCTTGTTGACTTACTCTCTGGGGAATTAAAATGTACTGGTCATGTTCTTTAGTTGAACCTACCTTGGTACCTTGGAGGACAAAACAATTAGATTGCTTTAGACAACTCTTTATTGCCCCTGTTTCTAGTGTCACCTGCAATTAATTCCTTTGTTTTGTATGCAAATATTTATGAGTTAGCAAATTATTGTCAATGCATATATCACAAATTGAACCTTGGACGTTCTTCGCAAAACAAAACAGAAAAAGAAAAACACTTGGCACGTTTAACTGAAAATATATTTGTATTGATTTTGAATGGCCTGTGAATAGGCGTTTTGTGTACAAGAGGCTGGCGTCCTAGTAAGAGGATGCCGCCGAACAAGAGAGTTTATACAAGTTTTGTACAAAAGAAAATAAAACAGCTGTGTGAAATGAATGATCCCACTGAGTTTCAACTCTGCTACTGCCTTTATAACTCCGAGCGTCTCATCACTTGATGACCTTGGTTGAAGGTGAAGTTGACTGATCGATGCCGTCTGAACTTGATGTAGATACCGGATTCTGGATGCAAAATGATCAATGAGACATAGTATTACGCTTTATCCCTAATTTTTGCCTGGACCGCCCTTTCGGGTTTTCAGTCCACCGGGATACCCATTTTTGCCCAAGCCGCCTTTTCAGGTTTTCGACTTGCCGGGTGTACAGATTTTTTTCATTTTCATCCCTTCATTTTGCCCGAACCTTTTTGGTTCGCCGGGAAGCCCTAATTTTTGCCTAGGCATGTCAGCCTAGCGAGTCTTTTTTTTATGCGTAGTATCTTTTTACTATGTCTGCATTAGCAGGGTGAGGAAGGTCGTCACCATCCATGTTGGTTAATATCATTGCTCCTCCTGAGAACACATGCTTAACCACAAATGGCCCTTCGTACGTAGGGGTCCATTTGCCCCTTGGATCACTCTGAGGAAGGATGATTCTCTTGATTACCAGATCCCCAACTTGATATTCCTGTGGTCTGACCTTTTTGTTAAATGCCCTGATCATCCGTTTCTGATACGTCTGACCATGATAGATAGCAGCAAATCTCTTTTCATCAATGAGGTTGAGCTGATCAAGTCGTGTCTGGATCCAATCATCTTCGTTCAGATTTGCATCCTTCATTATCCGGAGAGAGGGTATTTGTACTTCGATCGGTAAGACTGCCTCCATACCATAAACCAGAGAGAAGGGAGTTGCCCCGGTTGACGTCCTAGCTGAGGTACGGTACCCATGTAGAGCGAACGGTAACATCTCGTGCCAATCTTTATAAGTCACTGTCATCTTCTGCACGATCTTCTTGATGTTCTTATTTGCTGCTTCTACAGCCCCATTCATCTTCGGTCTGTAAGGAGAAGAATTGTGGTGCTGTATCTTGAACTGTTCGCAGAGCTCAGCGATCATCTTGTTATTCAGATTGGTACCGTTGTCTGTAATGATTCGCTCAGGGACGCCGTACCGACAGATCAGGTTGTGCCGAATGAACCGTGCCACAACAGTCTTGGTTACCGTAGCATAGGATGCTGCCTCGACCCACTTCGTGAAGTAATTAATCGCCACTAGGATGAAGCGATGCCCATTAGACGCCGTAGGTTTAATCTCGCCGATCATGTCTATGCCCCACATTGCAAACGGCCACGGCGCAGTTAGAACATTCAGAGGAACTGGAGGAACATGTACCTTGTCTGCATAAATCTGGCACTTATGGCATGTCCTGGAATGTTGGTAGCAGTCAGCTTCCATTGTGGACCAGTAGTATCCTGCCCGTAGGATTTTCTTAGCCATAGTGTGTCCACTGGAATGCGTACCAAAGGTCCCTTCATGTAGCTCTTCCATGATCTTTTCTGCTTCAGTTTTGTCCACACAACGCAGTAAGGTTGAATCATGGTTTCGCTTGTACAAGATGCCGTTGCTAAGGAAGAACTTTGCTGCGAACCTCCTCAGGAATTTCTTATCATTGATAGAGGCACCTTCAGGGTATTCTTGAGTTTCCAGATATCTCTTCACCTCATGGTACCAAGGCTTCTCAGTCACCAATTCAGTCTCGAGATCGCAACAGTATTCCGGTTCGTCCAGTTTCCAGATGATGATCCGGGGAGCCTCATTGTCCCATTTGACCTTGAACATAGAAGACATTGTAGCTAACGCGTCCGCTAACTGATTCTCTTCTCTTGGAAAGTGCTCAAAGGTTATCTCTGTGAAGTGGGGGATCAGGGTCAACACACATTCTCTGTAAGGAATCAGGTTTGGATGTTTCGTATCCCACTCTCCTTTGATCTGATTGATCACAAGAGCGGAATCTCCGAAGACACTCAGAAACTTAATCCTTAGGTCAATCGCAGCTTGAAGACCCATAATGCATGCCTCATACTCTGCCATATTGTTGGTACAGTTGAAACATAGCCGGGCAGTGAGTGGAGTATGAGTACCTTGAGGAGATATGATGATGGCGCCGATACCGTTACCCAAAGCATTGGAGGCTCCGTCGAAGTGCATAGACCATCGGGATCCTGATTCAGGTCCTTCATCCGGTCCAGGTACTTCACAGTCAGTTACTATCATGATGCTTTCATCCGGAAACTCGAAGTTCATTGATTGGTAGTCATCTACGGCCTGATGTGCCAAGTGGTCTGCCAATACACTTCCCTTGATGGCTTTCTGGGTTGTATATTGAATGTCGTATTCTGTCAAGATCATTTGCCATCTTGCAATCCTTCCAGACAGAGCAGGCTTTTCGAATATGTACTTTATAGGATCCATCTTTGAGATCAACAAGGTAGTGTGAGTCAGCATATACTGTCTCAGCCGGCGAGCAGCCCATACCAAAGCGCAGCAAGTTTTCTCGAGCAGTGAGTATCGGGTCTCACAGTCGGTAAACTTTTTGCTAAGGTAATAAATGGCATGCTCTTTTCGGCCAGACTCGTCATGCTGCCCCAGCACACACCCCATTGAGTTGTCAAGTACTGTTAGATATAGTATCAGAGGTCTCCCTTCAACCGGTGGCATGAGGATAGGTGGTTCTTGGAGATACTCTTTGATTCTGTTAAAAGCGGCCTGACATTCATCATTCCAACGTACTACCTGATCTTTCTTCAGCAGCTTGAAGATTGGTTCACAAGTAGCAGTTAGATGTGAGATGAATCGAGCAATGTAGTTCAGGCGTCCTAAAAAGCCTCTGACCTCTTTCACTGTCCTGGGAACTGGCATCTCTTGAATAGCTTTGACCTTAGCAGGGTCCACTTGAATTCCCTTGTCACTTACCACGAAGCCTAGCAACTTCCCAGATCTTACCCCGAAGGTGCACTTGTTCGGGTTCAATCTCAGCTTGTACAGTTTCAACCGGTCAAACAACTTCTGCAGATGATCTAGGTGCTCTTCCTCAGTCTGGGACCTAGCGATCATGTCGTCCACATATACTTCTATCTCATGATGGATCATGTCATGAAATAAAGCAACCATGGCACGTTGGTAGGTTGCCCCAACATTCTTTAATCCAAAAGGCATGACCTTGTAGCAGAAGGTGCCCCACTGAGTAACAAATGTAGTCTTTTCCATGTCTTCAGGTGCCATCTTGATCTGATTGTAGCCTGAAAAGCCATCCATGAAAGAGAATACCTTGTGCTGAGCTGTATTATCGACAAGGACATCAATGTGAGGTAGGGGGAAGTCATCCTTGGGGCTGGCCCTGTTCAGATCCCTGTAGTCGACACACATTCTGACCTTGCCGTCCTTCTTAGGTACCGGCACCACATTAGCAACCCACTGAGGGTAAGAAGTTACTGCAAGAAACCCGGCATCAAACTGTTTCATGACCTCGGCTTTAATCTTCTCAGACATCTCTGGACGCATCCGACGGACCTTTTGCTTAACTGGAGGGCAGTCTTCCTTAGTTGGCAAATGATGGACCACAATATCGGTATCCAACCCGGGCATGTCTTCGTAGGACCAGGCAAAGATCTCCATATAATCATGTAACATCTTGGTTAACCGTTGCTTCACGCTGAGCTCTAGGTTGGCACCAATCTTTACCTCTTTCCTGTCTACTTCAGTACCCAAGTTTATTGTTTCCACTGGCTCTTCATGGGGTTGAATTGCCCTCTCTTCCTGAAGCAACAGTCTTGCAAGCTCGCCAGGCACTTCGCAATCATCTTCACCTTCGTCTTCGGCTAAGTTGATCGGATTTTCGAAGTCATAACTGGCAGTAGCAGAGTCGTTACCAGTAAGATCCAGAGTGGATTGAAACCTGTATGAGTGAGTGTGTGTGTAAATACAGCTGCTTTGAAATATATGTAAAGGAAAGAAAGACAGAAAAGGAGCACAATATTTGCAATGCGGGAAAACGTCCAAGATTTTCATTCATGATATATGAAATGACAATTTATATGCCCTCACAAATGAAACCACGGTGCCTCGGGTAAGACACCGGGCCATAAAGTTTATTTATTGTTTATTACAAAATAGCGAAACAAAGAAATTTATTACTTAGTAACAAGAGAAACAGACAGGTTGTCCTTTGCACTCCAATTATTAAGTCCACCGTCGGTTTCCGGGTAGATCCAGCTATCAAACTCAGCTTCATCCACTTCCTCTTCGTCCCCAATAGCATTCACTCCATGAGCAGGTAGGGGAGCTGTCACCACATTAGGCTTCTCAGATGCCTCAAACTGTACTTCCTTAGCGTCGATGAGGTCCTGCAGCTTGCTCCTTAGTGCCCAGCAGTCGTCAATAGAGTGCCCCGGGCTATCTGAATGGTAAGCACAACGAGCATTCGGGTTGTACTTGGGAGATGCAGTATTGGGGAACTTCAGAGCCTCCCTGACAGTCACTAAGTTAGTGGATAGCAACTGTGGCAGGATCTGTGATAAGGTCATGCTTAAGCGGGTGAACTCTCTCCGGGGTCTTTCAACCTTTTGAGGATTAGTTGGCCGAGGAGCGGCAGCAGGCTTAGCAATCATTACCGCACTGACAGATTGGCGGCGCTCAGGTCTCTCTGATCTCTTGGAACCATACACGGCACTAGCCTCCTTCTTGAAGGGTTTCTTCTCAGAACTAGATGATGCCCCCTTCGGAATCTTTCCAGACTTTAGCCCAGCCTCAATTCTCTCTCCAGTCAGAATCAAATCAGTGAACCCAGCAGAAGAATTCCCAATGAGATGGTTGAAAAATGGCCCAGATAGGGTCCCCAAGAACATGTCTACCAACTCCCGGTCAGTCAATGGTGGCTGCACCCTGCCAGCCAGGTCTCTCCACTTCTGAGCGTACTCCTTAAAACCTTCGCTTGAACCTAACGACATACCCTGGAGTTGGGTACGTGTAGGGGCAAGGTCGGCATTATATTGATACTGCTTGTAGAAAGCAGTAGCCAACTCCTCCCAGTTACGAACCTTGGTCCCATCCAGCTGATAGAACCATTCGAGATGAGTCCCTGAAAGACTCTCCTGGAAGAAGTGGATCCACAAGTTCTTATCCGCAGAGTACGATTGCATTTTTCGAACATAGGACCTTAGATGCAGCTTGGGACAAGACGCCCCGTCATACTTAGAAAAGGATGGTGCTTTGAACTTGTGAGGGATGATCACACCAGTTGACAAACCCAGATCTCCGAAATCCAGCCCAGGTACCTGTTGAATCTCCATAGCTTTCAACCTATCCTCCAGTTGCTTGTATCTGTCTTCTGCAGGAGGGTACTGCTCTTCATCAAAATCAGTCTCGTTGTCGGAGACTACCGGACTAGGAACCCTTGCTTCTGCCTGAGGACTACTCTTGCCAACAGAAGAACCAGCCTCTTCCTGCTGCAGAGCATTACCAAACCTTCGGCCCGAGTTGAACAGAACAGTTCTTCTCTTCTTCTTCTTCTCCTTCTTCAGGAGCATAGCCTTCAATTCTTCTTGGCCTTGAGCCAAACCCTTGATTAATTCCTGAAACTGCGCATTCTGCGCCTGAAGAGCCTTGATGGAGGTCTCAGTTGATGACGAGTCAGGATTCATGATGCTGAAATAAACAGTGAAGAACTGTAAGCAACCTGAAAAGAGGAAAAACCTGCTATGCACATGATGAATGAGATGTGTTTATGCAATGCATTCAAGGGTTCGAAAGTTCAAACTTGTTGTAGACAAAAAGGAACACCCGTTATCATTAAAGAAATCATTGTTTAATACATCAAAGCCTCATGGGCAAAAGTACAAAAATCAAATCAATCCCAAAATATGCTGCGCATCCTCTTTGGAGCTATGTAAGTGTTGAGATTCCTCTCCTCATGCAACAGGCGGGTGAGCTCCAAGACCTTCTTTTCACTGGCATGTAGACTAGTCTCAAGAGAATTCCTTTCCTCCTTAAGCTGGATCCAGCTCTTCTGCATCTCTTCCCAGGATGTGGGCATATCAGGGTGCTGAATAGTGTAGGACACTTCTCCTTCCAAGACTGGTTCTTTGATCACAGGGAGCATATGGGGGTAAGGCATCACTAACTTCTGGGAGCGGGCTCGTACCCACTTGAGATAAGGTTCCAATGGGATGGAGTTCCTGTGCCCCAGTGTCTTGCTATCTATCCTACTGGGCATCCTCCAAGCTTTGATAAATCTCTGGCGAAGTCCTTGGGTATCATTGTCGAAGTCAAAAACTATGTCAGGAATTAACATGTCATGAGGACCATCCCTCCGAGCATAACCAAACTGTCTCCAAGCCAGGCATGGGCTATAAGTAATACCTCCTCTGATTCCAAGTAAAGGAACATTAGGGTACTCCCCGCAACGATCAATGATAGTGACACCTTCTCTGGACCTAGAGCACCAATGTATATCTGCATGTGTAAGAGTCATCAACCGTTGTGACCATCTTAGACCCCGCTCATTCTTCAAGACTGATTGTGGAAGGTGCGAAATAAACCACCTTCCCAGGAGAGGAGTGCAACACATAAGGACACCTCTTTTTCTCATGGTTCGAGTGTAACATGAGTGAAGGATGTCCCCCAGCAATGTAGGTATAGGATTCCTGGACATAAAGATCTGGACAGCACTGATATCAATAAGCTGATCTGGGTTAGGGAACAACACCAGACCATAGACAAGGAGGGCCACAACTTATTCAAAAGCTTGTAGGTCAAGGGAGTTCCAACACTCATGGGCCTTTTCAAACAGAAACCTGGCTAAGAACCCTTTGATACCACTTCTAACTTCCCAATGTCCCTTGAGGTCAGATGACTGTAGGTGCAAGGCTTTAGCAATCTCTTCAAGCTTAGGTTCCTTTTCTGTACCGTTGAAGGGTAGCTGATCAAGGATAGGGATCTTCAGGAGCCGGGAGAACTCCTCCAATGTAGGTACCAACTGATAGTCCAAGAAGGTGAAACAGTGATGCAGAGGGTCAAAGAACTGGAACAAGACCTTTATGATATCTTCCTCAATGTTGGTGTTGACCAAGCTGATGAGGCTTCCATGTCTTTCACTGAATGAAGAGTTCTCAGGAATCCTGGATATAAGCTCCTTAAGCTGAGGAGGGATCCTTACAAGACTGATTTGAATTTTCTTTCTACGAACAGTTTCCATGTCCTACAAAACAAGAACAAAGATGAAAATTCGAACCCCTGAAATGGTTAGTCAATGCATATGATGCTGGATGATGTCATGATGCTATGATTAAACACACCACAGATATTTACAAAGACAAACATGTAAGGCACACAAGGCACATAAGACAAGCCCTTAAGGTTTAAGGCCAGCATGGGGTCTGGGTAGTACCCTCTTGAAGTTGGTGGGTTCAACCTGTCCTAATCAAAGTAACCGGGTTCTAAGGTTCCCAATATCACGGGATTGCTTTCATTGTTCATCGTTTCGATTTAGCCACTGAACTGGCGACCGAAATATTCCAGGAAAGCAACCCTCAATTGAGCGTAGTATCGAGTATCAACCAACCTCGGACTGCACCAAAGTCAGTTATCTCACTACCCTAAAGAGGCCAAGATAGTTCAATTAAGGTTCCTAAGGTCTGTTGATGCTTCACGACACCACGCGGAGGCCCCGTACTCTCCTTGACTGAACTCAAGGGTTACCGGTACACACCAAAGTGCCACATCAACGTAGCAGACTGTTTCAACCATGTCGGTATACCCCGCACAGTTCCCTCACAGCCTTGTTGCTACTTTCTAAGAAGGTATCCCCCAGATCCGGGTTAGGATCTATAGAACTCCCAAGACAGTCCCACAATAATAAAGCAAGCAAGTCAATACAATTGAAAACACAGTTATGACCTAGCCCTAAGGTACACCTCACTTTAAAAATATCCCCAGCAGAGTCGCCAGTTCTGTGATCGGTGGATCTGGAACTGACTGTTTAACGCTGGTTCGCGAAATGTCGCGGAAGCAAGAGTCGCCACCGTCTTTTATTTTCTCCAAATGGAAAGGACAAAAGCACAGAAAAATTCCTTAAAGAGATTGCTCTCGGTTCGGGAGGTAGGTTATAGAAAGGGAAGGTGTTAGCACCCTTTCTATCCATGGTTATCCATGGGCTCTTAGATACTTGCTCATTTGTGTTTTCAAAAATGGTTTGTTTGCTTTTCAACTGTGGGTTTTAAAAAGTTTCTTTGAAAATTCCAGTTCGACTCTTGTATCGGTCCTCAAGAGTGTTTGAAAAATGCTTTCGAAAGCTTTTTGAAAATGTGTTGGTGTGAAAAGTATTTTTGATTTGTTTTGAAATTTAGAGCAAGTATCTAGAGTCGTCTACCTACCCTAAGGAATTCGTCTGTGTAAATGTCCTATAAAGTAGTGCCATCCCACCATTGAGAGGTAGGTAGCACCACCGTTGGAGGTGTTCGGGTCAATTCGAGGTTCGGGACATGGTGATCACCAGAGCAATAGGAAGACACCTTAGAAGCTACCCTCATGCCAGGTTCCCGGATCATGAGGACTTACTAAGACATCCTCTACTCGACGATCACCTTTCGAGGCAAGGCAACAGTGAGGCGTACCCTAGGGGTGGTGTGTGCGATTCGTGTGTCATTTTCATTTGCATTTATCTTGTCATGTCTATTGGTGTTCTACGCTTTTTTTTATTTTGTCCATACATTCTTTCATGTCATTTGATTAACAGTTAAAAGTTGCAAAGAAAGTAAATTCTAAGCTATTACAAATGGCGCGGGTCCACATCGCCAAAATTAACCAGGACCCGATTTGACAGAAAAAATAAAGAAATTAAAAGATAAAGTGCGAGAAGTTAATTACAAGGCTTCGGGAGAGATACATAAGTATTATAATGAAATAAAATAAATACGCGAATTAATGAGAATTAAACAAAACGAGGGCGTTGGACCCTTTTGCAAAATTAAAATTAATAAGGAATTAATTAATTAAAAAAAAAGAAATTGTTTTTGTTTTAGGTATTTTTAGAATTTTAAGATTTAATAGAAAAAATTAATTGCAATTAAACGCTAACCCTAATTCTATTTTATTTTAACTTGTTAAGAAAACATTAGAATTTAACCTAAATTAACCCTAATTTTTATATACAATTTAATTATGAAAATAAATAAAATAAATAATATTAAATATTTGAAAGAAAATAAAGAGGATGAAAAATTACTAATTACCCTATTTCTACATTTTTTAGATTTTTTATTAAAAGAATTTAAAATTAACACCTAATTTAAAACTAATTTTATTTACATGCAAATTTATTTATGAAAATACTACAAAATAAAATATTTTATTATTTTTTCTCTTTTCTGATTTTTATGTGTTTTTTATATTTATGAAAATAATTAATTAATTAATAAAACAATAATAATTAAAAGCAAATAGAAAATAAAAATAGAAAATATTATGGCAAACCTAGGGGGTTCAGACCCCAAATTAGGAGGTATGGCCTTTAGCAATCTGGCCCATTTAGCAAAGCCTGGTGGACTTTTTTGAGTAACATGTGGCGCGTTGACTGGGACTCACCGTGCACTTCAATCCTTGGCCTTGGATCTGATGAAGCTGGACGCGTGTACGCTTGGTTGTGAGAGTGCATCATGATCCTCAACGTAAGCGCTGTATGTGAACGTTAATGGAAAAATAATATTTGAAAGCATGAAGACCTGGGGCTCGAACCCAGGTCATGGACATTGCCAGCGCGTGTACCTACCATTGAGCCATCCCAAACACGTTTAATATATAATAGCAAATAAACATTATAAAAGAAATAATGGTCAGGGGCCACCAACGCGCGCGAATTTTTGAATCAACCTATCACCGTTTGCCACGATATCGTCTTCTCCACATCCCTGAAACACAAATACATTAAGCCACGGTTTTTTATATGTTCTCTTAGGCATGTTTTGGGAAAATAGCGAATAGGTCCCCTTGGCATATAAATTCAGCGCGAGCATGCCATTATTTTCGTCCAAGCGAGCTGGTTTCGTTCATGGTACTGAGGACTCCCAATTTTACAGCACGTAAAAACGCCTAAATCGAAAGCTCGGTAACCCTAGAAAACAACAATGGTGGAATCGCGTGTGGTGCATAAAAATACAATTAAATATGTTGGTTAGCTTCAGAATCATTCAAGGAATAAGAATCAATAATTGAAATGCCATAAAAATGCATAGATTTCAAAGTACGATTATGATTTTTTCATGAAATAGGGGCGGGTCATGTTACCAATTCTTTAACCTTTGATGAATGTTTTTGATTGCAATCGCTTCTGGACAACCTTGGCAAGCTAATGGAACAAGTTTCGTGCCTTGAATCAACCTGCAAAAGGGTTTTCAGTTTTGACTTTCTTAACAAAAATTTCAAGTTTTGCAATTGGTTTCTGCGCAGCTTCAATGGTCCAATGCATTAGGTTTTCATTCAGTCTTATGTATTGAATAGATTAGGTCAAGAAAATTGATCAAAATCTCTTGCAATCATTGTTTTGAAGATTTGATTTTCCATCATTATTTTCCAAATATTTTCCATGTGCTTTTTGTTCAAATCATCTCCAATCTCTCCAAATCTTTCTATATTGGGATGTGCACGAATTATAGAGAATAAAACATGTACAAAAAGATTTGTTAGGTTAAGTTAAATATTTTTCACATATTTAATTGATTTAAGTGAATTATTATAAATAAAAATTCAAATAAATAAATAAAAAATGAAAAAATATTTCCCTTTGGGCCAAGTGGTCGTGCACATGCTTGGAATGATGAATTGTGGAAGAAAAATGGGCCCATTAGCAATTTTAGGTCATTTGAATCAATGTTGACTTTTCAAAATATCCAAAAATTTCCCAACTTCTACAAGGCATAACTTGCTCAATTTTTAAGCTTTGCTCATGTTCTTGGACATTTTGGAAAGGTATTTGAGTCCTCTAACCAATGCCTTTGGTCCCATGTCATTTGGATTTACCAATATCAAGTTATGGCCTTTGACTTAAAGTCCCTTTTTGTTGACTTTTGAAAATGACCTATAATGTTGAAATTGATAACTTTTTGTGAGAGCATTTATTGAACTTGAAGTATGAAGATGAGTTGTAGGAAATGTCTTTCTCTTCAAAATGAGATTTGGATGGAATTTTTCTGATAATCCATGTGAAAGTTATGCCCTGGTCAATTTCAGTTGACTTTTCCAACTGTCCAAATAAGGAAACTTTTGCATCTTGATGATTTTTGAGCCAAGCTTTGAGAATCATGATCAAGCATTGATCAAATGATGTTTGTGGCTTCAAAATGATATGTTGACCAAAAATTTGAACTTTTGACTGTCAAATGACCATTTTGCCCCTACAGTTGACTGTAGTGCAATTAGGGTTTTGACTGTGCAATTTTGTGTTGAAAGCCTTGAAACTTGATATGAGGATACTTGACCATATTTGTAGGCATGTGAGACTTGATTGGACCTTTGAAAACTTCATTTTCCTGATCAGAACACAAACCCTAATCTTGACTGTATAGGAGACCTTTGCACTGTGCAACCCTTGGGGAATTTTGTAGCTTGACTTGGCAATTTCTTGGAGAATATGGGAGGGCAAATTTTGGGGTACAACACATACTGTATGAGATTACGGTATTGTTTCGTCATCCTCCCTCTAAAGGCTAGTAGCTTTTTATCAAGAGTTAAATATCATAAAGAAAGTAGAAAGCATATTTTAAGAAAGGTGAAAACGAATGGATGAATTCAAGACAAACATATGCAATGCATTAATGAAACAGAGTTTGACATCAACAGTTAATTGTTTGAATAACAAAAGAAACTACAACTTGAAAATTCAAATGAAACAAAGACATTCTCAATGATTTGGCATGGGAGCAGTGATTATGCTAGAGTCCCCGGAGGGTCAAACTCGATTTCCTTGGCATCAATCATGTCTTGGACCTTGTTCTTCAGAGCCCAACAGCTGTTTGTGTCATGTCCTGGGCTACCACAATGATAAGCACATCTTGCATCCGGGTTGTAGTTTGGAGAAGAAGTCTTAGGGTTAGGATGAGGAGCCTTTAATGTAATCAGCTCTTTTTTCAACATGTGTTGTAGCGCTTGAGCTAGTGACATGTTGATCCTAGTATATTGTCTTTTAGGCGCGACCTCCTTACGCTGATGCCCCTGCCTTTTTTGAGCAGGCGTAGGATTAGAGATCAAGGTTGCTCCTACGTGTTGGTCATGACGTCTCTTATGACCATGCATATCATTGGAATCTTTCTTCCCATTGTAGGGCTTTTTCTGAGCATCAGAGGGTGTAGCTCCTTGGATCTTTCCACTTTTGATGCCGGCTTCGACCCTTTCGCCGGTCAGTATTAGCTCGGTGAACCTGGATGAGGAGCTTCCAATTAAGTGATTGAAGAGAGGCCCTGTCAAAGTTCCCATGAAGATGCCAATAAGCTCTCTGTCAGTTAAAGGGGGTTGCACCCTACCGGCCAGATCTCTCAACTTTTGAGTGTATCCTTTGAAGTTCTCGTCAGAACCCATGGTCATGTTCTGCAATTGCACATGAGTTGGTGCAAGATCAGCATTGTACTGGTACTGTTTGTAAAAAGCAGCAGCTAAGTCCTCCCAGGTGTGGATGCGAGAACTCTCCAATTGATAGAACCACTCGAGTTGAGTCCCTACCAGGCTTTCTTGGAAGAAACGGATCCAAAGCTTTGGATCAGTTGTGTATGGTTGAATCTTGCGGACATAAGACTTTAAGTGCATCTTAGGGCAAGAGACTCCATCGTACAGGGCCAAAGTAGGGACTTTGAACTTTGGCAGGATGACCAATCCAGAAACTAGACCCATGTCTCCTAAATCCAAGCCAGGTATTTGTTGAATCTCCATAGCACTGAGGCGATCCTCCAACTGTTTGTACTTGTCATCAGCGGGAGGATATTGTTCTTCGGAGTAGTCAGCTTCAACATCATTGATCTCCAAATTGTGGTCTTCTTCAAGACTGACCCCTATGCTGGGTGGAGTTGAAAGATCTTGGGTTTTAGTTCTTCTCCTCAAGTTCAGGATGCTCTCCGCCTTCTTGGACTTCTTCTTCTTGTCTTTGAGAAGGAGAGCTTTCAGATCCTCTTGCCCTTTACCCATAGCCAGAAGCATTTGTTGGAATTGAGCGTTTTGAGCTTGGAGATCTTTCACCGTTTGTTCCATATCCATCTTACTGAAATAAACAGTAGGAAGATAAGGAGACCTGTAGGAGAAACCTGTTATGCAATGATATGTATGATATATGTATGCAATGTTTTCAAGGATTTCTTGGGGTAAACACAATAAAATGTTAGAGATTAAACTTTGGTCAACATCTTTGATTGGAGAACCTTGTAATGGTGGATGTCTTTCCACGAGAATCAAGCTCACCATGTCAAGTGGGTCATAGCCCCTGATTCAAGTTGTTACACTTGATCTTTGATGGCATTTGTTTAGAGGAGAAACCTCTTGCCCCTTGGTAGACGTCTGGTTCAACGTGACCCTGCATCAAAAGACCCTCGAGATCCTTGAAATGGTTATTGAAAATGCTATGGTATGATGTTATGATGTTATGTACATGTATGCAAAAGCAAGTAAGTGTATATACAGGCAATCATATTCACACAGAGTAAACAAGTCCTTAGGTTTAGGCTTGCATGGGGTTTGTAGGCAAGTACCCTCTTGAAGTTAGTTGGCTCAACCTGTCCTAGAATAAGAACCGGGTTCTAAGGAGCTAAATATCATTGGATTATTTTCTATGTTCATTGTTTTGGTTTAGCCACTTAACTGGCGACCAAAATATTCCAAGAAAACAATCCTCAATGAATGTAGTATCGAGTATCTACCAACTTCGGACTGCACCAAAGTCGGTCATCTCACTACCCCTAAAAAAGGCTAAGATGGTCAAGTAAGGTTCTAAGAGTTCGTTAGTGCTTCATGACATCGCTCAGCGGCCCCGTATTCTCCTTGACTACTCAAGGGCTACCGGTACTCACAAATATGTCACACTAACATAGCTACTGCTTCAACCATGTCGGTATACCCCGCACAGTTCCCTCACAGTTTATTGCTATTTACCTAAAAAGGTGCCCCCAAATCCGGGTGTAGGATTTACAACAAACCCAAACAAGGAACCCAAAAAGTAAAGCAATCAAAGCAATCAAAGCAAGCATGTATAGGTGATCTAAAACCCTAAGGTAACCCCACTTTTAGAAATCTCCCCAGCAGAGTCGCCAGTTCTGTGATACGGTGGGAGAACTGACTTGAGGTTTTGCATTTGTATTCGCACTTGTTTGGTTTAGCAAGAGTCGCCACCGACTTTTTATTTATCCTAAGGAAAGGTCAAAAAGCACAGGAAAGACCTTTGAGATGTTTTCGTGGGTTCGGGGGGTAGATTATGAAAAGGGAAGGTACTAGCACCCTTTTCATCCATGGTTATCCATGGGCTCTTAGTTACTTGTTTTAGATCACTTGCCTTTGCTTTTCAATTGTTTGAAATGGTGCTTTGTGTGTGTGGTTTTGAAAATGTTTTGAAAAAGATGCCTTGTCTAGGCAACCATTGTAACAATTCTTTACTCGAATGTTTTACAAAGGTGTTTGTCTTTTTGAAAAGATGTTTCAATGTTTTTTGAAAGTTTGTTTTGAAGTTGTGTTGTAATGTGTGTTTTGAAAAATGGCAAGTGTGTTTTGCAAGTTTGATCAAGTAACTAAGAGTTGTCTACCCTATTTTTACTCAAAGGTCTTTCCTTATGTTTTTAACCCTTTTAACAGTGTTGCATCACCATTGTATTTGGTGAACAACCTTGTGTTAGGATGTTAACGGGACGGGCGCGGGTCATCGTATAGACCATAGAGGCAATAGTGTCAAGTATCTTTGGCAATTTTCTTGAGGGACTATGATCATTTTTGTTTAGGCAACAAGATAGCGTCATCGAGGGACTATGATCATTTGATTTGTTTTTGTTTTGCCAAAGACACTTAACATGCAACCATGGCCCATTTTTGAAGGCAACGAGCGGGATTACCCTAGAGGTGCAAGTGTGAATGGTGTATTGATTTTCATGTATTTATTTTGTGTTAGGTTATCTAGCGGTTGATTTTGAATCTTCACATAAAACCCTAATTACTATAAAGTATATAGAAAGCGATAAATTGCGGGAATTTAAAGTCTAAGCTATTACAAATAAGTATTCGAGGATGGGGGTACAAATGTTTACAAATGAGGATGAGTCTTTATCAGAATAGTAGTGTCCAAATATTATTTACAACCAAATCGAATCGTCACATTCTCAATGTAAAATATAAGAATAAAAAGGAATCAAAAGCAATGTATGATGCACATGATTATTTACAAGTGATTAAGAGGTTAACCTAATGTATTTATTAAGTATTTATTATTATTTTTGTGTTTTTCTTTGTTAATTATATATAAACAAAAGTTTTAAAGAAAAGAAAAGAAAAATGTTTAAGTTAAAGAAAACTATTATTCATGTATTTTAGTTAATGTTTTTAGAAACTTGTATATAAATAATTAAACAAAAGCTTTAGAATTATTTAACTTAATAGAAAACTAATGTTTACATATTTTAAGTGTGATAAAAGGTATTTAAGAAAATTTTGTACAAAAGAAGTTAATGTATTATTTTTATTTAACAAAAATATTAGTTTAAGTTATATATAAAAAAAAGTAAAGTGATAGAAAAAAAAATAGTATTGATTTATAAACCTAAGGAAAATAAAAAAGGAAACTAAATGGGCTTAGGCATTAGTATGTGGGGCAGGCCCAAATAAAAGAACAAATGCTGATTAAAACAAAGGGGGGTACGTGCCAGAATCAATTGGGCTTAAGGGTTTGTGCAAGGGACGGGCCCAAATACGTTTGACAAGTTTTTGTTGTTAGGGTTGGAATTATTTGGCTCAGAATAGGGTTTACACTTGAACGGCACCGCTCCCTTTCTTCTTCATCGTCCTCTTCATCCTTTCTCACACATGGCTTCTGATGTCTCCTCTCCTCGCCTCAGGCTACCAGATGCCACCATACATCTTCCCTTCCCGCGTTCATACAATGTGATGTTTCAACAAGGTATCATCATTCTATCGTGTTTTAGGGTTTTCAGATTTCTTACTCTTGCATGCTATTAATCTTTGTGTTATTTGTGTTTGGATTATGAGATGTAGAGAAAAAAGGAAGAGGAATTGATACCTTAGGGTTTTTGCTTTAGGAGGAGGCGGAGGATTTGGACAAGAGGCGTTCTCCGGTGGCCGGAGGCGGGAGACACGTGGCAATGATGCTGGCTTCCTGGTACTTGTATCTTTAGCCTTGTATGTTTTATGATGATGCTATGCTTCTGAAAACCCTAGGGCATCCGTTTGTGAATCTCTTCTTTTCTTCTTCTGATTGCTTGATTTGTTTAGCCTATGATGAACATGTTCTGAGGTTGTTTATTTGCTATTGACTTTCTTCCTCTCTTTCTTGTCCATGATGATAGATTTCTGAGATGCTTGTTGTTTGATTCTGTAATGAACCTCTTGTTATGAGGATGCTTGTTAGTTAGCTTCTGTCTCTCTTCCTCTCTTTCTTGTCAATGATGAGTTTAGCTCTGAGATGCTTGGATTTTTGATGATTTTTAATGTTGAATTTGATTCTGAGGGTATTTGCTACTGTTGTTACTGATATGTTCTTCTGAGATTGCCAAATCTGAAATTTTGCTTGTTGTTCTGATTCTAATGATGTTGGCCCTATGATGAATTTTTTTCTGAGGGCTTTTGGCTTTGTTGGAATTTTGTTTGCTTGGTATTGAAACAGGTTTCTAAGCTTGAGGCAGGCTTGAAAGGCTTATCAGTTTTCTTGCTTGTTTGAGGCAGGCTTTGACAGGCTTGCTTCTGTTATGTGTTTGACAGGTTTTTTAGGCAGTCTGAAACAGGTTTGAGGCAAGCTTCTGTTTGCTTGCCTGAAGGCAGGCTGAGGCAGGCTTGAAGCAGGCTTCTGGTATGAGTTTGTTTATGCAGGCAAGCTTTGTTGGTTAGGCAGGCTTGAAGCAGGTTTTGTTGAAGTTTGGTAACTGGTTCTGTTAGTTTGTTCACTGGTACAGGCTTGAGGCTTGAAGCAGTTTGTAAGCTTGTGGTGTTTTGATTTTTGGGGGGTGGATACAGTTTTGTGGTTTAGTAACTGGTATCGTGCAGGTTTGGATACGGATTTTCTGTTATAGGCAGGTTCTGCTGTTTACCGTTCTTGTTATCTTGTGTTCTCTCCCCCTTTAACAGTGTTGGAATAATGTTCTATTTATCTTCTAAGTCTGCAAAACTGTAAGCCTCTACTTCTCTCTCTCTTTCTCTCTCCACAGAAAAAGCATATTTTATTGCTTAACTGTCCTTTTTATTCTGAAAAGGTTTTGGCCAGAAAATGATGAAAAATGCTTTACAAGTTTGCTTGCAATGTTAGCTTTCTTCTGCATATTGTACTTTCTTCTTTTCTTTAATGACAGTTTGATGGCTTTTGATATCTTTTGGTATCTTCTTTAACAGCTTTTGACAGTTTGATGGCTTTTGATATCTTTTGGTATCTTCTTTGACAACTTTTGACAGTTTTGCACTTGTGACTTAGTTTGGCATTTTCAGTTTGACAATGCAATTTGGTTTAGTTTCTTTGACAGTTTGAATTGCCTCTTGGAAGGTTTGCACTTATGCAGCTTTGTGCATTTGTTTAATATGTTGCCTTGTATTTAATTAATTCCATGCTTGCAAACAATTTTACTTTCCTCTTTGTGAACCAAGAAGAGGAATTTTCTTGCGATTTGCAGAGAGGACGAACAAACTGATTCCGGCCAACACCTTTAATGATGAGTTTTTGATTAACTGTCTAAAAAATACTTTTCCAAATTCATCTGTGTTTGAATTCTCTTTTTCTGGCTTTGCAGGTGAATATTAATTGGGGCAAGGGAAGCAGCAGTAGAAGATGAAGACTTCAAGCAACTTAGGATATAGATTTAATTTATTTTTAATCATTGTAATAAACGTCATTGTAACACTGTAAATAAATTTACTGTATCAAATAAACATTTGTAACAACAATTGAAAATGAATAAAAATCTTTTTTGTCAGATATCTCTTTTAATTATTCTGCACTTGTTTATTTAATTACTTAAATTTCTTGAATTATAATAATTGGAAGTTATCCCAATAATTTTAACTTAGAAATTATAAATAATCAACAAACGTCCGGCGTTCCAAATAACCAAAAGCATTGCACAGTTAAACAAACAAACGTCCATACGCCTTTCACTTCATTGATTAAACCAACACTTCAAACTCTCAATTATAAGCCTCAGCTTCTATCCCAGATGTTTAGACTTTGAGAAACAAACAGGAATCTTAAACAAGGGTCAAAACCATGTGACAGTCAAATGAAATGTTGTGGATTCAATTCCTTCTGAGAATGCGTGCGCAAACCCTAATGTTGGATTTACTGTCAAAGAAACGTCCGCCTGATCAAACCCTGAGCAAAACTCCATCAAATCACTAAAAACCCTAATAATCTGCTTGGACTGATTCAAAATCAATGGAAACCCTAATTTTGGATAGACGGATAAGAAAAGTCTGTTTGACCGATTCTTGAGCCAATCTGAAAAATCAGGAAAAGCCCGAAGCTGTGATTTCTTGTGAAAAAGAGAGAGGGCAAATTTTGGGGTACAACGTGCAGCATAGAAGTAATCCATGGATGTTGGTGAATGAAGAAAACAAAGAAACAGGGAGGACGATGATGTGCTGAGAAGAGAGAGAAGCGCTATTTTTCTTTTTTTGACTTGTTCTTGTAATTGCTTCTTTGATTTACAATAATTAATCTGTTTTCTCTCTTTCCCATGTGCCAACCAGCCACCGCGCCCCCTCAAATGCAATTAGGGTTTTCATTTTTCTTCTTGTCCTTTTCAAACGGGTTGGCCCATTGGGCCTGTTGGTCCAACATATTTGTCAATTTTCCCTTTATTTACTATTAAAAGCATAAATGTAATAGATAAACAGCATATTTCATTTGGCAAGGCAGTTCATAGTGATTCAGGAGGAACACGGGTTCAAGTCCAGGCTGGGACGTTTTTTTATTTCTTTTAGCTTTATATCCTCCATATTTCTAATTTGTATTATATTTATAATTATTATAAAACATAAAATACATGCTTGTATAATTTAATCTTTATTTAATTTGTTATTAATCTTTTATTATTTAATTATTCAAAAAATACATATTTCATAATTTAGTTTTTATTTAATTTTTGTTATTTGTTTAATTGTTAAAAAATACATGTTATTGTAATTTAGTCTTTATGTAATTTTGGTTATTTACTTAATTGTTTAAAATGCATGCTAGTATAAATTTTCATTATTTAATTGTTCAATCGTTATTTTAACTAATTTTGTCATCGATCGTTAATATCTTTCGTTCGTCTCAAATCCAAGGGAAATGTTTTGACTTTGTTGATTTCACGTCATCAAACACGTCTCGTCTAATCGCGCGAATACCCTCATTCATCTTTCGTTTGTTTATTATTTTGTTAAAACTTAAGATAATTTTCCCAAAAGATGCAATTTTCAAACTCACACCTTTTAAGTCAAAACTTCGACATTAGGTCATCGTATCTTCAAAATCTCATCCACACCCGTTTTTAGCCAAACAAACTATTTTAATCAAACAAACAATTTTAATAAATGGATATTTCAAAAGGTTCCTATAGGATACTCTAGATGCATTGGGTGCTAATACCTTCCCATTGTATAACCAACCCCCGAACTTTAGATCTCTTTTCAAAAAACGCATTGTATTTTCATTACTTTTAAGTATTATTTTACATTGCATATTTTAGGGTTTTATTTCTCTCTTTTCCCTTTTCCCTTGGAAATAATAAAGCGTGGTGGCGACTATTGCTTTTGTGAGACGAGTTAATTAATAGCTCGATCTCCGATTTACCCCGCTACATTTTTTATCGCTACAGTATCAGTCCTCAAGAGTGTGATAAAGCATTTTTGAAAATAGTTTTTGAAAGGTGTGTAAGTGTAAAAGAAGATTTGAGCAAGTACTTAAGATTTATCTACCTACTCGAAAAAGGATGTTCTTTTCCTCCTACCCTTTAGATAGTGCTATCCTACTATTAGTGAGTTGGTAGCTCTATCGTCGGATGTTGAGGGACTATCGAAAGGGACGTTATGGTCATTGAAGGCAACATGTAAGGATATATTAGTGTTTGAAGGGACTATCATCATATAGGCAACATCGAGGGTCTTTAAGGGACAATGATCTTTATGATGACTTTTAGATTGGGGGTCATTTCTAAGGTATCCCTACGTCCGAGAGACATGACCAATTCCGAGGCAACCAAGTGAGGTATACCCTAGGGGTGCAAGTGTGAGCAATGTGTTCAATTTTCAGATATTTATCTTATGTTAGAAATCTAATGATTAATTTGATTAGTCTTGTCATGCACACCCAATTTACTAGCAATTATATACAAGCATATAAGAATATAAAGAGTGAGAAATAAAAGTTCCTACGCTATTACAGGGCTTTGGTGTAGATACATAAGTAATGGACTGAAAAGTAAAATGCGAACATAAAAACCCTAATTTAGCTATTACAAACTGGGCGCAGTTACATAAATGATAAAAAATAATCACATGGAAAAAAAGTAACAACGCGCAAAAATTAAAACGGTAAAAAGTTCTAAACCCTAGAAAATCTAATTGCTCATTAAAAATGTTTTTGGGTATTTTATGAAAAATATTTGAATTTTAACCTAATTCTCTAACTAATTTTAAATTAAGGAAAAAAGGTTAAAGTTTACTTAAATTAATTAATTTGCAAAAGTTAATTTTATTGAAAAGAATCTAAATCCTAATTTTTGTGATTTTCTGATTTTTATTTTATTTTTATGATTTAAAAAAAACAATAAACAAAAATAAATAAACTAAATAAAAAAACATAAAGAAATTAAAAATGGGCCTGAGGGGGTGTGAAACCCAATTGTAGGGATAGGCTGTTGAATTTTGTCCAAAGCCCAAATCTGATGCTAGCCCACTGCCTACATGAGATCTGATGTTGTTGTGTTAGGGAAGTCCATGGTATGCCTGGATGCTAGAGGCGATAGATCCAGATCAGCCGAGATCTGATGGTGATGATGTGGTTGGCCCATGATGTGCGTAAGTGACCTAGCTACACTAGATCTAAAGAAAATTTGTTAGAAAAAATAACGTTCAAGACCTGGGAATCGAACCCAGGTCTCTCCCTTTCGCACGCGTTCTTCTTACCACTCAGCCAGCCTGTTAATTCATTTATATAATGACATAAAAATATTATAATGGTAAACCCAATCAATTGGTCAATTTGTCAAATGCGCCAAGTCAGATCTTGCTTGAACCAATGGACACACACCACTTCAGCCACCGGAGTCTGGATTGGTCAACGGTGCCGGAGCCCAGCTCCGGTCACCTTCTCCGGTGGGCTCAAATCCTAAACCTGCCAAAATATTTTTAATAAAGACACAAATGATACCCTACCCCCTATTTTGAGGGCTGCGATCACGCTGGTTGCCTTCTTTTTGGCTAAAACAGCCTGTAAACGAAGATGTGAAGAAAAAGAGAACTCATGTCCTAACAATGGCACTTCCTTATTTTGGCATGCAAGCTTGCATGTAATGGTTCAAAACATATGAAAATAGGATATTAAACTCAAATAGATGCAAATATGTTATTTATACGCCCTGAATTGAAAGTTTTGAGTTTGAGAATTTTGCAAACCGTGAGTTTTTGTAGGGGGTGGTTCTGGATGCTTTGGCCTTCAAAGAAATGTTGGTTCTACCCCTTGGATCCTCAGAAGGATAATGACACACCTGTTTTTGATTGAGATTGACTGGAATGTGAGCTTTTAGATTGCACCACACTTGAATATTTTTGCAAATTTGTTCTTGGTTTGGTGGCAGCTTTTCACGTCCCTTTTGACCTAGGGTTCCTGTGTACATATAGTAAATCAATTTAGGGTTTCAATTATGGAAAGAATCCAATGCTTTCATCACACAATATTTGTTTTGGGAATCATATGAAATCTTTCCAAATTTGGCCAAATATTTCACAAATGATTCCCACACGTTTCCTTTGAGTTGCCAGCATGTTTTTCTCTTCATTTGATGAGAAAAAGATCTTCAAATCATATCTTACACATTTCCTATTATTTCTTTATTTAATTTTGAATTTTAATGAATAAAAATCAAAATAAATAATAAAAATAATGATGTTGTATCCCAAAATTTGCCCTCTCATTTTACTCAACACATGCCCATTGAGGTCCTCAACTTGCTCAAGGATGCCCAAGAGTTGACCAGACAAACTCTCTCCTAAGGCAATGTACCTCAAACTAGGTGTTGTACCCCAAAATTTCCCTCCCATATTTCTCAATACATGTCAAGTGAGATCCTCAAATTGCTCAAGGAAGTCCAAGGGGTGACCAGACAAACTCTCTCCTAAGGCAGTCTACCTCAAATTAGGGTTTCAGTTTGCATCAAGATGTTTGGATCCAAAGGGTACCAAATTCTCACCATTTTCCTAATATGTTCTCAAGATCATCCATGTCAAGTTTCAAGCCTTGCAGAGGAAGTTTGCTCAGTCAATTGCTTAAAGGCCTTGAAATCGACTATGCTAGGACAAAAGTCAACTGTGGCCCACATACAATCAAACTTCAATATTTTTGGTCAAAATCCTCATTTTTAAGAATTATTCATCATTTGATCAAGGGTTGATCATGATTCCTCAAGGATTACTCATAATTTATCAAAACCCAAAAGTTGCTAAATTAGGGTTTTGTAGGAAAAGTCAACTCAACTTTGACCAAACATAACTTTCTCATACTTTATCAAAAATGACCCATACAAAGCTCATTTTTAAGATAATGCAATCCCCTACAATTCATATTCAGCTTCCAAGTTCAAAATATGCACTCACAAGAAGATATAAATTTGGACATTATAGGTCATTTTGGAAAGTCAACAAAAACACCTTTTGGGTTAAAGCTTCATACATGAACATGGAAGACTCAATTGAGATGAGACCAAAAGGGTTGCTTAGAGGACATCTTAAGCTTTCTAAAAAGTCCAAGAACAACTCTCTAGGGTCAAAATTGAGAGAGTTGTGCATTGGTAAAGTTGATCCTTTTTGCAAAATTGCCAAAAGTCAAATGTGGCAAAAATTGCATTTTTTGCCAAATGAGCCCAACTTTTTATGCTTGCACTGAGTTTGTAATGTGACCCACGACCCATGATCCCTTCCATTTGTCATTCTTTTATTTTTGTCATTTATTTTGATTTTATTTCAATTAAATCAAATAAAATCAAAATAAAATAATGAAAATATCAAAAACTAATCAAATCTTGAGATTTTGTGCATGTTTAGGTCTATTATACATCTGGAAGTGAGATCAAATCGTGCAAGGATCATATGAATACAAAATATTGCATTTTTCTTAATCTGGAAAGATTTGCACAAAGGATCAAATCATGAATCAATATTCTTAATTGAGGGAGATTTGATACAAGTTTGCAACCCTAATTCATTCTAGGGTACATAAGGAACATTTGCAGATAAAAAACGAGGAGATTGGAGGCGTGTAAAAGAGAAGGCAAGTTTCAAAAAATTTAAGAAAAGTGGCAAACTGATTTCCACGTTTCAGGTAAATTCAAAGCATTACAACCATCCCAATCAATTGCTGGACATCCAAGGATCAAGATTCAACCACTAGCAAGCTTCCTAACATCCAGAATCGCGTTGTAAGTTTCAGCCGGTTCATCCCTTTTCTTGAATACGAATACCATCATTCTGGCATCTTTAACGTGATTTGTTAGCATATTCTTATTCCATGAGTTATTTGCAAGCTAATTGTTGTACTTAATTGCGTTTTTACTGATTATACACCAAGATGCCACAGTTAGGGTTCTTGCTTCGTTTTTAGGGTTTTTCTGTACAGGAACAACTGGCCATGGATAATGGTACCATGATGCTCGTGAGGTTGCAACGAGTTGATTGGTACCATTGGTTGGGATTTATCAT
Source organism: Vicia faba (assembly GCA_948472305.1). Lineage (NCBI taxonomy): Eukaryota > Viridiplantae > Streptophyta > Magnoliopsida > Fabales > Fabaceae > Vicia > Vicia faba. The sequence goes on from OX451740.1 coordinate 1,267,894,650, forward strand.
GCTTGTATGGAATTTGGGAGAAGCACAAGGTTGTACATACACCCAGGTGACCGTAGGTAAAAGTCAAGAAACTTTTAGCAACGGTGGGAGGAAGAAGAAAGTAACATGGCACTCCCTGACTTGCCCATTCAAAATTTCACGCGTTTTGTAATATTATTTTGTTTTTTCCATATAATGTTTGTTGTTGTTCTTTGTACAATTAACAAAGCTGGCTCAGCTGGTAAGCGCACAAGGTAAAAATTCCAAAGGGCCTGGGTTCGATCCCCAGGTCCCCATATTGCTTCATATAATTTTTCCTTGCATAATCAGGTACACGAGTCTCCCTTGTGACTACCATGCGTCATCAGCATTCAACCATCAGATCCCCAGCATGCCAGATCCAAGGCTTCCCACGTGAGGGTCCACCATGCGCTTGAGTCAAGTTGACATACAGAATCTGGAAAAGTCAAACAGGCCAGGAATTGTTGGGCCAAGCAATTGCCATCAACACCCCCTCCTTTGCTATTCAACCACCAGGCCCATTCTATTTCTTTTCTAATTTTTCTTATTTAATTTAATTTGTTTAAATTGTTTCTAACACAAATAATTTCTTTTTTTCATAAAAAATCATAAAATCAATTTTCACAAATTTAGAATTTAGGTTTTATTTTATTTTACTAAATCTAATTTAATATTAGTCTAATTTAATTTAGGATTAATTCTAACCTTTTTTCATATATTTAAAATCAATTAGAAAAAATTAGGGTTAGCATGTGACTTGATTTTTATTTCTTTTCAAATAAAACAAAAACACAAAAAATAGGTCGATTTAATTATTCTTCTTAAATTTTAAATTAATTAGTAATTAGGGTTTTATTTATTCAATTAAAACTTTATTTTCTCAAAATAATCAAAAACAACAAAAAATGATTTTTCTTTTTAAGTTTCAATTAGGTTTAGATGGGGTCAAAACCCTAATTCTGTTTCATTTAATTCATCGCGCGCGTTTTATTATTTTTGCAATATTAATGTAACTGCTTACAGTATGTAATAGTTTAATTAGGATTTTCTTTTATTTATCGTTTTACGGGTTTTTTGGCTATGTAATCCCTACCTCGAAGCCTTGTAATAGCGTAGGTTTTATTTCTCGCATTTTAATTCTCGCAAATATTAACTGTTAGATGTATGATAATAGGATTGTATGACAAGATTGCATGTTAATTTAAAATGGCTAGCAAACCCTAATGTGCAAAGATAATAAATGAAATCAAATCACTCGCACATGCGCACTCTTAGGGTATACTCTCACTTCGGTTGCCTTCGGTAAACGATCATTAAGTATAGGGTGTTTTAGTGGTTACCCTCCTGTCTAAACAAAGATCAAATATCCCTTTCAGAAATGTTGCCTCGGAAATGTTGCCTCGAATATGATCTTAAGACTCTAGGGTTATTACTAAGACGTTCTAACATTGCTTTAGTGATCGTACATCCCTTACGAATTGACCCTTACAACTCCAACGACGGTGCTTCCTATTTCTCAATAGTAGGATAGCACTGTCTAAAGGAAACAAGAATAGAAACAATCTTTTTTCGAGTAGGTAGATAACTATTAGGTACTTGCTCAAAACAAACAAACTTTTTTCACACCAAACACTTTTCAAACAAGTTTTCAAAAACAACTTCGTAACACTCTTGAGGACAGAAATAAGGGTTAAAACGAAGTAAAGCAAAACTTTTCAAAGCAAGCACACATAAGCAATTTTAAAAGATGAGCAAGTACCTAAGAGCCCGTAGATAACTATGGATAGAAAGGGTGCTAACACCTTCCCTTTCTATAATCTACCCCCGTACTCAAAATCTCGAAAAAGTAATTTTTCTATGTTTTTTTCCTTTCCAGTTGGATAAAATAAAAGTCGGTGGCGACTCTTGCTTACCGCGATATTTTGCGAATACAAGCGCAAAACACAAACCAGCATTTTACAAAACAGTCGGTTCTGTCACTGTATCACACTAGGGTTTCCATTTTCATCAGGATGTGGGAACTCCAAAGGTCCCAACTTCCTTCCATGGTCCCAATATGTTATCAAGATCATTCATGTCAAGTTTCATGCCATGCACAAGAATTTTGCTCAGTCAATTGCCCAGATGCCTGAAAATCAATTGTACTAGGTCAAAAGTCATCTGTGGCCCACATACAGTAAAACTTCAAGATTTTAAGTCAACATCAACACTTTGAAGTTATATCCATCATTTGATCAAGGTTCTATCATGATTCCCCAAAGAATGCTCCTAATTCATCAAAACCCAAAAGTTGCTAAATTAGGGTTTCTTAGGAAAAGTCAACCAAACTTTGACCAGGCATAACTTTCTCATACTTTATTAGAAATTTTTCATCCAAGGCTCATTTTTAATATGATGCAATTACCTACAACTCATATTCATCCCACAATTTCAAAATATGCACTCATCAAAAGATATGAATTTCTACATTATAGGTCCTTTTGAAAAGTCAACAAAATCACCTTTTGGGTCAAAGCTTCTTACATGAACATGGAAGACCCAATTGAGATGAAAACAAAAGGGTTGTTTATTGGACATCCTAAGCTTTCTAAAAAGTCAAAGAAAACCTCTCTAGGGTTAAAATTGGAGGAGACATGCCTTGTCAAAGTTAACCATTTTTGCAAAATTGCCAAAAGTCAAATGTGCTCAAAAGTGCATTTTTTTGTCAAATGGGACTAGCATTTCATGATTGCATCTTGCTTGTGACATGGTCCACGACCCAAATCAACATCTACACTTTATTTTATTCATTATTTATTTTATTTTGATTTTTTATTATTTAAAATTCAAATTAAATTGCAAAAAATATAAAAGATTGATTTTTGATCTGATTTTTTGTAGGAATCAAATCCAATTAAGCTGGAAAATCATATCAAATCGTGCAAGAGAAAATTAGAACAAAGATGGCATGATTAGGCCTATTTTGGAAACATATCATACAAGAGAAAAATCAAACTAAATCTTGATGATCTTCAAAGATTTAAATTGTTTTTGTTGACCTAATATGCTCCACTATATATACAGAACATAACCAAGGCGCAAGAACAAGGTTGGCAGGTCGTGAAAGCATCAAACAAAAACTGAAAAATTGACAAAAAGTGGTGGATCGATTTCAAGCTTAGAGAGAAATTCAAAGCATTTCAAAGCTACCAACCGTTTCCTGGACCTTCCCAGAAGCTAACACGATCAATTTCAAGCCTTCCCAAGCCCAGAAACAGGACATATGAGTCTCATGGTGTAGTTCATCTTTTGAATCTGAGTTTGATAATTTACGCATAATTAATCCCTTTCAAGCATAGCATTGTGTTTGTACTGACATTTGGAATGTTTTGGTTTAAGTAATTTTGCATTTTGATGCTTGTATACGTGTTTGCCGTTGTTAGGGTTTTCATGGCCGTTTTAGGGTTTTTCTCTACAAGTTAAATTGGCCCATGAAAAGGGTATTATGATGCTCGTGAGATCTAGACGGGTTGATTTATGTAATCACAATTGATTTATCATACTTGTTGTGAATTTTTGAAAGTTACAGGGTTATAGCTATGGAAGGTGTCCGTAGGTAAAAGTCGCAAACCTAAAACGACAGACAAGAGAAGAAGAAGATACGTGGCTGATAACCATTGGCCGGTTTGAATGGCTGGCGCGCGTTTTGTTTGTTTCTGTTTATCCACTTGTTTTTATATTATCCATTATTTTCTTTATATTAACAATTAAACACAGATGGTCCAGTGGAAAAGGTGCACGTTTGTAAGCGAAAGGACCGGGGTTCGATCCCAGGTACCAGCGTTTTATTGTTTTCTTAATATTTAATTGCGGATCCCATGCATACACACTTCCAGGCGCCTACCATGCAACCCAGGATCCAGCCAATGGATCGTTCATACTCCAGATCCAACGCTCAATCAAAGGGAGTTCCATGATGCACCCTCCAAGTGTGGCTACATTGGATCCCACGCAAGTGTTGGGCTGACCAGGAATTTGGGCCTGAACAGTTCAACATACACCCCCCCCCTTTTCAGCTTATAACACATGCCCAATTTCAATTTCTTTCTTTTATTTTGTTTCTTTTATTTTAATTATTTACTAATTATTTCCTTTCACAAAATAACACAAAAAATTATTATTTTTATTTAATCAAAAAATCATAAAAACATTAAAAATCCTATTTTTTTCATAAAAATATTTTATTTCCATAATTAATTAGTTTAATTATTTAGGGAAATTTAATCCTTTTTTCATAATTTAAATCAATTAGAAATTAGGGTTTAATTTGCACATAACCTAATTTTTTCTCAAAAACTAACCTAAATATTTTTCAAGTAGATTTTTTAGGTTTTCTAATTATTCTCGCGTTTAATTCGCCGCGCGCTTTTAATTTCCTTTTTATTATTATTGTAACTGATCTGAGTTTGTAATAGTAATTAGGATTCTAAATTTCCACATTTTTATTTTTGGTCAAAATAATTATGTATCTGCAAAAGCCTTGTAATAGCTAGGACTTTTAACTTTCCCGCATTTTATTTCCGCAAACTATAAACGGCCTAAATGTTAATAGGATTGTATGAAAAGACAAACTAAAAATCAATACAGTAGAAAACCCTAAATGTGCAAAGATAAATTAACTGAAAATTACACTCGCACATGCTCACTCCTAGGGTTTACTCCACTCAGGTTGCCTTTGGTAAACCGTCATGAAGTATAGGGTTTGTTAGTGGTTGCCCTCTATCCCCGAAAGATCTAAAATGACCCATTCGGATGTTGCCTCGGAAAAAGATCTTTAAGGCTTTAGGATGATTACTAACATTTCCTAACATTGCTTTTGTGATCGTATTTGTCCATTCGAATGTCCCTAAAAAACTCCAACGACGATGCTACCTATTTCTCCATAATGGGATAACATTGTCTAAAAGGAAAGCGAACATACCTTTTTCGAGTAGGTAGATTAGTTCCTAGATACTTGCTCAAACAAACAAAAACTTTTTCACACCAACACTTTCCCAAACAAAGTTTTCAAAAACAACTTCGTAACACTCTTGAAGACAGAAACAAGGGTTAAAACGAAGTAAAACAAAACTTTTCAAAACAAGCACACACAAGAAATTTAAAAAATGAGCAAGTACCTAAGAGCCCATGGAAAACCACAAATAGAAAGGGTGCTAACACCTTCCCTTTCTATAATCTACCCCCCGCACTCAGAAAAATCTCGAAAAAGGTTTTTTCTGTTCTTTTTCCTTTTCTTGATTGGATAAAATAAAAGTCGGTGGCGACTCTTGCTTACCGCGACATTTGCGAACAAAAAACGCAAACCAGTATTAATAGTTGGTTCTGCCACCGTATTACAGAACTGGCGACTCTGCTGAGGACGAAAATATAAAGTGGGGTAAACCTTAGGATCTAGGTCATATTTAATTTCTTTCTCTTGATTGTCTTGCTTGCTTTATATTTATGGGAACTATTTAGGTTATTTGATCCTACACCTGGATCGGGAAACACCTTTTAGGTAAGTAGAAATAAACTGTGAGGGAGCTGTGCTGGGGTATACCGACACAGTTGAAATAGTAGCTACGTTGATGTGGCACTTTGGTTGGTACCCGTAACCCTTGAGTCAATCAGGGAGATGTACAGGGCCGCCGCGTGGTGTCATAAAGCATCAACTGACCTTAGAACCTTTAATTACACAACTTGGCCAATAGGACGTAGCGGGATGGCCGGCTTTGGTGTATGCCCAAGGTTGACAGATACTCGATGCTACACTCATTGAGGTTTGACTCTTGAGTTTTGTTTGGTTGCGAGTCAATCGCCTATTGAACGAAGCTGGGGGAAAGATCAGTGATATTGAGATCCCTTTAGAACCCGGTTACATATTTATAAGACAGGTTGAACCAATCCAGCATCAAGAGGGTATGACCTTAAAACTCAAGCAGGCCTTAAACCTAAGGACTTGGTGTGATTTGTCTGTGTTTGCTATACCCATGATTTATCATGACATCATAAACATCATACCATAGCATATCATACTAACTATTTTAAGGGTTTCTAGGGCTCATCTTTTCTTTGTTTTGTAGGATATGGCATCCGCCCGCAGGAACACTATTCAGATTAACCTAGTGAAAGTGTCTCTCCAACTAAAAGACTTGGCATTAAGGGTTCTTGAAAGTTCTCATTTCCCTAAAAAGCATGGTCAGTTGCTCAACTTGGTCACTACAAAACCTGATGAAGAGTTATTAAAAGTGTTGTTTCAATTCTTCGATCCTGTGCACCATTGTTTCACCTTCCCGAATTACCAGCTAGTGCCTACTATGGAGGAATTTTCTCAGTTATTAGGGATACCCATTCTTGATCAGCTACCTTTCAGTGGTACGGAAAGACATCCCAAACCTGAAGAGATTGCTAGAGCTTTGTCCTTACAACGGTTCGACATAGTGACAAATTGGGAAACCAGAGGGAATGTTCAAGGAATTCTGGTTAAATTTTTGTTCGAGAAGGATTACTATTTTTGGGATACCCTGGATCTATAAGCTTTTGAATAGGTTCTGGAACTTCTCGTTTACGGGACGGTACTTTTCCCTAATGCGGGTCAATTCGTAGATGTGAACACTATTAAGGTTTTTCTGTCTCATAATCTGGTACCTACATTACTCGGGGATATTCTACACTCTCTACATGCTCGCACTCTAAAAAGAAGGGGGACCCTCCAGTGTTGCACTCCTCTATTGGCTAGGTGGTTTATTTGGCACCTACCCAGATCTACTTTGAAGAATGAACAGGGTAAAAGATGGTCGCATCGACTGATGTCCCTTACGCATTCAGACATTCATTGGTGTTCACGGTTCTCGGAAGATGTTACTATTATCGATCGTTATGGTGAATTCCCTAATGTCCCTCTCTTAGGCATTAGGGGAGGAATCACTTATAACCCTTGCTTAGCATTACGACAGTTTGGTTATGCGAGAAGGGATGGTCCTCATGATACACTTATTCAAGGAATCGCCTTCAACTATGAGAATGAGGTTTAGGGTTACCGCAAAAGGTTCATACAAGCTTGGAGTATGGTACATAGGGTCGACAGCAAGACGCTCGGGCATAAGAATTCCATACCTCTCGAGCCTTACCTCAGATGGGTACGAGCCCGCGCTCAAACTCTTATGATGCCTTATCCCGCTATCCGACCTATGATTTTGGAACCAGTTGCTGAGGGATCCACTCCTCATCTTGTTCTTCATCTAGACATGCCAACTGATCACGAAGAGTTACGAAAGTCCTGGGTTCAGCTTAAAGAGGAGCGGGATACGTTCGGAGACCAATTCTACGCCAACGAGAAGAAGGTCTTGGAACTCACTAGGCTACTTCATGAAGAGAGGAATATCAACGCCTACATCGTGCCAAAGAGGATACGCTAATGGGAAACCTAGTCTTTTTTTGTTTTATTTTGCTTAATTGTACTCTCAAAATACATTCTTTGTAACAATTCAAGTTTACTAATACATTTTGCGTTTGTTCCTTTTTGTTTAAGAAAATTTGAGCCTTTAAGAACCCTTGAAAACATTTCATACATATCATACATATCATTGCATAACAGGATTCATAACAGGTTTCTCATCTCCTCCGCTGTTTATTTCAGCAATGGCTCTTGAACAAACTGTGAAAGATCTTCAGACTCAGAATGCACAGTTGCAGTAAATGATTGTGGCTCTGGCCAAAGGACAGGAAGAGCTGAAGAATCTGATTTTTAAGAAGACCAAGAGGACAGCCGGTGTGGCACATATGAGCAGAAGGTTCAGAGGGCCGCCAAGACGGGTTGTTGATTTAGCTTCTTCATCTAAAGAGGGAGAGAATCAAGAGGGTGAAGCCAGAGAAGAGGACCCCAGTCCTAAAGAGTATGATAACGAAACTGATTATAATAAGGAGCAGTACCCTCCGACTGATGAAAAGTATAATCAGTTAGAAGAGCGTCTGAGTGCTATGGAAATCCAGAAGGTTCCTGGGCTGGATTTTGAAGAGTTGGGTCTTGTCTCCGGGGTTGTCATCCCCCCAAAATTCAAGGCACCGATATTTGCTAAGTATGATGGGATCTCTTGTCCTAAAATGCATCTCTGTTCCTATGTGAGGAAGATACAACCTCATACTGTTGACAAAGACTTGTGGGTTCACTTCTTCCAAGACAGTTTGTCTGGAACACAACTGAATTGGTTCTATCAGCTGGAAAGATCCAATGTTCGTAACTGGGAAGACCTTGCTGCTGCATTTTATAAGCAATATCAGTATAATGCAGACCTCGCTTCCACCCATACACAACTCCAAAATCTGTCTATGGGTTCGAACGAGGGTTTCAAGGATTATGCTCAGAAGTGGAGAGATTTGGATGGAAGAGTTCAACCTCCCTTGGCTGATAGGGAGCTCGTGGATATGTTTCTGGGAACTTTGACTGGGACATTCTTCAACCATCTGATTGGAAGTTCATCGACGGGTTTTACTGAACTGATCTTAATAGGACAAAGAGTGGAAGCTGGAATCCGAAGTGGAAAAATTCAGAAGGATGCCTCTTCTAGTGATGCAAGTAAGCCATTTGTAGGTAAAAAGGAAGTCAGTGCCGTTTATAACCAAAAGAATCAGAATCGAACCGAGCACCGTCCGATGTAGGGGCTGTTATGATTCCCAAACATGCACTTGCTCAACAAAGAAACAATCAACCAAGAGCAGAAAGACCAGCTAGACAGTTTACTCAGATCAACATGACGTTGTCTCGGGTTTTACCTCAGTTGCTGAAGTCCAATCTGGTTACTCTGAGGGAAGCTCCGAAGAATACAAACACCACCTCTCATTACTATAAACCGAATGCTCGTTGTGCTTACCATTCGGAAATTCTAGGCCATGATACCAATGACTGCTGGGTTTTTAAGAACAAAGTACATGATCTGATTGATGCTAAGGAGATTGAATTTGATCCCCCGGAGACTCCCAACGTTATCACTGCTCCTATGCCGAAACATGATCAGGGTGTTAATGTCGTTGAAGAAGATGTGTTTGTGACCTTTGTGGAAGAATTGGTGACCCCACTCATGACTATTAAAGGGAATTTGCTGAAGGCCAGTTTATTTCCGGGATGTGATGAAGGTTGCCACTTTTGTTCATTTCTACCGACTGGTTGCCCTTTTTTAAAGGCAGGTGTTCAGCGTCTGATGGATGACAAAGAGATTATGTTTGAGAAGACTCCTGTTCTGACTATTTCCTATGAATACGTTGCTATCATAACCATTTCCACCAATCCTCCCAGGGCCTCCGCTAAGAGACCCGTCAGGATTACATTAATTTCGAAGATGACTATGTTGATCATAACCATGCCAGGGCCAATCCCATACTCCTCGGACAAAGTTGTTCCTTGGAACTATGGGGCTGACGTCTATTACTACACCGTAAAGAAGGACATGCTAACCATTGAAGACAAGGTTGCTGAAAATGATGATTCCGACATCGTCAATATTGCCGGAACCAGTAAAATAATAAGAAGTGGAAGAGTGTTCTCCCTTGAGATTTCTCCCCCGAAGATTGTTACCGGACCTGTGATCATTCCTACTGTGGTTCCACCCAAGACCACTACTGTAATTCCAGTAATCACTCCTGTTGACCCTCCCATCACCAAGTCGACCGAGACTCGAGGCAAAGACATACTGATTGAGCCTGTCCTGACAAAGGCTAATTCAGTAACCATACCAGAAGCTTCCAAGAAATAAATGGAAGAAATTTTGACGATAATAAAGAAGAGCGACTACAATGTGGTTGAGCAGCTGGGGAAGACCCCATCCAAAATTTCTATGTTGGCTTTGTTGTTATGTTCCGAGGCCCATGCGAAGGCTTTGGTTAAGTTTCTGAAGACGGCTCACGTACCATAAGAGACATCGGCTGATCAATTTTAAGATTGTGTGGCTAGTCTAACTGCTGATAATGGTTTGCGTTTTACTGACGCAGATCTGACACCAAAGGGGAGGAAGCATAATGATGCTCTTCATGTTTCCGTTGAGTGCAGGGGCACGACTCTGGCCCATGTTCTGGTAGATATTGGCTCCTCGTTGAATGTGCTACCTAAAAAAGCTCTGTATAGATTGGACTGTGAAGGCTTGACCTTGAAGCCTAGCAATATAGTAGTGAGAGCGTTCGATGGTTAGAAGAGGATGGTGCACGGGGAAGTGGATGTCCCTATCAAAGTTAGTTCCCAGACCTTCGACTCCACTTTCTACGTAATGGATATCAAACCATCATATTCTTGCTTGTTGGGACGCCCTTGGATACATGGGGCTGGGGCTGTTACTTCTACCCTCCACCAAATGTTGAAGTACCCGGTAAGAGGAAAGATTGTCACTGTGCATGGTGAAGAGGAGTATATGATCAGTCACTTGAACTCCTTCAGGTACGTGGAAATGAAAGGCGAGTTCATCGAGACTCCTTGCCAGAACTTTGAAGAGGTACCTCAGATTATGACTACATCAGAAACTACCGATAGTCCTCTAAAGGTCACCAAATATCCCTCGAAGATGTCTTCTCTCAAGGATGCACGAGAAGTGGTCGAAGAAGGTGGGTCTACCATTTGGGGTCAGCTCCCGGTTATTCATTACAAGTCTGACAAATCTGGTTTGGGCTTCACTACAGGGGCTCAAAGGGCTGTTCGTCGTGCTCGGGCTGGAAGAACTCCCCTACGCATCAACAATCCTGGGGTCAATGCACTTGAAGACAGTGATGGTGATTCCGACATTGACAGCTGGATCTTCCCGACTACCAACGGCGAACTATGTAACTGGACTTCCAAGGACTTTGTACCGATTACTTTTATTCAGGAGTAATTGTCTTTCTGATTTTTCGGATATGTAATTTAAAAACAATATAAAATCTATAGCCATGTGTCTTACCCAGGGCACAATGGTTCTATTTGTGAGGGTTATCATGTTTCATTTTCATATGACATTAATAAAGCATTGGACGTTTGCATATAAATTTTGCGCTCTTTGTTTTTATTTTCTTTTATTCTGTCTATACAGCTATGCTCTTACACACACTCACGTATCCAAATGTCGATCCATATCCACTATGGATCCCATTGATAACAGTTCTGCTACTGCTCATTATGACTTTGAAAATTCGACCAACCAAGCCGAGGACGAAGGTGAGGAAGATTGTGAGGTACCCGGAGAACTTGCTAGACTATTACAGTAGGAAGAAAGGGCCATACAGCCTCATGAAGTGCCGGTTGAGACATTGAACTTGGGTACAAAGGAAGACATAAAAGAGGTTAAGATAGGTGAAAATCTAGAGCTTAGTGTCAAACAGCGGTTGGTACAGATGTTGCATGAGTAAGTTGAAATCTTCGCCTGGTCATATGAAGACATGCCGGGACTAGACACAGATATAGTTGTTCATCGTCTGCCGACTAAAGAAGACTGCCCTCTGGTAAAGCAAAAGGTCCGTCATATGCGCCCTGAGATGTCAGAGAAGATTAAAGTAGAGGTTATGAAGCAGTTCAACACATGGTTCTTAGTTGTCACCTCCTATCCGTAGTGGGTTGCTAATGTGGTTCCAGTACCTAAGAAAGATGGTAAAGTACGAATGTGTGTGGATTACAGAGACCTGAACAGGGCAAGCCCCAAGGATGACTTCCCGCTTCCCCACATCGATGTTCTGGTTGACAACACCGCACAACACAAAGTCTTTTCCTTCATGGATGGTTTCTCTGGCTACAATCAGATTAAGATGGCACCTGAAGACATGGAGAAGACAACCTTTGTTACACAGTGGGGCACTTTCTGCTATAAGGTGATGTCGTTTGGGTTGAAGAATGTTGGGGCAACTTACCAGCGAGCTATGGTAGCTCTGTTCCATGACATGATTCACCATGCGATAGAGGTTTACGTCGATGATATGATAGCCAAGTCTCAAACTGAGGAAGAACATCTTGATTATCTACAAAAGCTATTTTATAGGTTGAAGACGTACAAGCTTAGGTTAAATCCGAACAAGTGCACCTTCGGGGTAAGGTCTGGTAAGCTTCTGGGATTCATCGTCAGTGACAAAGGTATTCAAGTAGACCCTGCATTGGTGAATGCCATACAAGAGATGCTGACTCCCCGTACTGAGAAGGAAGTTAGAGGTTTCTTGGGACGCCTAAATTACATTGCCCGATTTATTTCACATCTGACTGCTACTTGTGAGCCAATCTTCAAGCTTCTGAAGAAAGATCAAGTGGTAAAGTGGAATGACGAATGCCAGGTCGCCTTTGACAGAATCAAGCAATACCTCCAAGAACCTCCTATTCTGATGCCTCCGACTGAAGGAAGACCTTTGATAATGTACTCAACAGTGCTAGATAATTCAATGGGGTGTGTGCTGGGGAAGCATGATGAGTCTGGTCGAAAAGAGCACGCAATATACTACCTTAGCAAAAAGTTTACCGACTGTGAAACACGATACTCACTGCTCGAGAAAACTTGTTGCGCTTTGGCATGGTCTGCTCGCCGACTGAGACGGTATATGTTGACCCACACTACTTTATTGATATCTAAGATGGATCCGATCAAGTACATTTTCGAGAAGCCCGCTCTCTCTGGAAGAATAAAAAGATGGCAAATGATCTTAACCGAGTACGACATCCAATACACAACCTAAAAAGCAATTAAGGGAAGTGTTAGCTGATCATTTGGCACATCAAGTCGTGGATGACTACCAGTTCATGAATTTTGAGTTCCCGGATGAGAACATCATGTTAGTAACCGACTGTGAAGAACCTGGACCGGATGAAGGACCTGAGGAAGGATCCCGATGGTCTATGTTTTTTGATGGAGCCTCAAATGTACTGGGTAACGGCATTGGCGCTGTAATCATATATCCCGAGGGCTGTCATACTCCATTCAATGCCCGATTATGTTTCAACTGTACCACAACATGGCAGAGTATGAAGCGTGTATCATGGGTCTTAGAGCTGCTATTGACCTAAGGATCAAGTTCTTGAGTGTATTCGGGGATTCCGCTTTGGTGATAAGTCAGATCAAAGGAGAGTGGGTTTCGAAACACCCGAACCTTATCCCTTACAGAGAACATGTCCTGACACTGCTGTCGCATTTTGAAGAGATCACCTTTGAACATTTCCCACGAGAAGAGAATCAGTTAGTGGACGCGCTAGCTACTATTTCGTCAATGTTCAAGGTCAGGTGGGACAATGAAGCTCCCCAAATTAGTATTGAGAGGTTGGATGAACCGGCATACTGCTGTGAGATCGATACTGAGGAGGTAGCCGACAAACCTTGGTTTCATGAGGTGAAAAGGTATCTCGAGGCTCAAGAACACCCCGAGGAGACCTCCATCAATGACAAGAAATTTATGAGAAGGTTTGCTGCAAAGTTCTTCCTTAGTAATGGAATCCTCTATAAGCGCAATCATGACTCTACCTTACTGCGGTGTGTAGACAAGAGCGAAGCAGAGAGGATCATGGCAGACCTACACGAAGGTACCTTTGGCACTCATTCCAGTGGACATACCATGACAAAGAAGATCCTACGGGAAGGATACTACTGGTCCACTATGGAAGCCGAATGTTATCAGCATTCTCGAACCTGTCACAAGTGCCAAATTTATGCTGATAAGGTGCACGTACCTCCAATTCCCTTAAACGTCTTGATAATTCCCTGGCCCTTTGCAATGTGGGGCATTGACATGATTAGTGAGATCATACCTACGGCGTCAAACAAGCGTCGCTTCATCCTAGTGGCCATTGATTACTTCACAAAGTGGGTTGAGGTTGCCTCCTTTGCTACGATTACCAAGAATGTGGTGGCACGGTTCATCAAGCATAAATTGGTTTGTCGTTATGGTATCCCTGAGAGAATCATCACGGATAATGGTACTGATCTCAACAACTCGATGATCACTGAACTCTGTAAACAATTCAAGATTCAGCATCACAACTCTTCTCCTTACCGGCCGAATATGAATGGGGCTGTTGAAGCTGCTAATAAGAATATTAAAAAGATCATACAGAAGATGGCGGTGACATACAAAGACTGGCACGAGATGTTACCATTTTCTCTTCACGGGTACCATACTTCAGCACGTACGTCGATAGGGGCAACACCTTATTCTCTGGTATATGGCATGGAGGCTGTCTTACCCATTGAGGTCCAGATCACTTCTCTACGGATTATAAAGGATGCGGGTTTGAGCAAAGACGATTGGATCCAGACTCGACTTGATCAATTGAACTTAATCAACAAGAAAAGACTTACTGCTGTCTGCCATGGTCAAATGTATCTGAAACGGATGATCAAGGTCTTCAACAAGAAAGTCAGACAACAAGTGTATCAAGTAGGGGATCTGGTAATCAAGCGCATCATACTGCCGCAAGGTGATCCCAGGGGAAAATGGACTCCCACCTATGAGGGACCATTTGTAGTCAAGAACATATTTTCCTGTGGAGCCATGATTCTGACCACCATGGATGGTGACGACCTTCCACACCCTGTCAATGCGGACATAGTGAAAAGATACTACGCATAATAAAGACCCGCTGGGTTGACATACCTAGGCAAAAATAAGGGCATCCCAGCGAACCAAAAGGGTTCGGGAAAAGATTAGGGATAAAAAATGAAAAAAATCTGTACGCCCGGCAAGTCGAAAACCCAAAAGGGAGGCTTGGCAAAAAAGGGTATCCCGGTGGAATGAAAACCCGAAAGGGCGGTCCAGGCAAAAATTAGGGATTAAAGCGTATCACTAGATCCCATTGGATCATCTTGCGATCAGACCTCAGTAATCAGATATCAAGCTCAAACGGTACCGATCAACCCAGTCAGCTTCAGACAAGCAGCAAAGTGATGAGATGCTCGAAGACATAGGGGCAATAGCAGAATTGAAACCCAATGGGATCACCACACATAGTTGTTTTCTTTTTGTACACAATTTCTGTAATAATTTCCATTTTTATAGCGGTATTCTCTTACTAGAGCGTCAGCCTCCTTGTAAAAAACGCCTGTTATAGGAAAATTTTAAATCAATACAAAGCGTCTTTTGTGTACAAAACTTTGTGTTTGTTTTTTCCATTTTCTGTTTTATTTTGCAAAAACGACCAATGTTTTATTCTTGACGTATGCATTTGAATATGATTACCATTCACAAATATCTGCATATAAAACAGAAAGACAGTTACTAAAAACTCAAAGAAACTGGTACAAAACCTAAATACCGACAGTTACCCGTCCATCATGGTACAAGGGGCAAAGACAGTTGGAAGTGAAGTCGCTATCACATATAAGCCAGTGATACCTATATTCCCCACAGAGCCGAGACAACCAAGGTCCGACCTCCGTATCCCCAAGCAGGGATTCCTTCCCCAGCAGGCTCTTTCAGAAAGCTAATGTTTGTATTCCCCAGACGAGCTTTATAATCATAAACAGTTTATGAAGTTTCCTCCAGAGCAGAGTTTATTTCTCTGACAGCAGAAGCTCAATCTCCAACAAATCTCTTCTCTTCAGCAATGGAAGTTCATCCCAGCTGAGTTTATTTCTCCAAATCAGCAGATCTTCCAACAGAGTATCTCCCTTCCCCCACAGAGTCATTCCCCCACAGGATTGTTCTCAGACAGAGTCTCCTCCGGCAGAATGTTCTCAAGAAGAATGCATGTAAATCTCCAGCTAATCCTCTTCGGTCACTATCCCTAGCAGAAACAAAGAACTCAACTCCTTATACTCTCTAGAAACAGTCCAGGATTTATTATCCCCAGTTAGAGAATATCACAATAACATTTCATATCCATACATCATGGCACGTACATACATATTACACATCACAATCTCATTTATTTTGAGAATATCATTACTCAATACATTTCATACATCATGACATTACATACTGTTGTACCCCAAAATTTTCACTCCCATTTCCTCAACATTTTCTCATCATAAGACCCTTGGAGCTCAAGATCCAGTTAGGGTTTCCTCTGCTCAAGACTTCTCCTTGCACTGTTGACCCAAATTAGGGTTTGTGTTTGCACAAAGATATTTTGACCTAAAATTCCTAAGATGACTTTCATGCTTCATGTTGGACTCCCAAGTTTATCCATACCAAGTTTCAAGTCTTGATTCCAAATTTTGCCCAGTCAATTGGACAGTTGACCTAGAAATCAGCTGTATTGGGGAAAAAAGTCAACTGTGGCCAATTGACAGTCAAATCTCATGAAAATTGACCCACATCAACATTATGAACTCACATGGACCATTTGACCAAGTTTGGATCACAATTCCACAAGAAATTTGATCAGATCACCAAAAGGGCAAAATGGTCATTTTTAGGGTTTTGATTGCACAAAGGCAATTTTTGACTGTTTGACCTAGCCAATGGCAAACCAAGATCACATATGGACTCAAGGACCCCATGGAATTGTCTTGACATACTCAACAAGTTCAAAAGATCCCAAATGCACAAGATTGACAGTTGAATTTCCCAGTCAATTGATCAATTTTGAATGTATACTGAAAAGTCGAACTTTGACTTTTTGGTCAAAATCAAGTGTCAAGATTCATTTTTCATCAAAACATATCAAATCATGAAACTTGTTCATCAAGGAATCTAGAATTGCAAATTAGGGTTTGAAATGAAGATTTTTCATAACTTAGAATTTTTCTAAGTTATGAAAAACCCTAATTTTTTCCTAACTTTGCCCCATTTTCTCACCAAGATTCATTTGGATTCAAGCAAAAGTCAAAACATGAAAGTTGTAGTACAGTGAAAAATCAACAACTTTGATTCACAAAGTTTTCCCAAAAGAAGCTTGTAGCTCAAGTTATAATTTTTGGAACAAGGGTACCAAACCATTCTTAACTTAGAGAAATTTTGAACCATTTTAGGCAGGATTTTTGCCTAACTTCAAGACCATTTTTCACATGCTTCCACTTGGAATTTAAATTTGCATTTCAAAGATGGATTGTAGTACACATTCCAAGATTTCCAAAATGTCCAAGAACTCATCAAACAACCTCATGGTTAGGGAGAATCGAATTTGGCAAGTTGGGAAAAACTCACTTTGTTTAAGGCCAAGTTTCATGTTCATACACTTAAGCAATTTTGAACTCAGCTTGCATTCCTTGATTACAGGTCCTATATCCCATTTGCACTCATAAATTTAATGCTAACTCATTGTGCCAAGGCCTTATTTTGTGTGTCCAAGCATTATATGCAAGATTAAGCCATTTTTAGATAAAGCATTTTTGCCATTTTTGAAAAGTTAAACTTTATGTCAAATGCAAATCCAAGCAAGTACAATGCAAATCCTTTTGGCACAAGTTTATGAACTAATTACATTGATCAAGGCTAAGGTATGCAGCATAGATTGGGGGCCTGCATAAGTCTAAAAATCAAAGTTGACATTTGTTGCTTAAAGTTGAAGAAAGCTAGCATAACAACTAACAACTCTCATTCCTGTGAACCAGACCTTAAGCAAAGTTATCAAACACTTTCTAATCATCAAACCTAAGCTAAAACACGAGCAAACCATCTCCATTGCCTTCTCAAACACAGAACCACCATAAAACTGCAAAAACAGGGCATAAGCTACAGTTGGACTTCCATAGTTCATTCCACTTGTGCATTCTTGCTAAGACTTGTTCAAACACATCCAACATCATCCCTTGAAACTGTTCCAAGCCCTAAACAAGACCTGTAACATCCCTAGCTAACATCACCATTTTCATTTTTCTGGTTTTAGCAGTTGAAGTACCATAGCACGATTCTCTTGGTTTCTAAGCAAACTAAAGGTTGGAATAGCATCCTGAGACATCAAGGAAGCTATACAAATCATTACCTTGCCTTGTACTCATCTCCATTGTTGCACACGATTCCAACTGAACAGGTAAGTTCATGAACTCGTATCTCTCTATCCAGGCATTGTTAGGTTTAGATTTGTGAAGAAAATATGTCACATTCATAGCCCTGAACATGCCCATGTAATTAGTTTTCATTTATGTTATGTGTGCTATGAGAATTTGATGTCTGAACATGGAACAAAAACTAGGTCAGGAATTGGGGGAGAAGAAATTCTCTCTCATTTCTGAGAGTTAGATTGATTTCTTTATATGTCCAGAATCGTGGCTTCAAGCTCTACAGGTTTCATGTTGGAAGATTTGGCAAAAGATCAAGGAATCTGGAGATAGCAAACGCGTGTTTTTTGAACAGAAATGCTAGAGGTTGAAGATGACAGGGTCTTTGGGCTGGGCCTGTTTCATTTTTCTTATTTGCACCCTATGTTTACTTTTGAACCCCCTTGGCCCATTGTGCTTATTTGAGACATTTTCTTGACTTTTCTTTTTATTTCTGACTTATTTATTTTTTCTAATAATATTAAAAATATAAAAAATATTTTTCACACCATTTTTGTATTTATTAGGGATTTATTTGTTTAAATATATGTTTGTACATAAATAATACATAAATACTTTTATTTAAAAAATACTAAAATTAATACCAATACATTTTATTTTCTGATTTTTATTTTATTTTATCTTTTGAAAATATTTTATGAAAATATACTTTTTTTGTAAATATTAAATATTTTATTTTTATACATATTTAATATATCTATCATATAATATAAATATTTACATATTTATTAGGATATTTAGGATAAAAATACCAAAAATATATATTTTTATTTTTATTAATATTTAACATTAAAAATACCTTTTTGACAAATATACTTCTCTTTTATTTATTTTTTGTATATAATTAGTAAATATTGTATATAATACATAATAAATAATTAATACCTTTTATTTAGAAAAATTAGGGTTTTTGCCCTAAACATGAAATATTCAAAAATTAATTTTCTTTTAATTATTTTTATTTTATTTATGAATAAAATATACACTTACACAAAAATACTTTCACATACATATTGTTCCTTTCTTACATATCTTTATATTTATATTTGCGCAATTCAATTTGGTTGTAAATATTGGGTACCATCCTCTTATGAAGTCTCATCCCCATTTGAACATTTGTACCCCCCTTCCCATATATTGTGTTGTAATAATTTAGGAACTTTATTTTTCGCACTTTAAAGCTTTCTAATTATGCCATGTTAGAATTAGGGTTTGTATGCAAATCAATTAACCAAAATAGTTTGACCTAATTTCAAGATAAACAAGCATGAAAATGGACAACACCAATCACACTTGCACCCCTAGGGTATTCCACTTGTTGCCTTCAATAATGGACCATATTGCATGTTAGGTCTCTTTGGGCAAAACAAACACAATTCAAATGATCATAGTCCCTCGATGACGCTTTCGAAAGTTGCCTAAAAAATGTTCAAGTCCCTCAAAGGAAAATTGCCCAAAGATACTTGGCACTATTGCAATTATGGTCTAAACGATGACCCGCGCCCGTCCCTTTCACATCCTAACACAAGATTGTCCACCAAATGCAATGGTGGAACAAAATTGTTAAAAGGGTTAAAAACATAGGAGAAATCTTTGAGAAATTTAGGAGTAGACAAACTCTTAGTTACTTGAATCAAACTTGCAAAACAAAACACTTGCCTATTTTTCAAACCACATATCACTACACTTTCAAAACAACTTTCAAAAACAATGAAAACCTTTTCAAAAGACATACACCTTTGTATACATCCCAACATGGATCATTACAAAGGTTGCCACCACATTGGCTTCTTTTCAAAACATTTTCAAACCCACACACACAAAGCACCATTTCAAACAATTGAAAACTAAGGCAAGTTGATCTAAGCAAGTAACTAAGAGCCCATGGATAACCATGGATAGAAAGGGTGCTAATACCTTCCATTTCTATAATCTACTCCCCGAACCCAAGAAAACATCTCAAAGGTTTTTGCTGTGCTTTTTAAACCTTTCCTTAGGATAAAATAAAAAGTCGGTGGCGACTCTTGCTCAACCGAAACATTTGCGAATACAAAACGCAAAACCTCAAGTCAGTTCTCCCACCGTATCACAGAACTGGCGACTCTGCTGGGGAATTCTTTAAAGTGGAGTAACCTTAGGGCTTAGATCACCCTTGTTTTCAATTGTT
This sequence comes from Vicia faba, assembly GCA_948472305.1. Taxonomy (NCBI): domain Eukaryota; kingdom Viridiplantae; phylum Streptophyta; class Magnoliopsida; order Fabales; family Fabaceae; genus Vicia; species Vicia faba. The sequence goes on from OX451740.1 coordinate 1,267,914,759, forward strand.
TGCCTTGTTTGCTTTTATATTTGTGGGATTTGCATCGGAGTTTCATAGATCCTAACCCGGATCTGGGGAATATCCTTTTAGGTAGCATAATCTGTGAGGGACCTGTCCGGCGTAGACCGACATGGGTGAAGCAGTGGCTACGTTGGTGTGGCACCTTAGTCTGTACCGATATCCCTTGTGTTGCAACGAGGAGAATATGGGTCTTCTAAGGAGTCATTAAGCACCAACCGACCTTAGAACCCTAAATTGACCAAACTTGGCCATAGAACAGTAGCAGTATGCTACACTCATTGAGGCTAAACTCTCGCGATGGTTCTGGCCGCAAGAAAAGATTGCGATGCTAGAGTTATGACCGATTGAGGGTAGTCAATGATTTGAGATCCTCTAGAACCCAGTTACTTTTGATAGGACAGGTTTTAACCAACGAAACTAAAAGAGGGTAATACCTGAACTTCATGCTGGCCTGAAACCCAATGGTTGTCTTGTGTGACTTGTGTGCATTATCATGCTTGCCTTTGTGAATACTTGTGGTGTGCTTCATCATAGCATCATACCATCATACCATTGCATGCATCCTGTATAAGGACTGACCCATTTCAAAGACAAAAAAGTTTCATCTTTGCTCTGTTTTGTAGGACATCATGATGCCCGTGCGTAGGAATACTATCCGGTTCAATTTTGTTCAACCACCAACTTTGCTCAGGGATTTGGTTAATAGGATTCCAAACACTACTTCCTTCATCAACAGGCATGGTTCTCTCCTTGGTTTGATCACTTCAAAGTGGGACCAACAACTGATAAGTGTCTTGACCCAGTTTTATGATCCCCTGTATCATTGCTTTACCTTTCAAGACTTCCAGCTGGTTCCTACCCTGGAAGAATTCTCTTATTTGCTTGGGATCCCTGTTTTGGAGCAGACTCCATTCACTGGTTGGGAGAAGGCTCTTAGGCCTGAAGAGGTTGCTGCAGTCCTCCCCTTGACCAAAGAAGAGGTATTGGCTAACTGGGAAACTAGAAGTGGAGTTGAGGGCTTTTTGGTTAAGTTTCTGGTTGGCAAAGCTAATGGTTTCTGGAACGACTTAGACTTCAAGGCGTACGAAAACATTCTGGCTCTTTTAATCTATGGTCTGGTACTGTTTCCAAATCCTGACACCTTTATCAGTATCTATGCCATAAGGATCTTCATGTCTCGGAATCCTGTACCCACTATTTTGGGTGATATCCTGCAACAACTCTATGCTCGTACTGCCCGAGGACGGGGAACTCCATGGTGTTGTGTCCCTTTGCTAGTAAGGTGGTTTATTTCGCACCTTCCTAAGTTTGTGCTGAAGAATGAAGAAGGAAAGGGTTGGGCTCATAGTTTAATGTCTCTCACTGATAATGACATCACTTGGACTCTCAGAGGTTTGGATGAGGTAGTTGTTATTGATCGTTGCGGAGAATACCCTAATGTTCCATTGATCGGCATCCAGGGAGGAATCTCTTATAATCCATGTTTAGCTCTCCATCAGTTTGGAAGAGCCAGAAGAGTAGGGCCTCATGAGATGTTGGTTCCTCACTTCCATTTTGAATTTCAGGTAGACAGTGACAAACTACGCCATGGATTCATTAAGGCTTGGGACAGAATTCACAAAGCTGACCCACATGAGTTGGGACCAAAGACTTATCTACCAATGGAACCCTATTGCAGATGGGTCCGCATCCGTGCTCAGAAGTTAGGTATGCCATACGAAGCTTCCAGACCTATCATTCTTGAATCTCCTGATGAAGACGGGGTTCCTCCAACTGTTCTCCCTCCTCAGATACCCACTGATTTTGACACATTGAAGAGATCTTGGGCGCAGCTAAAGGAAGAACAAGATTTTTATCGGGAAAAGTTCAACGAACAGGAACGGAAGATCCAGAGGCTGACTAAGCAATTGGAGGAAGAGCGGGTTCTGAATGACTATATCCATACTGAGAAGAGGAGGCCATGGGAGCACTGAGGGGCTTTGAATATTTCCTTTTACAGCTTTTATTTCCTTTTCAGTATTTTTCATTCCTGTAATGCCTAAGGGCAAGTTGTTGAACAGTTTAAAATTTGAATCTAATGAAGTGTGTTTCCCTTTTGTCTACAAAGTTGAATCTCGTTTGTCTTTGAAAACATAAAACATACGCATCTCATTGCATCATATGCATAACAGGTACCTTTTTCCACAGGTTGCTTAATCTTCTTCGCTGTTTATTTGAACAGTCATCATGAATCCAGAAACATCCAGTGAGCAAGCAATCAAGGCCCTCCAGGCCCAGAGTGCCCAGTTTCAAGAGATGGTCATGAGCCTGGCTCAAGGTCAACAAGAGTTGAAGGCTTTGCTCTTAAAGAAGAAGAAGAAGAAGAGGACTGCGTTGTTCAACACTGGACGCAGGTTTGGGAACACACTCCATAACGAGGCTGATCCAACTACTTCCTCTGCAGAGAAAGACAGTCCCCAAGGGGGAGGGGCTCCTAGTCCTGCAGTCTCTGACAACGAGACGGATTACAATGACGAACAATACCCTCCTGCTGCTGACAGATACAAGCAATTAGAGGACCGCTTGAGTGCCATGGAGATTCAGAATGTGCCGGGGTTGGATTTCGGAGATTTAGGGTTGTCTTCTGGGGTGGTAATCCCACACAAGTTCAAGGCGCCTGCCTTTGCCAAATACGACGGGGCTTCCTGTCCAAAGCTGCACCTCAGATCGTACGTAAGGAAGATCCAACCTTACACGGCAGACAAAAATCTTTGGATCCACTTCTTCCAAGATAGCCTTTCGGGGTCACAACTTGAGTGGTTCTCTCAGCTAGATGGAACCAGTATCCGACATTGGGAAGATTTGGCTACCGCATTTTATAGACAATATCAATACAACTCTGACCTCGCTCCTACGCGTACCCAACTTCAGGGTATGTCATTAGGAACGGGCGAAGGATTCAAAGAATATGCGCAAAAATGGAGAGATTTGGCTGGCAGGGTGCAGCCTCCATTGACTGACCGTGAACTGGTTGACATGTTTCTGGGGACCTTGTCCGGTCCATTCTTCAATCATCTGGTTGGTAATTCCTCCGCTGGGTTTACGGATTTGATCCTGACGGGTGAAAGGATAGAAGCTGGCATCAGGTCAGGAAAGATACAGAAAGCTGCCTCCGCAAGTACTGAGAAGAGGCCTTTCAAGAAGGAAGCTAGTGCTGTCTATGGACCTAGAAGACAAGTCAAGCCAGAAAGCCGCCAAGCCGTCAATGCCTTGGTAATTTCAAAACCTGTTGCTGCTCCACAGCAGTACAATCAACAAAGGGGTGAGAGGCCCAAGAGGAAGTACACTCGGCTGAGTATGACCTTGTCACAAATCTTACCGCAACTGCTATCAACCAACTTGGTGACCATCAAAGAGGCTCCAAAGGTCGTGAATACTGCCTCTCCTAAGTATAACCCAAATGCCCGTTGTGCTTATCATTCTGATAGCCCCGGGAATACTACTGATGATTGCTGGGCCCTGAGAAATAAGGTCCAAGACCTTATTGATGTGAAGGAAATTCAGTTTGAAGCGCCTGAGAGGCCAAATGTCGTAACTGCTCCTATGCCCCAGCATAGAGTAAATGTCGTCGAGGAAGATTTGTATGCTGTTTCGGTGAATGATGTTGCTACCCCTCTATTGGCTGTTAAGAGGAACCTACTGCTAGCCGGTTTATTTCCGGGTTGTAGCAAGGGTTGCCTCCTGTGTGCTGTTATCCCTACTGGTTGTCCGCTGCTGAAATCAGGCATCCAAAGCCTGATGGATAGCAAAGAAATTCTATTCAAGAAAACTGCTGTTCCGTTTGTTTCCGCTGAAGAAGTATCTGTCGTCACAATTTTCAACAATCCTACCAAGGCTCTCCCAAGGAAGCCAGTCAAAATTATGTCTGTTGCACCCATTACCATTACTGTTCCGGGGCCTCTCCCCTATGAATCTGACAAGGTTGTCCCATGGCACTATGGGGCAGACGTGTATGTGCTTGGAGTGAAGCAGGAGTTCAACACCGGTACCAGTATCAGTAACATCACTGGTCCCGCCAAGATTACTCGCAGTGGCAGGCTTTTCTCGCCTGACATTGCGCCACCAGTTATCCGAAAACCTCTTATCATCACACCCGCAAGTGTGCATGTTCCAAATCAAGTTCCTGTGTCTACTACTGCCGCCGAGTCCTCTGATGCTCGGGGCAAAGAAGCTGCTACCGATTTGCCTGCCCGGACGGAGGCACCAAAAAAGACCGCTGTCGAAGCCTCCAAGCAAGAGATGGAGGAAATCCTTAAAATCATTAAAAAGAGTGACTTCAATGTCGTTGAACAGCTGGGGCATACCCCCTCCAAAATCTCTATGCTATCATTGCTGCTGTGCTCAGAGGCCCACGCCAAGGCCCTGATTTCATTTATGAAAACGGCCCATGTGCCGCAGGAGACCTCTGCAGATCAATTCACTGACTGTGTGGCTAATTTGACAGCTGACAATGGTTTGGGTTTCTCGGATGCAGACCTTACTGCCAAAGGAAAAAACCACAATGATGCCCTGCATGTTTCCATAGAATGCAGGGGCACTACTCTTGCACACGTGTTGGTGGATACCGGTTCTTCCCTGAATGTATTGCCCAAGAAGGCCTTAGATAGGTTGGATTGCGAGGGCCTGGAATTGAAACCTAGTAACATCGTTGTTAGAGCCTTCGACGGTTCTAAGAGAATGGTGCATGGTGAGGTAGACATTCCTATCCGTGTGGGTTCCCAAGTTTTCGACTCAACGTTCTATGTGATGGATATTCGTCCATCTTATTCCTACTTGTTGGGTCGACCTTGGATTCACAAAGCTGGGGCGGTAACATCCACTCTACACCAAAAGCTCAAATACCCTGTCAAGGGGAAGATTGTTACTGTGCAGGGTGAGGAGGAATACATGGTAAGTCATCTGAATTCATTCCGGTATATCGAGATGGACGGGGAGTTTATTGAAACCCCCTTTCAACATTTTGAAGAAGTACCTCCAACATTGGCGTCAGCTGAGACAGTGGTTGAGGAAGACTTTCCTTTGAAGATGGCTTCCTTGAAGGATGCCCGGGCTGTAATCGAGAAAGGCAAATGTGCAAACTGGGGTCAGCTTCCTGACTTCACTCAAAAGAACGACAAGTTTGGGCTGGGCTTCACTGCAGAGGCTCAGAGGGCTGTTCGCAAAGAAAGGATCAGAAAGGCTCCGGTGTTCATCACCAACCCAAGGGTGAATGCTATCGAGGAGGACGTAGAGGAAGTAGAATTTGACAGTTGGATCTATCCGACAACCAGCAACGGACCAAGCAACTGGACGGCAAAAGATTTTACACCTATTACATTTGTCACGCAGTAATTAACTCTTTTGTGTTCAATTTGTAACAAACAATATGTTGAAACTTTTATTGGCTCGGTGTCCTACCCGGGGCACCGTGGCTCCATTTGTGAGGACTTTTTGTATGACAATTCCATATATCATTAATCAAAACATTGGACGTTTGTTGCATTTCAAATCTTGTGCTCTTTTTCTTTGTGTTATATATTGCAAAACAACTATATTTACACACACTCACTTATACAGGTTTCAATCCACTTTGGATCTCACTGGTAACAGCTCTGCTACTGCCAGTTATGACTTCGAAAATCCGATCAACTTAGCCGAAGACGAAGGTGAAGATGATTGCGAAGTGCCTGGTGAACTCGCAAGACTGCTACTCCAGGAAGAGAGGGCCATTCAGCCGCATGAAGAGCCGGTGGAAACAGTGAACCTGGGTACTGAGACAGATAGAAAAGAAGTCAAGATTGGTGCCAATCTAGAGCTCAGTGTGAAGCAACGATTGATCCAGATGCTGCATGATTACATGGAAATCTTTGCTTGGTCTTACGAAGACATGCCTGGTTTGGATGCCGACATTGTAGTTCATCACCTGCCTACCAAGGAAGACTGCCCTCCGGTAAAGCAGAAGGTCCGTCGCATGCGTCCAGAGATGTCCGAAAAGATCAAAGCTGAGGTTATGAAGCAATTCGATGTCGGGTTTCTAGCAGTGACTTCTTACCCTCAGTGGGTTGCCAACGTGGTGCCAATGCCGAAGAAGGACGGTAAGGTCAGAATGTGTGTCGACTACAGGGATTTGAACAGGGCCAGCCCTAAAGATGATTTCCCTCTACCTCACATCGACGTTCTTGTTGACGATACTGCTCAACACAAGGTGTTCTCCTTCATGGATGGTTTTTCGGGGTATAATCAGATCAAGATGGCTCCTGAAGATATGGAAAAGACTACCTTTGTTACTCAGTAGGGCACCTTCTGTTACAAGGTCATGCCATTCGGGTTGAAAAATGCTGGGGCAACCTACCAACGTGCCATGGTCGCTTTATTTCATGATATGATCCATCATTAGATTGAGGTGTATGTCGATGATATGATTGCAAGGTCCCAAACTGAGGAGGAACACCTTGACCATCTGCGGAAGCTGTTTGACCGACTGAAATTGTATAAGCTGAGGTTGAACCCTAACAAATGCACCTTTGGGGTGAGATCTGGAAAATTGCTAGGTTTCATTGTAAGTGACAAAGGTATTCAAGTGGACCCTGCCAAGGTTAAAGCCATTCAAGAGATGCCAGTTCCTAAGACAGAGAAAGAAGTCCGAGGCTTTCTAGGACGACTGAATTACATTGCCCGATTCATCTCGCATCTAACTGCTACCTGTGAGCCAATCTTCAAATTGCTGAAGAAAGATCAAGTAGTACGTTGGAATGATGAATGCCGGGCTGCTTTCGAAAAGATAAAGGAATATCTCCAAGAGCCACCCATTCTTATGCCACCAGTGGAAGGGAGACCTCTAATACTATACTTGACAGTGCTTGACAATTCAATGGGGTGTGTGCTGGGGCAGCATGACGAGTCTGGCCGAAAAGAGCACTCTATTTATTACCTGAGCAAAAAGTTTACCGACTGTGAGTCTCGGTACTCACTGCTCGAGAAAACTTGCTGCGCTCTGGTATAGGCTGCTCGCCGGCTGAGACAGTATATGTTGACTCACACTACTCTGTTGATTTCAAAAATGGATCCAATCAAGTACATATTCGAAAAGCCTGCTCTGTCTGGAAGAATAGCAAGATGGCAAATGATCTTGAAAGAATATGATATCCAGTACACAACTCAAAAAACAATTAAGGGAAGTGTATTGGCAGATCATTTGGCACACCAACCTGTGGACGATTACCAATCATTGAACTTCGAATTTCCAGACGAAGATATCATGGTAGTAACTGATTGTGAAGTACCTGGACCGGATGAAGGACCTGAGGAAGGATCCCAATGGTCTATGCACTTTGACGGAGCCTCCAACACTTTGGGTAATGGTGTCGGCGCTGTGATCATATCCCCCAAAGGCACTCATACTCCACTCACCGCCCGGCTGTGTTTCAACTACACCAACAACATGGCAGAATATGAGGCATGCATCATGGGTCTTCAAGCTGCGATTGACTTAAGGATCAAGTTTCTGAGTGTCTTCGGAGATTCCGCTCTCGTGATCAATCAGATCAAAGGGGAGTGGGATACGAAACACCCAAATCTTATTCCTTACAAGGAGTATGTGTTGACTTTACTTCCCCACTTTGAAGAGATAACTTTTGAGCATTTCCCAAGAGAGGAGAATCAGTTAGCGGACGCACTAGCTACGATGTCTTCAATGTTCAAAGTCAAATGGGACAACGAGGCTCCCCGGATCATTATCTGGAAGTTGGACGAACCTGCATACTGTTGCGATCTTGAGGCCAAAGAGGTAACCGAAAAACCCTGGTATCATGAGGTGAAGAGATACTTGGAAGCCCAGGAATACCCTGAAGGTGCGTCTGTCAATGACAAGAAGTTCCTAAGAAGGTTTGCGGCAAAATTCTTCCTCAGCAACGACATTCTCTACAAACGAAACCATGATTCAACTTTATTGCGTTGTGTGGATAAGACTGAAGTAGAGAAGATCATGGTAGAGCTACATGAAGGCACATTCGGAACACATTCCAGTGGACACACCATGGCAAAGAAAATCCTTCGGGCAGGATATTTCTGGTCCACAATGGAAGCCGACTGTTACCAACATTCTCGAACTTGTCATAAATGCCAGATCTATGCTGATAAAGTGCATATCCCCCCGGTTCCTCTGAACGTGTTGACGGCACCTTGGCCTTTTGCAATGTGGGGCATTGATATGATCGGCGAGATCCGACCGACGGCATCCAACGGGCATCGCTTCATCTTGGTAGCGATTGATTATTTCACGAAGTGGGTAGAAGCAGCTTCCTACGCCACCGTAACCAAGAGCGTCGTGGCACGTTTCATTCGGCATAACCTGATCTCTCGGTACGGCGTCCCAGAAAGGATCATTACGAACAATGGTACCAATCTTAACAACAAGATGATCACTGAGCTCTACGAGCAATTCAATATACAGCACCATAACTCTTCTCCTTACCGGCCGAAGATGAATGGGGCCGTAGAAGCAGCTAATAAAAACATCAAAAAGATTGTGCAGAAGATGACAGTGACCTATAAAGATTGGCACGAAATGTTACCATTTGCTCTTCATGGGTACCGTACCTCAGCAAGGACGTCAACCGGGGCAACTCCTTTTTCCTTGGTCTATGGTATGGAGGCAGTCCTGCCGATTGAAGTCCAGATACCCTCTCTCCGGATAATGAAGGATGCAGACTTGAGTGAAGATGACTGGATCCAGACTCGACTTGATCAATTAAACCTAATTGACGAAAAGAGACTCACCGCTATCTGTCATGGTCAGACGTACCAAAAACGGATGATCAGGGCATTTAACAAGAAAGTCAGACCACAAGAATATCAAGTTGGGGACCTGGTAATCAAGCGCATCATCCTTCCTCAAAGTGATCCCCGGGGCAAATGGACCCCTACGTACGAAGGGCCATTTGTGGTTAAACATGTGTTCTCAGGAGGAGCCATGATTCTAACCACCATGGATGGTGACGACCTTCCTCACCCCGCCAATGCAGACATAGTAAAAAGATACTACGCGTGAATAAAAAGACCCGCTAGGTTGACATACCTAGGCAAAAATAAGGGCTTCCCGGCGAACCAAAAGGGTTCGGGCAAAAATAAGGGATGAAATGAAAAAAATCTGTACACCCGGCAAGTCGAAAACCTGAAAAGGCGGCTTGGGCAAAAATGGGTATCCCGGTGGACTGAAAACCCGAAAGGGCGGTCCAGGAAAAAGTTAGGGATAAAGCGTAACACTATGTCTCATTGGATCACCTTCAATCCAGAATTCGGCATCATCTATCTGGCTCAGACTTCGGCATCGATCAATCAGCTTCATCTTCAACCAAGCAGCAAAGTGATGAGACGCTTGAAGATATAAAGGCAATAGCAGAGTTGGAACCGAGTGGGAATATTTTTCACATAGCTGTTTTGTTTCCTTTTCAAAATTGTATAAACTTTATGATTTTCGGCGGCGTTCTCTTACTAGGACGTCAACCTCTTGTACAAAAAGCCTATTCACAGGCAAAATTCAAAATCAATACAAATTCACTTTTCCAAACAAATTGCCAATTGTTTTTCCTTTTTCTGTTTTGTCTTGCGAAGAACGTCCAATGTTCATTTTTGATATATGCATTTGACATTAAAATTGCTAATTCATAAATGCTTGCATACGAAACAAAAGACTAATTACAAATGACATCAGAAACAGGGGCAATGTAGAATTGTCCAGGCGGTCTAGTTGCTTTGTCCGCCAAGGTACCAAGATAGGTCCAACTGAAGAATGTGACCAAATTACTTCAACTCCCCACAGAGTAAGACAAGATTCAGCAATTCTCTCCCCAGGAAGAGTTAGTCTATCATCAGCCCTACAATAGGCACCCTGTTCCCCTAGCAAGTCAGCAATACTCTTCTCCAGCAAAGTTGGTCTACGGTCAGTCTAAGGGAAGTTGAGTATCCCCAGAAGATATCAACATTCCCCAGCGGAGTATAGGCATTCATCAGCAAGCATCCCCGGCAGTCTTGATCTAAGATTGTTCCCCGGCGGAATACGGACACTCCAGTGGAACAATTTTCCAATACAGTCCGAAAGTTTCCCCAGGAAATTTGGAACCTATATCCCCAGCAGGTCTTGAAGCTTATCCCCAGTAGATTCTGGAAGCTTTTCCCCTGTAAAGTACGGACGTCCCTCCCAGGCTTTATTCAAAGTTTTTCCTCACAAGGGCTTATAACTGGGTTATCCTCAGCTAATTGCCACGGAAGATCGCCCTCGGCGAAGTTCTTTCAATCCCCAGCGGAGTTCATCAAAGTTCCCCAACGTAACTTATCAACACAATCCCCAGCGGAGTTTATCATTGTTATCCCCAGCGGAGTTTATCATTTTTATCCCCAGCGGAATCCATCATCGAAATCCTCAGCGGAGCTCTCATCAAAACTTCAGCGAAGTATCTCTTCCCACAGAGTATTTCCCCTCAGAGTAATCTCTCCAACAAGTTTATTACCCAACGGAGTCGTCTTCTCCTACCAGTGTATTCTTGCGATCCATCATCCCCAGCGGAAGCGAAGAACTTTACTCTTCAAACGTCAGCCCAGGATTTAATTCCCCAGCCGATCGCCAAGGATTTATTTTCCTAGACAAAAATACATTCATAAACATTTCACATTTCATACATCTTGCTTACATACATGATAAAGTGCATACAACACTATCTCATTTTGAACATCATGACATCATGCATTTCATACATCATGACATTGCATACAACTGATGTTTTGCCTCTTCAGGGAAAAAGACAACCCAAAAGACAACTACCTTCAACTGTCACAATTCCAGATTCGATTCCTGTATCTAGCCAGGGCACATCTGTGGGTGATCAGTTTCCAGACTCGATTCCTGTATCTAGCCAGGGCACGTCTGAAGAGTTTGAAGATTCGATTCCTGTATCCAGCCAGGGCATATCTGTTGACGACTATTTCCAGATTCGATTCCTGTATCCAGCCAGGGAACATCTGAAGAGTTTGAAGATTCAATTCCTGTATCCAGCCAGGGCATATCTGTTGACGACTATTCCAGATTCGATTCCTGTATCCAGCCAGGGCACATCTGAAGAGTTTGAAGATTTGATTCCTGTATCCAGCCAGGGCATATCTGTTGACGACTAGTTCCAGATTTAATACCTGTATCCAGCCAGGGCATATCTGCGAGAAACCGATTGTAGACTCGACACCTGTATCTAGCCAGGGAATGTCTGCATGAAGAGATTGAAGATCAACACCTGTAACAAGCCAGGAAAACATCTGTCTTTCTCAAAATACACAAGTTCTCGCTAAGGAATCTCTTATGCGATCAACACTTCCAAATGGCATCTATAAGCCCATTCCCGACAAGTTTTTGTCACGCCTTCAGATGGCATCTATAATCCCATTCCCGACATCACATTTGCTGATAATCCAACATGCGAGTGCAAATTTTCGGGCACTCTAGTGTCCAATCGCCTTTTACACTCGAGTCACGAAAGGCAAACTTGCCAATCTAACTCTTCAGGTTCAAGAAGATTGAACAGGGGCAACTGTTGTACCCCAAAATTTGCCCTCCCATTTCCTCAACATTTTCTCATCATAAGACCCTTGGAGCTCAAGATCCAGTTAGGGTTTCCTCTGCTCAAGACTTCTCCTTGCACTGTTGACCCAAATTAGGGTTTGTGTTTGCACAAAGATATTTTGACCTAAAATGCCTAAGATGACTTTCATGCTTCATGTTGGACTCCCAAGTTTATCCATACCAAGTTTCAAGTCTTGATTCCAAATTTTGCCCAGTCAATTGGACAGTTGACCTAGAAATCAGCTGTATTGGGGAAAAAAAGTCAATTGTGGCCAATTGACAGTCAAATCTCATGAAAATTGACCCACATCAACATTATGAACTCACATGGACCATTTGATCAAGTTTGGATCACAATTCCACAAGAAATTTGATCAGATCACCAAAAGGGCAAAATGGTCATTTTTAGGGTTTTGACTGCACAAAGGCAATTTTTGACTGTTTGACCTAGCCAATGGCAAACCAAGCTCACATATGGACTCAAGGACCCCATGGAATTGTCTTGACATATTCAACAAGTTCAAAAGATCCCAAATGCACAAGATTGACAGTTGAATTTCCCAGTCAATTGATCAATTTTGAATGTATACTGAAAAGTCGAACTTTGACTTTTTGGTCAAAATCAAGTGTCAAGATTCATTTTTCATCAAAACATGTCAAATCATGAAACTTGTTCATCAAGGAATCTAGAATTGCAAATTAGGGTTTGAAATGAAGATTTTTCATAACTTAGAATTTTTCTAAGTTATGAAAAACCCTAATTTTTTCCTAACTTTGCCCCACTTTCTCACCAAGATTCATTTGGATTCAAGCAAAAGTCAAAACATGAAAGTTGTAGTACAGTGAAAAATCAACAACTTTGATTCACAAAGTTTTCCCAAAAGAAGCTTGTAGCTCAAGTTACAATTTTTGGAACAAGGGTACCAAACCATTCTTAACTTAGAGAAATTTTGAACCATTTTAGGCAGGATTTTTGCCTAACTTCAAGACCATTTTTCACATGCTTCCACTTGGAATTTAAATTTGCATTTCAAAGATGGATTGTAGTACACATTCCAAGATTTCCAAAATGTCCAAGAACTCATCAAACAACCTCATGGTTAGGGAGAATCGAATTTGGCAAGTTGGGAAAAACTCACTTTGTTTAAGGCCAAGTTTCATGTTCATACACTTAAGCAATTTTGAACTCAGCTTGCATTCCTTGATTACAGGTCCTATATCCCATTTGCACTCATAAATTTAATGCTAACTCATTGTGCCAAGGCCTTATTTTGTGTGTCCAAGCATTATATGCAAGATTAAGCCATTTTTAGATAAAGCATTTTTGCCATTTTTGAAAAGTTAAACTTTATGTCAAATGCAAATCCAAGCAAGTACAATGCAAATCCTTTTGGCACAAGTTTATGAACTAATTACATTGATCAAGGCTAAGGTATGCAGCATAGATTGGGGGCCTGCATAAGTCTAAAAAGCAAAGTTGACATTTGTTGCTTAAAGTTGAAGAAAGCTAGCATAACAACTAACAACTCTCATTCCTGTGAACCAGACCTTAAGCAAAGTTATCAAACACTTTCTAATCATCAAACCTAAGCTGAAACACGAGCAAACCATCTCCATTGCCTTCTCAAACACAGAACCACCATAAAACTGCAAAAACAGGGCATAAGCTGCAGTTGGACTTCCATAGTTCATTCCACTTGTGCATTCTTGCTAAGACTTGTTCAAACACATCCAACATCATCCCTTGAAACTGTTCCAAGCCCTAAACAAGACTTGTAACATCCCTAGCTAACATCACCATTTTCATTTTTCTGGTTTTGCAGTTGAAGTACCATAGCACGATTCTCTTGGTTTCTAAGCAAACTAAAGGTTGGAATAGCATCCTGAGACATCAAGGAAGCTATACAAATCATTACCTTGCCTTGTACTCATCTCCATTGTTGCACACGATTCCAACTGAACAGTAAGTTCATGAACTCGTATCTCTCTATCCAGGCATTGTTAGGTTTAGATTTGTGAAGAAAATATGTCACATTCATAGCCCTGAACATGCCCATGTAATTAGTTTTCATTTATGTTATGTGTGCTATGAGAATTTGATGTCTAACATGGAACAAAAACTAGGTCAGGAATTGGGGGAGAAGAAATTCTCTCTCATTTCTGAGAGTTAGATTGATTTCTTTATATGTCCAGAATCGTGGCTTCAAGCTCTACAGGTTTCATGTTGGAAGATTTGGCAAAAGATCAAGGAATCTGGAGATAGCAAACGCGTGTTTTTTGAACAGAAATGCTAGAGGTTGAAGATGACAGGGTCTTTGGGCTGGGCCTGTTTCATTTTTCTTATTTGCACCCTATGTTTACTTTTGAACCCCCTTGGCCCATTGTGCTTATTTGAGACATTTTCTTGACTTTTCTTTTTATTTCTGACTTATTTATTTTTTCTAATAATATTAAAAATATAAAAAATATTTTTCACACCATTTTTGTATTTATTAGGGATTTATTTGTTTAAATATATGTTTGTACATAAATAATACATAAATACTTTTATTTAAAAAATACTAAAATTAATACCAATACATTTTATTTTCTGATTTTTATTTTATTTTATCTTTTGAAAATATTTTATGAAAATATACTTTTTTTGTAAATATTAAATATTTTATTTTTATACATATTTAATATATCTATCATATAATATAAATATTTACATATTTATTAGGATATTTAGGATAAAAATACCAAAAATATATATTTTTATTTTTATTAATATTTAACATTAAAAATACCTTTTTTACAAATATACTTCTCTTTTATTTATTTTTTGTATATAATTAGTAAATATTGTATATAATACATAATAAATAATTAATACCTTTTATTTAGAAAAATTAGGGTTTTTGCCCTAAACATGAAATATTCAAAAATTAATTTTCTTTTAATTATTTTTATTTTATTTTTGAATAAAATATACACTTACACAAAAATACTTTCACATACATATTGTTCCTTTCTTACATATCTTTATATTTATATTTGCGCAATTCAATTTGGTTGTAAATATTGGGTACCATCCTCTTATGAAGTCTCATCCCCATTTGAACATTTGTACCCCCCTTCCCATATATTATGTTGTAATAATTTAGGAACTTTATTTTTCGCACTTTAAAGCTTTCTAATTATGCCATGTTAGAATTAGGGTTTGTATGCAAATCAATTAACCAAAATAGTTTGACCTAATTTCAAGATAAACAAGCATGAAAATGGACAACACCAATCACACTTGCACCCCTAGGGTATTCCACTTGTTGCCTTCAATAATGGACCATATTGCATGTTAGGTCTCTTTGGGCAAAACAAACACAATTCAAATGATCATAGTCCCTCGATGACGCTTTCGAAAGTTGCCTAAAAAATGATCAAGTCCCTCAAAGGAAAATTGCCCAAAGATACTTGGCACCATTGCAATTATGGTTTAAACGATGACCCGCGACCGTCCCTTTCACATCCTAACACAAGATTGTCCACCAAATGCAATGGTGGAACAAAATTGTTAAAAGGGTTAAAAACATAGGAGAAATCTTTGAGAAATTTAGGAGTAGACAAACTCTTAGTTACTTGAATCAAACTTGCAAAACAAAACACTTGCCTATTTTTCAAACCACATATCACTACACTTTCAAAACAACTTTCAAAAACAATGAAAACCTTTTCAAAAGACATACACCTTTGTATACATCCCAACATGGATCATTACAAAGGTTGCCACCACATTGGCTTCTTTTCAAAACATTTTCAAACCCACACACACAAAGCACCATTTCAAACAATTGAAAACTAAGGCAAGTTGATCTAAGCAAGTAACTAAGAGCCCATGGATAACCATGGATAGAAAGGGTGCTAATACCTTCCATTTCTATAATCTACTCCCCGAACCCAAGAAAACATCTCAAAGGTTTTTGCTGTGCTTTTTAAACCTTTCCTTAGGATAAAATAAAAAGTCGGTGGCGACTCTTGCTCAACCGAAACATTTGCGAATACAAAACGCAAAACCTCAAGTCAGTTCTCCCACCGTATCACACATACGACTAAATCTTTACCTTTCAGGGAAATATGCAATCAAGTTCTCACAAGTTCTCTCTGGTTCAGTCAAACCGACACCAAGGTTTCTATTCCAATTGAAGATACTCCAACACTCTTCAAGATTTTCTCTGGTTCAGTCAAACTGACACTAAGGTTTCTATTCTAGTTGAAGATGTTCTAAGACTTTCGTTTGGGTCAGCCGAATCGCCGCTAAGATTCCCCTGATTTCTATGATAGTCAAAGCTAATTCGAGACCTCTCCTGGGTTCAGTCAAATCGATACTAAGATTTCTCTCCCAGTTGAAGATAACTCGAGACCTTTCCCTGGTTCAATCAAATTGATACCAAGATTTCTATTCCAGTTAAAAAAAACTATGAAGCCCGAAAATTGACCGGATAATAGTCAACCAATAATGCATCATACTGTGAAGTATGGGACACGACCGAATAACAGTACAAAATACTACGAAGCCTGGAGTCGACCAGATAGTGGTATATCTAAAATTCAAGCTATGAAGCCTGGAAATCGACCGAATAATATATTCATTTCTCCAAAATACTACGAAGCCTGGAATCAACCAGATAGTGGTATATCTCAAATTCAAGCTATGAAGCCCGATAATCGACCGGATAATATCTTAACTTCCCCAAATCACCGAAGCCTGGAAATCGACCAGATAACGGTA
This sequence comes from Vicia faba, assembly GCA_948472305.1. Lineage (NCBI taxonomy): Eukaryota > Viridiplantae > Streptophyta > Magnoliopsida > Fabales > Fabaceae > Vicia > Vicia faba. The sequence goes on from OX451740.1 coordinate 1,267,931,165, forward strand.
TAAGACGTTGTGAAGTCTGGAGCACGACCGGATTGCGGCAAGAGACACTGTGAAACCTGGAGCACGACCAGATAATAGTATGAGGTACTGCGAAGCTTGGAATTCGACCAGATAGCAATTTACTCGGCCAATTACTATTGAAGCCTAGAAACAACCGGATGTTAGTATGCCTTAAATCCAAACCTGGATGCGACCGGATAACCACTTAATTCCTTCTGAAGCCTGGAGCACGACCAGATAACAGTTTTTGAGATTGCAAAGCCTAGAGCACGACCATATAGCAAGTTTAATCTCATCTCCCCAGTAAGTCACTGTGAAACCTGGAGCATGACCAGATAGCAGTCAGTCTTATTATCCTCAGCAAATCACTGTAAGGCCTAGAGCACGACCAAATATAAGTTCATTTTCATCTCCTAGACTAAGAGATGATTCCCCAGTAGAGTAACGAACAACTGAAGTTCCTAAAATTCAATTTATCCGAAGATAGAGACCAACATTCCTCAGCATATTCCTCCTCAATGACAGGAACAAGAATTCTCATCAAAGGAATATCTCAAGAAATCAACATCCTCTAGATGGAATCTTTAAGCCCATCTCCGGTGATTCTCTGTAATATCTTCCGGATGGCATCTTTAAGCCCATCTCCAGTGACCTTCCATCATCTCCTCCAAATGGCATCTGTAAGCTCATTCCCGATACTACCTATACAGTCCAGCACCATCTCAGACGAGTGCAAATTTTTGGGCACTCTAGTGTTCAATCATCTTCCACCTTCAGATTACGAAAGGCAGACAACCAATCTACATCCTCAGGTTTAAGAAGATTGAACAGGGGCAACTGTTGTACCCCAAAATTTTCCCTCTCATTTTACTCAACACATTCCCATTGAGGTCCTCAACTTGCTCAAGGATGCCCAAGAGTTGACCAGACAAACTCTCTCCTAAGGCAATGTACCTCAAACTAGGGTTTCTATTTTCATTAGGATGTGGGAACTCCAAATGTCCCAAGTTCCTTCCATGGTCCCAATATGTTCTCAAGATCATTCATGTCAAGTTTCATGCCTTGCACAAGAAGTTTGCTTAGTCAATTGCCCAGATGCCTGAAAATCAATTGTACTAGGTCAAAAGTCAACTGTGGCCCACATACAATCAAACTTCAAGATTTTTGGTCAACATCAACAATTTGAAGTGATATCCATCATTTGATCAAGGGTTGATCATGATTCCCCAAGGAATGCTCCTAAGTCATCAAAACCCAAAAGTTGCTAAATTAGGGTTTCTAAGGAAAAAGTCAGCCAAACTTTAACCAGGCATAACTTTCTCATACTTTATCATAAATTTTCCATCCAAGGCTCATTTTGAATAGGATACAATTCCCTACAACTCATATGCATCCCACAAGTTCAAAATATGCACTCATCAAAAGATATGAATTTCTACATTATAGGTCCTTTTGAAAAGTCAACAAAAACACCTTTTGGGTCAAAGCTTCTTACATGAACATGGAAGACCCAATTGAGATGAAACCAAAAGTGTTGTTTATGGGATATCCTAATCTTTCTAAAAAGTCCAAGAACACCTCTCTAGGGTTAAAATTGGAGGAGATATGCCTTGTCAAAGTTGACCATTTTTGCAAAATTGCCAAAAGTCAAATCTGCTCAAAAGTGCATTTTTTGTCAAATGGGCCTAGCATTTCATGATTGCATCTTGCTTGTGACATGGTCCAAGACCCAAATAAGCATCTACACTTTATTTGCTTCATTATTTATTTTATTTTGATTTTTTATTATTTAAAATTCAAATTAAATCAAATAAATTGCAAAAAATATAAAAGATTGATGATCATATCAAATCGTGAAAGAGCAAATTAGAACAAATATGGCATGATTAGGCCTATTTTGGAAACATATCATACAAGAGAAAAATCAAACTAAATCTTGATGATCTTCAAAGATTTAAATTGTTTTTGTTGACCTAATATGCTCCACTATATTTACAGAACATAACCAAGGCGCAAGAATAAGGTTGGCAGGTCGTGAAAGCATCAAACAAAAACTGAAAAATTGACAAAAAGTGGTGGATCGATTTCAAGCTTAGAGAGAAATTCAAAGCATTTCAAAGCTACCAATCTTTTCCTAGACCTTCCCAGAAGCTAACACGGTCAATTTCAAGCCTTCCCAAGCCCAGAAATAGGGCATACGTGTCTCACAATTTGGTTCATCTTTTGAATCTGAGTTTGATAATTTACGCATAATTAATCACTTTCAAGCATAGTATTGTGTTTGTACTTACATTTGGAATGTTTTGGTTTAAGTAATTTTGCGCTTTGATGCCTCTATACGTGTTTGCCATTTTTAGGGTTTTCATGGTCGTTTTAGGGTTTTTCTCTACAGGTTAAATTGGCCCATGAAAAGGGTACTATGATGCTCGTGAGATCAAGACTGATTGATCTATGTACTCACAATTGATTTATCATGCTTGTTGTGAATTTTTGAAAGTTAAAGGGTTATAGCCATGGATGGTGTTCGTAGGTAAAAGTCGCAAACCTAAAACGAAGGACAGGGGAATAAGAAGATACGCGGCTGATATCCATTGGCCGGTTTGAATGGCTGGGCGCGTTTTGTTTGTTTCTGTTTATCCACTTGTTTTTATATATTATCAATTGTTTTTGTTTATATTAACAATTAAACACATATGGTCCAGTGGCAAAGGCGCACGTTTGTAAGCGAAAGGACCTGGGTTCGATCCCAGGTCCCATTGTTTTGTTATTTTCTTAATATTTAATTGCAGATCCCATGCATACACACTTCCAGGCGCCTACCATGCAACCCAGGATCCAGCCAATGGATTGTTCATACTCCAGATCCAACGCTCAATCAAAGGGAGTTCCATGATGCACCCTCCAAGTGTGGCGACACTGGATCCCACGCAAGGGTTGGGCTGACCAGGAATTTGGGCCTGAACAATTCAACATACACCCCCATTTTCAGCTTATAACACATTCCCAATTTCAATTTCTTTATTTTATTTTGTTTCTTTTATTTTAATTATTTACTAATTATTTCCTTTCATAAAATAACACAAAAAATTATTTTTTTTATTTAATCAAAAAATCATAAAAACATTAAAAATCCTATTTTTTTCATAAAAATATTTTATTTCCTTTATTAATTAGTTTAATTATTTAGGGAAATTTAATCCTTTTTTCATAATTTAAATCAATTAGAAATTAGGGTTTAATTTGTACATAACCTAATTTTTTCTCAAGAAATAACCTAAATATTTTTCAAGTAGATTTTTTAGGTTTTCTAATTATTCTCGCGTTTCATTCGCCGCGCGCTTTTAATTTCATTTTTATTATTATTGTAACTGCTCCGAGTTTGTAATAGTAATTAGGGTTCTAAATTTCCGCATTTTTATTTTTGGTCAAAATAATTATGTATCTGCAAAAGCCTTGTAATAGCTAGGACTTTTAACTTTCCCGCATTTTATTTTCGATAACTATAAACTGCCTAGATGTTAATAGGATTGTATGGAAAGACAAACTGATAATTAATACAGTAGAAAACCCTAAATGTGCAAAGATAAATTAACTGAAAATTACACTCACACATGCTCACTCCTAGGGTTTACTCCACTCCCGTTATCTTCGGTAAATGGTCATGAAGTATAGGGTTTGTTAGTGGTTGTCCTCTAGCCTCGAAAGATCTAAAATGACCCATTCAGATGTTGCCTCGGAAAAAGATCTTTAAGGCTTTAGGATGATTACTAACATTTCCTAACATTGCTTTTGTGATCGTATTTGTCCCTTCGAATGTCCCTAAAAAACTCCAACGACGATTCTACATATTTCTCCAAAATGGGATAGCATTGTCTAAAAGGAAAACGAATAAACCTTTTTCGAGTAGGTAGATTAGTTCCTAGGTACTTGCTCAAACAAACAAAAAAAATTTCACACCAACACTTTCCCAAACAAAGTTTTCAAAAGCAACTTCGTAACACTCTTGAGGACAGAAACAAGGGTTAAAACTAAGTAAAACAAAACTTTTCAAAACAAGCACACACAAGCAATTTCAAAAATGAGAAAGTGCCTAAGAGCCCATGGAAAACCACGGATATAAAGGGTGATAACACCTTCCCTTTCTATAATCTACCCCCCGTACTCAGAAATATCTCAAAAAAGGTTTTTTCTGTTCTTTTTCCTTTTCTTGATTGGATAAAATAAAAGTCGGTGGCGACTCTTGCTTACCGCGACATTTGCAAACAAAAAACGCAAACTAGTATTAACAGTCGGTTCTGCCACCGTATCACAAATTAAATAAAGTATGAATGAGCTTAGGGGTCGTGGGCCATGTTAGGAACAAGTTTCAATCATGAAAACATGGGCTCATTTGGAAAAAATTCAAGTTAGGTCAATGTTGGCTTCATGCACTTTTCCAAAAATTGGTCAACTTTCTCAATTTTAACCCTAAAAGGGTGTTATTGGACTTTTTAGAGAGCTTAGGATTTCCTCTAAACAACATTTTTTGTTTCATCTCAATTGGATCTTCCATGTTCATATAAGGAGCTTTGACCCAAAAGGTGTTTTTGTTGACTTTTTTAAAGGACCTATAATGTATGAGCTTGTATCTTTTGATTGAGGCATTTCTTGAACTTGAGGGCTGAAGAGAAGTTGTAGGGAATTGGATTCTCTTTAAAATGATCCTTGGAGGAAAAATTTCTAATAAAGTATGAGAGAGTTATGCCTGGTCAAAGTTTGGTTTACTTTTCCTATAGAAACCTAATTTGCCATTTTGACTTTTGATAAGCTAGGAGCATTTCTTGAGGAATCATGATCAACCCTTGATCAAATGATGAATATTACTTCAAAATATTGATGTTGACCAAAATCTTGAAGTTTGACTGTATTTGGGCCATAATTAACTTTTGACCTAGCATAGTTGATTTTCAGGCTTTTGAGCAGTTGACTGAGCAAAATTGTTGTTCAAGGCATGAAATTTGATATGGATGATCTTGAGGACATATTAGGACAATGGAGAAAATTTGGGATCATTGGGACTCACACATCTTGCTTAAAATTGAAACCCTAGTTGAGGTTTTATTGCCTTAGGAGGAGAATTTGTCAATTCTTGGTCATCCTTGAGCAATTGAGGACCTCTTAGAGTATGTCTTGTGTGAAAATGGGAGGAAAAATTTTGGGGTACAACAACTGCCCCTGTTCAATCTTCTTAAACCTGAGGATGTAGATTGGCTGGTCTGCCTTTCGTGATCTGAAGGTGGAAGATGATTGAACACTAGAGTGCCCAGAAATTTTCACTCGTCTGAAATGATACTTGACCGTGTAGATAATATCAGGAATGGGCTTATAGATGCCATTCGGAGAAGATAACATAAGAGTCTTCGGAGATGGGCTTAGAGATTCCATCCGGAGAGTATGTCGGAGAGTCGTCGGAGATGGGCTTAAAGATGTCATCCAGAACAATGTTGATTTCATGAGTTATCCCTTTATGGGAATTCCTATTCCTGTTGTTGGGGAGGACTCCGCTGAGGAATGTTGGTCTCTATTTTGGGAAATAGATTTAGGGAGCTTCAGTTGTCCACTACTCTGCTGGGGAGTCATCTCTTGATTGAAGTGACAGAAGTAAACTACTATCTAGTCAGGATCCAAGCTTTACAATAACTTACTAAGGATAATAAGGTTGACTGCTATCTGGTCGTGTTCCAGGCTTCACAACGACTTACTGGGGGAATGATATTAAACTGTTATCTGGTCGTGCTCCAGGCTTTGCAATTTCTTAAACTGGAATAGAAATAAGAAAAATCTTAGCGTCAATTTAACTGAACCAGAAAAATCTATGTGTTATGGTATGGAACATGATTCTAAATGTGTGTTATGAATATGAACAGTGTATTAGATTTGTTGTCATGAAGTAAATGTGATGCCTCTTTGTGATGTGCATGCTAGTTTACTCTGATTATGTTGTATATTTATGCAGGGTAGAGAGTGGGTGTTACAATAGTGGTATTAGAGTAATGGTCAGTCAGTTGGCCATGTTATAATGTGTTTATTTCCTTTTGTATTCGATGTATGTTACATACACAATCGGTATTGTTGGTCTGATGAGTGTTGTTGGTAGTTTGGTTGTTTGGAATTTTAGGAAGATGGTTTCCGGAAGGAATGACGATGCTATTGTTGAAGTATTGGCTATGTTAGCCGGCGCGATTGGGCAACATCCGCACGTCAATGCTGGTAATAGGAATGAAGATGGTGAATTACGTGCTTTAGGGAAGTTCGAGAGGAACAATCTGCCAATATTTGAAGGAGCTCATGAACCTTACAAGGTACAAGTTTGGCTGAAAGCAATAGAGAATATCTTTTGGGTCATGATTTGTTCTGATGCGCGAAAGGTGCAATTTGGTACCCATATGCTTGAGAAGGAGGCTGAGGATTGGTGGAACAACACTACTCAGAGGTTTGATGAAGACGAGATTGAGTTTGCTTGGGCACTTTTTAGGGATTCATTTCTAGAGAAGTATTTCCCTGAAGATGTGTGTGGCAAGAAGGATATTGAGTTTCTTGAGCTGAAGCAGGGTAATGGAACTGTGGCGAAGTGCTGCAAAGTTTGAGGAGCTGATTAAGTTTTATCCTCATTACAACACTGCTAATGCTGAGAAATACAAGTGTCTTAAGTTTATGAATGGTTTGAGACATGAATTAAATACGGTTATGGGTTATCAGCAAATTACTAGATTTTCTGAGCTAGTTAACAAGAGTAGGATCTATGATGAGGATAGTCGGGATAGTGCTGTTAATATAAGGCTTTGCATGATAAGAAGGGCAAGGGGAAATTAAGAGGAAAGGCATATGCTGGTAAAGGGAAACAGAAAGCTGGTGATGACAAGAAGCCAAGTGTGGGATGAGCTTCTACTTCGGTTAGGTGCTACAGGTGTGGTGTCAAAGGACATCATACTCTTGACTGCACAAGTGCTGATGTAAAGTGTTTCAAGTGTGGCAAGCTAGGTCACAAGTCTCCTGATTGCAGAGGTGTTTCAAGTGTGACTTGCTATAACTGTGGTGAGCAAGGTCACATCAGTTCCAAGTGTGATAAGCCTAAGAAGGACCAAACTAGAGGAAAATTGTTTGTTTTATCTAATTCTGAGACTGTTGTTAAGGATAGACTAATTCAAGGTACGTGTTTTATTAATGGTACACTTTTAATTGCTATTATTGATACTGGTGTGACATATTCTTTCATTTCTTTGGATTGTGCTAAGAGGTTGAATCTTGAGTTATCAAATATTAATAGAAGTATGATTATTGACACTCCTACTATGGGTTCAGTGACTACTTATTATGTGTGTTTGAATTGTGCGTTGAGTATTTTTAGTAAAGACTTTGGGGTTGATTTAATGTTTCTTCTATTAGACCAGCTTGATGTTATTCTTGGGATGAACTAGTTGGAATTCAATCATGTTTATATCAATTATTTTGATAAGACGGCTATCTTTCTTGATTATAGTTTTGAGAGAGATTTATTTATGCCAGCCAAGCAAGTGAATGAGCCTGTGCAAGTTGGTGCTATGCTGTTGGCTTTGATGGCAACATTGGAAATTGGTGGGAAACGAACTATTGCTGAATTGTCGATAGTTCATGATTTTCCTGAGGTATTTCTTGATGATGTAAGTGATTTAATGCTAGAGCATGAGGTGGAATTTACAATTGATTTGATTCTTGGCACTGTTCGGTATCGATGGCTTCCTATCGGATGTCAGCATCTGAGTTGAAAGAGTTGAAGAGTCAAGTTGAGGATTTTCTTGAGAAGAGGTTTATTCATCCTAGTGTGTCACCGTGGGGTGCATCTGTTTTGTTGGTTAAGAAGAAAGAAAGAACTATAAGGTTATGTGTGGATTATAGACAACTGAATAAGCTAACTATCAAGGATAAGTATCCACTTCTGAGGATTGATAATTTGATGGATCAGTTGGTTGGTGCTTGTGTTTTTAGCAAGATAGATTTGAGTTTTGGGTATCATCAAATTCGTGTGAAGGCTAAATATATTCTGAAGAATGCTTTTAGAACAAGGTATGGTCATTATGAGTATTCTCTAATGACGTTCGGTGTGTGTTGTACCCCAATTTTTGCCCATAAGATTCCTCTATCATCTCATATCAACTAAATTATATCAAGATTACACTTGGGTTTGGTTCTTCTCCCTATCTCTAGGTTTGCTCATGAGGGATCACCAAGCACTTTGATTTGTATATTGTGGTCATATTTTTCTTGTGATTGATTATTTTAACTAACAAATACAATGAATGTTTTCTCTAATTGATGATACTATAAGTGAGGGCACAACACATTTCATCAGGTTGATTCATAGGTTCACGGGTTTATTTCCATGCCTTCTTCAACAAAGCTTCATTGATATTCAAGCTTCTTCATTGAGAATGCTCTAAATTAATATCATGACAAGGTCTACTATGATTCATCATGCCTCAATTTGTCAAAAGAAGTCAAAAGAAGTCAAAAGATGCAAGAATTGATTGAAGAAGTTTGACTCAATTGGATAAGTTCTTGATTCATTGATCATAAGTGCATAACTCTCTCAATTCTTGATATTTGTAAGTGTTTATTGTTGCTATGGTTTCTTATTATCATCCACAATAAATTCTACTCACATGGAAAAAATTATTGTGTAAGGAAGATTGTCAAAATTGAAAGGGGTCTCCAAGTCATTTTGGTGCTTTAGAAGCTAGGGTTTTGGACTTATAAGGGTTATATCGTGTCTATCTTTTGTGATTTTTGAGTGATTCTAAAGATATGCTTCTCCTTAAAGGTTTAACAGCCAATCACTTCAAAGTTTTCAAGCAAATTTTGTGTGGAAGATTCCTAATGATGGAGAAAGATTACAAGTCTTCTAGATAGACCATCAAAATTTCTTATGTGACTTCAAAAGATCATAACTTGGTCAATTTTTATCTCCTTGAGCCAATTCTTTTTCCATATTGATCTTAAGGATGTGAACTTAAACTCTTATTTTTATGTGTAAGACTTGAAAATGGTTAGAATATGCCTTAAGAACCCAAAAGATTATAGGTCTCCTCATGGATTTTCACCAAATTCACAAGGCCATAACTTTTTCAATACTTGGTATTTTTGATTGATTCAAGTTTCACAATGCTATTTGGGAAGTATACTTCAAGCTAGCATCAATGATTAAAACAAGATTTTGGAGGAAGGCTTTGTTTGGAATCAAAACATTATAGGTCACTTTTGAAGAAAAACTTAAAAATTTTCTAAGTACAAAAAGTCAGCATCTTTTTTCTCAACTTTGACTCATCACAACTCTTAGCTCAAGTATCTGTTTGATATCACTCTTGGTACATTGCAAAGATTGTGACCTTATCTTTTAAATGCTTCAAGAATTATATCCTAAGACCACTTGAGCTGTGAATACCATTGATTCAAAGTGGGTACCTTGGAACAGAAGTTTCACTTCAAGTTAGATTTCAATTTTCATAATGTGGCTTCTAATCATCAAATTACCACGCGTTTTTCACTTAAGCATGATCAAAAAAGATAATTGGATTATTTATAGTGACAAAACACATCAATTAGATGAGTTTTAATGCACATGTGAACACACTTTGCTCGTGTACACAGGTGTGCATGAATTCATTTGAATTTGCATCATTCACCCATCCTCTTGATCCCATCTCCTATTAATATAGGCTTTATTCCACTCATTTTGGCAAGCTTGAACAACCAAAATCACTCTGTCAAACTCCCTCCATAACTCACTTTTCTGAGTTTTCAAATTCCTCTTTTCTCCACTTTTCAATCCAATTTCTTTGTTGATCCTTCATCCTTGAATTTCATTGAAGCTAACAGAAGAAGAATCAAGCCTTAAGGTGCCCTAAATCGTGCTAGCCAAGTCCATTTATAGAGCAAGTTCATCTGACTTTGTTAAGGTAGTTTAAGGCACCAAACCTTCTAACTCAAATTACTGGAATGGTTTATGATGTTCACTGATGCTTGTTATTAACTCAATTTTGGTGAATCAAAGCATTTGATACTTCTGTTTTCGATTTCAAATCTTTTAAAACATCTATGGATTTTTTCAAATCGAGTAAGTTATGTTTTATATAAATTTGGCGCGAGGATATGGTTGTGATCGTCTTGAAGAGACGCGTCTGATGATACCACTATGAGCGTCTAAATTTACATATTAAAGAATTATGGTTTTGCCCTATTTGCAGAAGGATGGAGGTTGAAGACGACCTACGTGTTGTTCTTTAACCAATGATGCTCAGCTAATTGTTTTATTTTGATTGGTTGGACTTTCTTGTGTTGTATACGCGCGTCTTGACTTGCGTTCATGATACTCCCTCACCTCAGATCCATTAAATCTTACAACATGTATAAGTGAGTGAGATCTAATGCGTGTGGATTTTTCTGATTTATTTATTTTTACAAAATTTATTTTAAATTTGTTTTAATTTCAAAAATTCATAACTCTCTTATTTTTTATCCAAAAATTATGAAACAGATATACAAAAATACTTTGAATCATTTTTAACTTTGTGAATATTTTTTCATATTTTTATTTTGATGTTTGTTATTTTTCATAATTTTTGCTTTGTTTGCTTTATTTTAATTATTTTAAAAATACTTTCTGGTGTTTTTAAGATTCTAAAAATATTATGGAAGAATCCAATGATCTCTTGAAAAATATTGGTGACCTCATTTTATTTTTAATTATTTTAAAAATATTTTTCATAATTATTTTAAGATTCTAAAAAATTTATGGAAGAATCCAATGATCTCTCGACAAATATTGGTGACCTCATTTTATTTTTATTTTTGATTTTACTATTTTTTTCACAAAATTTGGTTTATTTTGCTTAGTTTCTCCAAATTTTAAAAAACAGTTTCTGACTTAAAAAAATTCTGAAAATTTTTGTCAACTATTATTGAATCATGTTTGACTTCTGACTTTTTCTTTAGAATTTTTATTTGGTATTTTAATATACTTTATGTTTTTTACCAATTATTTTCCTTTTTATTAACCATTTTAATTTTCTTTTATTAATATTGTTTTTTTTTTTGGTTCTGACTTGAACTTCATTTGGTGACAAATTCCTTAACCTCATTGGATCTTGAGTGTTGATAGGTTGAGAAACCAAATCCACCAAAATGGATGAATGATATTGGTGATATTTGAAACCCTAATTTCATACAATGCATCCCTCCCTCTTTATCTTATCTCTTTCTTACTTGTACTACATGTTGTTAGAGAATGGTCTGCATATCATTTCTCTAAACATATGATACATAAATTGCTATTGACCAACCTCAAAATAGGTGCGACTTTTACATAAGTCCACTTACAATTGCTTAACATAGCGCTAAATTTTATCCTGATTCGAGAAATGATCATTCCTGGCTCAAACCTATGCTTGCAAGCCCAAGTATGTTTAATTTGAAACCTTTGATCCAATAATCTCGAGGTTCATTGTTAGGAAGCTTTGGTCTTATCAATCCTCTAATCAATCATCATAAGTTTTGGTCTAAGTGAATCATTTAAACATCGTTGATCATTTATTGTTGCCTTGAGATTTTGTAATGAATGATATACTTGAAAAAAATCAAATGAACCTTGTTGTTGAGAGGCTTTGATTTTATCAATCTTCTAATGAGTTTTTAAATGCAAGATTCAAGATGGTCATTCAACTAACCTCTAATTTCTAACCCATTAACAATTGACTTTTATTTTTATGCTTCTACTTTACACATTTACTTTTACACACCATTTATTTTCATCTTTGCTCACTTGAGAATTTATCTTTATGCCATTTTTATTTTGCTCACTTGAGCTTTCATTTACTTTTTGAAGACACCTAATAATCAACTTGAACAATAAAAACTTTAAGGTTACTTGGACTATTTGGTTACTATCCTTGGCATTTTTGAGCTATGGACTTCTTGGACTTAAGAGTATAGACCTTGAACATCCTTGAGACCTTTTGACTTCTATTATTATTTTGTCTGGAGCTCTCGGGGTACCCCGAGACATTAGGTTGATTTTTCTTTGTGTGCAGGTTATTCTGATTATATGCTTTGTCTGTGATTGGGAATTCATTTGTATACAGCCGTTACTCTGCCCAATTTTTGTGAAGACTTAATACATTTGAAGCTTTGTTTTCTTAGGAGGTTTATTATCTTTGCTTGTTTGGTTTCAAATCCAAAGGATGGGAATTCTACATTGAATCATTGTGTCAAATGTTGGCTTCCCTAGCTTTTACCTTATGCTTTAGGATAGTCTCTTCATCTCCTCCCATCTTCTTTAATTTCAAAAAATCTTCTCCCTCATTTTTCAAAACTATTCTTGTTTGATAAACTTGAATCGCTTTCATAATAAACTTGGGCTTAGGTCCATGCATTTTCAAAAAATATTTTCTTAATCAAACTTTAACCAACTTAATCATACTTTTACATTTTTTGTGAGAAGACTAAAAGTCAATCAATCTCATTCAAACCATTTTTGCCACTTTGGCTTTTTACTTTAAAATTTTCTCAAAAGATTAGACTCTTGTCAATCCTTGTAGTGATGCGAGCTACTATACTTCTATAATATAAAGTGAAGTGAGATATTTTCCACTTGGGTGTTAGGCGAGGCTTTGTTGATTTTAAAATCCAAGCTATATCCTCCACTTTGAGATGACATAAATTCTCCTTTCTCATAATTGTGGGTAGTAAGTATGTTCTTCCACTCGGATAAGACAATAATGTCTCTTCTCTTAAAATTAACCGACACACATGTGTTTTAAAATTTTTAAAAGGTGAACTACGAGTACCCTGATCCCGTATTGCACAGAAGGTTGTACATGGACACTAAAGGTTCACAACCGCAGCGGGTGCAAAAATTGTAAAAAATACTTCTTTTCTCATCTCCACCATCTATTTTTGTATACAACACTTATAGCCAAAATACAAAAAAAATTAAAAGAGGTTCCCGCAGAGTACTGTAGATGTTTAAGGTGCTAATACCTTCCCTTTGAACAAACAAACCCCGTACCTAGATTCTCTCCCCCTCTTTTTTGGGTTATTCACTCTTTTCCCATTCCTCTTGAAATGATAAAGCGCGGTGGCGATTTTTATTTGATCTGTGCAAGTTAAGTCAATCCAATAGCTTAGTCTCAACATATCTACTGCTACAGAAAAATGGCAACTTCACTGGGGAAAGATTGACCAAATGTTGGTCCATCTCTAAGTGGTTTGAGCCTATCTTTCCTTATTTGTGTATGTGTTATTATTTGTTGTATATTATATGTTCTATATATGTTTGTCTGGTTTTTCCTGGTTTTTAGGATGCTTGGTGATTTCTCATAAGTCCTCTACCTGGACTTGGGAAAACTTAAGATAGGACGGGCGGTATAGTCATGTTAACTTTGAGGGAGTAATCTAAAAAAAGGAGGCATGAGATCCCCCACTCAGTGGAGGCCCCATTGAATATAGTATCGTTTATCGAGTAATCGGGAAGACGTGCTGCTTTCAACCTGGGAGCTTGCTGAAATTGAGGACCGTAGAACCTTTAACCCATCTTGGCCTTTTAGGTGTAGTGCGGAAACTATGACGGAGTAATCCGGAAGTGATTGTCACACGATACTACACTCAGACGAGTTTTTCCTGAGAATATTACTAATTACTGAGTCAATCGGGATGTTGGTAACATCCGAAGGAAGGATGTAGACTCTGGGAACCTCTTAGAACCTTGTTCGGCAAGTGATAAAGTTTTAGTCCATACCTTGTGGGTAGTACCTTTGACCTCATGCTTGTGACGTTGAACCTATGACCCCCCCCCCCCCCCCCCCCCCCCCGCGCCCATGTTTGTGATCTTGTGTGTGATTGTTGCATCATGCATTCATGCACCCATGATCATCCTTTAAAACATTTATTTCAAGGGACTTAAAGTTGACTTTTTGCAAACATCTCAGGTACTATTAAGCCATGGATTTTGGAAAAAGAAAGACTTGGAAGTACAGTTTCAAGAATTCTAAGATAGATGATTTGATGAGTCTGATTCTTGAGATAGAGAGTTCTACAGATTTCCGGAAGAAATATGGATCCAGCATGTCTCTTATGAAGCTCAGGATGCAAGAGGGTATTCTCTCGACCTTGGTCCAGTTCTATGATCTGATGTATCAATGTTTTACTTTCCCTGATTATCAGTTGATGCCTACATTGGAGGAGTATTCTTACCTACTGGATTTACCTATTACTGACCGTGTTCCTTTCACCGGTTTGGAGAGAGAGCCCAAGTCTCACGAGATTGTTGCCATGGTTCATTTGGGGAAGTCTGAGATCGAGGCCAACATAACTACTAAATGAGGAATCAGAGTATTACCCGCTCAGTTTTTATTGGAGAAAGCTCGCTACTTTTCTAGGATGAAGAGTACCATCGCATTTGAGCCTATCTTTGCTCTACTTGCATATGGGTTGTTCTTATTTCCTAATGCTGAAAAATTTGTGGATATCAATGCCACCAGAATCTTTTTGATTGGGAATCCAGTTCCTACATTATTAGGAGATGCTTATTACTCCATTCATCTTCGAGATTCTTATCATTGAGGGATAAAGAAGGAACCTCGTTGGGCTCCAAAGGTTATGGCCCTCACTCATTTCGACATTGTTTGGTATCATCAGGCTTACTATGATGTGGAGATTGTCGATACTTGTGGTAGTTTCCCAAATGTACCTCTTCTCGGTACAAAAGGAGGAATTAACTACAATCCCATTCTTGCACGACGTCAGCTTGGATATCCGATGAGAGGTAAGCCAAATAGTATTTGTTGTACCCCAAAATTTTCCCACTCATTTTCTCAAGATTTCTCTCACAAGATGTCCATTGGTTCAAGAAGGCACAATGATGGATCAACTCAAGACACCTCCTCAAGCACCGATGATTCAAAATTAGGGTTTGAGTTTGCACAAGTACAATTGGACTTTTAAGGCCCCATATTACTTTCATGGATCATTTTGGACTCTTAAGTTTGCTCATGTCAAGTTTCAAGCTTTAGATCACATTTTTGCTCAGTCATTTGATCAGTTGACCTAAAATCAACTATATTGGGCAAAAAGTCAATTGTGGTCAATTTAAAGTCAAACTTCATAATTTTTTATTCATATCAACATTTTTAACTCATATATGTCAATTGGTCAAGTTTGGATCACAGTTCCTCAAGAAATTTGATCAGATCACCAAAAGGGCA
This sequence comes from Vicia faba, assembly GCA_948472305.1. Taxonomy (NCBI): domain Eukaryota; kingdom Viridiplantae; phylum Streptophyta; class Magnoliopsida; order Fabales; family Fabaceae; genus Vicia; species Vicia faba. The sequence continues at coordinate 1,267,946,437 of OX451740.1, forward strand.
AAATGGTCAAAATTAGGGTTTTGACTAAGAAGACTCAATTTTTGAATTTTGACCAAATACATGACTTATTGGTTTGAGACATAATATGAAGGATTCAAATACATCATTTTGACCTAATGGAATGATTCAAAAAAAATCTCATGATCAATTGATTGATAGTTGAAATTTAGTCAACTGATGAAAAAGTCAATTGTATACTGAAAAGTCAAACTTTGACTTTTTGATCAAAATCAAGTTTCAAAAATCATATTTAATTAAGACATGTCAAAATATGAAGATTGTTCATCAAGAAATCAAAAAGTCAAAATCATTTTTGAAAGGTCAAAATTCTGAGACTTAGAAATTTTTCTAAGTGTTGGAAAGTTAACTTTTTTCATAACTTTGTCTCAATTTTTCACCAAAATGCGAGATGATTCAAGGAAAACTTCCAACATGAAAGTTGTAGATCTCAATGGGATCTAAAACATTGTAAGGCAGAAATTTTTCTATAAATACTTGGACCTTAAGTTATAAGTTCATAAAGGCATGCACTTTTTTTCTTAAACACTTAGTGAAATTTTGCCCTAGTTAGGAAGATTTTTTACCTAACTTCATGGCAACTTTTAACCTAGTTCCAAATTGAATATTCAAAAATGTCCAACATGAAGGTTGAATAGGATGTTACAAGATTTCTAAAATGTCCAAGAACTCATTAATATCATACTTGAGCTGAGAGAATCGAAGCCATGAAGTTAGGGTTTCATTCTTGTTTTGTAAGGCAGATTTTGTGATGAACAATTATCCAATCTTCAAGCATGTTGTACAAATATCACTTGCAATTCTCAAACTTGTGTTTCACTCCATAATTAATGTTTACACAACTGATTATTCCCTTATCCAAGTGTTTCAAGCTTTGTGCAAACCAATTTGCCATTTTGGGAAGAAAGTTCACACTTCCATTTTGGAAAAGTGGCTTTAATCATAATGTCAACTCTTATTGAGCCCATACATTGTTGCTTATGACTCCAAAACTTTTCAAAGAAAGGAGCAACATATCTACAGCCTGCTAACCACCCAACAAATCCTTTTACTTCACATTGAAACCATGTTTGTCAACTTTTCTTCAAAATCAAGTAACCAAGCCATAACATGTGATTTCAAATTCTGAGTTGTTTCAAGTCTCAAAACCTTTTGCCTATAAGTATATGTTAGAACAAAGTTTGGTTCTAATCATATCTTAGAGTTTTGATGATAACAATGAACTAAATTTTGTTATATTTATTTTATACTCTGACTTGTGTGCTCTCTAAGAAAGAAACAGGATTCTACGCAAGTACAAAGCAAACTCAAAATGAAGAGCAAATCCTCAGCAACCTCTGATAGATGCACGCTGAATACAACATCTGATAAATATAAGTTTAAAGTAAACTCTGATGAACACTTATTGAAGAATACACTGATAGAAGAAAAATATCAAGTAAACTCTGAAATGGAAACGCTGCAAGCAAACACTTCAACTTCCAGAGACAAACTCTGACAGTACCTTTGGTCATTAAATGCTAAGACGGCTAACGCACTCAAGTGTACTACGCGCACAATCATTGGAAACATAAAGACCAAATCTACTCGCTACATGCAAATACGCTTCATTAAATGCATGCACTATTATCAAGGCATTAACGGTCAAGAATTGGAAGCTATATATAGAAGACCTTTTGTATCAAAGACAGGTTACTGACTCACGTGAAATATACTTACACTCACTATTTTCATACTTGTAAACTAACATTGTATAGTGGGTAGGTCTTAAGTATTTGGCAACAATCTTAGTGAAAAATCACATTTGTGATAAAGCTTTTTAGAAGCAAATCTGTTTCACTACTATTAAGAGACAATTTTGTAAGTGTTCCTTGAGAGACCAGTTGGGTCAGATTTCTCAAGAGGGCTAGGACTAGTTGAGTCTTATAGGTTTTAGTCACTTGCACTTGGCTTGTGAATTGTATTGTTAGTCACACCAGTTTGGTTGTGCGCTTGTAATCAGTTTGATTATAGTGGATTAAGTCCTTGTTGAGAGAGGCGAAATCACCTTGGTGGTGGATTAGAGTAGTTTGAGTTTCAAACAAACCAGGATAAAAATACCAGTGTCCTTCCATTAGTATTGCGCTAGAAAAGAAGAAAAACTTATTCACCCCCCCCCCCCTTCTAAGTGTTTTCTCAACCTTCAATTGGCATCAGAGCTCTAGTTCTGGGTGCAAGCACCTAACAGTGTCAGAAAAAGATCAAGAAGGAAAACACTATGGCATCTGAACAAAACAACAACAACTGCACCAAACCTCCCGTGTTTAACAGAGAAGACTTTGAATACTGGAAGGATAGACTAGAAATTTTCTTTCTAGGTCATGATGCTGATCTATGGGATTTTGTCCTTGACGAATACACTCATCCAGAAGATAAAGATGGAAACAAAATTGACAGAAGGAACATGGATAAACAACAAAATTTAGATTTCAAGAATCACCACAGATCCAAAAACATCTTTCTGAATGCTATCTCGAAAAATGAATACGAGAAAACCACCAACAGAGATACGACACATGACATGTTTGAATCCCTCAAGATGAATCATGAAGGAAATGCTCAAGTAAAAGAGGCAAAAGCTCCGGCTCTTGTTCAGAAGTATGAAGCATTCAAAATGGAAGAAAATGAGTCTATTGAAGTTATATTCTCGAGATTCCAAACTCTGATTGCTGGCCTAAGAGTTCTGAACAAAGGATACACCAAGGAAGACCATGTTAAGAAAATCATCAGAAGTTTACCCAGAAGATGGGCACCTATGGTCACTACATTCAAAGTATCAAAAGATCTGAATGACATTTCCCTTGAAGAACTTATCAGTGCTTTAAGGAGTCACGAGATAGAACTTGATGAACATGAGCCTCAAAAGAAAGGTAAGTCTATAGCTCTTAAATCCATTGAAAAATTTGAAACTAATGCTTTTGAGGCAGAAGAAGGAAACTCTGAAAATTCTGCATCAGAAGAAGACGAGTTATCTCTGCTCTCCAGAAGGATCAATCAGATGTGGAAGCATAGACAAAAGAAGTTCAGGAACTACAAGATGTTAGAAGATAAACCAGAATCTTCTGGACAAGCAGAAGTCAAGCAGAAGAGATGTAGTCTTCTATGAATGCAAAGAACCTGAACACTATAGAAGTGACTATCCTAAGCTACAAAGAGAAAGACCAGAGAAAAATTTTGGTAGAAAGAAAGGCATGATGGCCACCTTGGATGATTCAGAATCATCTAAAGCTGAATCTGACTCAGAAGATGATCACGCTAATCTAGCGTTTATGGCTACCACAATAGATAACTCTGACTCAGAACCAAAAGAGGTATTCTCTGAATTTTCTAGAACTGAACTTGTTGAATGCCTATCTGAACTGCTTGAAAACTACAATAAACTCAAAATCAAATACAATAAACTCAAAAAGAATCTTGCATCTGATCTTGAGAAACTTGAAACATAAAACTCTGAACTTAAAGAAAACATTTTTAAACTCGAAGAAGATGTTCAAAAATTTGAAAAGAATTCTATTTCAGATTCTTCTTCAAGTTCAAAAGATATTCTAAAAGAATATGACTCTAGTTTTCAAACGTTTCTCGCTAAAAGCATAGATAGAAGAAAAATGGATTCAATGATCTATGGTGTTAGTGGAAATGACAGAAGAGGTATTGGATATAAAGCTCCCAAAGGGAAAGAAACATATAAACCTAAGCCAGTTGAGGAAATGGTTATATCATACAAACCACTACACAAGAAATTTAATTTTGGGCACGCACATGATATCAAATACAATTCTCACTCTGAAAATTCCTATGCAAAATCAAAGTTCAATCTGAACTATAGAAACTCTAACCAAAAAGGACCCAAAAAGAAATGGGTACCTAAGGAGGAAATAATCTCTGTTGCAGATGTCCTTAACAACTCAGTTGAAACACCAGTCATGGTACCTGGACTCTGGATGCTCGCGTCATATGACGGGAAGAAAGTCTATGTTCCAAATTATGGAACTTAAATATGGAGGTGATGTCAAATTTGGAGGAAATCAAAAGGGAAAGATTATTGGTTCTGGAACCATTGGAAACGGTAACCTTCCCTCTATAACTAATGTTCTGTTAGTAGAAGAATTAGCTTATAACTTACTGTCCATAAGTCAATTAAGTGACAACGGTTATGACATTATCTTTAATAAAAAATCCTGTAGAGTTGTTAGTTAAAAAGACAGAACAATCCTTTTTACTGGCAAGAGAAATAACAACATCTATAAAATTAATCTCTCTGATCTTAAATCTCAAAATGTAAAATGCCTTATGTCTGTTAGCGACGAGCAATGGGTCTAGCACAAGATTGAGACGTGTTAGCATGAGAAGAATATCTCAAATTAACAAACTCAATCTGGTCAGAGGACTTCCCAATCTGAAATTTAACTCAGAAGCTCTGTGCGAAGCTTGTCAGAAAGTAAAATTTTCAAAACCTTCTTTTAAGTCAAAAAATGTTGTTTCTTCCTCTAGGCCATTGGAACTTCTTCATATTGATCTGTTTGAACCAGTTAAAACTGCATCCATCAGAGGGAAGAAGTATGGATTGGTCATTGTTGATGACTACAGCAGATGGACATGGGTTAAGTTTTTAAAACACAAGGATGAGTCACATTTTGTGTTCTTTGACTTCTGCATCCAAGTCCAAAATGAAAAGGATTTTAGAATCAAAAAAGTTAGAAGTGATCATGGAGGAGAATTTGAAAATCATTATTTTGAAAAGTTTTAAAAAAATGGCATTTCTCATGATTTCTCTTGTCCTAGAACTCCCCAACAAAATGGAGTTGTAGAACGAAAGAATATAACTTTGCAAGAAATGGCCAGAACCATGATCAATGAAACTAATATGGCTAAACACTTTTGGGCAGAAGCAGTGAACACAACGTGTTACATTCAAAATAGAGTCTCTATAAGACATATTCTTGAAAAGAATCCTTATGAGTTGTGGAAAAATAGAAAACCCAACATTTCATATTTCCATCCTTTTGGATGCACTTGCTATATTCTGAATACTAAAGATAATCTGAACAAGTTTGATTCTAAGGCACAAAAGTGCTTTCTGCTTGGATATTCTGAACACTCCTAATGTAACACCCCTTCTAAATACCCTAATTAAAGGTAAAGATTAAAATCAGAGAAATAAAATTGCACGGAAGGGATGCCACAACACACATCACATTCCAAAGTTTTTAAAGAAACACGGACAGGGTATGTTTGAAAGTATAAGCATTCCAACACAAAACAAACATACAATAAATATTTACTTCATTCTCTCGTGCAAACGCAACGGAGTTTCATAATTTCACATCATCTCCATTTATGGAGGAATCAAAACATAATTCAAGGCATCAAGCCATCATAATTCACATAAGCATATGTTATCAAGTCTCACATATACAAAACATCATATACACGAATAAGGATTATATACATCATAATCCAAATACAAAATAATCGAGTTCGATACTAACTAAATTCCCCCCCCCCATGTGTTACTACCAGAGCATCGACTCGACTCTAATCAAAATAAAACAGATTGCAATCCAATGCATCCGTTAACTAGTGCCTCGCGCTACCGTCCTCGGTACCTGAACAATGCCATCAAAAGCATTTTCAAACAGAAGGGTAAGAATTCTAATAATCATATAACATGCAATTAAGGTAAAGCAATGGCAATAAATAAAGCAATACATCATGATCATATTCATTTTATCGCATATAGTATTCGTACTCAAGGAAATCATTTCCAACACATTAACCATATAAACCAATTATCTGAATACTCACATCATTGGCACATAACCATTATTCAAACAACAACAATATTGGCACATAACCAAACACATCAACACACATACACAATATACATAATTATGCATGTGACTCACAACACGACTCAACATATGCGAATGCGGTACCGACTCGTGGACCCAAGGTTCCACCACCTATGTTTCCCTTCCGGATCAAGGTCACTACGTCTTTTCCCACAATAGGGTCACCGTCTAGATATTGTGGACCCAATGTTCCACCACCTATGTTTCCCTTCCGGATCAAGGTCACTACGTCTATTCCCACACTAGGGTCACCGTCTATAAAATCATGTGAACCCACAGTTTCACCGTCTCTGTTTCAAGACCAACCATGCCATGCAATGTACAATATAACCAATGCAAGCAATTAAGATTCACAATAATCTTAACATACACATACCGTCAAATCCAACCAATGGAACATCAACTATTGTACATGCATGCATACATATAATTTAACAATCACAACGTCAAGTAAAAATGTATACAAACAAGTTACTTACTCAACCAAAACATAAACCATCAACTATCAAACAATTCCAAATCGGAAAGTATATTTCAACATAAAGTCATCATCGATGAACCGGCATTACTCTCAATGTTACTCATCGCGATCGAGTCACCGGAATGTAACTCGAACGGTTAAATTCGGGATTAAACTCAATTTATTTCATTTCGTACTAAAATCGGGTCGATTCTTAAAAAGTCGAAATTTCGCAAAACGAACTTCACTACGTTAATCTACACGTCGAATTATGCTAGCACGTCAATTTTCGTGCGAATCGGAGAAAGTAGCTCCGTCGCCAAAATTACCGAAATCGGGTAATCGGCACATCAACGGGTTCGGAATTAAGTCGGCTAAATATTTCTAATATTTCTACTTTATAAATCCTGCAAAATTATTTATTAAAGATATTAAATCATTATTATTAAATGATTTTGTATTTATAAGTCGGAACGTAATAGCTACGGTATATCTAATATTTATTCATTTCGTCGCTACTGTAACAGGAATGTGTCTTAAGTACCAATTCACTTCTATGCTACGACAAGCAAAACAATATTACCAAATGCTACTTCATCTTGTATTACTACTGCAAGCAAGGTTATATGCCATTAAGTATAATTTCTATTGGGTTTTTAATGTATATATGTGGCATGTTTATTGTGTATGAATGAAAATTATACTCAAGTAACAACATACTGCTGTACTTAATTCCAATGAACTTTTGCTTTTTCTAATAACATCCTCTAGAACATAATTCTCTGAAACAAGGGAAATAGTAAAGTGGAATGTGAAATTCTCTTTAGAAAAGCCTTGACATGGTAATATGAAATATTACAAAAACTGAACTTGCTAATGCTTGCCAATATAATACATTTTTTTAAAATACTGAGGGGCCAATAACCCTTTGACGGCATAATTTTTTGGACAAGCCTCCTAAATACATTTTCCTCTTGCGCTACAGTACTTCAAGCCAAGTGTCCTTCATAGCTACTTCATATAATCACTCCTTTTAGCACTACAGGATGCTAAGCTAACTGTTTCTAATGCCACCACACTTCCTATGATATGCGCAACTGAACAGTCAATTTACCATCAAATATATTCATTTAAAATTGGCGCTACAGTATTGCAATATAATACTCCTACATACTACTCCAATTACTACATTACTTATCGCTATTGTATTTGCAAGCCAAGCCTTTTATTACAACTTTATCTTGCATTGCTACAACAAGCCATTAATACTTCCTGTGACTTTAACTACTAATTCTCTTCAACGCTACAATTCAAGCAATTCACAGGCGCTACGGTAATGCTACGGCAAGCGAGTACTTACTTCTAAATATTACCATACTTTGCGCTACAGTATTAAAAATATGGATTTTTGCAAAGAAAATACTAAACTAATATCAATTCTAACACATATAACACCAATCTAAACCAACAAAATCATCAATTTCATCATCTCTTTCCCAATCTATACAACTCTCTAAAATCCTAATTTCTTCATCTATCAAAATCAAAACCCAAAACCACAAGTATATGAGCAAAGCAATTCAAACCCTTACCTTGGTGTGGGTTTTCTTGAAACAAGATGATGATGATGTTGCAACTCTAAACCTAGCTTCCTTTCTTCTCTTCTCCTCTTTCTCTCTTCTTTCTATTTCTATTCTTACCAACTATCCTACTTTCTATCTTATAAAACAAATTTTACTACTACTTACTTTCCTCCCCCTAACTTTCTAAAATTCTAATTTGGCCCAATCTATTTAATTCAAATTATATCATATAATTCTATTAAAATCATATTACATTAATTAATATTTATTCTATATAAACCTAATCATGCCAATTAATCAAACAAAGTCAAATATTACTACACACCAAATTAATATTATTCAAAATAATGTTTCGACATAATAAATATTTTTATTTCATATTACCCAATTAATATTTCAATCGATCTCAATTGAATATATTTCTCAAAATAGATATAATTTAATAGTTTTGGAAAAATAATTAATGAAATGACATTTAAATATAAACGGCGTGTTACAACTCTCCCCCACTTAAAAGATTTTCGGCCTCGAAAATTACCTCTAAACGAACAATTCGGGATAGGAATCCCGCATCCGACTTTCAAGCTCCCACGTCACATTACCATTCGCCGAACCACCCCATGCAACTTTAACCAAAGCAATCTCTCTTCCTCTTAGTTGTTTCACCTTTCTATCTTCAATCTTCACCGGTAAAACCTCAACCGTCAAATTGTCTCTTACTTCCAAATCATCCGCTTGAATAACATGAGACGGATCCGCAATATACTTTCGTAATTGCGAAACGTGAAACACATCATGCAAATTTGAAAGTGATGGCGGCAATGCAATCCGATAAGCCATACTTCCAATCCGCTCTGAAATCTGATAAGGACCAATAAACCGAGGTGTTAACTTTCGCGATTTAAGCGCCCTTCCAACACCCGTAGTTGGATTCACCTTCAAAAACACATGTTCATCCTTCTTGAACTCAAGAGGTTTCCTCCTCTGGTCATAGTAACTCTTTTGGCGATTTTGAGACACTTTCATCTTCTCTCTTATCAATTTGATCTTATCCGTAGCCTCTTGAACCAATTCCGGACCAACTATAGCACTTTCTCCCGTCTCGTACCAACACAAAGGTGTCCTACACCGTCTTCCATACAATGCCTCAAAAGGAGCCATGCCAATGCTAGAATGAAAACTATTATTATAAGTAAACTCAATCAAAGGCAAATGACTCTCCCATGAACCTCCTTGATCCAAAACACAAGCACGCAACAAATCCTCAAGTGACTGAATTGTTCTCTCCGTTTGACCATCCGTCTGAGGATGATAAGCGGAACTCAATCTCAGCTTAGTACCCAAGGCTCTTTGTAAACTTTCCCAAAATCTTGAAGTGAAACGCGGATCTCTATCTGAAACAATACATATAGGAATACCATGTAAACAAACAATCCGTTCCACATACAACTTAGCAAGCTTCTCCATAGTGTAATCCATCCTAATCGGAATAAAGTGTGCAGATTTAGTCAATCTATCCACTATGACCCAAATAGCCTCATGGTTACTCGGAGTCCTCGGCAAACCAGAAACAAAATCCATCGAGATACTATCCCACTTCCACTCGGGAATAGACAACGGTTGCAACAAACCCGAAGGCTTCTGGTGCTCAATCTTAGACTTTTGGCAAACCAAACAAGCGTACACAAACTCAGCAATTTCTTTCTTCATACAAGGCCACCAAAACAGCTTCTTTAAATCTTGATACATCTTCTTAGCACCAGGGTGAATACTTAACCCACTTCTATGACCTTCCTCAAGAATCCTCTTTTTCACATCCCCCACATCGGGAACGTAAACTCTATCATGACATCTCAAAATTCCATTCTCATCAATTATGAACTCTTCACCTTGACCTTGATTCACCAAAGTAAACTTGTCAACCAAAACCAAATCTGACTTTTGCCCATCTCTAATCTCTTCCAAGACACCACTAGTAAGCTTCATCATACCAAGCCTCACGCCAAAATAAGTCTCTTCACACACCAAACTCAAATCTCGAAATTGCTCCAACAATTCCCATTCTTTAACCATCAACATAGACATGTGCAAAGACTTTCTGCTCAAAGCATCTGCAACCACGTTGGCCTTACCAGGATGGTAATTCAAACTGAAGTCATAATCTTTAAGAAACTCTAGCCACCTTCTTTGCCTCATATTCAACTCTTTTTGATCAAACAGATATTTAAAACTCTTATGATCGCTAAAGACGTCGAATCTCGACCCAAACAAATAATGCCTCTAAATCTTTAACACAAAAACCACCGCTGCTAACTCCAAGTCATGAGTTGGATAATTCCTCTCATGCACCTTGAGTTGCCTCGAAGCATACGCCACAACCTGCCCATTTTGCATTAACACACCTCCTAAACCCATCAAAGAAGCATCGCAATAGACCGTAAACGGTTCAGATGGTTTAGGCAAAATCAAAACTGGCGCAGTTGTCAACCTTCTCTTCAACTCTTGGAAACTATCTTCACACTGCGGAGTCCACACGAACGCTTGACTCTTCCTAGTCAATTGTGTCAACGGTAAAGCTAGCTTGGAAAAGCCCTCAATGAACTTACGGTAATAACCCGCTAAACCAAGAAAGCTTCGAATCTCAAAAACTGACTTTGGACATTCCCATTCTGACACGGATTCTATCTTCGAAAGATCCACAACAATACCTCCACGAGATATCACGTGACCAAGGAAACTCACTTGTTCTAACCAGAATTCGCACTTCGAAAGTTTAGCAAATAAATGATTTTCCTTCAGAATTGACAAAACAATTCCCAAGTGTTCGGCATGCTCTGCTTCACTCTTGGAATAAATCAAAATGTCATCGATGAACACCACCACAAACTTATCCAGAAACTCATGAAAGATTCTGTTCATATACTCCATGAACACACCAGGTGCATTCGTAACACCAAAAGGCATCACTGAATACTCATAGTGTCCATAACGAGTTCTGAATGCAGTTTTCTGAATATCACCCGCTTTCATGCGAATCTGATGATAGCCTGACCTCAAGTCAATCTTGCTAAACACACACGCACCCACCAGCTGATCCATTAAATCATCAATCCTTGGCAAAGGATACTTGTTCTTAATGGTCACTTTGTTTAGCTGCCTATAATCCACACAAAGTCTCAGTGTTCCTTCTTTCTTCTTCACAAGTAAAACTGGAGCACCCCACGGACTCACACTAGGACGAATAAACCTTTTGTCAAGCAACTCTTCCAGCTGACTCTTCAGTTCCACTAGTTCTGACGGTGACATCCTATAAGGAGCCATCGAAACAGGACTAGTACCAGGAATTAAGTCGATGGAAAACTCTACCTCGCGCTCAGGAGGTAAATTCGTAATCTCTTCAGGAAACACTTCAGGAAAATCGCATACCACAGGATAATCCTTTTTTACTCTACCGTCTTCCAAAACCATACTCGCCATAAGCATAAACAACCCATCTCCATTCTTCACACTCTTCTCAACTTGCTGTGTAGACAAGAAAACCACCTCATCTTTCTCGGACTCGAGAAAAAGAACAGCCTTAGCAAAACAGTTGATATAGACATGGTTGGCTTTCATCCAGTCCATACCCAGAATCACATCTATCTGATGCAAAGGAAGACACACGAGATCAACTTCGAAATCTCTTCCGCACATGCGCAAAGGACACTTCAAGCAAACAACTGAAGTAGAAACTGAACCCATCGCAGGTGTATCTACCTCCATACTTCGATCCAAAGTAGACAAGACAAGGCCCAATCTCTTGGCACAATCTAAAGCAACAAACGAATGCGTCGCACTCGTATCAATAATAGCAACCAAAGACACATTAGAGATAAAGCATGTACCTCTGATTAGACGTTCCTCAGCAGAAGTCTCTGCTCCAGATAAAGCGAATACTTTTCCAACTTCTTTCTTTGGCTTTGGACATTTGGTACTTATGTGGCCTCGCTCACCACAATTAATGCAAGTTACACTCACACCAACTCTACAATCCACCGCTTTGTGACCCACCCTGTCACACTTGAAACACTTAACTATCCCCTGGCGACATTCCATAGCACGATGTCCCTCTTTACCACATTTAAAACATTTGATTGGAGTAGTCACTCCCCCACTCGGACTCTTTCCACTACTTATTGGTCTCTTTCCTCTTATATCATAAGGCTTAGGACGCATCTGTCCCTTACCTCTTTTCTCACTCAAGCTCTTGTAATAAGCAGTGCTATCCCGACTGTCTTCGTCGTAGATACGACTCTTATTAACCAACTCAGAGAATCTTGTAATCTGCTGATACCCAATCGCCTTCTTTATGTCCGGCCTCAAACCATTAACAAACTTAAGGCACTTGGACCTCTCAGCATTAACAGTGTTGTAGTGAGGACAGTATTTGATCAAATCTTGAAATTTAGCCGCATAGTCAGCTACCGAACCACTACCTTGTTTCAATTCCAGGAATTCAACTTCCTTTTTACCACAAACATCCTCCGGAAAATAATTCTCCAAGAATGCATTTCGGAAAATTTCCCAAGTTACCACAACCTGCTCCTCCTCATACCTCTGACTAGCGTTGATCCACCAGTCTTCGGCCTCTTTAATCAGCATGTGTGTTCCGAATTGCACTTTCTGAGCGTCGGTGCAATTCATCACACGAAAGATTTTCTCAATTGCTTTTAACCATTCTTGAGCTTCCACCGGAGCATGCTCTCCCTTGAAAGTAGGCGGGTTGTTCTTTTGGAACTTCCCAAGAGCACGGAAAGCATCTTCAGTACCATCATGTGGCGCTTGAGTCGTTTGCGGCATCTGATTTATTGACCCCGCAAGCAACCTCAATGCCTCAGCTAAAGCATCATCATTCCTTCTACCAGCCATCTTCTGAACAACACAAAGTATTGATCGCGTTAGCCACACAATCAAATACAAGGGATTAACAAAATAAGACCTGACAACTGACCGACTATGCTCTGATACCACTATTGTAACACCCCTTCTAAATACCCCAATTAAAGGTAAAGATTAAAATCAGAGAAATAAAAGTGCACGGAAGGGATGCCACAACACACATCACATTCCAAAGTTTTTAAAGAAACACGGACAGGGTATGTTTGAAAGTATAAGCATTCCAACACAAAACAAACATACAATAAATATTTACTTCATCCTCTCGTGCAAACGCAACGGAGTTTCATAATTTCACATCATCTCCATTTATGGAGGAATCAAAACATAATTCAAGGCATCAAGCCATCATAATTCACATAAGCATATGTTATCAAGTATCACATATACAAAACATCATATACACGAATAAGGATTATATACATCATAATCCAAATACAAAATAATCGAGTTCGATACTAAATAAATTCCCCCCCCCCCCATGTGTTACTACCAGAGCATCGACTCGACTCTAATCAAAATAAAACAGATTGCAATCCAATGCATCCATTAACTAGCGCCTCGCGCTATCGTCCTCGGTACCTGAACAATGCCATCAAAAGCATTTTCAAACAGAAGGGTAAGAATTCCAATAATCATATAACATGCAATTAAGGTAAAGCAATGGCAATAAATAAAGCAATACATCATGATCATATTCATTTTATCGCATATAGTATCCGTACTCAAGGAAATCATTTCCAACACATTAACCATATAAACCAATTATCTGAATACTCACATCATTGGCACATAACCATTATTCAAACAACAACAATATTGACACATAACCAAACACATCAACACACATACACAATATACACAATTATGCACGTGACTCACAACACGACTCAACATATGCGAATGCGGTACCGACTCGTGGACCCAAGGTTCCACCACCTATGTTTCCCTTCCGGATCAAGGTCACTACGTCTTTTCCCACAATAGGGTCACCGTCTAGATATTGTGGACCCAATGTTCCACCACCTATGTTTCCCTTCCGGATCAAGGTCACTACGTCTATTCCCACACTAGGGTCACCGTCTATAAAATCATGTGAACCCACAATTTCACCGCCTCTGTTTCAAGACCAACCATGCCATGCAATGTACAATATAACCAATGCAAGCAATTAAGATTCACAATAATCTTAACATACACATACCGTCAAATCCAACCAATGGAACATCAACTATTGTACATGCATGCATACATATAATTTAACAATCACAACGTCAAGTAAAAATGTATACAAACAAGTTACTTACTCAACCAAAACATAAACCATCAACTATCAAACAATTCCAAATCGGAAAGTGTATTTCAACATAAAGTCATCATCGATGAGCCGGCATTACTCTCAATGTTACTCATCACGATCGAGTCACCGGAATGTAACTCGAACGGTTAAATTCGGGATTAAACTCAATTTATTTCATTTCGAACTAAAATCGGGTCGATTCTTAAAAAGTCGAAATTTCGCAAAACGAACTTCACTATGTTAATCTACACGTCGAATTATGCTAGCACGTTAATTTTCATGCGAATCGGAGAAAGTAGCTCCGTCGCCGAAATTACCGAAATCGGGTAATCGGCACATCAACGGGTTCGGAATTAAGTCGGCTAAATATTTCTAATATTTCTACTTTATAAATCCTGAAAAATTATTTATTAAAGATATTAAATCATTATTATTAAATAATTTTGTATTTATAAGTCGGAACGTAATAGCTACGGTATATCTAATATTTATTCATTTCGTCGCTACTATAACAGGAATGTGTCTTAAGTACCAATTCACTTCTATGCTACAGCAAGCAAAACAATATTACCAAATGCTACTTCATCTTGTATTACTACTGCAAGCAAGGTTATATGCCATTAAGTATCATTTCTATTGGGTTTTTAATGTATATATGTGGCATGTTTATTGTGTATGAATGAAAATTATACTCAAGTAACAGCATACTGCTGTACTCAATTCTAATGAACTTTTGCTTTTTCTAATAACATCCTCTAGAACATAATTCTCTGAAACAAGGGAAATAGTAAAGTGGAATGTGAAATTCTCTTTAGAAAAGCCTTGACATGGTAATATGAAATATTACAAAAACTGAACTTGCTAATGCTTGCCAATATAATACATTTTTTTAAAATACTGAGGGGCCAATAACCCTTTGACGGCATAATTTTTTGGACAAGCCTCCTAAATACATTTTCCTCTTGCGCTACAGTACTTCAAGCCAAGTGTCCTTCATAGCTACTTCATATAATCACTCCTTTTAGCGCTACAGGATGCTAAGCTAACTGTTTCTAATGCCACCACACTTCCTATGCTATGCGCAACTGAACAGTCAATTTACCATCAAATATATTCATTTAAAATTGGCGCTACAGTATTGCAATATAATACTCCTACATACTACTCCAATTACTACATTACTTATCGCTACTGTATTTGCAAGCCAAGCCTTTTATTACTGCTTTATCTTGCATTGCTACAACAAGCCATTAATACTCCCTGTGACTTTAACTACTAATTCTCTTCAACGCTACAGTTCAAGCAATTCACAGGCGCTACGGTAATGCTACGGCAAGCGAGTACTTACTTCTAAATATTACCATACTTTGCGCTACAGTATTAAAAATATGGAATTTTGCAAAGAAAATACTAAACTAATATCAATTCTAACACATATAACACCAATCTAAACCAACAAAATCATCAATTTCATCATCTCTTTCCCAATCTATACAACTCTCTAAAATCCTAATTTCTTCATCTATCAAAATCAAAACCCAAAACCACAAGTATATGAGCAAAGCAATTCAAACCCTTACCTTGGTGTGGGTTTTCTTGAAACAAGATGATGATGATGTTGCAACTCCAAACCTAGCTTCCTTTCTTCTCTTCTCCTCTTTCTCTCTTCTTTTCTTTCTTCTTTCTATTTCTATTCTTACCAACTATCCTACTTTCTATCTTATAAAACAAATTTTACTACTACTTACTTTCCTCCCCCTAACTTTCTAAAATTCTAATTTGGCCCAATCTATTTAATTCAAATTATATCATATAATTCTATTAAAATCATATTACATTAATTAATATTTATTCTATATAAACCTAATCATGCCAATTAATCAAACAAAGTCAAATATTACTACACACCAAATTAATATTATTCAAAATAATGTTTCGACATAATAAATATTTTTATTTCATATTGCCCAATTAATATTTCAATCGATCTCAATTGAATATATTTCTCAAAATAGATATAATTTAATAGTTTTGGAAAAATAATTAATGAAATGACAGTTAAATATAAACGGCGTGTTACACCTAAGGCTATAGGGTATACAACATAGAAACTCTGATTGTTGAAGAATCAATCAAAGTCAAATTTGATGATAAGCTTGGCCAGCAAAAGCCAAAGCAAATTGAAAATTCTGCAGGTACAAAAGATCACCTTACAAACTCTGAAGAGTCAGAAGCAAAATACATCTCAGAAGATCCTCCTATTGAAAGTGCTCTGGAAAATCTAAGAATTTCTGAACAATCCTCACAAAATAAATTCCCCATAATCACATCCGCACACCCAGAAAATGTGATTATAGGAAAGAAAGAAGACTCCATCAGAACAAGATCCTCCTTCAGAAACAATGAAGAATCATTGTTTGGATTGGTCTCGCTGATTGAGCCAACTTCAATAGATGAAGCTCTGCTGGATAATGATTGGATCCTAGCTATGCAAGAGGAATTAAATAAATTTTCAAGAAATGATGTGTGGGATCTTGTTCCAAAACCAAAATGATTTAATATCATTGGAACTAAATGGGTCTTCAAAAATAAGTTGAATGAGCAAGGAGAGGTTGTCAGAAACAAAGCACAACCGGTGGCTCGGGGTTATAGTCAACAAGAAGGAATTGATTATAATGAAACATTTGCCCCAGTCGCCAGGTTAGAGTTAATTAGATTGTTAATCTCCTTCGATGTTCAACACAACATCTCATTATATCAAATGAATGTTAAAAGTGCCTTTTTAAATGGTTACATAGAAGAAGTTTATGTCCAACAACCTCCTGGTTTTGATGACGCAAAATTTCCAGAACATGTTTTCAAACTGAAAAAGTCTCTATATGGTCTGAAACAAGCTCCCAGAGCTTGGTATGAATGACTGAGTAACTTTCTTTTAGAAAAGAATTTTACCAGAGGCAAAGTGGACACAATTTTATTCAGAAAAATATTTAAAAATGACATCTTAATCTGTCAAATATATGTTGATGATATTATTTTTGGAACTTCTAATGTCTCTCTTGGAAGAGAATTTTCTGAATCTATGCAGGATGAATTTGAGATGAGCATGATGGGAGAACTAAAATTCTTTCTGGGAATTCAAATAAATCAAATGCCAGAAGGTACCTACATACATCAGACAAAGTATGTCAAAGAACTTCTAAAGAAATTCCAGCTATCAGAAAGTAAATAAGCAAAGACCCCAATGCATCCCACATGCATTCTGGGAAAAGACGAGGTAAGTAAGAAGGTAGATCAGAAACTCTATAGAGGTATGATTGGGTATCTTCTCTATCTGACTGCATCTAGACAAGATATTCTATTCAGTGTATGTTTATGTGCTAGATTCTAATCAGATCCTAGAGAATCTCACTTAACTGCTGTTAAGCGAATTCTGAGGTATCTGAAAGATAATACTAACCTTGGATTGTGTTACAGAAGATCCAAAGATTTTAAACTAGTAGGTTATTATGATGCTGACTTTGCTGGAGATAGAATAGAATGCAAAAGCACCTCTGGAAGCTGTCAGTTTCTGGGTGATAATGTCATCTCATGGTACAACAAGAAGCAAGCCACTATTGCACTATCAACCACTGAAGCTGAATATATATCTGTTGCTGGATGTAGCACTCAGATAATCTGGATGAAGATCCAGTTGGAAGATTATCATCTATATGAAAGTAAGATTCCTATCTTCTGTGATAATACCTCTGCTATCTGTCTCTCAAAAAATCCCATCTTACATTCTAAGGCAAAACATATAAAAATTAAACATCATTTCATAAGGGACTACATTCAGAAGGGAATTTTAAACTTAAATTTTGTAGACACATACCATCAATGGGATGACATTTTTACTAAACCCCTTGCTGAAGATAGATTCAAATTCATTCTGAAAAACATCAGCATAGAATTTTGTCCTGAATGAAAATATTTTTTCTTCTATATGTGTTTCCAGAATGTTCTGAAATGAATGTTCTGATTGACTGCTCTTCAGAAGTTAGAAGAGGAGTTACATCAAAAGCCATTCATTATATTCCGAAATGTGTCTAACATTTCATTACTAGAATGGTCATAAGTTCATTATATTAAACCAGTTGTCTCACGCTACCCTCAGAAGTTGAACGCGTGTTTCAATTCTGAAAGGTCACACATGCGTGTACTGCTATTGAGACGTCGTTCCTAGGTAACTGTTCAGATTTGATCAAAATCACGCACCCCCTTAAATGTCAAATCTCATTAATTGTCTATAATTATGATGTTTTTTTAATCGTTTAAGATTCTTAAACGGCTCATTAAGTTAAAGATTTTTTTAACTATATATATACCCTTGCAAAATCCCTGTTCTATTTTTTACTCTCTTTCTCAAACTTCAAACTCCTCTACGTCTTTGTGCAAAATCTCTCAACTCCCTCCTCATATTCCAAACCTAAACGTTCAAATGGCTTCAAGGAAGAAATCTCCCTCCACAAGATGTTGTCCTCCAGAAGAAGAAAATGCAAGCTGAAGAAGGCCCCTCTGCTCGACCTCAGAAGAAGAAGAAGAAGAAATCTATAGGTACAACCTTTAAAACCATTTATGTTAATGATTCTGTGCACATGGAAACATCTATTGATCCTCAAACCCTAGAAAATATAGAAGTTGACATAGACCTAACACAATCCTCTGAGCCCCTAGATAACAACCCTGAAATTGACCAAGTATTATCTGACATAGATAATTTTGCTGCTGAAGTACCTTAACAAACTCAATCTCAAACTCAAATATCTCTTTCTTCTCCTCACCATCAGAATCTAAATAATCCTGCTCACAACCCTCTACCAACATCCCCCATCAGACCTTTATCACCAAGACCCTCTGAGTGGTATGATGGTTCTTGGAGACTACCTGGCATAAATGTTCCTCTGGCTACACAACCACCATCCTTCATCCTACCATCTGAAAACATTTTTGCCCTGAATGTATCACCAGCACCTTCTCCTCCTTCCTCACCTCAAACCAAAATCATCATCTCACCTGATGTCACACCATCTTCCTCACCAGAAACTCCCTTACCTTCATCATCTGAACCCTTTTCACCTCTTTCTTTGGAACCAATCCCTAGTGTATCCTCATAAGAACCTCCTGAACCCTTTGTCCCTTCTGACTTTCTCAGAACTGTAGTTGATCTTGAATCACTATGTTATCTACAAATAAAATCCACCAAAAAGGCCTCTCCTAAACCAACTCCAAAATCTGATCAATTAGATGTTCTTGTATGCTGTCAGAATTTCATAACAGAAATGCAGATGTGGATTGACCTGCTGAAAGCTGACAGTGCCAGCAGCCTGAATCCAGCACCGTGTAATTCTATGTGGTACGCTTTCAGAAGCAAAATCAATGATGAAATCCTCAATTTGCAAGAACTGTGCTATGCTCAAGTTCTTGAGAATTTCTCCAAGTATCTGAATACTTTCTTGATAGAAGTGGTAAATATATGGGATCAAAGGTCTCCACTACAGATTATTGGTGCTCCATCACCACCTGCTGACCCCATGGAGATATCAGAGGATGAATCAGAAGATGACGCTGAGTCTGAACCACATCCTTTGGCCATGACTCTGTATCACCAACCTTCTGCTAAAGCTAGCTCTGAGAAAGTGCCTACCCTGCTGATTGATCCTGGCACCTTTCTCACAAATCTTGTGTACTCAGGCTCTGCTACTTCTGCTCCTAAGGTTGTCTCATCTGAAGCAGCTTCAACTTCTGCGTCACCTTCGCTGTTGCTGGACACTCTGAATGAACTGAAGAAGGACAATGAGGCCATCCATGAACGTTTGGATAAATAAGATGAAACCAACAAGGAAATCAGATCTTGGATGCAGAAACAAGAGGATTCTTCAAATGAAATCAATAATCTTCTGCTTTCCCTTGTTTCTCATCACTCTTAGAGTTTATTTCTAAATTTTTCTGTTTTGTTTTTATTTTGTAACTCTGCTTTCTCTTGAATCTTCAATATAAGACTATTTTTTTTGAATTTTTTACTTTTTGATTATGACAAAAAGGGGGAGAAAATAAGATTTTGATCTGATCGATGAAACAGTTATGGGACTAAGTCTCAAACAATTCTAATGATATACAAAGTTCTTTTCTGTTTAAAAGATTTACAGGAACTCAAGAAACTCCAAAAGACTAAGCTCTGAACATCATTAAGAAAATAATTGCTAAAGCAAACTCTGAAACAAAAATTCTAAAATCTCTGAAGAACAAATCTCAGGAAGTTTCCCTTTTGCCTTTAAACTCTTTAATCATTCTTTATGTCAGGAGAAGAAATATCAATCTCAGGGGGAGAGTATCTATCTCAGGGGGAGATCCTCATTCTTCCACAAATTTTTTTCTTAAAATCTGAATTGTTTTGTCATCATCAAAAGGGGGGAGATTGTTAGAACAAAGTTTGGTTCTAATCATATCTTAGAGTTTCGATGATAAAAATGAAATAAATTTTGTTATATTTATTCTATACTCTAACTTGTATGCTCTCTAAGTTCAGATGATGTTCTGACTCACGCATCTTAGAAAGAAATAGGATTCTACGCAAGTACAAAGCAAACTCAGAATGAAGAGCAAATCCTCAGCAACATCTGATAGACGCATGCTGAATACAACATCTGATAAATATAAGTTTAAAGTAAACTCTGATGAACACTTATTAAAGAATACTCTGATAGAAGAAAAAGATCAAGTAAACTCTGAAATGGAAACGCTGTAAGCAAACACTTCAACTTCCAGAGATAAGCTCTGACAGTACTGTTGGTCATTAAATGCTAAGACGGCTAACGCACTCAAGTGGACTATGTGCACGAGAATTGGAAACATAAAGACCAAATCTACTCACTACATGCAAACATGCTTCATTAAATGCATGCACTATCATAAAGGCATTAACGATCAAGAATTGGAAGCTATATGTAGAAGACCTTTTGTATCAAAGACATGTTACTGACTCACGTGAAATATACTTACACTCACTGTTTTCTTACTTGTAAACTAACACTGTATAGTGGGTAGATCTTAAGTATTGGACAACAATCTTAGTGAAAAATCACAGTTGTGATAAAGCTTTTTAGAAGAAAATCTGTTTCACTACTATTAAGAGACAATTTTGTAAGTGTTCCTTGAGAGACCAATTGGGTCAGATTTCTCAAGAGGGCTAAGACTAGTTAATTCTTAGAGGTTTTAGTCACTTGCAGTTTGATTATGCATTGTATTGTTAGTCACACCAGTTTGGTTGTGGGCTTGTAATCAATTTGATTATAGTGGATTAAGTCCTCGTTGAGAGAGGCTAAATCACATTGGCGGGTGGACTGGAGTAGTTTGAGTTTCAAACGAACCAGGATAAAAATACCAGTGCCCTTCCATTAGTATTGCGCTAGAAAAGAAGAAAAACTTATTCAACCCCCCCCCCCCCCCCCCCTTCTAAGTGTTTTCTCAACCTTCAGTATATACACTACTTGCAAGCTAAGACATGAATGCTAAAGCCCTGAAACACTCCCAAACACAGAACCACCAAAAACACCTCAAAACTTGCCATTTCTGAGTTTTGAATTCAATCTCCAATTTCACTCGTGCGTTTCTTGGCCTTTTTCTTTCAAAAGATTATAAACATCATATACAAACAATCCCAACACCTTTTAAAGTTATGTAACACCGTTTCCCCAAACTCCATAACCAAAAAACAGAGCTTGTATCTTGACTTCTCTAGCAGGACTCAAGCACTCCCAGCATCAAGTAAGGGTTGCATTAGCTT
This sequence comes from Vicia faba, assembly GCA_948472305.1. NCBI lineage: Eukaryota > Viridiplantae > Streptophyta > Magnoliopsida > Fabales > Fabaceae > Vicia > Vicia faba. The sequence goes on from OX451740.1 coordinate 1,267,968,446, forward strand.
CTTGGGAACTTGAGGAAGCTAACCTGATCATCACCATCACTTAAAACAAGCTCAAACTCATTTCACGATTTCCATTTTTTGAGCTATTTTCTGAACTTTCATCTCTTCATTTAGGCATTGTTAGGCTTGCATTTTCAAAGACAAAATATAGACATCATTTCCCTGAAGCTAACTATATCCATAGTTTTCATTTATATTGCCCAAGCTTAGAGAATTTTGAGATTGAAATTTTTGGAAAAATTAGGGTTCAGATTAAGGCCAGCAAAATTCTCATTCATCTTTGATTTATAGTTTTAGAAAATTATATTTCTGGAATCGTGATGAAATTTTCCATGACTTTCATGTTTACATTTTCCATTTTGATTGAGAAATGAACAAGTTACAATTGGTCTGGCTGGCGTCAGGTTGAAGATGAAGTCCAGGCCATGGAAGCATTTTGTAATATATATTTATGGTTTTGTATAAGAAACCAGATGTATAGCCACCTCAGTGGTAAGGCAGTGCACGTTTATTACTCAGGGCGTGGGTTCGAGCCCCAGCGCTGCCATTTTTTTCATGTTTTTCTATCATTTTCTTTTGTTTGTTTCCAACTAGCGAGCATGGGCCTCCCTCAATTGGGCCATCATATTTTGCTTCTCCTCACCCCCCTGGTTACTCATAGACACGCTGGCCCATTTGTTTTTACTTTATTTATTTTCTTTTTCTGATTAAAAAAATACTAATGGGCCTAACATTCAAAACCAGTTTTACTTCTAAACCATCCAAATCATTTTCATACCCCTGACCCAATTTCACTTTTATTTTATTATTTTTTATTTATTTTTCTTTTTATTATTATTATTATTATTATTATTATTATTAATAATAATAATAATAATAATAAAAATCCAAAAAATGTTTGTATTTATTATTTATTTATTAATATACTTTTATTAAAAAAAAGACAAAAAAAAACTTTCTAAAACAATTTCCATTCTTTTCTTAAATAAATTAGTTTAGACTTAGGATTTGTTTTCTTTAAAAATTAATTTAGAACTTAGGGCTTTCAATTAATTATTATTTTTATACTAATTTAATTAATATAAAATCTTTTTCATACAAAACCCCCAAAACTTGTTTTCTTTAATAAATTAATTTCTTTTACTTAACTTAATTTTAATTTTCTTGTCTTAATTAATTATTATTTTTTAGTTAATTAGGTTAAAACCATTCTCTTAAATAAAATTCAAAACAAAAACATTAGTCTTTTTCTTTACACATCATATTTATTTCCTTGACCATTTATTTCCTTGTACATTATATATTCCAATTCTTGTACATTTATTCAATATGGTTGTAATAGATAATTAGGTTTTAAATTCTTGCAATCCCCATTTGTAATTTGTATACCCCATTCCCAAAAAATGATGTAATAGCTTAGGATATTTACTTTTTCGCAATTTATCGTTTTCAAAAAAATGCTAGTAAATTAGAGTTTGTATGGAAAGATAAAATCAATCTTAGAAAACCCTAATTCAAGATTAAACCAAACATGAAATCAAGACACTTGCACACTTTGCACCTCTAGGGTTAAACTCCACTTTGTTGCCTTAAACAAATAGTCATGATATGTATGTCATACATCTTAGTCAAAACAAATCAAAAATACAAGATCATAGTCCCTCGATGACGCTACGAATGTTACCTTACAAATGATTTTAGTACCTTAAGAGAAATGCTAAGATATCTCACAACATTTCTATCTATGACTATACGATGACCCATGCCCATCCCTTTACATCCAAAGATAGGGCTACTTACCAATCAATGGTGAGATAGAAATGTCAAAGGAAGAGAGAAATAAACAAAATACTTTTGAGTAGGTAGAACAATCTTAGTTGCTTGCTCACAATCCATCTTCAAAAACAAACATATTTTCAAACACACCAAACACTTTCAAAAACATGAAATATTTTCAAAAGTCCAACACTTTGTAAACATTCTTATAGAGACGAGAATCATTACAAAGTTTTCCTAAACAAAGGCGCTTTTCAAAAATACTTTCAAAACTCACCACAAACACATTTCAAACAAAGAAATTTCAAAAGTGAGCTAGCAAGCAACTAAAAACCCATATATAACTATGGATGAAAAGGGTGTTAACACCTCCCCTTTTCATAACCTACCCCCCGAACTCAAGAAAATATCTCAAAGGTCTTTCTTGTTCTTTTCACCATTTCCTTGTTGGATAAAAGAAAAGTCGGTGGCGACTCTTACTATCCGCAACAATTGCGATAAAATGAAAAACACCCAAGTTAGTTCTCCTACTGTATTACAGTATTGATCTGAGTGGTTTCTTTTTCAAATAGGGAGATGATCATAAGGAAGCTAAGGAGGAAATTGCAAATGTTTGGCGCCATATTCACAGGAAGAGTAGAAAATACTTGGGACCAAGAGGAGCCGTTTCTTTGGAGCCTCAACTCCGGTGGGGTACAAGCAAGGGCAATTCAGTTGAAGATGCCATATTCCCGTGAAGAACCTATGTCTGATATGTTTGTGAAGAACACTCCTCCCTTTTTAGATGATGTAGAAGAGCTTCAGCTTTCCCTAGTTAGGATGCAGCAGGAGAAGGAGGCTTGGAAGAACAAGTGTCAGACTTTAGAGATATCTTACTGAGAAGACTCGAAAGAGAAGGATAACCCGATCGAGATTCTTCAAAGTTGTGTTATGGATACAATGGAGAGGCAAGAGGATTTATTTTCTTCTAGATCTTGATCAGGACTTAGTCATTCACTTCTTGACTCTGGTGATTGGAAAGGGGTTGTCGACAGGTATGCAGAAGAGAACAAACAGTTGAAGGGTCAGATTATAAGACTCACGGGAAAGCGTTAGCATGTGCAGATTGTCAAGATGAGTGACTATAAGATTGTAGATCAATTGTTGCAAACTCCATCAAAGATATCCATTCTAGCATTGCTAATGAACTCTCCTGCCCATAGGGAATCTTTGTTGAGAGTATTGGATCAAGCTTTTGTGGAAAGTGATATGTATCTAGACCAATTCAGCAGTGTTGTAGGGAATATTACATCCTATAGTAACTTGAGTTTCTATGATGACGAATTGCCCGATGAAGGAAGGAACCATAACTTGGCTCTCCATATCTCCATGAATTGTAAGAATGACTCGTTGCCTAACATGCTAATTGACAATGGGTTTGCTTTAAACGTCATACCAAGGAGCACACTCATGAAGCTGAAGTACCAGGGAACTCCCATGCGTCCGAGTGGCATAATTGTTAAAGCTTTTGATGGTTCGAGGAAGTCCGTCATTGGAGAAGTAGATTTTCCTATTCACATAGGCCTGAATTTATTTCAGATTACTTTCCAAGTTATGGATATAGTTCCCGCCTAAAGCTGTTTATTGGAATGACCATGGATCCACAAGGCAGGAGCTATTACTTCAACTTTTCACCAAAAGCTGAAGTTTGTTCGTGAAGGAAAGGTGGTCATCATAAATGGAGAGCAGGCTTTGTTAATATCTCATTTGTCCTCTTTCAGTGTTGTAGAAGCTGATGAAGTTGTTGTTGGAACTCAGTTCCAAGCTTTATCTATTGATAATGTAAGGTAAAATGAGAATTTTATAGATTTGTTTAAGGATGCTCAACAGGTAGTGTGTAATAGCCCTAGCAAGGCGTGGGGGCAGATTGTTGATCCACATGCGAATAAGAATAGAGCTGATTTGGGTTTCTCTGTGAAGAATAGTAAAGGTGAGATTATGAAGTCGAAGTCTGATTTGGGAAAATATCAAGACATCTTTCATAGCGGGGGTTATCTTCATCTAACTACTCCTAATATCAATGCTATTCTGGAGGGTGGATCAGAGCAAGAAATGCCGAACTATGTGACGCATGGAATCAGAGTCAAAGCTGGATCACTATTGATGTTCCCTCTTGCATTCATATTTCAAAGTAATTTATTTTTGTTAATCTTTTCAAAAAAATCTTTCACTCTGCCCAAGGTGAAAGTATTGACATTGTATGGGCATATTTGTTGATTTGATCTTTATAATCATTAATAAAAGATGTTTTTGATTTCCAAATTGTGTCTTTTTCTATGCTTTTTCTTGGAAAATGGTAATCAGGAAAATCCTTTTAAAATAAATAATAATTGTAAATGAATCTGTATAATCACTTTCTATATGTGTCAGTTTCTAAAAGCAGTCTTAAACCATATGTGTAGATTAATAAAAAAAACCGTTGAGTACAATGACCCTGCACCCTCTCCCAACTTTGAATATCCTGTGTATATGGCCGAAGAAGAAGAATATGATGAAATACCAGAAGAGGTTTCACGGTTGCTTGAGCGTGTGGAAAGTACCATTCAGTTGTATAAAGAGCTGTTGGAGAAGATTAATTTGGGTTCATAGGAAGATCCAAAAGAAGTCAAGATTAGATCATTGCTTTATCCCAATGTAAAGAGTAGGTTGATTGAATTGCTGAAAGAGTATGTGGACATATTTGCTTGGTCTTATCAAGACATGCCGGGGTTGGATAATGATATTGTGGAACATCATTTTCCGCTAAAGCCAGAATACCCACCAATCAAGCAGAAGTTACGAAGAACTCACCTTGATATGGTGGAAAAAATTAAAGAAGAAGTTTTAAAGCAGATTAATGCCGATTTTATTGTGACATCAGTGTAACCTCAGTGGATTGCCAATATTGTCCCAGTACTAAATAAATACGAAAAAGTTTGCATGTACATTGATTATAGAGATTTAAATAAATCTAGTCCAAAAATTGACTTTCCATTACCACATATTGATATGTTAGTTGACAGTAAAGTAACATTCAAAGTATTCTCGTTCATGGATGGATTTTCCGGATATAATCAAATCAGAATGGCTCTTGAGGACATGGAAAAAACAATGTTTATCAAATCCTGGAGAATATTTTGTTACTGAGTGATGCCCTTCGGGTTGAAGAATGCTGGTGCAATGTACCAGAGGGCTATGACAATCCTATTCCATGATCTGATGCACAAGAAAATTGAGGTATACATTGATGATATGATTGCCAAATCCCAGACTGAAGAAGGGAATATAGAATATTTGTTGAAATTGTTTCAGTGTTTGAGTAAGTATTGTTTCCGCTTGAATCCAAATAAATGCACCTTTGGTGTCCGATCAGGAAAATTGTTAGGTTTCATTGCCAGCCAAAAAGGAGTCGAAGTTGATCTTGACAAGGTTAAGGTAATTAAATAAATGCCTGATTTTTTACCCCAACCCCCCCCCCCCTTTTTCTCAATACACTTCTCACAAAGATCCTGAATGGCTCAAGGTTGCACAAGTGTTGACTAGGTCAAACCCCTCCTAAGTACTGAGACCCCAAATTATGGTTTTAATTTTCACAAGGACAATTTTACTTCAAATGCTTCCAATGACTTTCATGGTTTATTAAAGACCCCAAAGAATTCTCATACCAAGTTTCAAATCTTGTATCTCAAAATTGCTCAAACAATTGCTCAAATGACTGAAAATCAGTTGTATTGGTTAAAAAGTCAATTATGGTCAACTCACAGTCAAACTACAAGATTTTTGACCAATATCAACACTTTGAATTCATGTTCATCAATTGATCAAGTTTGGATCACAATCCCTCAAGAAAAGTGTTCAAATCATCAAATGGGCAAAATGGTCAAAATTAGGGTTTTGATTGAAAATGACTGGTTTTTGACTTTTGACCTAATACATGATCTAATGATTTGAAGCATAATCTTAAGGACTCAAACACATAATTTTGACCTAATTACATGATTCAATTCATTTCTCAAGATCAGACAGTTGATACTTGAAATTTGGTTAACTGATGAAAAAGTCAACTGATACACCAAAAGTCAAACTTTGACTTTTTGGTCAACATTAAGTTTCAAAGATCAAAATTCATCAAGACATTCAAAATATGAAGCTTGATCATCAAGGAATCAAGAAAGTCAAAAGTCAATATAAAAAGTCAAACTTTTCAAGACTTAGAAAATTTTCTATGTGTTTTAAATAAGATAATTTCACTACTTCATGACATTTTTTCACCAAGATGATTCAAAGAAAACTTACAACATGAAAGTTGTAGATCTTGATGAATTCTACAACTTTTTATTAGAGGTTTGATGTCTAAAAATTCTTATATTTGAATATATAAGCCCATGAAGTCATGACATTTTCATAAAAAACACTTAGTGAAAATTTTGACAAGTTTTGGCAGATTTTTAACCTAACTTCTTGACCAATTTCCATCTAGTTGCAATTTTTTTGGTCAAAATAGTCAACATGAAGGTTGTAGAAAATGTTTCAAGCTTTCTGAAATGTCCAAGAACTTAAAGAGATCATGCTTGAGCTCAGAGAATCTAAGACAAGAAGTTAGGCATCCATTCTTGAATTACAAGTCATTTTTATGATGAACACTTGACGAAAACCCTAGCCTATGCTGCATAATCTTACTTTTCTGGTTTCTAACTTGTGTTTCACTCTATAATTAATTTATTACACAACTGTTAGAGCCTTGATCCAATCATTTGAGCTATTGTCCAAGTTTCATTTCTATTTAGGGCACAAAGGCACCATTGCCATTCTAGTAAAGTTGCTTTAATCACAAAGTCAACTTGTCTTGAGCTTTGCACTTTTTCCTTCTGCACAAGCTTCATCTACAAAGTCAGATAAGCATGTTTAAAGCTTCTAACCACTCTAGATAGCCATGTACCTTGCATTGAAACTATGTTTGTCAAGATTGCTTCAAAAACAAGCCACAGATCCATAACATGTGATCTTGTGATTCTGATCACTCCAAGCCTTCAAACCTATTTCCTATAAATTGAGACATTATTTTCAAGCTAAGATACAATTTTGCAATCCTAAAAACTCTCAAAAACTCCCTCAAGCCAGAAATTGCCTCAAAATACCATTTTTGTGCAGATTCAGACCTCACACCTCCATCTCACAAATCACTCGTATGTTCTTCCTCAAAATCAATCACAAAGCATCTCTATATCATTTAGAACCTAACCAAACACCTATTACATGACTGTAACACCTCCATTACCATCATCTATTTTCAAAATCAGCAACATGCACATTGACTTCTCTAGGACATTACAACCACTCCCAGCTCAAGCTAAGCATTGCATTAGCTTCCTAGAGGTTCAAGGAAGCTAACCAGATCATTACAACATTTTGGGGATTGCTCAAACTCAAAACACGATCTCCATCTGCAAGGTGAGTTTTCTGAACTTCTACCTCTTCATATAAGCATCATTTGGCTTTGATTTTCAAAGATAAATTGTAGACATTATAGCCCTGAAACTAACCATGTCCTTAGAATTCATTTATATTGCCTGACTACTGTGAATTTTAAGCTTGAACTTTCTGAAAAAATTAGGTCAGATTTGGTACCAAGTAAAATTCGTACTCATCTTTGATCCATTGTTTAAGTTGTTTACATATTTAAAATCGTGGTGAATTTTCTAACAAGTTTGATGTTTACAATTTCTTAAATGCTTGAGAGATGAGAAAGACACGATTTTCAAAAATCTGATAAGGGGATGGCGCAAGGAAGAAGATGAAGTTGCCTTTATAACTAGGTTTATTATATATTTATTAGTTGTTGTTTCTATAACGGATGAAACAGCCACCCTAGTGGCAGAGACCTTTTATTCTTTTTCTCAATATTTTTCTTTTGTTTCTTTTTTGTTTGGCACGCGCTGGGCCTCCCCTCACTGGGCCTTTTTCATTTTATTTCTCCTCACCCCCTGTTTGCTCAATAACACGCAGGCCCAAACATTTCTTTTCATTTTGTTTTATTTTTCTGGTTTCAAAAATAGGCCTTGGGCCTAAAACACAAAAAAACGTTTCTTCTTTCTAACCACCCATTTTCTTTTCAAACCCCCTGACCCTTTAAATTTTTTTATTTTCTTTTCATTTTTTTATTTTTGTTTTATACAAAATATATAAAATATATTTTCATAAATAATTAACTAAAAATCTTTATTTTCATTTTTAACTTATTTTATTTTATAAATAACAAAATCCTAAAGAACATTTTCTTTCTTAAATTAATTAAACTAATTTAGACTTAGGTTTTATTTTAGTTTTCTCTTTAAGCAAATTAATTTACACATTAAGATTTATATTAATTTCTTTTCAAATTAATCAATTAGTTTAAACCTTTCCATAAAAGCATAAAAACAGTTTTCTTTTCTTTTACATTATCTTTATATTCTTGTACATTCTATTTTGTATTATTCAATTTGGTTTTAATAGTAATTATGTTTTAATTGCTTTCATCCTTATTTTTAATTTGTGCCCCCATCCCCTAAAAGTATTGTAATAGCATAGGATTTTTAATTTCTGCAACTTATCGTTTTCCATATTATTTCTAGTAAGTAGGGTTTGTATGGAAATACTTAAAATCAAACAAGTAGACAACTTTAATTCAAGACAAATGCATGAAAACAATACACTTTGCACACTTGCACCTCAAGATTAACCCACACTTGTTGTCTTAGAATAAAATAGTCATGTCCCTCGAACGTGGGATACTTTAGCAAAAGACCCTCGATTACAAGATTGTAGTCTCTCGATGATCCTTTGATGATGCCTTCAATAAAATGATATTAGACCCTTATGAAAAATTTCTAAGGTATCCTACAATGTTGCCTTCTATGACTATACGATGACCCATGCCTATCCCTTCACGTCCAATGATAAGGTTTCTTACGAACTAATGGTAAGATAACACTATCTAAAGGAGGAGGGAAAAAACAAAGACTTTCTTTTGAGTAGGTAGAACGCTCGTAGTTGCTTGCTCACAAACATTTCAAAACAAAACATCTTTCAAACACACCAACACTTTCATGAAATATTTTCAAAAGTCAACACTTTGTACACATTCTTATAGAGACGATAATCATTACAAAGTTCGCCTAAGCGAAGGCACTTTTCAAAAATACTTTCAAACAAACACAAACACATTTCACAAAGCATTTTCAAAGTGAGCTAGAAACTAAGAGCCAATAGATAAATACGGATGAAAAGGGTGCTAACATCTTCCCTTTTCATAACCTACCCCCCGAACTCAAGAAAAATCTCGAAAGGTATTTCCTGTTCTTTACACCTTTTCCTTTATTGGATAAAAGAAAAATCGGTGGTGACTCTTGCTATCCGCAACAACTGTGATAAAATGCAAAACACCCAAGTCAATTCTCCCACCATATTAAAGAACTGGTGACTCTGCTGGGGACTTATAAAACTAAAAGTAGGGTTACCTTTGAGATTAGTTCACATTTAAAATGCTTTCTTTGCTTGACTTATATGCTTTACTCTTAAAAGTGTTGTTTGGGTTTTGAATAGATCCTCTACCCGGATCTGGTGGCATTATTAGGTAAGTAGAAATAGATTATGGAGAATGTACGGCATAGATCGATATGGTTGAAATAGTGGCTACATTAGTGTAACACATTTGTTGGTACCGGTATCCCTTGTGGCGAATCAAGGAGAATACGGGGCCGCTGTGTGGTGGCATGAAGCACTAATTGACCGTTGAACCTTTAATTGAACAACTTAGCCATTAGGAAGTAGTGAGATAGCCGGCTTTGGTGCAGTCCAAAGTTGGTTGATACTCGATACTACGCTCATTGAGATCAGACTTTCGAGATATTTCGATTTCCAAAAAAGAGGCTTGTGCTGAAACAATACCCGATGAAGAAAGATCAATGATATTGAGATTCCCTAGAACCTGGTTACTTTTTAGGACAGGTTGAACCAACTAAACTTCAAGAGGGTACTTACCCATAAACCCCATGCAAGCCTAAACCCAAGGACTCGTTTTCTTTTCTTGTATATGATTATGTGTACATAACATCATGACATCATGCCATAGCATTTTCACTAACCATTTCAAGGACCTAGAGATTTATCTTTGTTCTGTTTTATAGGATATGGCTTTCACTCGCAGAAATACCATATGAATCAACCTTGTTAAGGTGCCTCCTCAACTCAAATAGTTAGCATCAAGGGTCCCTGAAAGTTCTCCGTTCACCAATAGATTTGTTCGGCTTCTCAAATTGGTTACCCCAAGCTTTGAAGAAGACATGGTGCATGTGCTCTTTCAATTCTTTGATCCTAAATATCACTGTTTCATATTTCCTGATTATCAATTGGTTCCCACCATGGAAGAGTTCTCTCAACTATTGGGAGTACCTATTCTTGATCAAATACCCTTCACTGGTATTGAGAAAGATCCACGGCCTGAGGAGTTTGCGTTAGCCCTACGTTTGCAACGGTCCGACATTGTGGCTAATTGGGAAACAAGGATTGGTGTCAAAGGTTTTCTAGCCAAGTTTCTGTTTGAGAAGGCTCAACTGTTTTGGGATGCTCTGGATTTACAAGATTTTGAAGAAGTCTTGGCTCTTCTAATATATGGGTTGGTACTATTCCCTAATCCAGACCAACTTATAGATGTGAATGCGGTCAAAATATTCCTATCTCGTAATCCGGTGCCTACTTTGCTCGGAGACATTTTGCATTCTCTTCACGCCCGTACCATGAAGAGAAGAGGGATTCTTATGTGTTTCACACCGTTTCTATCTAGGTGGTTTATTTCACACCTTCTTAAATCAATTTAGAAGAACGAACAAGGTTTGAGATGGTCTCAAAGGATGATGTCGCTCTCACACTCGGATATTCATTGGTGTTTCCGATCTTTGGAGGATGTTACCATCATTGACCGCTGTGGGGAATTCCCTAATATCCCACTTCTTTGAATTAGGGGAGGAATTACTTACAACCCTTCTTTGGCTTTGCGACAGTGTGGTTATGCTTGGAGAGATGGTCCTCATGAGGTGCTTATCCAAGGTATTATATTTGACTATGATAACGATGTCCACGGTTATCGTCAAAGATTTGTACGAGCTTAGGGCATGGTAAACAAGGTTGATAGAAAAACTTTGGGGCATAAGAATTTTATTCCTTTGGAGCCTTATCTCAAGTGGGTGCGAGATCGCGCTCAAAACCTTATGATGCCGTGTTTGGCCACCCTACCAATAATTGTGGAGCCTATTACCGAAGGAGACGTTCCTTACACCATCCTCCATCCTGACATGCCTACTAATTTCGAGGAATTAAAAAGGTCTTGGATTCAACTCAAGGGAGAACGAGAAACCTTTGAATCCCAATTCTATGCAAGCGAGAGGAAGTTGTTGGAGATCACAAGGAAACTTCACGAGGAACGAAGCCTGAATGCTTACATTGCACCAAAGAGGATGCGCCAATGGGAGACCTGAGCCTTTTGCTTTAGGAGTTTATTTTGTCTTTTTGTTTTTTCCATTGTAAGGCCCAAGAGGCATTTGTAATATTTGAACTTATTAATACAATTGATGTTTTTTTTCCTCTTTAGTTAAACAAATTTAAATCTCTTAAAAGTCCTTAAAAAAATCGCATTCGCATAACATGCATCAGATCATGAGCAGGTTCTCCGACACAGGTTTCCTCATCTTTCTACTGTTTATTTCAGTATAAGATGGATCTCGAGCAAACCGTCAAGGACTTGCAGACTCAACACACTCAATTCCAAGAGACTCTTCTCAACTTGGCAAAAGGCCAGCAAGAAATGATGACACGCCTCATCATGAAGAAAAAGACCAAGAAGAAAGTTATGATCAACATGGAGAAGAGGTTTAAAGGCCCTATCCGACAAGTTCAAATTGAAGAGGACTCCTCAAAGGAGGATGATAATCAAAATGAAGATGATAGAAGCACCCGTGCTGGGGGTGGAAACAATTAAATCTCTGAAGACGAGGATTATTCTAATGAGCAATACCCACCAGCCGACGACAAATACAAGCAGCTAGAAGACATACTAAAGGTTGTAGATATCCAAGTTGTGCATGGCTTGGACTTTGGAGACTTGGGTTTGGTACATGGGGTAGTCATCCCCCAAAAATACAAAATTCCTATCTTCGCCAAGTACGATGGTGTCTCATGTCCAAAGCTTCATCTAAGATCATATGTCCGTAAGATTCATCCGCACACCCCTGATAGGAAACTATGGGTGCACTTTTTCCAAGAGAGTCTATCGCGAACATAGTTGGAGTGGTTTTACCAATTATAAGGGGATAATATCCATACTTGGGAGGATTTGGCTGCTTCCTTTTACCGCCAATATCAATATAACGCTGATCTTGCACCAACTCGGGTGCAACTACAAGGCATGACCATGGGTTCAAATGAGGGCTTCAAGGAATACGTCCAAAAGTGGAGAGACTTGGCTGGCAGGGTGCAACCACCTTAAACTGATAGAGAATTGGTAGACATGTTTATGGGTTCATTGATTGGTCCTTTCTTCAACTTGTTGATTGGAAGTTCATCATCCGAGTTTACTAAATTGATCTTGACTGGCGAGAGGGTTGAGAGTGGACTTAAAAGAGGGAAGATACCAATGGCCTCCACTTCTAATACTATGAAAAAACCATTTATTGGTAAAAAAGAGACTAATGATTTCTATGGATCACGAAGGTGTATTAAGCATGACCGTTATCATTCAATAGGGCAGTATTGATTTCCAACCCAACTCCGAGTCAACGACCACGTCAACAAAACAATCAACAAAGACCGGATGCCCCAAGAAGACAATTTACTAGAATCAATATGAAATTATCCCAAGATTTGCAACACCTATTGAAAGCTGATCTGGTGACATTACGAGATCCTCCTTCTAATCCTAACACGACCTCCCCGAAATATAATCCCAATGCAAAATGTGCTTACCATTCAAATAGTTCCAGACATGATACCAATGATTGTTGGGCATTAAAGAACAAAATCCAAGACCTGGTTGATAACAAGACAATTGAATTCGACCCTCCGCCAACTCCCAATGTGATCACCGCACCCATGCCCGACCATGGTAAGGGTGTCAATGTTATTGAAGATGCCTCTTTTGTTTCCTCCATCAATGATTTAACCACTCCTTTGAAGACAGTTAAAAAGAATTTGTTGAAATCCGGGATATTCCCAGGCTGTTTTGAAGACTGTTACCATTGTGCTACACAAATTAATGGTTGCACATGGCTGAAGAAAGGTGTCCAACACCTAATGAATAGCCATGAAATTCTATTTGAGAAAAATCCATCTGTGAAAAGTTTGACCCAAAATATATCTCAAGAGTTTGAAGACGTGTCCATCATTACCATTTCAAACACTCCTATTAGGATCACCTCCAAAGGTCCTATTAGGATTTTTGCTGAAACAAGAATAGTGCCACTAATTGTCACCACACCGGGGCCAGTCCCCTACTCTTTTGATAAAGTTGTGCCCTGAAACTATGGGGTGGAAGTGTTTTACCATGGTATCAAACAAGAACCGTGGATCGCCGAGAATGAGAATGCTGAAGTTACAAACATTGCTGGATCAAGTAAAGTTACTAGGATGGGAAGGATCTTTTCACCAGAGATCTCACCTCGGACAACCACTACTACACCCATTCGTAATACTTCTATTAAACCTGTTGCTGATATTCCAGGAAAGGAAAAAATGATTGAGCCTTCCCGGACGGAGGCACCCATAAAAGATATTGCAATTGAGGAAACATCTATCTAAAAGATGGAGGAGATTTTAAAAATTATCCAAAAAATGACTACAAGATAGTGGAACAGTTCGGGTGGACACCCTCAAAGATTTCCATGCTGTCTTTGTTGCTATGCTCCGAGGCACATGCCCAAGCCCTCTTAGAATTCATGAAAAATGAACATGTCCCACAAGAAACTACGACTGGCCAATTTGAAAACTGTGTAGCAATCCTGACTGCCGATAATGGTTTGGGATTTTCGGATGCAGATTTAAACTCGATGGTGAAGAATCACAATAAAGCTCTGCATGTTTCCATCGAGTGTAAAGGCACCACTTTAGCACATGTGTTAGTGGATACTGGGTCCTCCCTGAATTTCTTACCAAAAGGTGCTCTGGATAGGTTTTACTGTGAAGGTTTAGTGCTGAAACCTAGTGACATCGTGGTAAGAGATGTTGACAGATCAAAGAGAATGGTCCATGGAGAGGTTAATCTCCCTATCAAGGTTAGGTCTCAAATCTTCAACTCAACATTCTATGTGATGGATATCCGCCCGGCTTATTCTTTCCTACTCGGATGCCTGTAGATTCATGGGGCATGTGCGGAGTACCCGGTCAAAGGGAAAATTGTCACCGTCTGTGGGGAGGAAGAGTTTATGATCAGTCATTTGAATTCATTCAAATATGTTGAAATGGATGGAAAATTCATTGAGACTCATTTTCAAGCTTTTGAAGTGGTCCCTCCAATGATTGTTGTTGCCAAGACCACTCCTGTCACTCCTAAAGCTGTTAAAGATACACCAAGGATGGCCTCCCTCAAAGATGCGTGTGTTATAGTTGAAGATGGAGGTTGCACCATTTGGGGACAATTTCCTGATATCCCATACAAGTCAGATAAGTTTGGGTTGGGCTTTACTTTCAAGGCTCAAAAAGAGGTCTGACGTGCTCGTTCAGGGAAACCACCACTCCGTATTAGCAACAATGAAGTTAATGCTCTTGGAGACTCTGACAGTGATGGTGACTGGGACGATTGGATCTACAAAACTGCTGATAGAGGACTCAATAACTGGAAGACCAAGTACTTCATCTCAATCTCCTTCAGCCAAGAGTAATTTCATTTCCTTTTTTTTTACTTTGAGAAATTTGTCTATAATTTCCATTAAAATAATGACTTTAAACCATGTGCCTTGCCCGGGGAACAATGGTCCATTTGTTAAGGGTCTATCATTTTCATATGCCATATGCTCATTTTAATGAAATTTTTTTTTACCTTTTTGCATTCAAATTTTGTTCTCTTTGTCTTTCTTTCACTTTACTGCATTTTAAAATAGCCATGTGACCTTACATGCACACACACACACACATTTGCTGATCCACATCCATTATGGATCTCGTTGATAACAATTCTGCTATTGCCATCCATGACTTTGAGAATCCAATCTATCAAGCCGAAGACGAAGGTGAATAAGATTGTGAGATACCTTGGGAACTCGCCAGACTCCTGATCTAAGAGGAAAAGTCCATTCAACTGCACGAGGAACCAGTTGAAGTGATACACTTTTGTACTGAGGCAGATAAGAAAGAAGTCAAGATTAGCGCTAACCTGGAAGACAATGTCAAGGGAAGATTGGTTCAGATGTTGCATGACTATGTTGAGGTGTTTTCTTGGTCATACGGAGATATGCTAGGGCTTGATACTGATATTGTAGTTCATCGTCTACTAATGAAAGAAGGTTGTCCTCTGATCAAGCAAAAGGTTCGTCGCATGCGACCAGATATGCTTGAGAAAATAAAGGCTGAGGTAATGAAATAGTTCAATGCATGTTTCCTGGCAGTGATTTCATATCCCCAATGGGTTGAAAATGTGGTTCCATTGCCAAAGAAAGACGGTAAAGTCCGTATGTGCATAAACTACATGGATTTAAATAGAGCAAGCCCCAAAGATGACTTTACTTTACCACATATCGATGTCTTGGTTGACAATACTGCTCAACATAAGGTGTTTTCCTTCATGGATGGCTTCTCCGGGTACAACCAGATCAAAATGGCGCCTGAAGACATGGAGAAAACCACTTTTGTCACACAGTGGGACACCTTCTGTTATAAGGTCATGCCTTTTGGGCTGAAGAATGCAGGCGCAACTTATCAACGAGCTATGGTGGTCTATTTCATGACATGATTCATTATGAGATAGAAGTTTATGTTGATGACATGATTGTAAGATCACAAACTAAGGAAGAACACCTTGATCATTTGCAAAAGCTATTTGAAAGGCTGGAGAAATATAAATTGAGGTTGAATCCCAACAAATGCCCCTTTGGGGTGAGGTCTAAAAAACTCCTAGGGTTCATCGTCAATGGAAAAGGTATTGAAGTCGATCCTGCAAAAGTCAAAGCCATACAAGAAATACCAGCTCCCTGTACTGAGAAGGAGGTCAGGGGTTCATTAGGTCGACTCAACTATAATGCCCAATTCATCTCTCATTTAACTGCTACTTGTGAGCCAATCTTCAAACTGTTGAAAAAAGATCAAGTATTCAAATGGAATGATGACTTCCAGATAGCTTTTGACAAGTTCAAGGAATACTTGCAAGAAACTTCAATTCGGATGCCTCCAGTTGAAGGGAGACCTCTGATTATGTACTTGACTGTATTAGAAAATTCAATAGGGTGTGTGTTGGGCCAACATGACGAGTCTGGTCGAAAAGAGCATGCAATATACTACCTTAGCAAAAAGTTTACCGACTGTGAAACAAGATATTCACTGCTCGAGAAAACTTGATGTGCTTTAGAATAGGCTGCTCGCCGACTAAGATAGTACATGTTGACTCATACTACTCTATTGATTTCTAAAATGGATCCCATCAAGTATATCTTCGAGAAGCCATCCCTCTCTGGATGAATAGCCAGATGGCAAATGACCTTGACTAAATATGACATCCAATACACTACACAAAAAGCAATCAAAGGAAGTGTGATGGCAGATCATTTGGCGCATCAAGCTGTTGATGACTACCAATCCACGAACTTTGAATTCCCAGACAAGAATATCATGCTGATAACCGACTGTGAAAATCCTGGACTGTGTGAAGGACCTGAACAAGGATCTCAATGGACTATGGTTTTTGATGGAGCTTCCAACGCTCTTGGTAACGGAATTTGTGTTGCGATCATTTCTCCCGAAGGTTGCCATACCCCATTCACTGCTACACTTTGCTTCGATTGTACTAACAACATGGCTGAGTACGAGGCATGCATCTCGGGTCTTAAAGTTGCTATTGACCTAAGAATCAAATTATTAAGTGTATATGGAGACTCAACTTTGGTTATCAGTCAAGTTAAAGGAGAGTGGGATACGGAAAATCCAAATATTATCCCTTACAAAGAGCTTGTGCTAACCTTGATCCTGTACTTTGAAGAGGTTTCCTTTGAACACATTTTGAGGGAAGAAAATCAGTTGGCAGATGCTTTAGCTACCATGTCTTCTATGTTTAAGGTCAGATGGGAAAATGAAGCTCCACAAATCACTGTCGAAATATTTGACGAACCAGTGCACTACTATGATATTGACACTTATGGTGTAGAGGAGAAACCTTGGTTTCATGAGGTGAAAAGATATCTCAAAGCTCAAGAATACCCTGAGGGAGCTTCAATCAACAACAATAAATTCATGCGAAGGTTCTTAGCCAAGTTCTTCCTAAGCAGTGGGATTTTGTACAAGCGCAACCATGATTCAACTTTTCTCTGTAATGTAGATAAGAAGGAAGCAGAGAAGATCATGGAGGACATGCATGACGATATCTTCGAAACACACTCTAGTGGACATACTATGGACAAGAATATTCTGAGGGTTGGTTACTATTGGTCGACTATGGAAACCGATTGTCACCACCACTCAAGGACTTGTCATAAGTGCCAAATTTATGCTGATAAGGTTCACGTGCCTCCAATTCCTTTGAATATCATGACTGCATCTTGGCCATTTGCAATGTGGGGCATTGACATGATCGGGGAAATCAAGCCCGCTGCCTCTAATGGACATCATTTCATCCTCGTCGCCATTGATTACTTCACCAAATGGGTCGAAGCTGCTTCATTTGCCTCAGTTACCAAGAATGTTATAGCCCGTTTCATCAAGCATAACCTTATTTGTCAATACGGAATCCCTGAAAGGATCATGACTGACAACGGTACCAACCTCAACAATGTCATGATCACTGAACTCTACACACAGTTCAAGATCAAATATCAAAACTCTTCTCCATATAGGCCCAAGATGAATGGCACAGTGGAAGCCTCCAACAAAAATATAAAGAAGATTATGCAAAAGATGGTGGTGACCTATAAAGACGGGCATGAGATGTCATTGTTTGCTCTTCACGGATACCGTACCTCAGCGCGAACATCAACAGGGGCAACCCCATCATATTAGTCTATGGCATGGAAGTCGTCCTGCCTATCGAAGTTCAGATTCCTTCTTTAAGGATTATGAAAGAAGCAGACTTAGGCGAAGACTAATGGATTTAGACTAGATTGAATCAGTTGAATTTGATTGATGAAAAGAGATTGGATGATGTCTGTCATGGTCAAATGTATCAAAAGCGTATGACCAAGGCATTCAACAAGAAGATCAAGCCTCGAGTATATCATACTGGCAACTTGGTAATAAAGCGCATCATTTTACCACAAGGAGATGTAAAATCAAGCTTCACAAATGAGCTTTTGTTTTGATGAAGACAAACCATGGCTAACAAAGAAGGCAAATACTTTTGATCAAGCTCAAAGCATCAAAGGATAATATCTTCATTCAAAGCTCTCAACAACTTTAAAGGTATAATAATATTATCTACTTTGATCTTAAGATATAGATGCTCAAAAATGAAAAAGAAATGTTTAAAAAATCATTACTCAAGTTTTTCAAAGTTAAAATTTCATTTTTCATTTGCATGCAATCGATTTACATTTTAGTGCAATCGGTTACACTCTTCAAAATTTCAGATCGTTTGCTTCTATTTCTCTGTGCAATCGATTTACATTGCTTGTGCAATCGATTGCATACTTAAATTTTCAAAATGTTTGCTTCTGTTTCTCAGTGCAATTTACATTGCTAGTGCAATCGATTGCACTCACTTACTTTTTGCTACTGACTTTGCATGCAATCTATTTGCATTGATAGTGCAATTGATTACACTCTTAAATTTTTTGAAAAAATAGCTGTTAAAACCTTGTGCAATCGATTTACACAAAGGGTGCAATCGTTTGCATGCTGCACGATTTTGAAAAACAACAGCTTTGTACATACTTGTTCATCATGCCTTTTCATTGAAACTTTTCACTCAAACATGGCATTTGTTCATGATACATTTTCAAAACTTCATGTTGTTTCAAAAGAGTGTTATGAACATATAAATATTCAATTTCAAAATCCATTTCAACACCTCTTCCATAAATATTTTCTGAAATTTCAAAATACAAACTCAAGCATTCCTTCACTTTCATGCATAAGTTTTCTGCACATTTTCATACATTAACAAACAGAAAACTTTGAGCAAATATATCTTGAGTCATTGTACAATAATATTATTGGAAGAGAAGATCATACATTGTTAAATCACTCTAAGTGATCAATACTACTTAACTCACTCAAAATCAAATATTGATAGATACTTACTTATTTTTCCAGGATTGTTGGATATAAGTTTAAATGGTTTTAAGATCTTGTCTTTCCAGGATTGTTGGATACAAGTGTGTAGTCACTTTGAGAGGATTATTCTCATTGTTGACATAGTGAAAATCCAAGAGGACTGTTCTTGGTCCAAAAGGATTGTTCTTGGTGGTTTTATTGGTTAGAGTCTTGTATAGAAGGACCAGGGTGTCTTGTCTAGAGATCTACCAATAAGGAAATCTCTTTCATGTTTAAAGGGGACTGGAGTACTCCCAGAATGTGAGGGGAACCAAGATATATCGCCCGTATCTCTTTATTTTTCTGCATTTTTAAGCTTTCCTAAACTCACTTTTAACCAGAAAAATAAGAATCATCATCACTAAAAACCAGAATTTTTAAAGTACCTAATTCACCCCCCTCTTAGGCGCACTCTCATACTTACAATTGGTATCAGAGCAGGTTATAGGTAACCTGCTCCTAAAAGACCCAGAATGGCTTCCGCAAATCAAAATCTCGTTTTCAGAGATGGTGGTAGTAACAACAAGCCTCCTCTATTTTGTGGTGAATATTTTGACTTCTAGAAAATACGCATGAAGGCACATCTAGAAGCACAAGGAGAAGAAATATGGGATGCCGTCGAAAATGGTCCATTTATCCCGATAACCGTAATCAATGGTGTTGGCTCATTAAAGCCTAAAACTGCATGGGACGATGATGATAAGGAGAAAGTTCTTTATGATAAAAAGGCAGTAAACCTTCTTCAAGGTGCATTTAGCATGTATGAATTCTTCCGTGTCTCGGCATGCAAAACAGCGAAAGAAATATGGGATACCTTGGTAGAAACTCATGAGGGAACTGCTGAAGTTAAAAGATCGAGATTAAATACTTTGAGTCAAGAATACGAACTATTCATAATGCAACCCCGAGAATCAATCCTCGACTTGCAGAAAAGATTTGTACACTTGACAAATCATTTGAAAGCACTCGGTAAGAGTTTAACTAATGATGAACTTAATCTTAAAGTGCTTAGATCTTTATCCAGGGAATGGAAACCAAAAGTGACAGCAATATCCGAGAAGAAGAATCTATCCACAATGACTTCCGCCACTTTGTTCGGAAAACTTCAAGAATATGAGACGGAACTTGCAAGACTTGAAAAGCATGAAATCCAAGTAAAAAATTCAAAAGACATGGCTCTAAATACAAGGATAAAAGATCATGATAGAAATCAAGAGGATGAATCCACTAGTAGTGAAGATGATGATCTTATCAAGAAGATTGAAAAGGTTCTACAAAAAGAAAGAAAAAGGGAAGCACCAACAAGGAAGGTTATATGCTTTGAATGTGGAGAAAAGGGACACGTTAAAAGTGAATGTCCTATACTTGAAAAGAAGAAGAAATATTTCAAGATAAATAAAGATAAGAAGTCATAGAAAGCATATATAGCATGGGAAAGTTCATCTTCCGATTCCGAAAATAATCAACGTGTCAATCTAGCATTGATGGCCTCACACCATTCCGATGATGAAGACAATGAGGTTAGTAATGAATTTTCTCTTTTTGATAGTGATGCACAAGGTGATATAGATGAACTATTGAATGAATGTAAAATTCTGTATAAAACCATTTCATCACAAAAGAAACAAATTTCATCCTTAGAAGAAAAATATGTTTCAATGGAAAAAGATTTAAAAGAAGAAAAACAAAAATCAAGTGATGAACAAAAACAGAATTTTGTATGCAAAAATTATGATTCACTCTCTTTCCAAATTGTCCAATTAAAAAGATTCATTGAAAGATATGAAAAAGGCCAAATTGGATTGGAAGGTGTTCTTAGCCAACAAAGATACTCCAATGATAAAAGTGGACTTGGATATTCAAAGTTTTCAAAACCAAGTTCTAACAAAACTATCTTTGTTAAGGCTAGTGATCAATCATCCAAAGAGAAAGTGAACAAACCTAAAATAGTTTGTCACTATCCTAAAAAGAAAACATTTTCTAAGAAGAAATCTTATCCTTCTAGATATAGAAGTAACTTTGAACCTACATATTTTTATTGTGGTATGGTTGGCCATACACCTAATGCTTGCTATGTTAAAAACTTTAGTATAGCAAGTGGGCATTATGTGTGGGTTAAGAAAGGAACTAACTATGATGGACCCAAAGAACATTGGGTACCAAATCAAACTTAATTTTTTTTTGTAGGTATGCTTGAAAACCACATGCAATATTTGGTATCTTTATAGTGGTTGTTCAAAGCATATGACGGGAGACATACACTAACTTTCAAATCTAGTTAAAGTCCAAGGATTATTTCACATATGGGAAATACCTTAAAGGAAGAATTCTTGGCATTGGCAAAGTTGATACACTAACTTTCATATCCATTGAAGATGTACTTTATGCTGAAGAACAAAAGACAACTTCTAACTACAAGTCAACTTTGTGACAAAGGCTTCAACATCATGTTTTGATGAAGATAACTACTATGTGCATTTATCAAAGGATGAGAAAAAGTATCATGAAGCAACATGGTCTTGGTTAAGCTTTCAATACTATTATATGTATTTTGTCCATTTTTATGCATCTTTCCCTTCTTTTTGATAATGTCAAAGGGGGAGAAGGATGTTGTACTTTATGCTTGTATTTTTCCTTGTCTTAATTTTCAAGGTACTCTCCAATCAAGATGAAGAAACGCATAGGATTCCAACCCTCTCCTACATAGGGGGAGAAGCTCTTCCGAAAAGTACATCGCATAAAGCAAGATTGTTTGTCATCATCAAAAAGGGGGAGAATGTAAAATCAAGCTTCACAAATGAGCTTTTGTTTTGATGAAGACAAACCATGGCTAACAAAGAAGGCAAAGACTTTTGATAAAGCTCAAATCATCAAAGGATAATATCTTCATTCAAAGCTCTCAACAACTTTAAAGGTATAATAATATTATCTACTTTGATCTTAAGATATAGATGCTCAAAAATGAAAAAGAAATGTTTAAAAAATCATTATTCAAGTTTTTCAAAGTTAAAATTTCATTTTTCATTTGCATGCAATCGATTTACATTTTAGTGCAATTGATTACACTCTTCAAACTTTCAGATCTTTTGCTTCTGTTTCTCTGTGCAATCAGTTTACATTGCTTGTGCAATCGATTTCATACTTAAATTTTCAAAATGTTTGCTTCTGTTTCCTAGTGCAATTGATTTACATTGCTAGTGCAATCGATTGCACTCACTTACTTTTTGCTACTTACTTTGCATGCAATCGATTTGCATTGATAGTGCAATCAATTGAACTCTTAAATTTTTTGAAAAAATAGCTGTTAAAATCTTGTGCAATCGATTTACACAAAGGGTGCAATCGATTGCATGCTGCACGATTTTGAAAAATAGCAGCTTTGTACATACCTGTTCATCATGCCTTTTCATTGAAACTTTTCACTCAAACTTGGCATTTGTTCATGATACATTTTCAAAACTTCATGTTGTTTCAAAAGGGTGTTATGAACATATAAATATTCAATTTCAAAATCTATTTCAACACCTCTTCCATAAATATTTTCTAAAATTTCAAAATACAAACTCAAGCATTCCTTCACTTTCATGCACAAGTTTTCTGCACATTTTCATACATTAACAAAAAAGAAAACTTTGAGCAAATATATCTTGAGTCATTGTACAAAAATATTATTGGAAGAGAAGATCATACATTGTTAAATCACTCTAAGTGATCAATACTACTCAACTCACTCAAAATCAAATATTGATAGATACATACTTATTTTCCCAGGATTGTTGGATATAAGTTTAAGTGGTTTTAAAATCTTGTCTTTCCAGGATTGTTGGATACAAGTGTGTAGTCACTTTGAGAGGATTGTTCTCATTGTTGACATAGTGAAAATCCAAGAGGATTGTTCTTGGTCCAAGAGGATTGTTCTTGTTGGTTTTATTGGTTAGAGTCTTGTATAGAAGGACTAGGGTGTCTTGTCTAGAGATCTAACAATAAGGAAATCTCTTTCATGTTGAAAGGGGACTGGAGTACTCTCGGACTGTGAGGGGAACCAGGATATATCGCCCGTGTCTCTTTATTTTTCTGCATTTTTAAGCTTTCCTAAACTCACTTTTAACCAGAAAAATAAGAACTATCATCACTAAAAACCAGAATTTTTAAAGTACCTAATTCACCCCCCCTCTTAGGCGCACTCTCATACTTACAATTGGTATCAGAGAAGGTTATAGGTAACCTGCTCCTAAAAGATCCAGAATGGCTTCTGCAAATCAAAATCCTGTTTTCAGAGGTGGTGGTAGTAACAACAAGCCTCCTCTATTTTGTGGTGAATATTTTGACTTCTGGAAAATACGCATGAAGGCACATCTAGAAGCACAAGGAGAAGAAATATGGGATGCCGTCGAAAATGGTCCATTTATCCCTATAACCGTAATCAATGGTGTTGGCTCATCAAAGCCTAAAACTACATAGGACGATGATGATAAGAAGAAAGTTCTCTATGATAAAAAGGCAATAAACATTCTTCAAGGTGCACTTAGAATGAATGAATTCTTCTGTGTCTCGGCATGCAAAACGGCGAAAGAAATATGGGATACCTTGGTAGAAACTCATGAGGGAACTGCTGAAGTTAAAAGATCAAGATTAAATACTTTGAGTCAAGAATACGAACTATTCAGAATGCAACCCCGATAATCAATCCTCGACTTGCAGAAAAGATTTGTACACTTGACAAATAATTTGAAAGCACTCAGTAAGACTTTAACTAATGATGAACTTAATCATAAAGTGCTTAGATCTTTATCCAAGGAATGGCAACCAAAAGCGACAACAATATCCAAGAAGAAGAATCTATCCACAATGACTTCTGCCACTTTGTTCGGAAAACTTCAAGAATATGAGACAGAACTTGCAAGACTTGAAAAGCATGAAATCCAAGTAAAAGATTCAAAAGAAATGGCTCTAAATACAAGGATAAAAGATCATGATAGCAATCAAGAGGATGAATCCACTAGTAGTGAAGATGATGATCTTATCAAGAAGATTGAAAAGGTTCTACGAAAAGAAAGAAAAAGGGAAGCACCAACAAGGAAGGTTATATGCTTTGAATGTGGAGAAAAGGGACATGTTAAAAGTGAATGTCCTACACTTGAAAAGAAGAAGAAATATTTCAAGAGAAATAAAGATAAGAAGTCAAAGAAAGCATATATAGCATGGGAAAGTTCATCTTCCGATTCCGAAAATAATCAACGTGTCAATCTAGCATTGATGGCCTCACATCATTCTGATGATGAATACTATGAGGTTAGTAATGAATTTTCTCTTTTTGTTAGTGATGCACAAGGTGCTATAGATGAACTATTGAATGAATGCAAAATTCTGTATAAAACCATTTCATCACAAAAGAAACAAATTTCATCCTTAGAAGAAAAATATGTTTCAATGGAAAAAGATTTCAAAGAAGAAAAACAAAAATCAAGTGATGAACAAAAACAGAATTTTGTATGCAAAAAATGTGATTCACTCTCTTTCCAAATTGTCCAATTAAAAAGAGTCATTGAAAGATATGAAAAAGGCCAAATTGGATCGGAAGGTGTTCTTAGCCAACAAAGATACTCCAATGATAAAAGTGGACTTGGATATTCAAAGTTTTCAAAACCAAGTTCTAACAAAACTATCTTTGTTAAGGCTAGTGATCAATCATCCAAAGAGAAAGTGAACAAACCTAAAATAGTTCGTCACTATCCTAAAAAGAAAACATTTTCTAAGAAGAAATCTTATCCTTTTAGATATAGAAGTAACTTTGAACCTACTTGTTTTTATTGTGGTATGGTTGGCCATACACCTAATGCTTTCTATGTTAAAAACTTTAGTATAGCAAGTGGGCATTATGTGTGGGTTAAGAAATAACTAACTATGATGGACACAAAGCACATTGAGTACCAAATCAAACTTAATTTGTTTTGTAGGTATGCTTGAAAACCACATGCAATATTTGGCATCTTGATAGTGGTTGTTCAAAGCGTATGACGGGAGACACTCACTAACTTTCAAATCTAGTTCAAGTCCAAGGATTATTTCACATATGGGAAATACCTTAAAGGAAGAATTCTTGGCATTGACAAAGTTGATACACTAACTTTCATATCCATTGAAGATG
This sequence comes from Vicia faba, assembly GCA_948472305.1. Taxonomy (NCBI): domain Eukaryota; kingdom Viridiplantae; phylum Streptophyta; class Magnoliopsida; order Fabales; family Fabaceae; genus Vicia; species Vicia faba. The sequence goes on from OX451740.1 coordinate 1,267,993,866, forward strand.
TACTTTATGCTGAAGAACAAAAGACAACTTCTAAGTACAAGTCAACTTTGTGACAAAGGCTTCAACATCATGTTTTGATGAAGATAACTACTATGTACATTTATCAAAGGATGAGAAAAGTATCATGAAGCAACATGGTCTTGGTCAAGCTTTCAATACTATTATATGTATTTTGTCCATTTTTATGCATCTTTCCCTTCTTTTTGATAATGTCAAAGGGGGAGAAGGATGTTGTACTTTATGCTTGTATTTTTCCTTGTCTTAATTTTCAAGGTACTCTCCAATAAAGATGAAGAAACGCATAGGATTCCAACCCTCTCCTACATAGGGGGAGTTTTGCATCTTATGGGGAGAAGCTCTTCCGGAAAGTACATCGCATAAAGTAAGATTGTTTGTCATCATAAAAAAAGGGGAGAATGTAAAATCAAGCTTCACAAATGAACTTTTGTTTTGATGAAGACAAACCATGGCTAACAAGGAAGGAAAAGAATTTTGATCAAGCTCAAAGCATCAAAGGATAATATCTTCATTCAAAGCTCTCAACAACTTTAAAGGTATAATAATATTATCTACTTTGATCTTAAGATATAGATGCTCAAAAATGAAAAGAAATGTTTAAAAAATCATTACTCAAGTTTTTCAGAGTTAAAATTTCATTTTTCATTTGCATGCAATCGATTTACATTTTAGTGCTATCGATTACACTCTTCAAACTTTCAGATCTTTTGCTTCTGTTTCTCTGTGCAATCTATTTACATTGCTTGTGAAATCGATTGCATACTTAAATTTTCAATTGTTTGCTTATGTTTCTCAGTGCAATTGATTTACATTGCTAGTGCAATCGATTGCACTCACTTACTTTTTGCTACTGACTTTGCATGCAATCGATTTGCATTGATAGTGCAATCGATTGCACTCTTAAATTTTTTGAAAAAATAGCTGTTAAAACCTTGTGCAATCGATTTACACAAAGGGTGCAATCGATTGCATGCTGCACGATTTTGAAAAACAACAGCTTTGTACATACCTGTTCATCATGCCTTTTCATTGAAGCTTTTCACTCAAACTTGGCATTTGTTCATGATACATTTTCAGAACTTCATGTTGTTTCAAAAGGGTGTTACGAACATATAAATATTCAATTTCAAAATCTATTTCAACACCTCTTCCATAAATATTTTCTGAAATTTCAAAATACAAACTCAAGCATTCCTTCACTTTCATGCATAAGTTTTCTGCACATTTTCATACATTAACAAACAGAAAACTTTGAGCAAATATATCTTGAGTCATTGTACAATAATATTATTGGAAGAGAAGATCATACATTGTTAAATCACTCTAAGTGATCAATACTACTCAACTCACTCAAAATCAAATATTGATAGATACTTGCTTATTTTTCCAAGATTGTTGGATATAAGTTTAAGTGGTTTTAAAATCTTGTCTTTCCAGGATTGTTGGATACAAGTGTGTAGTCGCTTTGAGAGGATTGTTCTCATTGTTGACATAGTGAAAATCCAAGAGGCTTGTTCTTGGTCCAAGAGGATTGTTCTTGGTGGTTTTATTGGTTAGAATCTTGTATAGAAGGACGAGGGTGTCTTGTCTAGAGATCTAACAATAAGGAAATCTCTTTCATGTTGAAAGGGGACTAGAGTACTCTCGGACTGTAAGGGGAACCAGGATATATCGCCCGTATCTCTTTATTTTTCTGCATTTTTAAGCTTTCCTAAACTCACTTTTAACCAGAAAAATAAGAACCATCATCACTAAAAACCAGAATTTTTAAAGTACCTAATTCACACCCCCCCCCCCCCCCCTCTTAGGCGCACTCTCATACTTACAATTGGTATCAGAGCAGGTTATAGGTAACCTGCTCCTAAAAGATCCAGAATGGCTTCCACAAATCAAAATCCCGTTTTCAGAGATGGTGGTAGTAACAACAAGCCTCCTCTATTTTGTGGTGAATATTTTGACTTCTGGAAAATACGCATGAAGGCACATCTAGAAGCACAAGGAGAAGAAATATGGGATGCCGTCAAAAATGGTCCATTTATCCCTATAACCATAATCAATGGTGTTGGCTCATCAAAGCCTAAAACTGCATAGGACGATGATGATAAGAAGAAAGTTCTCTATGATAAAAAGGAAATAAACCTTCTTCAAGGTGCACTTAGAATGGATGAATTCTTCCGTGTCTCAGCATGCAAAACGGCGAAAGAAATATGGGATACCTTGGTAGAAACTCATGAGGGAACTGCTGAAGTTAAAAGATCAAGATTAAATACTTTGAGTCAAGAATATGAACTATTCAGAATGCAACCCCGAGAATCAATCCTCGACTTGCAGAAAAGATTTGTACACTTCACAAATCAATTGAAAGCACTCGGTAAGACTTTAAATAATGATGAACTTAATCTTAAAGTGCTTAGATCTTTATCCAGGGAATGGCAACCAAAAGTGACAGCAATATCCGAGAAGAAGAATCTATCCACAATGACTTATGCCACTTTGTTCGGAAAACTTCAAGAATATGAGACGGAACTTGCAAGACTTGAAAAGCATGAAATCCAAGTAAAAGATTCAAAATACATGGCTCTAAATACAAGGATAAAAGATCATGATAGCAATCAAGAGGATGAATCCACTAGTAGTGAAGATGATGATCTTATCAATAAGATTGAAAAGGTTCTACGAAAAGAAAGAAAAAGGGAAGTGTGATACGGTGGGAGAACTGACTTGAGGTTTTGCGTTTATTTTCGCAAATGTTTCGGTTGAGCAAGAGTTGCCACTGACTTTTTATTTTATCCTAAGGAAAGGTTAAAAAGCACAGCAAAAACCTTTGAGATGTTTTCTTGGGTTCGGGGAGTAGATTATAGAAAGGGAAGGTATTAGCACCCTTTCTATCCATGGTTATCCATGGGCTCTTAGTTACTTGCTTAGATCACTTGCCTTGAATTTTCAATTGTTTGAAATGGTGCTTTCAATTGTTTGAAATGGTGCTTTGTGTGTGGGTTTGAAAATGTTTTGAAAAGAGGCCATTTGTTGTGGCAACCTTTGTAATGATCCATGTTTGAATGTATACAAAGGTATATGTCTTTTGAAAAGTTTTCAATGTTTTTGAAAGTTGTTTTGAAAGTGTGTTGTGATTTATGGTTTTGAAAAGTAGGCAAGTGTTTTTGCAAGTTTTGATTCAAGTAACTAAGAGTTGTCTACCCCTAAATTTACTTAAAGATCTTTCCTATGTTTTAACCCTTTTAACAATTTTGTTCCACCATTGTATTTGGTGGACAATCTTGTGTTAGGATGTTAACGGGACGGGCGCGGGTCATCGTTTAGACCATGATTACAATGGTGCCAAGTGTCTTTGGCAACTTTTCCTTTAATGGACTATGATCATTTTTAGGCAACTTTCGAAAGCGTCATCGAGGGACTATGATCATTTGATATTGTTTTGTTTTGCCAAAGAAACTCAACATGCAACATGGCCCATTATTGAAGGCAACAAGTGGAGTAACCCTAGGGGTGCAAGTGTGATTGGTGTTGTCCATTTTCATGCTTTGTTATCTTTGAATTAGGTCAAGCTATTTGTTTGGTTGATTTTTGCATACAAACCCTAAGTCTATCATGGCATATTTAGAAAGCTTTTAAATGCGAAAAATAAAATCCTAAATTATTACAACACAATTATGGGATGGGGGGGGGGGGGGGGGGTACAAATGTTCAAATAGGGATATTTAGAAAGAAATTAAAATCTAAGCTATTACATCCAAATTGAATATACAAGTTAATTTAATTGTACAATAATTGAATAAAAATACAATAAATATGCAAGATGCAAAAAATGATTTTTATATGTATGTAAAAGTATTTTTCATGTGTCAAATAAACAAAAATAAAAAGGATTAATTTTTGGATTTTTTCATGGTTTTAGGGCAAAACCCTAATCTTGTAAATAAAAGGTATTTATTATTTATTATAAGCAATATTTATTAATTATATACAAAAAATAAATAAAAAAGGAAGTATATTGTAAAAAAGGTATTTTTGAGGTTAATTATTAATAAAAATAAAAATGTATTATTTTTATATTTATCCTAAATGTTTAATAAAAGATAGATAAGTATTTATATTATTTACTAAATATATTAAATATGTACAAAAATAAAATATTTATTATTTAAAAAAAAAGTATATTTTTTTTAGAAAATGTTTTCAAAAGATAAAATAAAATAAAATTAGAAAACAAAATGTATTTTGTATTATTTTTAGTATTTTAAACAAAAAAAGTATATATGTTCATTTATATATGTAACTAAATGAAACAAAATAAATACCAAATAAAATGCAAAAAATGTGAGAAAAATATTTTTAGTGCTTTTTTATGCTTGGATAAAAATATAAAATCAAAATCAAAAAAAAAAATCAAAAATGACAAGTATATCATACAATGGGCTAGGGGGGTGCAAATTGAAAAAAAGGGTGCAAAAAGTAGGACTGACTCAGGCCCAGCCCAAGCCAGTCATCTTCAACCTCCAGACTTGTTTGAACAACAAAAACGCGCGTTTCCTAACTCCTGATTCCTGGACTTTCAAGCAAAACTTATAACACCAAAAATGTAGAGCATCAAGAGACGATTCCAGACATATAAAAAACTTGACTTAACTCTAAGAAACGAGGGATAATTTCTTCATCCCCAATTTCTGACCTAAGTTTTTTCTAATGTTCAGGTTCCAAATTCTCTTAACACACACAATATAAATGAAAAGTGAGGATATGGGTAGCTTCAGGGCCATGAGTAGAGCATGTTTCATTCATAAACCTAAGCCTAACTCTTCCTAGATTGAGAGATAGAAGTCCATGTTTTTACCTGTTTCAGCTTGAGTCGTGTACAGCAATGGAGGTATCTTCAATGCAGTTTAGGACTTGTATAACTTGCTTGAAGTTCAGGGATGCTCCTCCAATGCTTGGTGTGTCTTGAAACTAGCTGAAACGAGCTATGTAACTCAACCTGCACAACTGAAAAAATGAAAATGGTGAACTTGGTTAGAGGTGTTACAGTCTGTAGCTAGGGCTTGGGATAGCTTCAACAGATGGTAGGGAGTGTGTATGAACAAGCTTTGGCTAAAACGCACGAGCAAACTGATTTGTGCAACTCAATCTGCAGGGATGCCCTGTTTTGTGCAGCAAAATGGTGTTTTGATGTTTGGGGAGGTATTGAAGGTGGTTGGCTCGTGTTTCAGGTCAGTTGGATCAAGTGGAAAGTGTTTACAAGGTTTTCTTGAGTTAGTTCTTGCAGCAATGTGAGATGTGTTTCAATATGCAAAGTTTCTTCTATCTTAAGCAAAGTTTGTCAAGTTTCAATATAGGCTACCACAGGCCCCTCAAACATGCTGCACAAATCACTCTTGATCAGTGTGATTTGTGTACAAAATGCTAGCCCTCAAGATTTGGCCCATGCTTCTTGGATTTGTATTGACATAAAGCACTTCTTTACAAGAATGGATAAAATGCTTTTTCTATATATGGATTAATTTGGCATGTAATGGTTAAACACACAAGATAAGGCTTGAACACAAAGGATTGGCATTAAATTATTGAGTGTGGATGAGATAAAAGGCCTGTAATCTAGTTGTTCAAGATGAGTTAAAAAATGCCTAAGTTATGAACATGAAAATGGCCATGAACAAAGTGACTTTTGCCCATATTGAAAAATTCGATTCTCCCTAACCACAAGGGTGTTTGAGAAGTTCTTGGATAATTTGGAAAGCTTGGAATGTGTACTACAATCCATCTTTGTAATGCAAGTTGAAATTCCAAGTGGAAGCATGTGAAAAATGTCCATGAAGTTAGGCAAAAATCCTGCCTAGAATAGGTCAAAATATTTCTAAGTTAAGAATGTTTTGCACCCTTGTTCCAAAAATCATAACTTGAGCTACAAGCTTCTTTTGAGGAAACTTTGTGAATCAAAGTTGTAGATTTTGCAATGGACTATAACTTTAATGTTTTGAGTTTTGCTTGAATCCAAATATATCTTGATGAAAAAATGGGACAAAGTTAGGAAAAAATTAGGAAATTTCATAACTTAGAAAAATTCTAAGTTATGAAATTTCTTCATTTCAAACCCTAATTTGTGATTTTTGATTTCTTGATGTACAAGTTTCATAATTTGACATGTCTTGATGAAAAATGAATATTGACACTTGATTTTGACCAAAAAGTCAAAGTTTGACTTTTCAGTATACAGTCAAATTTTGCTCAGTTGACTGGAAAATTCATTTGTCAATCTTGTGCATTTGGGATCTTTTGAACTTGTTGAACATGTAAAGACAATGCCATTGGGTCCTTGAGTCCATATGTGAGCTTGGTTTGCCATTGGCTAGGTCAAACAGACAAAAATTGCCTTTGTGCAGTCAAAACCCTAAAAATGACCATTTTGCCCTTTTGGTGATCTGATCAAATTTCTTGTGGAATTGTGATCCAAACTTGATCAAATGGTCCATATGAGTTCATAATGTTGATGTGGGTCAAAGATCATGAGGTTTTATTGTCAATTGACCACAGTTGACTTTTTCCCTAATACAGCTGATTTCTAGGTCAACTGTCCAATTGACTGGGCAAAGATTGGAATCAAGGCTTGAAACTTGGTATGGATAAACTTGTGAGTCCAACATGAAGCATGAAAGTCATCTTTGGCATTTTAGGTCAAAACATCTTTGTGTAAACTCAAACCCTAATTTGGGTCAACAGTGCAAGGAGAAGTCTTGAGCAGAGCAAACCCTAACTTGTTCTTGAGCTCCAAGGGTCTTGTGATGAGAAAATGTTGAGGAAGTGGGAGGGAAAATTTTGGGGTACAACAGTTGCCCTTGTTCAATCTTCTTAGACCTGAGGATGTAGATTGGCTTGCGTGCCTTTCGTGATCCGAGGGTGGAAGATGTTTGAACACTAGAGTGCCCAGAAATTTGCACTCGCATAACGAAGTATCAGCAATATGATGTCGGGAATGGGCTCATAGATGCCATTTAGAGAGATGGTGGATAGGAGGATGGGCTTATAGATGCCATCTGGGGGTGTGACAGAACCTTATCGGGAATGGGCTTATAGATTCCATTTGGAAGTGTTGATCGCGTAAGAGATTCCTTAGCGAGAACTTGCGTACCTGAGAAAGAAAGATGGTTTCCTGGCCTGCTACAGGTGTTGATCTTCAGTCTCTTCATGCAGATATGCCCTGGCTAGGTACAGTTATCGAATCTACAATTAGTTGCTCACAGATGTGCCCCAGCTAAATACAGGAATCGAATCTGGAATTAGTCGTCTTCAGATATGCCCTGGCTGGGTACAGGTATCGAATCTGGAATTTGATCGTCTACAGATATGCCCTGGCTGGATACATGTATCGAATCTGGAAATTGTCGTCTACAGATATGCCCTGGCTGGATACAGGAATCGAATCTGGAATTTGTCGTCTATAGATATGCCCTGGCTGGATACAGGAATTGAATCTGGAATTTGTCGTCTACAGATATGCCCTGGCTGGATACAGGAATCGAATCTGGAAATTGTTGTCTACAGATATACCCTGGCTGGATACAGGAATCGAATCTGGAAATTGTTGTCTACAGATATACCCTGGCTGGATACAAAAATCAAACCTGGAAATTGTTGTCTACAGATATGCCCTGGCTAGATACAGGTATCGAATCTGGAAATTGCGATAGTTGATAATAATCATCTTTAGATTGACCTTTTCCTGAAAAGGCAAAATATTAGTTGTATGCAATGTCATGATGCATGAAATGCATGATGTCATGATGTTTTTTCAAGAATGAGATCGTGTGATATGATGCGTATATGCATGCGTCATGGTGTATGATAATGTGATGAATGTATTTTTTGTCTAGGAAAATAAATCCTTGACGACTGCCGGGAGTTTGTGGAATCCTGGGCTGATGTTGAAGAGTGGAGTTCTTTGTTTCCGCTGGGGATGGTAGTTGCAAGAATAAGCCGGTAGGAGAAGATGACTCCGTTGGGGAATAAACTTGTTGGAGAGATTACTCTGCGGGGAATTACTCTGTGGGAAGAGATACTTCGCTGAGGTTTTGATGAGAGCTCCGCTGGGGATTCCACTGATGAGTTATGTTGGGCAATTTGATGAACTCTACTGGGAACAGGAAGAACTTCGCCGAGGACGATCTTTCCGTGGTAATTAGCTGAGGATAACCCAGTTATACCCTGGTGGGGAAATAACCTTTGAATAAAGTCGGGGAGAGACGTATGTACTCTGCAGGTGATAAGCTTCCAGAATCTACTGGGGATAAGCTTCGGAATCTACTGGGGAGGATGGTTCATCTTTCCTGGGGAAACTTTAGATTGTACTGGGGAATGGTTCCACCTGATGTCCGTATTCCGCCGGGGAACAATCTTATATTAAGACTGTCGGGGATGCTTGCTAAGGAATGTCTATACTCCACTGGGGAATGTTGAGATCTTCTGGGGATACCCAACTTCCTTAAGGCTGACAGTAGACTAACTCTGCTCGGGGAGAGTATCGCTGACTTGCTGGAGATACTGTGCTTTTTTAGGGCTGATGGGGAACCAAATCTTCCTGGGGAGAATATTGCTGAATCTTGTCTTACCCTGTGGGGAGTTGAGGTAACTTGGTTACATTCTTCAGCCGAACTTACCTTGGTACCTTGGTGGACAGAGCAACTAGATCGCTTAGACAATTCTTTATTGCCCCTGTGTGATCGGTGGATCTGGAACTGACTGTTTAACGCTGGTTCGCGAAATGTCGCGGAAGCAAGAGTCGCCACCGTCTTTTATTTTCTCCAAATGGAAAGGACAAAAGCACAGAAAAATTCCTTAAAGAGATTGCTCTCGGTTCGGGAGGTAGGTTATAGAAAGGGAAGGTGTTAGCACCCTTTCTATCCATGGTTATCCATGGGCTCTTAGATACTTGCTCATTTGTTTTCAAAAGTGGTTTGTTTGCTTTTCAATGTGGGTTTTAAAAAAGTTTCTTTGAAAGTTTCAGATCGACTCTTGTGTCAGAGTGTTTGAAAAATTGCTTTGAAAGCTTTTGAAAAGTGTCGGTGTGAAAAGATTTTTGTTGGTTTTTGAAATTAGAGCAAGTATCTACGAGAACCTGCCTACCCTAAGGAATTCGTCTGTGTAAATGTCCTTTAAAGCAGTGCCATCCCACCATTGAGAGGTAGGTAGCACCACCGTTGGAGGTGTTCGGGTCAATTCGAGGTTCGGGACGTGGTGATCACCGGAGCAATGGGAAGATACCTTAGAAGCTACCCTCATGCCAGGTTCCCGGATCATGAGGACTTACTAAGACATCCTCTACTCGACGATCACCTTTCGAGGCAAGGCAACAGTGAGGCGTACCCTAAGGGTGGTGTGTGATTTGTGTGTCATGTTCAGTTATTTTGTCTTATTCATGTCAAGGTGATCTATGCGTTTGTTTTTATTTTATCATTCATTCTTGCATGCATTTATTAACAGTTAAAATATTGCGAGAAAGTAAAAGATTCTAAGCTATTACAAAAGGCGCGGGTCCACATCGCCAAAATTAAACCGGACCCGATTTGACAGAAAATAAATAAAGCAAATAAAAGTGCGAAAAGTAAATGTTACAAAGCTTTGGGAGAGATACATAATTATTCAAGCGAAATAAAATAAATATGCGAAATTAAACAATTAAAAATATGGGCGTTGGACCCTTTTGCAAAAATTAAATTAATAAGGAATTAAAATTAAAATTAAAGGAACCTATTTTTTGTGTTTTTAATATTTTAAGATTTAATGAAAAAAGAATTAATTAAAACTAAAATAAAATGTTAAACCTAGTTCTAATTATTTTTTTAAGTTATTAAGAAAAATATTGGAGTTTTTTAACCTAAATTAACCCTAATTAATTTACAATTTTAATTATGAAAATAAATGAGATAAATAGTATTATTGTGAAAAAGAAATATTAAACAGGAATAAAAAATTAATTAAACCTAATTCTATATTTTTTAGATTTTTTATTAAAGGTATTAAAATTAAACCCTAATTTATACTAAATTAATTTACATGCAATTTGTTTATGAAAATAATTAAAATAAAAATATTTATTATATTTTTTATCTTTTCTGATTTTTTATGAGGTTTTTGTATTTTGTAAAAATAATTAATTAATTTAGACAATAAAGCAAATAAAACAATAATTGAAAAAATAAAATATGAAGAAAAATAAAAAGAATTGCAAACCAGGGGGGGTTCAGTCCCAATATGGAGGTTTTGATTGTGAAATCCTGGCCCAATAAGACATGGGTCCATTGACTTTTTTTGAGTAGCGTACAGCAATGTTGACCAGCGTTTATGGTTCTCTCCCAATCTCCGTCCTTAGCTAGATCTCAGTGTACACGTGGGTGGATGGATGATGAAGGTGTACGCTGTGCCTTGACATTGATAACGCACCTGAATTCCTGTGGAAAAATAATGTGAAGAATAACGCAGACCTGGGGTTCGAACCCAGGTCATGGACATTGCAAACGTGTACGTCTACCACTGAACCATCATCACGCGTTTGTTAAACAAGTAAACAATAAATATAATAAAAGAAGACAACACGTTAATGGGTTAAAACGCGCGAAATTCCAACCCACGTATCACACACTGCCACGAGTCCGTCTTCTTCCTTTTCCCTGAAACATAAACATTAAGCCACGGTTTTTGGGACGTTTTCTTAGGCATGCTATTAGAAAATAGTGAATAGGCCTGTGTCATTCAGAAATTTGGCGCGATGGGTGGTTCAAGATCGTCTAGACGTGCTAAATCCAGTTATGGCATTGAGGTGTCCCAATTTTGCCTTATTTGAGAAACCCCAATTTCAAGCTCTGTAAACCCTAGAAAACAGTTATGGCATAATCGCGTATGGCTTGCAAAAATTCAATCAAACATACGGGTTAGCTTTAGAATCACACCAGGAACAAGAATCAATAATTGAAATGTCATGAAAATGCATAGATTATAGAATACGATTATGAAATTTTCATGGAATATGTTGAGTTCTGTATACCGATTCCTCGCCTTTTGATGAATGTTCTGGATTGGAATATGATCAGTGAAGCTTCAGGAAGCCAATGGAATATGAATTATGCCTTGAATCAACCTAAAAAGTGGTTTTCAGTTTTGAACTTTTGGCAAGAATTTCAAGTTTTGGTTATGGTCTGAGGCGCAGCTTCAATGTGTATTAGCATTAGGTTTTCACTCAGGCTTATGTACTGAATAGATTAGGTCAAAAATTTCAATCAAATCTCTTGTAATTCATTGTTTTTGATAATTGATTTTCTAAGGATCTTTTCATATCTTTTTCCATGTGCATTTGTGCCAATTATGATCAATTTGCTCCCAATCTTTCCTTATTGACTTAGGCACGAAATCTTGAGGCTGAAAAGTGTACAAAAAGATTTGAAAACTTAGGTTAGTATTTTTCCTATATTTAATTTGATTTAAATGAATTAATATAAATAAAAATTCAAATAAATAAATAAAAAATGAGAAAATACTTCCCTTTGGGCCAAGTGGTCGTGCACATGTCATGGATGATGAATCATGGAAGAAAAATAGGCCCATTAGCAATTTTAGGTCATTTGAATCAATGTTGACTTTTCAAAATATCCAAAAATTTCCCAACTTCCACAAGGCATAACTTGCTCAATTTTTAAGATTTTCTCATGTTCTTGGACATTTTGGAAAGGTCTTGGAATCCTCTAACCAATGCCTTTGGTCCCATGTCATTTTGATTTACCAATCTCAAGTTATGGCCTTTGACTTAAAGTCCCTTTTTGTTGACTTTTGAAAATGACCTATAATGTTGAAATTGATAACTTTTTGTGAGAGCATTTCTTGGACTTGAAGTATGAATATGAGTTGTAGGAAATGTCTTTCTCTTCAAAATGAGCTTTGGATGGAATTTTTCTGATAATCCATGTGAAAGTTATGCCCTGGTCAATTTCAGTTGACTTTTTCAGCTGTCCAAATAAGGAAACTTTTGCATCTTGATGATTTTCTGAGCCAAATTTTGAGAATCATGATCAAGCATTGATCAAATGATGTTTGTGGCTTCAAAATGATATGTTGACCAAAAATTTGAACTTTTGACTGTCAAATGACAATTTTGCCCCTACAGTTGACTGTAGTGCAATTTAGGGTTTTGACTGTGCAATTTTGAGCTGAATGCCTTGAAACTTGATATGAGGATACTTGACCATATTTGTAGGCATGTGAGACTTGATTGAACCTTTGAAAACTTCCTTTCTTTGCTCAGAACACAAACCCTAGTTTTGACTGTATGGGAGACCTTTGCACTGTGCAACCCTTGGGGAATCTTGAGACTTGACTTGGCAATTTCTTGGAGAATATGGGAGAGCAAATTTTGGGGTGCAACACCCTGTTTCTGATGTCACCTATAATTAGTCCTTTGTCTCGTATGCAAATTTTCATGATTAGCAATTAATGTCAAATGCATATATAAAAAATGAACATTGGACGTTCTTCACAAAACAAAACAGAAAAAGGAAAAACGATGGGTAATTTGTCTGAAAAATTGAACTTGTATTGATTTTGAAATTTGCCTGTAAATAGGCGCTTTGTACAAGAGGTTGACGTCCTAGTAAGAGAACGCCGCCGAGCAAAATAGAGTTTATACAATTTGAAAAGGAAATAAAACAGCTATGTGAAAAATAATCCCATTGGATTCCAACTCTGCTACCGCCTTTATGTCTTCAAGCGTCTCATCACTCTGCTGCTTAGTTGAAGATGAAGCTGATTGATCTGAGCCCGATAGTTGATGCCGAATTCTGGATGCAAGATGATCCAATGAGACATAGTATTACGCTTTTATCCCTAACTTTTGCCTGGACCGCCCTTTCGGGTTTTCAGTCCATCGGGATACCCATTTTTGCCCAAGCCGCCCTTTCAGGTTTTCGACTTGCCGGGTGTACAGATTTTTTATTTTCATCCCTTATTTTTGCCCGAACCCTTTTGGTTCGCCGGGAAGCCCTTATTTTTGCCTAGGTGTGTCAACCTAGCGGGTCTTTAGTTCATGCGTAGTATCTTTTTACTATGTCTGCATTGGCGGGGTGAGGAAGGTCGTCACCATCCATGGTGGTTAGAATCATGGCTCCTCCCGAGAAGATATGTTTAACCACAAATGGCCCTTCGTACGTAGGGGTCCATTTTCCCCTGGGATCACTTTGAGGAAGAATGATGCGCTTGATTACCAGGTCTCCGACTTGATACTCTTGTAGTCTGACTTTCTTGTTAAACGCCCTGATCATCCATTTTTGGTACGTCTGACCATGACAAATAGCAGTGAGTCTCTTTTCGTCAATTAGGTTTAATTGATCAAGCCGAGTCTGGATCCAGTCATCTTCGCTCAAACCTGCATCCTTCATTATCCGGAGAGAGGGTATCTGGACTTCAATAGGCAAGACTGCCTCCATGCCATAGACCAAGGAAAAGGGAGTTTCCCCTGTTGATGTCCGTGCTGAGGTACGGTACCCATGGAGAGCAAACAGTAACATTTCGTGCCAATCTTTGTAGGTCACTGTCATCTTCTGCACAATCTTATTGATGTTCTTATTCGCTGCTTCTACAGCCCCATTCATCTTCGGTCGGTAGGGAGAAGAGTTGTGGTGTTGTATCTTGAATTTCTCGCAGAGCTCAGTGATCATCTTGTTGTTAAGATTGGTACCATTATCCGTAATGATCCTCTCAGGTACACCGTATCGACAGATCAGGTTGTGCCGAATGAACCGTGCCATAACGTTCTTGGTTACCGTAGCGAAGGAAGCTGCCTCGACCCACTTTGTGAAGTAATCAATCGCTACCAAGATGAAGCGATGCCCGTTGGATGTTGTAGGTATGATTTCGCCGATCATATCAATGCCCCACATTGCAAAAGGCCAAGGTGCTGTCAAGACATTCAGAGGTACCGGAGGAATGTGCACCTTATCAGCATAGATCTGGCATTTGTGACACGTCCGAGAATGCTGGTGTTGTACCCCAAAATTTGCCCTCCCATATTCTTCAAAGTTTTGACAAGCATCATCTCAATTTGCTCAAGTCTACTCAAGGGTTGCACAGTTCAAACACCCTCCTAAGCCAGTCAAATTAGGGTTTTGGTTCTTGCAAAGAAGTTGAGGTTTTCAAGGGCTCAATCAAGTCACATGTGCCCATATACATTGTCAAGCATCCATATGCCAAGTTTCAAGGCTCACAAGGTCAAGTTGCACAGTCAAAAGCCCTAATTGCTTCACAATCAACTGCAGGGGCAAATGGTCATTTGGCAGTCAAAAGTCAAAAAATTTGGTCAACATCTTATTTTGAAGCCACAATCATCATTTGATCAAGTCTTGATCATGATTCCACAAGCATGGCTCAAAAATCATCAAGATGCAAAAGTTTCCATTTTTGGACAGTTGAAAAAGTCAACTGTAACTTGACCAAGGCATAACTTTTTCATGGTTCATCAAAAAATTCCCATCTAATGCTCATTTTGAAGGGGAGGACATTTCCTACAACTCATCTTCACATTCCAAATCCAAGAAATGCTCTCACAAAAAGTTATCAATTTCAACATTATAGGTCATTTTTAAAAGTCAACAAAAAGGCATTTTAAGTCAAAGACCATAACTTGAGATTGGTAAATAAAAATGACATGGGACCAAAGACATTGGTTAGAGGACTTCAAGACCTTTCCAAAATGTCCAAGAACATGTTCATATGATCAAAATTGAGCAAGATATGCATTGGAGAAGTTGGGAAATTTTTGTGAAATGGCAAAAGTCAACTATCCTTGAAACTTCAATTTTTGACAAAAGGGCCCACTTTCTTCCACTTGATTCAGCCTTGTCATGGCACCCACGTGTCCCATGATTAATTTCAGGACCATATCTTTATTTTTTCATTTTTATTTAATTTTTGTGGATTTAATTCATTTTAATCCATAATAATTTAAATAAAATCAAAAAAATTAAAAGAATGGTATCTTGTGGTTTGAATGACCTTTATATGCCATTTACTAGCTGCCAAATTCGTGCAAGCTATTTTTGTACACAAAATTTTGAATTTGAACCAAATATGGAATGTCCTTTTAATGGTGGTCAAACAAAATCCAAAAGCTTAATGGCACAAGGTTAAGGCTCTTAATGTTGACTTAATTCCCTTCATATGTACATATGCAAGCCTTCCCACCCTCATGGACGAAAAAAAGGCATCCCTAAAACGGCAGAGCAAAAACTGAAAATTGTCCAAAAAAGTGTGAGATCTAAAGCAGTATTGCAGGCACTTTCAAACAAAAAAGAGAACATAGCCTTCTTCCTGGACATGCAGTGGTGCTACAGCAATAAAAACCAAGCTTTTTCATCAACCACATTGCACTGTAAGTTGTCTCAAACTTTGCTCTGAACACGAAATCGTAACTTCCAATCCTTGCACCTTTTCTTCAAAACATTGGTATATTCGTGTTTATCATTTGATTTCTAACATAATTGCATTATTCAATTTTGTTATTGGCCCCTATATCATGATATTCGAACCTAGGGTTCATATGCTTGTGTTTTAGGTGTTTTCCATATAGGCAAAATCAAGATGAATGATGGTTACAGGGATAATGAGGAGATAGAGGCGATCACGCCCATGTGATTGGATGGAATTTTTATGGCCTAGGGACGTTTTTTGAGATAAGCTACGAAACTACCTGCGAATAAAAATCCGCAGGTAAATAACCAGCAAAGTGTTGGGGAAGACGATGAGGTGTCGTCCTGTCGTTGGCCATCTTCAAATATCGCGCGTTTTTTTTATTTATTTTCAGGCATATGTTTGTTTGCCAATATAATAATCATGCTTTGTTTTAATAATGACTAACACGCGCAGCTCAGTTGGTGGCCATGCTATTGGAAAAGGTTACAGGACCTGGGTTCGAATCCCAGGTCCCCCATAATTTCCATAATATTTTTCTTCATGTAATTGTGTGCAGGCTTGCTAGTGCGTTCCACCATATGCCCTTAAGCATTGAGTTGCCATGTGTCCTTGAGTCTAGATCTGATGACAAAAGATGAAGGACCACAATAGTCCCCAGTCAACGCTGGCACACCTGATCAGGAAGTCAAACATGGCTTTGTGCAAATGGGCCTCAGATTCCAATTTTAACCTCCATACCTGGGCCAACACCCCCATGGTTCTTTCATATTTTCTTTTGTTTTCTTTTCCTTTTTTATTTTCTTTTAACTAATTATTATTATTAACTATTATTATTAATATTTAATTCATAGATAATTATTTTCATAAACAAAAAAATCAAAAAAACTAATATTTTTATTATTCTTATTTATTAATTTCACTTTAATTCATTGTTTTGTAAATAAATACTAATAAATTGAATTAGTTTTAATTATGCAACTTTAACCCTTTTTTCTTAATAACTAAAATAAATTTAGAATTAGGTTTTTATTAACTTTTAATTGTATTTCCTTTTATTTTATTTCATTAAAAACATAAAAATACAAAAACATTTTTCTTTTAATAAATTAATTAATTAGTTATTAATTTTAATTTCATTTAATCACAAAAAAGGACAAAAAAAATTCATTTCTTTTCTTAAAAGGGTCAAAACCCTTAGGACGTTCCCGATTAAATTTCTTCTCGCGCGCATCTATTTATTTTGATTATTTATGTAACTGTCTCCAGATATGTAATAGTTAAATAGGAATTTTACCGCTTTATTTAATTTCTCGCATTTATTTACCAAAACGGGTTTTTGTTTTTGGCGATGTATAGACCCGCGCCTTGTAATAGCGTAGAATTTACATTTCTGCAATTTATTTTCTGCACTCCTAACTGTTAACAATGCATGAAAGAATGTATGTAAATAAAACCAATCCGTAGCTCACAAATAACATCAAAGATAAACATAACATGAATTCAACACACATGCACATACCACTCTTAGGGTACGCCTCACTGGTTGCCTCGAACGTGGTCATCAAGTATAGGGTGTCTTAGAGGTCGCCCTTCTGTCTAAAGATCCAGTTGCCTCGAAACGGTTGCCTTGGATAAAAGGATCTAGGACATTAGGGTTACTTCTAAGGTGTCCTACCATTGCTTCGGTGACCACACATGTCCCTTAATCGAATTGACCTGAAAACCTCCAACGATGGTGCTACCTACCTCTCAATGGTGGGATAACACTATCTAAAGGACTCTTACACAGCCTAATTCCTTAGGGTAGGTAGATTCTCATGGATACTTGCTCTTATCAAAACAAAACAAAACAACTTTTCACACCTACACTTTCAAAAGTTTTCAAACAAATTTTTCACACACTCTTGAGGACAGATACAAGAGTTACTTAGAAATTTTTCAAACGAAACTTTTTTCAAAACCCACTCACACTTGAAAAGCAAACAAATTTTGAAAACATAAGAGCAAGTACCTAAGAGCCCGTGGATAACCACAGATAGAAAGGGTTCTAACACCTTCCCTTTCTATAAATCTACCTCCCGAACCGAGAAACATCTCGAATAAGGAATTTTGCTGTGCTTTTGTCCTTTCTATGTTGGAGAACATAAAAGACGGTGGCGACTCTTGCTTACCGCGACATTTCGCGAAACCAGCTTAAAAAACAGTCAGTTCTATTTCCACCGATCACAGAACTGGCGACTCTGCTGGGGACTATAAAAGTGAGGTGTACCTTAGGATTAGATCATACTTATGTTTTCAATTGCTTTGCTTTGATTGCTTTATATTTGTGGGGCTTTACATCGGAGTTTCATAGATCCTAACCCAGATCTGGGGATACCCTTTTAGGTAGCATAAGCTGTGAGGGACCTGTCCGGCGTAGACCGACACGGGTGAAGCAGTGGCTACGTTGGTGTGGCACCTTGGTTTGTACCGATATCCCTTGTGTTGCAACGAGGAGAATATGGGTCTTCTGAGGAGTCATTAAGCACCAACTGACCTTAGAACCCTAATGTGACCCAACTTGGCCATAGAACAGTAGCAGTATGCTACACCCATTGAGGCTAAACTCTCGCGATGGTTCTGGCCGCAAGAAAAGATTGCGACGCTGGAGTTATGACCGATTGAGGGTAGTCAGTGATATTGGGATCCTCTAGAACCCGGTTACTTTTGATAGGACAGGTCTTAACCAACGAAACTGAAAGAGGGTAGTACCTGAACTTCATGCTGGCCTAAACTCTAAGGGCTGTCTTGTGTGACATGTGTGCTTTCAAACTTGACTACTTGCATACTTGTTATCTAACAACACGGGTTCCATGCAGGTTTTGTTTACAATCCTTAATTGGGACTCATTACAGGGCCTACTTACATCACTCCATGCATAGCATAACATCATACCATTGCATGCATCCTGCATAAGGACTAATCCATTTCAAGGATCTAAAGGGTTTGTGATGCAGGTCATGATGAATCAAATGTCTAGCAAAGGGAATTTATTTTCCTCTAGCCAAGGTTAATGACTTGAGTCAGGGGCTATGACCCACTCGATATGGTGAGCCTTGACTCTTGAAGAAGGAATCTCATCAACATGGAGTTCCTTTCATCAAGCTACAAAATTCAAATTCTAACAATTTTTCTTGTTTAACCCGCGAGATCCTTGAAAACATTGCATGCATACATACATATCATTGCATTACAGGTACCCTTGGTACATGTCTCTTACCTCCTTCGCTGTTTATTTCAGCAATGGCTTCCCAACAAGACAACCAGGATCTTCATGCTCAAGAGACTCGGTTCGGGGAGATCCTCCTAAATCTATCCAAGGGGCGGGAAGAGCTGAGAACACTCCTCATAGGGACTTTGGTCAGGAACAGTCCAGAAGACGATAAAGACGGACGGTTGAAGCGTCTGCAAGCTGAGGTAGATACAATGAGAACCAAGATGTTGGGGCAGATGGCTCTCATCCAAGACTTATCTCAAAGACAAGGAGAGCTCAGGGTTCTCGTCAACCAACTGCTTCGGGATAACCAACTGGGGCAGACATCTAAGGTTGAAGAGCAAGCTATCATTCAACCACCTGTGGGGCAAGAAGACAAGGGAAAAGCTCCTCAGTTTGCTTCAGGGTCACAAGCCCAGCATCAACCTCACCAGCGTCAACAGGGTAATCGGCGTAAGCAAAATACGTCCGGAAGACATTTCTCGGAGACTGGTATACCATCATCACTGATACTGAGACGCTTGTTGGAGGTCAAGCTGATTGCTTTAAAAGATCCTCCTAAGAATCTCAACATAACCTCCCTGAAGTACAATCCTGATGAGAGGTGTGCCTACCATTCTAACAGTCCTGGACATGACACCGACGACTGTTGGAGCTTGAAGAACAAGATCCAAGACTTGATCAACGGAAGGGTGCTGGAGTTCATGCCGGGTGGCAAAATGAAAATTTTCTGCTGAGAATCTGCCATCTGAGATGACTAGTGCAAACTAAGAAGCTTTTGTTCATTCGAATGTTCAAGTTGTATTTTTCTTTGATTGTTCAAACATTTGTTCATGACAAACTCTTTTACTTTATTAATGCATCGCATATGTCTGTTTTGAATCAATATATTTGCATTCGCTATATTCAAACTGCTTTCATTTTTTGATGTCAACTCTTAATAACTCTAAGCCTCTCGAGGGAGGATGATGAAAACGATACCACAATCTACAGTATGCTTTTGAACAGACCCCGCTGATGAGGTACATGCATTGTTTCAATTCCTAAACACTGGAGTTATAAGGATGATAATCCCTCGTCAACCCCTTTGAGCCAAAGAAGTAGGAGTTTTCTTTTCGAAAATTAAAACCCTTAATCATAACCTGGGGCCGGGTAGTTCTCTCAGCTGATCCAAGTGCACAACGAATGGTACCAAATGAATCCTTACAAAACAAAAGACAGTGATGGCTCCGAATAATCATAAAGACAGGCAGTCATTATCTCTCAAAATGAAAGCCCATATAAGTCAAAACCTATAAAGGAGACTTACAAAAACTGGGGCATCCCGCTGACTGTAATACGAAAAGAAACAGTTCAGGCAAAAGACAGGGATAATGAAATTTAAAAAAAAAAGAAAGAGGTCCTACAAATCCTAAAAAAAAAAAGGGGAATGACTGCCTATTCCAAATGAACTGTCAATACCCGAACCATCACTGGTATATCAGGACAAAGACTCAAACAAGGTATAACGCACGATCAACTGAGTTTAGGTTTGAAGAACATCACGAAGAACGGGTGGGTACAAATAAAATTTGAGCCTTTATCCTTTGTTTCTTAAACCGTGAACCAGGCCACGCTACAACCCCTAAAAGTCCTAGCTGAATGGGTTAGTTCGAAAGCATACTGTTACCAAAGGTATCCTGACTCCTTAAGGCTTGCGGTAAAATAACGAGTTGACATCACAGTTTACAAAAAAAATTCACTTGTTTTTATGAAATAACTGCATTTTCAAAAACTTCAAAAAAGACATAAGCTTTGCATTTTCAAAATAACATTGTTTGCGGATGATTATTTGTTTGAACAACAGAGAACTTTGCACGGCGAGCATCTAGTGAACAAAAGCCTTCTCAACAAAAGGTCACCTCAAATGGAAAAGCACTTCCAACCAAGGGGGCAGACACGATCATTGTCCATCATCTGGGGCAGTTAGGTCAAGATTCGAAGAATCTCTCAAAAGACCAACCAGCTTGGGGAAAATCTCCATCTGGATCACTTGGGGAATTGGACGATCAAACGAAGATCTTCTGGTAGTAGGGCAACACAATACTACTGACAGTGACAACTCCCTGCATTCTGAGAGCATGGACATAGTCGAAAAAATACTGCGCGTAATCAAAGACCCGCTAGGTTGACACATCTAGGCGAAAATAAGGGCTTCCCGGCGAACCAAAAGGGTTCGGGCAAAAATAAGGGATGAAATGAAAAATCTGTACACTCGGCAAGTCGAAAACCTGAAAAGGTGGCTTGGGCAAAAATGGGTATCCCGGTGGACTGAAAACCCGAAAGGGTGGTCCAGGCAAAAGTTAGGGATCAAAAGCGTACGACTATGTTCCGTCGTCTCGTCACTTGCCTACCAGAAGAAGATTTGTCAATCGGCAGTCATCAAGCACCTTCACAGGTATCTTCTCCCACAGAAACAAGGGCAATAATGAGTTGTCCGAGCGATCTAGTTGCTCTGTCTGCCAAGGTACCAAGGTAGGTTCAGCTGAAGAACGTGACCAAGATACCTTCACTCCCCGTAGAGTAAGATAAGATTCAACAATACTCTCTCCCGAGCAGAGTTGGTCTCTCATCAGCCCTGAAAAGGCACAGTATCTCCAGCAAGTCAACAACACTCTCCCCAAGCAGAGTTAATCTACTGTCAGCCTTAAGGAAGTTGGGTATCCCCAGAAAATCTCAATATTCCCCAGCGGAGTATACAAATGTTCCTAAGCAAGCATCCCTGGCCGTCTTAATATAAGATTATTCCCCGGCGGAATACCAGACACCCCAGTGGAGCTATTCCCCAGTACAGTTCAAAAGTCTCCCCAGGAGAGTTGAATCAATCTCCCCAGTAGATTCTGGGAGCTCATCCCCAGTAGATTCTGGAAGCTTATCCTTGCAGAGTACGAACGCATCTCCCCGACTCTATTCAGAAGTTTATTCCCCACCAAGGCTTATAACTGGGTTATCCTCAGCTGATTACCACGGAAAGGTCGTCCTCGGCGAAGTTCTTCCTATCCCCCAACGGAGTTCATCAAATCCTCCAACATAACTTATCAATGGAATCCCCAACGGAGTTCTCATCAAAAACCTCAGCGAAGTATCTCTTCCCACATAGTATTCCCCACAGAGTAATCTCTCCAGCAAGTTTATTCCCCAACGGAGTCATCTTCTCCTACCGGTTTATTCTTACAACCATCATCCCCAGCGGAAACAAAAAACTCTATTCTTCAACATCAGCCCAGGATTCAACAAACTCCCGGCATTCGTCAAGGATTTATTTTCCCATACGAGAATACATTCATAAACATCACATCTTCATACATTATAGCATGCATACGCATCATACAACACAAATCTCATTTATTTTTGAGAACATCTTAAAATCATGCAGTTCATGCATCATGACATTGCATACGACTAATACTTTTCCTTTTCAGAAAAAAGTCAATCAAAAGATGATTACCATCTACCTTTACAGTTCCAGATCAACACCGGTAACAAGCCAGGAAAATTCTGTGGACGACTGATCGTGGGTTAATATCTAAAACCCAAACAGGGCAATTACCTCAGATGTAGTTTTACATGAACTCATCATCAGGCAACCCTACACCGGTTCCTTCTCACTTTTCTGACGAAGTCTTACACGGACTTATCATCAAAGTAACCCTACACCGGTTCCTTTTCTTTCAGAAGAAGTCTTACACGGACTTATCTCAAGATGACCTTACCCCGGTTCATCAAGAAGTTTTACACGAACTTACCCGGCAGTAACCTTACCCCGGTTCCTCCAGAAGTCTTACACGGACTTATCTCAAGATGACCTTACCCCGGTTCATCCAGAAGTTTTATACGAACTTATCCTGCAGTAACCTTACCCCGGTTCCTCCAGAAGTCTTACACGGACTTATCTCAAGATGACCTTACCCCGGTTCATCCAGAAGTTTTACACGGACTTATCCCGAAGTAACCTTACCCCGGTTCCTCCAGAAGTCTTACACGAACTTATCCCGAAGAAACCCTACACAGGTTCTCTCTCTCCAGACGTAGTTTTACACGGGCTCGTCGTCAAAGAAACCCTACACAGGTTCTCTCTTCCCAAAGATGCAGTTTTACACGGACTCGTCATCAGAAACCCTACCCAGGTTTTACTTCTTCCAGGATGCAGTTTTACACGGGCTCATCATCAAAGTAACCCCATACAGGTTCCCTTCTCAAACTCCAGACGTAGTTTTACACTGACTCGTCATTAGTAAACCCTACACAGGTTTCCTTCTCAGCTCTAGATGCGGTTTTACACGGACTCGTCATCAAAGTAACCCTACACAGGTTCCTTCTCCATTTCAGATGCAGTCTTATACGGACTCATTATCAGTAAACCCTACACAGGTTTCCTTCCTCCAAGATGTAGCTTTACACGAGCTCAACATCAGGAAACCCTACACAGGTTCCCTCTTTCAACTTACAAAAATTACACCTCCAGATGGCATCTATAAGCCCATCCACCTACCAACAGTCTCCAAATGGCATCTATAAGCCCATTCCCGACAAGGTTCTGTCACATCTCCAGATGGCATCTATAAGCCCATCCTCCTATCCACCATCTCTCCAAATGGCATCTGTAAGCCCATTCCCGACATCACACTGCTGATACTCTACTATGTGAGTGCAAATTTCTGGGCACTCTAGTGTTCAATCATCTTCCACCCTCGGATCACGAAAGGCACACAAGCCAATCTACATCCTCAGGTCTAAGAAGATTGAACAGGGGCAACTGTTGTACCCCAAAATTTTCCCTCCCATATTCTTCAAAGTTTTGACAAGCATCATCTCAATTTGCTCAAGTCTACTCAAGGGTTGCACAGTTCAAACACCCTCCTAAGCCAGTCAAATTAGGGTTTTGGTTCTTGCAAAGAAGTTGAGGTTTTCAAGAGCTCAATCAAGTCACATGTGCCCATATACATTGTCAAGCATCTATATTCCAAGTTTCAAGGCTCACAAGGTCAAGTTGCACAATCAAAAGCCCTAATTGCTTCACAATCAACTACAGGGGCAAAATGGTTATTTGGCAGTCAAAAGTCAAAATTTTTGGTCAACATCTTATTTTGAAGCCACAATCATCATTTGATCAAGTCTTGATCATGATTCCACAAGCATGGCTCAAAAATCATCAAGATGCAAAAGTTTCCATTTTTGAACAGTTGAAAAAGTCAACTGTAACTTGACCAAGGCATAACTTTTTCATGGTTCATCAGAAAAATCCCATCCAATGCTAATTTTCAAGGGGAGGACATTTCCTACAACTCATCTTCACATTCCAAATCCAAGAAATGCTTTCACAAAAAGTTATCAATTTCAACATTATAGGTCATTTTTAAAAGTCAACAAAAAGGCATTTTAAGTCAAAGACCATAACTTGAGATTGGTAAATAAAAATTACATGGGACCAAAGGCATTGGTTAGAGGACTTCAAGACCTTTCCAAAATGTCAAAGAACATGTTCATATGATCAGAATTGAGCAAGATATGCATTGGAGAAGTTGGGAAATTTTTGTGAAATGGCAAAAGTCAACTATCCTTGAAACTTCAATTTTTGACAAAAGGGCCCACTTTCTTCCACTTGATTCAGCCTTGTCATGCCACCCACGTGTCCCATGATTAATTTCAAGACCATATCTTTATTTTTTCATTTTTATTTAATTTTTATGGATTTAATTCATTTTAATCCATAATAATTTAAATAAAATCAAAAAAATTAAAAGAATGGTATCTTGTGGTTTGAATGACCTTTATATGCCATTTACTAGCTGCCAAATTCGTGCAAGCTATTTTTGTACACAAAATTTTGAATTTGAACCAAATATGGAATGTCCTTTTAATGGTGGTCAAACAAAATCCAAAAGCTTAATGGCACAAGGTTAAGGCTCTTAATGTTGACTTAATTCCCTTCATATGTACATATGCAAGCCTTCCCACCCTCATGGACGAAAAAAAGGCATCCCTAAAACGGCAGAGCAAAAACTGAAAATTGTCCAAAAAAGTGTGAGATCTAAAGTAGTATTGCAGGCACTTTCAAACAAAAAAGAGAACATAGCCTTCTTCCTGGACATCCAGTGGTGCTACAGCAATAAAAACCAAGCTTTTTCATCAACCACATCGCACTGTAAGTTGTCTCAAACTTTGCTCTAAACACAAAATCGTAACTTCCAATCCTTGCACCTTTTCTTCAAAACATTGGTATATTCGTGTTTATCATTTGATTTCTAACATAATTGCATTATTCAATTTTGTTATTGGCCCCTATATCATGATATTCGAACCTAGGGTTCATATGCTTGTGTTTTAGGTGTTTTCCATATAGGCAAAATCAAGATGAATGATGGTTACAGGGATAATGAGGAGATAGAGGCGATCACGCCCATGTGATTGGATGGAATTTTTATGGCCTAGGGACGTTTTTTGAGATAAGCTACGAAACTACCTGCGAATAAAAATCCGCAGGTAAATAACCAGCAAAGTGTTGGGGAAGACGATGAGGTGTCGTCCTGTCGTTGGCCATCTTCAAATATCGCGCGTTTTTTTTATTTATTTTCAGGCATATGTTTGTTTACCAATATAATAATCATGCTTTGTTTTAATAATGACTAACACGCGCAGCTCAGTTGGTGGCCATGCTATTGGAAAAGGTTACAGGACCTGGGTTCGAATCCCAGGTCCCCCATAATTTCCATAATATTTTTCTTCATGTAATTGTGTGCAGGCTTGCTAGTGCGTTCCACCATATGCCCTCAAGCATTGAGTTGCCATGTGTCCTTGAGTCTAGATCTGATGACAAAAGATGAAGGACCACAATAGTCCCCAGTCAACGCTGGCACACCTGATCAGGAAGTCAAACATGGCTTTGTGCAAATGGGCCTCGGATTCCAATTTTAACCTCCATACCTGGGCCAACACCCCCATGGTTCTTTCATATTTTCTTTTGTTTTCTTTTCCTTTTTTATTTTCTTTTAACTAATTATTATTATTAACTATTATTATTATTATTTAATTCATAGATAATTATTTTCATAAAGAAAAAAATCAAAAAAACTAATATTTTTATTATTCTTATTTATTAATTTCACTTTAATTCATTGTTTTGTAAATAAATACTAATAAATTGAATTAGTTTTAATTATGCAACTTTAACCCTTTTTTCTTAATAACTAAAATAAATTTAGAATTAGGTTTTTATTAACTTTTAATTTTATTTCCTTTTATTTTATTTCATTAAAAACATAAAAATACAAAAACATTTTTCTTTTAATAAATTAATTAATTAGTTATTAATTTTAATTTCATTTAATCACAAAAAAGGACAAAAAAAAAATTCATTTCTTTTCTTAAAAGGGTCAAAACCCTTAGGACGTTCCCGATTAAATTTCTTCTCGCGCGCATCTATTTATTTTGATTATTTATGTAACTGTCTCCAGATATGTAATAGTTAAATAGGAATTTTACCGCTTTATTTAATTTCTCGTATTTATTTACCAAAACGGGTTTTTATTTTTGGCGATGTATAGACCCGTGCCTTGTAATAGCGTAGAATTTACATTTCTGCAATTTATTTTCCGCACTCTTAACTGTTAACAATGCATGAAAGAATGTATGTAAATAAAACCAATCCGTAGCTCACAAATAACATCAAAGATAAACATAACATGAATTCAACACACATGCACATACCACTCTTAGGGTACGCCTCACTGGTTGCCTCGAACGTGGTCATCAAGTATAGGGTGTCTTAGAGGTCGCCCTTCTGTCTAAAGATCCAGTTGCCTCGAAACGGTTGCCTCAGATAAAAGGATCTAGGACATTAGGGTTACTTCTAAGGTGTCCTACCATTGCCTCGGTGACCACACATGTCCCTTAATCGAATTGACCCGAAAACCTCCAACGATGGTGCTACCTACCTCTCAATGGTGGGATAGCACTATCTAAAGGACTCTTACACAGCCTAATTCCTTAGGGTAGGTAGATTCTCATGGATACTTGCTCTTATCAAAACAAAACAAAACAACTTTTCACACCTACACTTTCAAAAGTTTTCAAACAAATTTTTCACACACTCTTGAGGACAGATACAAGAGTTACTTAGAAATTTTTCAAACGAAACTTTTTTCAAAACCCACTCACACTTGAAAAGAAAACAAATTTTGAAAACATAAGAGCAAGTACCTAAGAGCCCGTGGATAACCACAGATAGAAAGGGTGCTAACACCTTCCCTTTCTATAAATCTACCTCCCGAACCGAGAAACATCTCGAATAAGAAATTTTGCTGTGCTTTTGTCCTTTCCATGTTGGAGAACATAAAAGACGGTGGCGACTCTTGCTTACCGCGACATTTCGTGAAACCAGCTTAAAAAACAGTCAGTTCTATTTCCACCGATCACAGCTGGTAACAGTCAGCTTCCATTGTGGACCAGAAATATCCTGCCCGAAGGATTTTCTTTGCCATGGTATGTCCACTGGAATGTGTTCCGAATGTACCTTCATGTAGCTCCGCCATGATCTTTTCTGCTTCAGTCTTATCCACACAATGCAGTAAGGTTGAATCATGGTTTCGCTTGTAGAGAATGCCATTGCTGAGGAAGAATTTTGCCGTGAACTTTCTCAGAAACATTTTGTCATTAACAGATGCACCCTCGGGGTATTCTTGAGCTTCCAAGTACCTCTTCACCTCATGATACCAGGGTTTTTCAGTTACCTCCTCGGTCTTGAGATCGCAGCAATGTGCAGGTTCATCCAATTTCCAGATAATGATCCGGGGAGCCTCGTTGTCCCATTTGACTTTGAACATAGAAGACATCATAGCCAATGCGTCTGCTAACTGATTCTCCTCTCTTGGGAAGTGTTCAAAAGTTATCTCCTCGAAGTGGGGAAGCAATGTCGACACATACTCCTTGTAAGGAAAAAGATTTGGGTGTTTCGTATCCCACTCGCCTTTGATCTGATTGATCACGAGAGCGGAATCTCCGAAGACACTCAGAAACTTGATCCTTAAGTCAATTGCAGCTTGAAGACCCATGATACATGCCTCATACTCTGCCATGTTGTTGGTGCAGTTGAAACATAGCCGGGCGGTGAGTGGAGTATGAGTGCCTTTAGGGGATATGATCACAGCGCCGATTCCATTACCCAAAGCGTTCGAGGCTCCGTCAAAGTGCATAGACCATCAAGATCCTTCCTCAGGTCCTTCATCCGGTCTAGGTACTTCACAATCAGTCACTACCATGATATCCTCGTCTGGAAATTCAAAGTTCATCGATTGGTAATCATCCACTGCCTGGTGTGCCAAATGGTCTGCCAATACACTTCCCTTGATTGCTTTTTGAGTCGTGTATTGGATGTCATATTCCATCAAGATCATTTGCCATCTTGCTATTCTTCTGGACAAGGCGGGCTTTTCGAATATGTACTTGATTGGATCCATTTTTGAAATCAACAGAGTAGTGTGAGTCAACATGTACTGTCTCAGCCGGCGAGCAGCCCATACCAAAGCGCAACAAGTTTTCTCAAGCAGTGAGTATCGGGTCTCATAGTCGGTAAAATTTTTGCTAAGGTAATAAATGGCGTTTTCTTTTCGGCCAGACTCGTCATGCTGCCCCAACACACACCCCATTGAGTTGTCAAGTACTGTCAAGTATAAGATTAGAGGTCTCCCTTCAACCGGTGGCATAAGAATGGGTGGTTCTTGGAGATACTCTTTGATTCTTTCGAAAGCGGCCTGACATTCATCGTTCCATCGTACTACTTGATCTTTCTTCAGCAGCTTGAAGATTGGTTCACAGGTAGCAGTTAGATGTGAGATAAATCGGGCAATGTAGTTCAACTGTCCTAGAAAGCCTCTGAATTCTTTCTCTGTCTTGGGGGTTGGCATCTCTTGTATGGCTTTCACTTTGGCAGGGCCCACTTGAATACCTTTGTCGCTTACGACGAAACCTAGCAATTTTCCAGATCTCACCCCAAAGGTGCACTTGTTTGGGTTCAACCTCAGCTTGTACAACTTCAGACGGTCAAACAGCTTCCGTAGATGGTCAAGGTGTTCCTCCTTAGTTTGGGACCTTGCAATCATATCGTCGACGTATACTTCTATCTCGTGATGGATCATGTCATGAAACAACGCAACCATGGCACGTTGGTAGGTTGCCCCAGCATTTTTCAACCCAAAAGGCATGACCTTGTAGCAAAAGGTGCCCCACTGAGTAACAAAAGTGGTCTTCTCCATGTCTTCAGGAGCCATCTTGATCTGGTTATAACCGGAGAAGCCGTCCATGAAGGAGAATACCTTATGCTGAGCAGTATTGTCAACCAGAACATCGATATGAGGCAGAGGGAAATCATCCTTAGGGCTGGCCCTGTTCAAATCCTTGTAATCAACACACATTCGGACCTTACCATCCTTCTTCAGCACTGGAACTACGTTGGCAATCCACTGAGGGTAAGAAGTCACTGCTAGAAACCCGACATCAAATTGTTTCATAACCTCAGCTTTGATTTTCTCGGACATTTCTGGACGCATACGGCGGACCTTTTGTTTAACCGGAGGGCAATCTTCCTTGGTAGGCAGGTGATGAACCACAATGTCGGTATCCAACCCAGGCATGTCTTCGTAAGACCAGGCAAAGATTTCCACATAGTCATGCAGCATCTGAATCAACTGTTGTTTCACACTGAGCTCTAGATTGGCACCAATCTTGTCTTCCTTTATGTCTGTCTCAGTACCCAGATTTATCGTTTCCACAGGCTCTTCATGGGGCTGAATGGCCCTATCTTCCTGGAGTAGCAGTCTTGCAAGTTCACCAGGCACTTCGCAATCATCTTCACCTTCGTCTTCGGCTAAGTTTATCGGATTTTTGAAGTCATAACTGGCAGTAGCAGAGTCGTTACTAGTGAGATCCAGAGTGGATTGGAACCTGTATAGGTGAGTGTGTGTAAATATAGCTGTTTTGCAATATATAATAAAGAAAGAAAAGGAGCGCAATATTTTGAAATGCAATAACGTCCAATGTTTTTATTGATGATATATGAAAATGACACACAAAAGCCCTCACAAATGAAGCCACGGTGCCCCGGGTAGGACACCGAGCCATAAAAGTTTCGACATATTGTTTGTTACAAATTGAAAAAACAAAAGAGTTCATTACTGAGTGACAAAAGTAATAGGTGTGAAGTCTTTCGCAGTCTAGTTGCTTGGTCCATCGTCAGTTGTTGGGTAGATCCAGCTGTCGAATTTAGATTCCTCCACGTCATCTTCAATAGCATTTACTCCCGGATTGGTCATGAACACAGGAGGTCTTCCAATCCTTGCCTTACTTGTCAGTCTTTGGAGTGAAGTCAGGAATTCGGCCCCAGTTTGCACACTCACCCTTCTCAATCACAGCCCGGACATCCTTTAAGGAAGCCATCTTCAAAGGAGGGTCTTCAATCACAGTTTCAGCTGATGCCAGTGTCTGAGGCACCTCTTCAAAGTGTTGAAAGAGGGTCTCAATGAACTCCCCATCCATCTCTATGTACCGGAACGAGTTGAGGTGGCTGACCATATACTCTTCCTCCCCCTGAACTGTAACAATCTTTCCTCTAACCGGGTACTTAAGCTTCTGATGTAGTGTGGAGGTCACAGCTCCAGCCTTGTGGATCCATGGACGACCCAGCAAACAAGAATAGGATGGTCGGATATCCATCACATAGAAAGTAGAATCAAAAACTTGAGAACCAACCCTGATTGGAATGTCAACTTCCTCATGTACCATCCTTTTCGAACCGTCAAAGGCCCAGACAACAATGTTACTAGGCTTGAGCTCTAAACCCTCACAATCCAGCCTATCTAAAGCTTTCTTGGGTAATACATTCAATGAAGAACCAGTGTCTACCAACACATGGGCAAGAGTAGTGCCCCTGCATTCAATGAAGACATGCAGGGCATCGTTATGGTTCTTTCCTTTGGCAGTCAGATCGGCGTCAGAGAAGCCCAAACCATTATCGGCAGTCAAGTTGGCCACACAATCGGTAAATTGATCAGCAGACGTTTCTTGTGGAACATGTGCCGTCTTTAGGAAGGAAATCAGGGCCTTGGCATGGGCCTCTGAACACAACAATAGTGATAGCATAGAAATTTTTGATGGGGTGTGTCCCAACTGCTCAACTACATTGAAATCACTCTTCTTGATAATCTTGAGAATCTCTTCCATCTCTTGTTGGGAAGCTTCAACATTGGTTGTCTTTGGTGCCTCCGTCAGGGCAGGCAAATCAGTAGCAATCCCTTTGCCCCGAGCGTCAGATGACTCGGCAGCAGGGGTAGAGACAGGAACTTGATCAAGAAGGGAAGCAGGCACACTTGCAGGTGTGATGATGGGAGGTCCCTGAATAGCTGGTGGCGCAATATCTGGTGAGAACAGCCTACCACTGCGAGTAACTTTGGCAGGTCCGGTGATGTTGCTGACACCGGTACTAGTATCGAACTCTTGTTTAACTCCAAGTACATAAACATCTGCCCCATAGTGCCATGGGACAGCTTTGTCGGATGTATAAGGGAGGGGCCCCGGAACAGTGATGATGATAGGAGCAATCTTCTGAGTGGACATGATTTTGATAGGCTCCTTTGAAGGAGCCTTAGGAGGTTTGTTGAAAATAGTGACAATAGAAACTTCTTCGGCGGGGATAGCAGGAACAACAATCTTCTCGAACAAGATCTCTTTGCTATCCATCAGGCTTTGTATACCTGATTTCAGCAAAGGACATCCAACAGGTGAAACAGCACATAGGAGGCAACATTTACCACATCCCGGAAATAAACCGGCTAGCAACATGTTCCTCTTGACGGTCAACAACGGAGTAACAATCTCTTCCACGGAGGCTACATACCGGTCTTCTTCCACATCATTCACTCCATGCTGGGGCATGGGAGCAGTCACAACATTGGGCCTTTCGGGCGCCTCAAACTGTATTTCTTTAGCATCAATAAGGTCCTGAACCTTATTCCTCAGAGCCCAACAATCATCCGTAGTATGCCCCGGGCTATTAGAGTGATAAGCGCAACGGGCATTGGGGTTGTATTTTGGAGAAGATGTGTTCACTACCTTCGGAGCTTCTTTGACAGTTACCAGATTGGTTGACAGTAGTTGCGGCAAAATCTGAGACAGGGTCATGCTGAGCCGAGTGTACTGCCTTTTGGGTCTCTCACCCCTTGGTTGGTTGTATTGCTGAGGAGCAGCAGCAGGCTTTGAAATTACCAACGCGTTGACAGCTTGGCAGCGTTCCGGTTTAATTTGTCTTCTGGGACCATAAACAGCACTGGCTTCCTTCTTGAAGGGCTTCTTTTCAGTATTCGTAGAGGCACCTTTTTGTATTTTCCCCGACTTGATACCAGCTTCTATCATCTCATCGGTCAAGATCAAATCTGTAAACCCAGCAGAAGAATTACCAATCAGGTGGTTGAAGAACGGACCAGACAGGGTCCCTAGGAACATGTCAACAAGTTCACGGTCAGTCAAAGGTGGCTGCACCCTGCCAGCCAGGTCCCTCCATTTTTGCGCATACTCCTTGAATCCTTCGACCGTCCCCAGTGACATACCCTGAAGTTGGGTACGCGTGGGAGCGAGGTCAGAATTGTACTGATACTGTTTATAAAATGCAGTAGCCAAGTCTTCCCAGTTTCGAATACTGGCTCCATCCAGCTGATAGAACCATTCGAGTTGACCCCCTGAAAGGCTATCCTGGAAGAAATGGATCCACAGGTTCTTGTCTGCAGTGTAAGGTTGGATCTTCCTTACATATGATCTGAGATGCATTTTTGGGCAAGACAGCCCGTCATACCTTGCAAAGATTGGCACTTTGAACTTCGGGGGGATCACAATTCCAGCAACTAATCCCAAATCTTCGAAATCTAAGCTGGGAACTTTCTGCAGCTCCATAGCTGCCAACCTGTCTTCCAAGCTCTTGTACTTATCGTCGGCGGGCGGGTATTGTTTCTCAGAGTAGTCTTCGTCTTCTTCAGCCGCTTCTTCTTCCACTTCGGATTCGGAAGGTACCGCAACCCCTTTGCCTTTACTGGTTCCTTCTTCAGAAGTAGGGGGAAATTCAAGAACTCTTCTGGCTTCACCCTCAAACCTTCTTCCTAGGGTAGCCACCCTGATTCTTTTCTTCTTCTTTTTCACTTGCTCTTTGTTCCCAAGCAGGGCTTTTAGATCCTCCTGACCCTTAGCCAAGGTCATCAGGAGATGTTGAAACTGTGAGTTCTGAGACTGCAAGTCCTTGACCGTCTGTTCGAGATCCATCTTACTGAAATAAACAGCAGAAAGATAAGGAAACCTGGTGTGGAGACCTGCTTATGCGCATGATGAATGATATGCTTATGTATGCAATGCATTCAAGGATTTAGCAAATTCAAAATTGTTGCAAACAAAAAGAACGCACGTCATATTAATAAGAAGAAATTTGTCAGTACATAAATACCCCATAGGCCAAATATTACAAAAAACATCTCAAGGTAAAAAGACGTTGCGCATCCTCTTTGGTGCGATGTAGGTGTTGAGGGTCTCTTCCTCATGGAGTCGGCGGGTAAGCTCCAAAACCTTCTTCTCACTGGCGTAGAAGCTGGCTTCAAAAGTGTTTTGTTCCTCCTTGAGTTGGATCCAACTCTTCTGCATCTCCTCCCATGATGTTGGCATGTCAGGATATAGGATGGTGTAGGGAACCTCTCCTTCCTTAACGGGCTCTTTAATCACAGGGAGAACATGAGGGTAAGGCATCATTAGACTCTGGGCTCGGGTTCGTACCCACTTTAGGTAAGGCTCAAGAGGGATGGAGTTCTTGTGCCCCAGTGTCTTGCTGTCTACCTTGTTAGGCATCCTCCAAGCTCTGATGAATCTTTGGCGAAGTCCTTGCGCATCGTTGTCGAAGTCAAAAACTAGGTCAGGAATCAACATGTCGTGAGGGCCATCCCTCCGTGCATATCCAAATTGTCTCAAAGCTAGACAAGGGTTGTAGGTAATGCCTCCTCTAATGCCAAGTAATGGAACATTAGGGAACTCTCCACAATGATCGACTATGATGACATTTTCTCTGGACCGAGAACACCAATGTACATCAGAGTGAGTGAGGGTCATCAATCGTTGCGACCACCTTAAGCCTTGGTCATTCTTCAAAACAGATTGTGGAAGGTGCGAAATAAACCACCTTGCAATGAGAGGAGTACAACACGTGAGAACACCCCTCTTTCTCATTGTTCGTGTGTAAAATGAGTGAAGAATATCCCCAAGCAATGTTGGTATTGGATTCCGGGATAAGAAGATCTTGACGGTGTTGACATCTACAAGTTGGTCAGGATTTGGGAACAGGACCAACCCATAAATGAGGAGTGCCACAATTTCTTCAAAGGCTTGTAGATCCAATGAATTCCAACACTCTTGTGCCTTCTCAAACAAGAATTTTGCCAAGAAGCCTTTGACACCGCTTCTAGTTTCCCAATTCCCTTTGATGTCAGATGGTTGCAATTGTAGTGCTTGAGCAACATCTTCAGGCTTTGGTTCTTTCTCCGTACCGTTGTAGGGTAGTTGATTAAGAATAGGAATTCTCAGAAGTTGAGAAAATTCCTCCAAAGTGGGCACCAATTGGTAGTCGGGGAAAGTGAAACAATGGTGAAGGGGGTCAAAGAACTGGAACAACACCTTTACCATGTCTTCTTCAATGCTGGTGTTGACTAGGCTGAGCAGTCTACCATGTCTTTCACTGAAGGGAGAGCTTTCCGGAATTCTGGATGTGAGCTCTTTGAGTTGAGGAGGGATTCTCACAAGGTTGACTTGGATAGTTTTCCTGCGAAGAATTTCCATGACCTACAAAACAAGAACAAAGATGAAGATCCAAACCCTTGAAATGGTTAGTGGATGCATATGATGCTTTATGATGTTTATGATGTATGCACAAAACACGTGTTCAAGCAAATCACACAAAACCCTAGTTTCAGGCTCGCATGGGGTTTCATAGGTAAGTACCCTCTTGAGTGTAGTTGGCTTAAAAACCTGTCCTATAAATAGCAATCGGGTTCTAAGGAGCTCAATGTCATTGGATTGTTTTCCATGTTCATTGTTTTGGTTTAGCCACTTAACTAGCGACCAAAATATTCCAAGAAAACAACCCTCAATGAGTGTAGTATCGAGTATCTACCAACTTCGGACTGCACCAAAGCCGGTCATCTCACTACCCCTAATAAAAGGCCAAGATGGTCAAGTAAGGTTCTAGGTCATTAGTGCTTAGTGACATCACTCAGCGGCCCCGTACTCTCCTTGATTGAACTCAAGGGTTACCGGTACTCACAAATATGTCACACTAATATAGCTATTGCTTCAACCGTGTCGGTATACCCCGCACAGTTTCCACAACGTATTGCTATCTATGAATGTTTCCCTAAATCCGGGTGTAGGATTTCAAGCCCAAACAAGAGAACCAAGATATAAAGCAATCAAAGCAAACAATTAGTCATGCAAGAGGGTGATCTAAGCCCTAAGGTTACTCCACTTTTTAAAATTTTCCCCAACAGAGTCGCCAGTTCTGTGATACGGTGGGAGAACTGACTTGAGGTTTTGCGTTTATTTTCGCAAATGTTTCGGTTGAGCAAGAGTCGCCACCGACTTTTTATTTTATCCTAAGGAAAGGTTAAAAAGCACAGCAAAAACCTTTGAGATGTTTTCTTGGGTTCGGGGAGTAGATTATAGAAAGGGAAGGTATTATCACCCTTTCTATCCATGGTTATCCATGGGCTCTTAGTTACTTGCTTAGATCACTTGCCTTGAATTTTCAATTGTTTGAAATGGTGCTTTCAATTGTTTGAAATGGTGCTTTGTGTGTGGGTTTGAAAATGTTTTGAGAAGAGGCCATTTGTTGTGGCAACCTTTGTAATGATCCATGTTTGAATGTATACAAAGGTGTATGTCTTTTGAAAAGTTTTCAATGTTTTTGAAAGTTGTTTTGAAAGTGTGTTGTGATGTGTGGTTTTGAAAAGTAGGCAAGTGTTTTTGCAAGTTTTGATTCAAGTAACTAAGAGTTGTCTACCCCTAAATTTACTCAAAGATCTTTCCTATGTTTTAACCCTTTTAACAATTTTGTTCCACCATTGTATTTGGTGGACAATCTTGTGTTAGGATGTTAACGGGACGGGCGCGGGTCATCGTTTAGACCATGATTGCAATGGTGCCAAGTGTCTTTGGCAACTTTTCCTTTAAGGGACTATGATCATTTTTAGGCAACTTTCGAAAGCGTCATCGAGGGACTATGATCATTTGATATTGTTTTGTTTTGCCAAAGAAACTCAACATGCAACATGGCCCATTATTGAAGGCAACAAGTGGAGTAACCCTAGGGGTGCAAGTGTGATTGGTGTTGTCCATTTTCATGCTTTGTTATCTTTGAATTAGGTCAAGCTATTTGTTTGGTTGATTTTTGCATACAAACCCTAAGTCTATCATGGCATATTTAGAAAGCTTTTAAATGCGAAAAATAAAATCCTAAATTATTAGAACACAATTATGGGGGGGGGGGGGGGGGGGGTACAAATGTTCAAATAGGGATATTTAGAAAGAAATTAAAATCTAAGCTATTACATCCAAATTGAATATACAAGTTAATTTAATTGTACAATAATTGAATAAAAATACAATAAATATGCAAGATGCAAAAAATGATTTTTATATGTATGTAAAAGTATTTTTCATGTGTCAAATAAACAAAAATAAAAAGGATTAATTTTTGGATTTTTTCATGGTTTTAGGGCAAAACCCTAATCTTGTAAATAAAAGGTATTTATTATTTATTATAAGCAATATTTATTAATTATATACAAAAAATAAATAAAAAAGGAAGTATATTGTAAAAAAGGTATTTTTGAGGTTAATTATTAATAAAAAAAAATGTATTATTTTTATATTTATCCTAAATGTTTAATAAAAGATAGATAAGTATTTATATTATTTACTAAATATATTAAATATGTACAAAAATAAAATATTTATTATTAAAAAAAAAAGTATATTTTTTTTAGAAAATGTTTTCAAAAGATAAAATAAAATAAAATTAGAAAACAAAATGTATTTTGTATTATTTTTAGTATTTTAAACAAAAAAAGTATATATGTTCATTTATATATGTAACTAAATGAAACAAAATAAATACCAAATAAAATGCAAAAAATGTGAGAAAAATATTTTTAGTGTTTTTTTATGCTTGGATAAAAATATAAAATCAAAATCAAAAAGAAAAAATAAAAAATGACAAGTATATCATACAATGGGCCAGGGGGGTGCAAATTGAAAAAAAGGGTGCAAAAAGTAGGACTGACTCAGGCCCAGCCCAAGCCAGTCATCTTCAACCTCCAGACTTGTTTGAACAACAAAAACGCGCGTTTCCTAACTCCTGATTCTTGGACTTTCAAGAAAAACTCATAACACCAAAAATGTAGAGCATCAAGAGACGATTCCAGACATATAAAAAACTTGACTTAACTCTAAGAAACGAGGGAGAATTTCTTCATCCCCAATTTCTGACCTAAGTTTTTTCTAATGTTCAGGTTCCAAATTCTCTTAACACACACAATATAAATGAAAAGTGAGGATATGGGTAGCTTCAGGGCCATGATTAGAGCATGTTTCATTCATAAACCTAAGCCTAGCTCTTCCTAGATTGAGAGATAGAAGTCCATGTTTTTACCTGTTTCAGCTTGAGTCGTGTACAGCAATGGAGTTTAGGACTTGTATAGCTTGCTTGAAGTTCAGGGATGCTCCTCCAATGCTTGGTGTGTCTTGAAACTAGCTGAAACGAGCTATGTAACTCAACCTGAACAACTGAAAAAATGAAAATGGTGAACTTGGTTAGAGGTGTTACAGTCTGTAGCTAGGGCTTGGGATAGCTTCAACGGGTGGTAGGGAGTGTGTATGAACAAGCTTTGGCCAAAACGCACGAGCAAACTGAGTTGTGCAACTCAATCTGCAGGGATGCCCTGTTTTGTGCAGCAAAATGGTGTTTTGATGTTTGGGGAGGTATTGAAGGTGGTTGGCTTGTGTTTCAGGTCAGTTGGATCAAGTGGAAAGTGTTTACAAGGTTTTCTTGAGTTAGTTCTTGCAGCAATGTGAGATGTGTTTCAATATGCAAAGTTTCTTCTATCTTAAGAAAAGTTTGTCAAGTTTCAATATAGGCTACCACAGGCCCCTCAAACATGCTGCACAAATCACTCTTGATCAGTGTGATTTGTGTACAAAATGCTAGCCCTCAAGATTTGGCCCATGCTTCTTGGATTTGTATTGACATAAAGCACTTCTTTACAAGAATGGATAAAATGCTTTTTCTATATATGGATTAATTTGGCATGTAATGGTTAAACACACAAGATAAGGCTTGAACACAAAGGATTGGCATTAAATTATTGAGTGTAGATGAGATAAAAGGCCTGTAATCTAGTTGTGCAAGCTGAGTTAAAAAATGCCTAAGTTATGAACATGAAAATGGCCATGAACAAAGTGACTTTTGCCCATATTGACAAATTCGATTCTCCCTAACCACAAGGGTGTTTGAGAAGTTCTTGGACAATTTGGAAAGCTTGGAATGTGTACTACAATCCATCTTTGTAATGCAAGTTGAAATTCCAAGTGGAAGCATGTGAAAAATGGCCATGAAGTTAGGCAAAAATCCTGCCTAGAATAGGTCAAAATATTTCTAAGTTAAGAATGTTTTGCACCCTTGTTCCAAAAATCATAATTTGAGCTACAAGCTTATTTTGAGGAAAATTTGTGAATCAAAGTTGTATATTTTGCAATGGACTATAACTTTAATGTTTTGAGTTTTGCTTGAATCCAAATATATCTTGATGAAAAAATGGGACAAAGTTAGGAAAAAATTAGGAAATTTCATAACTTAGAAAAATTCTAAGTTATGAAATTTCTACATTTCAAACCCTAATTTGTGATTTTTGATTTCTTGATGTACAAGTTTCATAATTTGACATGTCTTGATGAAAAATGAATATTGACACTTGATTTTGACCAAAAAGTCAAAGTTTGACTTTTCAGTATACAGTCAAATTTTGCTCAGTTGACTGGAAAATTCATCTGTCAATCTTGTGCATTTGGGATCTTTTGAACTTGTTGAACATGTAAAGACGATGCCATTGGGTCCTTGAGTCCATATGTGAGCTTGGTTTGCCATTGGCTAGGTCAAACAGTCAAAAATTGCCTTTGTGCAGTCAAAACCCTAAAAATGACCATTTTGCCCTTTTGGTGATCTGATCAAATTTCTTGTGGAATTGTGATCCAAACTTGATCAAATGGTCCATATGAGTTCATAATGTTGATGTGGGGCAAAAATCATGAGGTTTGACTGTCAATTGACCACAATTGACTTTTTCCCCAATACAGCTGATTTCTAGGTCAACTGTCCAATTGACTGGGCAAAGATTGGAATCAAGGCTTGAAACTTGGTATGGATAAACTTGTGAGTCCAACATGAAGCATGAAAGTCATCTTTGGAATTTTAGGTCAAAACATATTTGTGTAAACTCAAACCCTAATTTGGGTCAACAGTGCAATGAGAAGTCTTGAGCAGAGCAAACCCTAACTTGTTCTTGAGCTCCAAGGGTCTTGTGATGAGAAAATGTTGAGGAAGTGGGAGGGAAAATTTTGGGGTACAACAGTTGCCCCTGTTCAATCTTCTTAGACCTGAGGATGTAGATTGGCTTGCGTGCCTTTCGTGATCCGAGGGTGGAAGATGTTTGAACACTAGAGTGCCCAGAAATTTGCACTCGCATAACGGAGTATCAGCAATGTGATGTCGGG
This sequence comes from Vicia faba, assembly GCA_948472305.1. Lineage (NCBI taxonomy): Eukaryota > Viridiplantae > Streptophyta > Magnoliopsida > Fabales > Fabaceae > Vicia > Vicia faba. The sequence goes on from OX451740.1 coordinate 1,268,033,473, forward strand.
AATGGGCTCACAGATGCCATTTGGAGAGATGGTGGATAGGAGGATGGGCTTATAGATGCCATCTGGGGGTGTGACAAAACCTTATCGGGAATGGGCTTATAGATTCCATTTGGAAGTGTTGATCGCGTAAGAGATTCCTTAGCGAGAACTTGCGTACCTGAGAAAGAAAGATGGTTTCCTGGCCTGCTACAGGTGTTGATCTTCAGTCTCTTCATGCAGATATGCCCTGGCTAGGTACAGGTATCTAATCTACAATTAGTTGCTCACAGGTGTGCCCCGGCTAGATACAGGAATCGAATCTGGAATTAGTCGTCTTCAGATATGCCCTGGCTGGGTACAGGTATCGAATCTGGAATTTGATCGTCTACAGATATGCCCTGGCTGGATACATGTATCGAATCTGGAAATTGTCGTCTACAGATATGCCCTGGCTGGATACAGGAATCGAATCTGGAATTTGTCGTCTATAGATATGCCCTGGCTGGATACAGGAATTGAATCTGGAATTTGTCGTCTACAGATATGCCCTGGCTGGATACAGGAATCGAATCTGGAAATTGTTGTCTACAGATATACCCTGGCTGGATACAGGAATCGAATCTAGAAATTGTTGTCTACAGATATACCCTGGCTGGATACAGAAATCAAACCTGGAAATTATTGTCTACAGATATGCCCTGGCTAGATACAGGTATCGAATCTGGAAATTGCGATAGTTGATAGTAATCATCTTTAGATTGACCTTTTCCTGAAAAGGCAAAACATTAGTTGTATGCAATGTCATGATGCATGAAATGCATGATGTCATGATGTTTTTTCAAGAATGAGATCGTGTGATATGATGCGTATATGCATGCGTCATGGTGTATGATAATGTGATGAATGTATTTTTTGTCTAGGAAAATAAATCCTTGACGACTGCCGGGAGTTTGTGGAATCCTGGGCTGATGTTGAAGAGTGGAGTTCTTTGTTTCCGCTGGGGATGGTAGTTGCAAGAATAAGCCGGTAGGAGAAGATGACTCCGTTGGGGAATAAACTTGTTGGAGAGATTACTCTGCGGGGAATTACTCTGTGGGAAGAGATACTTCGCTGAGGTTTTGATGAGAGCTCCGCTAGGGATTCCACTGATGAGTTATGTTGGGGAATTTGATGAACTCTACTGGGAACAGGAAGAACTTCGCCGAGGACGATCTTTCCGTGGTAATTAGCTGAGGATAACCCAGTTATACCCTGGTGGGGAAATAACCTTTGAATAAAGTCGGGGAGAGACGTATGTACTCTGCAGGTGATAAGCTTCCAGAATCTACTAGGGATAAGCTTCAGAATCTACTGGGGAGGATGGTTCATCTTTCCTGGGGAAACTTTGGATTGTACTGGGGAATGGTTCCACTGGATGTCCGTATTCCGCCGGGGAACAATCTTATATTAAGACTGCCGGGGATGCTTGCTGAGAAATGTCTATACTCCACTGGGGAATGTTGAGATCTTCTAGAGATACCCAACTTCCTTAAGGCTGACAGTAGACTAACTCTCCTCGGGGAGAGTATCGCTGACTTGCTGGAGATACTGTGCTTTTTTAGGGCTGACGGGGAACCAAATCTTCCTGGGGAGAATATTACTGAATCTTGTCTTACCCTGTGGGGAGTTGAGGTAACTTGGTTACATTCTTCAGCCGAACTTACCTTGGTACCTTGGTGGACAGAGCAACTAGATCGCTTAGACAATTCTTTATTGCCCATGTTTCTGATGTCACCTATAATTAGTCCTTTGTCTCGTATGCAAATTTTCATGATTAGTAATTAATGTCAAATGCATATATCAAAAATGAACATTGGACGTTCTTCGCAAAACAAAACAGAAAAAGGAAAAACGATGGGTAATTTGTCTGAAAAATTGAACTTGTATTGATTTTGAAATTTGCATGTAAATAGGCGCTTTGTACAAGAGGTTGACGTCCTAGTAAGAGAACGCCGCCGAGCAAAATAAAGTTTATACAATTTGAAAAGGAAATAAAACAGCTATGTGAAAAATAATCCCACTGGATTCCAACTCTGCTACCGCCTTTATGTCTTCAAGCGTCTCATCACTCTGCTGCTTAGTTGAAGATGAAGCTGATTGATCTGAGCCCGATAGTTGATGCCGAATTCTGGATGCAAGATGATCCAATGAGACATAGTATTACGCTTTTATCCCTAACTTTTGCCTGGACCGCCCTTTCGGGTTTTCAGTCCACCGGGATACCCATTTTTGCCCAAGCCGCCCTTTCAGGTTTTCGACTTTCCGGGTGTACAGATTTTTTATTTTCATCCCTTATTTTTGCCCGAACCCTTTTGGTTCGCCGGGAAGCCCTTATTTTTTCCTAGGTGTGTCAACCTAGCGGGTCTTTAGTTCATGCGTAGTATCTTTTTACTATGTCTGCATTGGCGGGGTGAGGAAGGTCGTCACCATCCATGGTGGTTAGAATCATGGCTCCTCCCGAGAAGATATGTTTAACCACAAATGGCCCTTCGTACGTAGGGGTCCATTTTCCCCTGGGATCACTTTGAGTAAGAATGATGCGCTTGATTACCAGGTCTCCGACTTGATACTCTTGTAGTCTAACTTTCTTGTTAAACGCCCTGATCATCCGTTTTTGGTACGTCTGACCATGACAAATAGCAGTGAGTCTCTTTTCGTCAATTAGGTTTAATTGATCAAGCCGAGTCTGGATCCAGTCATCTTCGCTCAAACCTGCATCCTTCATTATCTGGAGAGAGGGTATCTGGACTTCAATAGGCAAGACTGCCTCCATGCCATAGACCAAGGAAAAGGGAGTTGCCCTTGTTGATGTCTGTGCTGAGGTACGGTACCCATGGAGAGCAAACAGTAACATTTCGTGCCAATCTTTGTAGGTCACTGTCATCTTCTGCACAATCTTCTTGATGTTCTTATTCGCTGCTTCTACAGCCCCATTCATCTTCGGTCGGTAGGGAGAAGAGTTGTGGTGCTGTATCTTGAATTTCTCGCAGAGCTCAGTAATCATCTTGTTGTTAAGATTGGTACCATTATCCGTAATGATCCTCTCAGGTACACCGTATCGACAGATTAGGTTGTGCCGAATGAACCGTGCCACAACGTTCTTGGTTACCGTAGCGAAGGAAGCTGCCTCGACCCACTTTGTGAAGTAATCAATCGCTACCAAGATGAAGCGATGCCCGTTGGATGTTGTAGGTCTGATTTCGCCGATCATATCAATGCCCCACATTGCAAAAGGCCAAGGTGTTGTCAAGACATTCAGAGGTACCGGAGGAATATGCACCTTATCAGTATAGATCTGGCATTTGTGACACGTCCGAGAATGCTGGTGTTGTACCCCAAAATTTGCCCTCCCATATTCTTCAAAGTTTTGACAAGCATCATCTCAATTTGCTCAAGTCTACTCAAGGGTTGCACAGTTCAAACACCCTCCTAAGCCAGTCAAATTAGGGTTTTGGTTCTTGCAAAGAAGTTGAGGTTTTCAAGGGCTCAATCAAGTCACATGTTCCCATATACATTGTCAAGCATCCATATGCCAAGTTTCAGGCTCACAAGGTCAAGTTGCACAGTCAAAAGCCCTAATTGCTTCACAATCAACTGCAGGGGCAAATGGTCATTTGGCAGTCAAAAGTCAAAAATTTTGGTCAACATCTTATTTTGAAGCCACAATCATCATTTGATCAAGTCTTGATCATGATTCCACAAGCATGGCTCAAAAATCATCAAGATGCAAAAGTTTCCATTTTTGGACAGTTGAAAAAGTCAACTGTAACTTGACCAAGGCATAACTTTTTCATGGTTCATTAAAAAAATCCCATCCAATGCTCATTTTGAAGGGGAGGACATTTCCTACAACTCATCTTCACATTCCAAATCCAAGAAATGCTCTCACAAAAAGTTATCAATTTCAACATTATAGGTCATTTTTAAAAGTCAACAAAAAGGCATTTTAAGTCAAAGACCATAACTTGAGATTGGTAAATAAAAATGACATGGGACCAAAGACATTGGTTAGAGGACTTCAAGACCTTTCCAAAATGTCCAAGAACATATTCATATGATCAAAATTGAGCAAGATATGCATTGGAGAAGTTGGGAAATTTTTGTGAAATGACAAAAGTCAACTATCCTTGAAACTTCAATTTTTGACAAAAGGGCCCACTTTCTTCCACTTGATTCAGCCTTGTCATGCCACCCACGTGTCCCATGATTAATTTCAAGACCATATCTTTATTTTTTCATTTTTATTTAATTTTTGTGGATTTAATTCATTTTAATCCATAATAATTTAAATAAAATCAAAAAAATTAAAAGAATGGTATCTTGTGGTTTGAATGACCTTTATATGCCATTTACTAGCTGCCAAATTCGTGCAAGCTATTTTTGTACACAAAATTTTGAATTTGAACCAAATATGGAATGTCCTTTTAATGGTGGTCAAACAAAATCCAAAAGCTTAATGGCACAAGGTTAAGGCTCTTAATGTTAACTTAATTCCCTTCATATGTACATATGCAAGCCTTCCCACCCTCATGGACGAAAAAAAGGCATCCCTAAAATGGCAGAGCAAAAACTGAAAATTGTCCAAAAAAGTGTGAGATCTAAAGCAGTATTGCAGGCACTTTCAAACAAAAAAGAGAACATAGCCTTCTTCCTGGACATCCAGTGGTGCTACAGCAATAAAAACCAAGCTTTTTCATCAACCACATCGCACTGTAAGTTGTCTCAAACTTTGCTCTGAACACGAAATCGTAACTTCCAATCCTTGCACCTTTTCTTCAAAACATTGGTATATTCGTGTTTATCATTTGATTTCTAACATAATTGCATTATTCAATTTTGTTATTGGCCCCTATATCATGATATTCGAACCTAGGGTTCATATGCTTGTGTTTTAGGTGTTTTCCATATAGGCAAAATCAAGATGAATGATGGTTACAAGGATAAAGAGGAGATAGAGGCGATCACGCCCATGTGATTGGATGGAATTTTTATGGCCTAGGGACGTTTTTTGAGATAAGCTACTGTGATCGGTGGATCTAGAACTGACTGTTTAACGCTGGTTCGCGAAATGTCAGGGAAGCAAGAGTCGCCACCGTCTTTTATTTTCTCCAAATGGAAAGGACAAAAGCACAGAAAAATTCCTTATAGAGATTGCTCTCGGTTCGGGAGGTAGATTATAGAAAGGGAAGGTGTTAGCACCCTTTCTATCCATGGTTATCCATGGGCTCTTAGAGACTTGCTCACTTGTGTTTTCAAAAATGGTTTGTTTGCTTTTCAACTGTGGGTTTTAAAAAGTTTCTTTGAAAATTTCAGTTCGACTCTTGTATCGGTCCTCAAGAGTGTTTGAAAAATGCTTTCGAAAGCTTTTTGAAAATGTGTTGGTGTGAAAAGTATTTTTGATTTGTTTTGTTTTGAATTAGAGCAAGTATCCACGAGTCGTCTACCTACCCTAAGGAATTCGTCTGTGTAAATGTCCTTTAAAGTAGTGCCATCCCACCATTGAGAGGTAGGTAGCACCACCGTTGGAGGTGTTCGGGTCAATTCGAGGTTCGGGACATGGTGATCACCAGAGCAATGGGAAGACACCTTAGAAGCTACCCTCATGCCAGGTTCCCGGATCATGAGGACTTACTAAGACATCCTCTACTCGACGATCACCTTTCGAGGCAAGGCAACAGTGAGGCGTACCCTAGGGGTGGTGTGTGAATTGTGTGTCAGATTCATTTATTTTATCTTGTCATATTATGAGTGAGCTATGCGTTTGTTTTTATTTAAGGCCATTCATTCTTGCATGCATTTAATTAACAGTTAAAAGATACGGGAATTTAAAGTGCAGAAAAGGTAAAGGTCCTACGCTATTACAAAGGCGCGGGTCTACATCGCCAAATTAATCCAGACCCGATTTAAAATAAAGTGCAGAAAATAAATGTCTAATTAACTATTACAGGGCTTTGGAGCGAGTACAGTATATTCACAAAAAAGAAATAAATAAAATGCGCGAAAAGAAAATATAATCAAATGCGAGGGCGTTGGACCCTTTAAAGGAATTAAAATAAAATTATTAAAATAATTAAGTTAAATAAAGGCAATGACTTATTTTTTATGTTTTTGTATTTATGACATTAAAGAAAATTAAATTGGAATTAAAAGTCAAATAATTCTAGTTCTAATTATTTTTTTAATTTATTAAAGAAAATGCATTAAAGTTAAAACCTAGAATTAAAACTAAATTAATTATACAATTTATTTACAAAATTAATGGTTAATGATACTTATAATAAAAATATTTAATTAATTAAAAAAAGGGTAAAAAGTGCTAAAGGTCTATTTTTATTATTTTTGGTTATTGAGAAAAAGAATTAAATTAACAACCTAAAATTAAAACTAAATTACTTATTGAATTTATTCACAAAAAAAGGTCATTGATGAATTAAATTAAAATGAAACATATTTTTGTTCTTTTATGATTTTTTGGTGTTTTTTATATATCATGAAAATATTAAATTAATTAAAAAAAAGCAATAATTAAAAGAATGTAAAAATAATTAAAAAAAAACAAAGAATGTAAAGAAATTTGCAAAACCTAAGGGGGTCTACCCCTAATTTGGAGGGTGAGGTCCAGCAATCTGAGCCCAATAAGCCTTAGGCCTGGCTGACTTCTCCACTCACGTACCCAAGCGTTGACTCATGTGTACCATGCTCCTCAGATCTGGGCCCTTGAATTGATGAGATTGAACGCGTGGCAGGTTTGATTTGGGATATGCATGGTGTGCTTTAGTATTGAAGCTGCATGGGAACGTTAATTGAAAAATAGTATTGAAAGGGGTGAGGACCTGGGGCTCGAACCCAGGTCATGAACGTTGCCAACGCCTATGCTTACCACTGAACCATCCAACGCGTCTTGTATATAATATGAGAAACAAATAATATAAAATAAAATGGTCGTTAGTGTTATAAAATAAAAAAAGCGCGCTGGATTCAAACCAGCCACTCACACTGTGACACGCAGTCGTCTTCCCCAATGTACCTGTAATGAAAATGAAATAGCGGGGGTTTTAAACCCCCCCAAAATGCAAGCTTTTTGAGAATAGCGAATAGGCCATGGTGGGAAAGAAATAGGGCGCGATGGTTCAAATCCACTCAGTGGAAGGCCCTGATTTTAATGGTAGCAATCTTAGGTTCCAATTGTTCCTGGTATGCAAAGCCCTAAAATCAAAACTCTGAAACCCTAGGTAATGGCCATGGTGAAATCGTGCACAGGCTTGGAAAACCCAATTAAATCATGCTAACAGCTTCAGAACAGTCATATTAGTCCAAATCCATGATCAAAAATGATAAATATGGCATGAATATTAAAATGCGAATATAAAAAATTTCAAGGAAAGTTGGACTTGGTTATACCTGTTCTTTGCGTTTGAAGGTCTGAATTTGATGGCTATCGTTTCCTTAGGGTGTCAGCAACTTGTTTGGATGAGAATGAGAGTCTGAAACGGGCTCTAGAGGTGTTTTCAGTTTTGAAAAATCTTGGCCAAAATGCAAGTTTGCTCTGAGTGTTGGGGCGCAGCTTAGGTCTCAATGTTGCTTCTGATCACTTGCCTAGGTCTTATGCAACATGTATGAAGAGGAATTATGGCCTCATAATGCAGAGTATTCAATTTCAAGATTCTCCATAAACCTCCATAACCAAACTTCCATTTTTGAACCATTTTTGAATTCTTGCTCTATTTGGCCCCTTGCACGAATTTGGCATATGCTTAATGGTAATTCAAGGTCCATCAAAGTCAGATATCCTCTTTAATTAGGCTTTTTGATTTTCCTTTGATTTTAAAAGATTTAAAATTAATTAAATCTAATAAAATCAATAAAAAATGAAAAAATTAATTAAAAATTTTGAAATAAAAGGTGGGACACGTGGGAAGCATGGCCAAGTTAATTCAAGTGGAAAAAGTGGGCCCCTTTTGTCAAAAATGAAATTTCAAGGATAAATGATTTTGACCATTTCACAAAAATTTCCCAACTTCTCCAATGCATATCTTGCTCAATTTTTAAGCTTTGATCATGTTCTTTGAAATTTTGGAAAGGTCTTGAAGTCCTCTAACCAATGTCTTTAGTCCCATGTCATTTTGATTTACCAATCTCAAGTTATGGTCTTTGACTTAAAGTCCCTTTTTGTTGACTTTTGAAAATGACCTATAATGTTGAAATTGATAACTTTTTGTGAGGGCATTTCTTGGACTTGGAGTGTGAAGATGAGTTGTAGGAAATGTCTTCCCCTTCAAAATGAGCATTTGATGGGATTTTTCTGATGAACCATGAAAAAGTTATGCCTTGGTCAAGTTACAGTTGACTTTTCAGCTGTCCAAAAATAGAAACTTTTGTATCTTGATGATTTTTGAGCCAAGCTTTGAGAATCATGATCAAGCATTGATCAAATGATGTTTGTGGCTTCAAAATAAGATGTTGACCAAAATTTTTGACTTTTGACTGCCAAATGACCATTTTGCCCCTACAGTTGACTGTTGAGCAATTAGGGTTTTTGACTGTGCAACTTGACCTTGTGAGCCTTGAAACTTGACATGTAGGTACTTGACAATGTGTATGAGCATAGGAGACTTGATTGAGCCCTTGAAAACTTCAGCTTCCTTGTGAGAACCAAAACCCTAGTTTGACTGGCTTAGGAGGATAGTTGGCTGTGTGGCCCTTGAGTAAACTTGAACCATTTGCTTGTCATAACTTTGAAGATTATGGGAGGGCAAATTTTGGGGTACAACAGTTGCCCCTGTTCAATCTTCTTAGACCTGAGGATGTAGATTGGCTTGTGTGCCTTTCGTGATCCGAGGGTGGAAGATGATTGGACACTAGAGTGCCCAGAAATTTGCACTCATATAGTAGAGTATCAGTAGTGTGATAGTGGGAATGGGCTTACAGATGCCATTTGGAGAGATGGAGTGGAGATGGGCTTATAGATGCCATCGGGAGGTGTCGATCGCGTAAGAGCTTACTTAGCGAGAACTTGCGTACCTGAGAAGGAAAGAAAATTACCTGGTCTGTTACTGGAGTTGACTTTCAAACTCTTTATGTAGACGTGCCCTGGCTGGATACAGGAATCGAATCTTCGAACTCTTCAGACGTGCCCTGTCAAGATACAGGAATCGAGTCTGGTACTGTAGTCGCCAACAGATACTCCCTGGCAAGATACAGGAATCGGATCTTCGAACTCTTCAGACGTGCCCTGTCAAGATACAGGAATCGAGTCTGGTACTGTAGTCGTCAACAGATACTCCCTGGCAAGATACAGGAATCGGATCTTCGAACTCTTCAGACGTGCCCTGTCAAGATACAGGAATCGAGTCTGGTACTGTAGTCGTCAACAGATACTCCCTGGCAAGATACAGGAATCGGATCTTCGAACTCTTCAGACGTGCCCTGTCAAGATACAGGAATCGAGTCTAGTACTGTAGTCGTCAACAGATACTCCCTGGCAAGATACAGGAATCGGATCTTCGAACTCTTCAGATGTGCCCTGTCAAGATACAGGAATCGAGTCTGGTACTGTAGTCGTCAACAGATACTCCCTGGCAAGATACAAGAATCGGATCTTCGAACTCTTCAGACGTGCCCTGTCAAGATACAGGAATCGAGTCTGGTACTGTAGTCGTCAACAGATACTCCCTGGCAAGATACCGGAATCGGATCTTCGAACTCTTCAGACGTGCCCTGTCAAGATACAGGAATCGAGTCTGGTACTGTAGTCGTCAACAGATACTCCCTGGCAAGATACAGGAATCGGATCTTCGAACTCTTCTGACGTGCCCTGTCAAGATACAGGAATCGAGTCTGGTACTGTAGTCGTCAACAGATACTCCCTGGCAAGATACAGGAATCGGATCTTCGAACTCTTCAGACGTGCCCTGTCAAGATACAGGAATCGAGTCTGGTACTGTAGTCGTCAACAGATACTCCCTGGCAAGATACAGGAATTGGATCTGGAATCACGACAGTTGATAGCAATTATCTTTGTATTAACTTGTGTCCTGAAAAGACAAAACGTTAGTTGTATGTGACGTTATGATGTATGATATGCGAGATGTCCTCAGAATGAATGAGATTGTATGTTCATGATGCGTATATGCATGCTACAATGTATGAAGATGTGTTGTTTATGAATGTATGTTTTCATCTAGGAAAATAAATCCTTGACGGATGCCGGGAAGTCACATCCTGGGCTGATGTTAGAGAATAGTGTTTTCACTGGGGAGTGATGGTTGCGAGAATAAACCGGTAAGAGAAGATGACTCCGTTGGGGGAATAAACTTGTTGGAGAGATTACTCTGCGGGGAGAAAACTATTCTAGCGATCTGGCTGAGGAACAATACTCTGTGGGGAGAGAGGTACTCTTGTTGAGATGTTGGTAGTAACTTCGCTGGGGATACTGTTGTCATGTTGGGAGTGTTACTAGACTTCGTTGGGGATAAGAAGACTTTGTCGATGACGATCCTTCCATGGCTTTTGGCTGAGGATAACCCAGTTATAAGCTCTGGTGGAGCATAACCTTTGAATAAAGCCGGGAGACGCGTTCGTGCTCTGCGAGGATAAGCTTCCAGAATCTACTGGGGATAAGCTTACTGCTTGGGGAGATGGATTCCAACTTCTCGGGGAAACTGGATTGGACTCTCCTGGGGAAGTTTTAAGATGTACTGGGAGTAACTCCACTGAATGTTTGATATACCACCGGGGAACAATCTTTAGACCAAGACTGCCGGGGATGCTTGTTAAGAATGCATGTATATTGTGCTGAGGATTGTTGAGATCTGCTGGAGGATACCCAACTTCCTTAAGGTTGACTGTAACTTTGTTTGGGGAGAGTGCATTGATTTGCTGACTCACTCTCTGGGGAAGTAAGATATACTGGTTGTGTTCTTCAACCGAACCTACCTTGATACCTTGGAGGACAGAACAATTAGATTGCTTAGACAACTCTTTATTGCCCCTGTTTCTAATGTTACCTGTAATTAATCCTTTGTTTTGTATGCAAATATTCATGAGTTAGCAAATTATTGTCAAATGCATATATCACAAATTGAACCTTGGACGTTCTTCGCAAAACAAAACAGAAAAGGAAAAAACAAAAGGCAGTTTGTCTGAAAAGTAATTTTGTATTGATTTTGAATTTTGCCTGTAAAATAGGCGTTTATGTACAAGAGGCTGACGTCCTAGTAAGAGAACGCCGCCGAACAAAAGAATTTATACAAGTTTGTACAAGAGAAAATAAAACAGCTGTGTGAAATGAATGATCCACTGGGTTTCAACTCTGCTATTGCCTTTATATCTTCGAGCGTCTCATCACTTGATGACCTAGCTGAAGATGAAGCTGATTGATCAATGCCGTCTGAACTTGATGTCGATACTGGATTCCGGATACAAAGTGATCCAATGAGACATAGTATTACGCTTTATCCCTAACTTTTGCCTGGACCGCCCTTTCGGGTTTTCAGTCCACCGGGATACCCATTTTTGCCCAAACCGCCTTTTCAGGTTTTCTATTTGTCGGGCGTACAGATTTTCTTCATTTCATCCCTTCATTTTGCCCGAACCCTTTTGGTTCGCCGGGAAGCCCTAATTTTTGCCTAGGTATGTCAACCTAGCGGGTCTTCTTTCATGCGTAGTATCTTTTTACTATGTCTGCATTGGCGGGGTGAGGAAGGTCGTCACCATCCATGGTGGTTAGAATCATGGCTCCTCCTGAGAACACATGTTTAACCACAAATGGCCCTTCGTATGTAGGGGTCCATTTGCCACTTGGATCACTCTGAGGAAGGATGATACGCTTGATTACCAGATCCCCAACTTGATATTCTTGTGGTCTGACCTTTTTGTTAAAAGCCCTGATCATCCGTTTTTGATACGTCTGACCATGACAAATAGCAGCAAGTCTCTTTTCGTCAATCAGATTTAGCTGATCAAGTCGTGTCTGGATCCAATCATCTTCACTCAGATCTGCATCCTTCATTATCCGGAGAGAGGGTATCTGCACTTCGATCGGTAAGACTGCCTCCATGCCGTAGACCAAGGAGAAAGGAGTTGCCCCGGTTGATGTCCTGGCTGAGGTACGATACCCATGTAGAGCAAACGGTAACATCTCGTGCCAATCTTTATAAGTCACTGTCATCTTCTGCACGATTTTCTTAATGTTCTTATTTGCTGCTTCTACAGCCCCATTCATCTTCGGTCTGTAAGGAGAAGAGTTGTGGTGTTGTATCTTAAACTGTTCGCAGAGCTCAGTGATCATCTTGTTATTGAGATTGGTACCGTTGTCTGTAATGATTCTTTCAGGGACGCCGTATCGACAGATCAGATTATGCCGAATGAACCGTGCCACGACATTCTTGGTTACTGTAGCGTAGGAAGCTGCTTCAACCCACTTTGTAAAGTAATCAATCGCCACAAGGATGAAGCGATGCCCGTTAGATGCCGTAGGTCTGATCTCACCGATCATATCAATGCCCCACATTGCAAAAGGCCAAGGTGCAGTCAGGACATTCAGAGGAACTGGAGGAACATGCACCTTGTCTGCATAAACCTGGCACTTGTGACACGTCCGAGAATATTGGTAACAATCAGCTTCCATTGTGGACCAGAAATACCCTGCCCGAAGGATCTTCTTAGCCATAGTGTGTCCACTGGAATGTGTTCCGAAGGTACCCTCATGTAGCTCTGCCATAATCCTTTCTGCTTCAGTCTTATCCACACAACGCAGTAAGGTCGAATCATGGTTTCGTTTATACAAGACGTTGTTGCTAAGGAAGAACTTTGCTGCGAACCTTCTCAGAAACTTCTTATCGTTGACAGATGCACCTTTAGGGTATTCCTGAGCTTCCAAGTACCTCTTCACCTCATGGTACCAAGGCTTCTCAGTCACTAATTCAGTCTCAAGATCACAACAGTATGCCGGTTCGTCCAGTTTCCAGATGATGACCCGGGGAGCCTCATTGTCCCACTTGACTTTGAACATAGAAGACATCGTAGCTAACGCGTCCGCTAACTGATTCTCCTCTCTCGGGAAATGTTCAAAGGTTATCTCTGTGAAGTGGGGGATCATTGTCAACACACATTCTTTGTAAGGAATAAGATTCAGATGTTTCGTATCCCACTCGCCTTTGATCTGGTTGATCACGAGAGCGGAATCTCCGAAGACACTCAGAAACTTGATCCTTAAGTAAATTGCAGCTTTGAGTCCCATGATGCACACCTCATACTCCGCCATGTTATTGGTACAGTTGAAACATAGCCGGGAAGTGAGTGGAGTATGAGTACCTTGAGGTGATATGATTATGGCGCCGATACCGTTACCCAAAGCATTGGAGGCTCCGTCAAAGTGCATAGACCATCGGGATCCTTCCTCAGGTCCTTCATCCAGTCCAGGTACTTCACAATCAGTCACTATCATGATGCTTTCGTCAGGAAATTCAAAGTTCATTGACTGATAGTCATCTACAGCCTGATGTGCCAAGTGGTCTGCCAATACACTTCCCTTGATGGCTTTCTGGGTCGTGTACTGAATGTCGTATTCTGTCAAGATCATTTGCCATCTTGCTATTCTCCCAGACAGAGCAGGCTTTTCGAATATATACTTTATAGGATCCATCTTTGAGATCAACAAGGTGGTATGAGTCAGCATATACTGTCTCAGCCGGCGAGCAGCCCATACCAAAGCGCAACAAGTTTTCTCAAGCAGTGAGTATCGGGTCTCACTGTCGGTAAACTTTTTGCTAAGGTAATAGATGGCATGCTCTTTTCGGCCAGACTCGTCATGCTGCCCCAGCACACACCCCATTGAGTTGTCAAGCACTGTCAGGTATAATATCAGAGGTCTCCCTTCAACCGGTGGCATAAGGATGGGTGGTTCTTGGAGATACTCTTTGATTCTGTCAAAAGTAGCCTGACATTCATCGTTCCAACGTACTACCTGATCTTTCTTCAGCAGCTTGAAGATTGGCTCACAGGTGGCAGTTAGGTGCGAGATGAACCGAGCAATGTAATTCAGGCGTCCTAAAAAGCCTCTGACCTCTTTCTCTGTCTTAGGAACTGGCATCTCTTGAATAGCTTTAACCTTAGCAGGGTCCACTTGAATGCCCTTATCACTTACAACGAAGCCTAGCAACTTCCCAGATCTTACCCCGAAGGTGCACTTGTTCGGGTTCAACCTTAGCTTGTACAGTTTCAACCGGTCAAACAACTTCTGCAGATGATCTAGGTGCTCTTCCTCAGTCTGGGACCTTGCGATCATGTCGTCAACATACACTTCTATCTCATGATGGATCATATCATGAAATAAAGCAACCATGGCACGTTGGTAGGTTGCCCCAGCGTTCTTTATTCCAAAAGGCATGACCTTGTAGCAGAAGGTGCCCCACTGAGTAACAAATGTAGTCTTTTCCATGTCTTCAGGAGCCATCTTGATTTGATTGTAACCTGAGAAGCCATCCATGAAGGAGAACACCTTATGTTGAGCTGTATTGTCAACAAGGACATCAATGTGAGGTAGAGGGAAGTCATCCTTGGGGCTGGCCCTATTCAGATCCCTGTAATCGACACACATTCTGACCTTACCGTCTTTCTTTGGTACCGGCACCACATTAGCAACCCACTGAGGGTAAGAAGTCACTGCAAGAAACCCGGCATCAAACTGTTTCATAACCTCGGCTTTGATCTTTTCAGACATCTCCGGACGCATACGGCGGACCTTTTGCTTAACCGGAGGGCAGTCTTCCTTAGTAGGCAAGTGATGGACCACAATGTCGGTATCCAACCCGAGCATGTCTTCGTAGGACCAGGCGAATATTTCCATGTAGTCATGTAACATTTGAATCAACCGTTGCTTCACGCCGAGCTCTAGGTTGGCACCAATCTTGACTTCCTTACGGTCGGTCTCAGTACCCAGGTTTATTGTCTCCACTGGCTCTTCATGTGGTTGAATTGCCCTCTCTTCCTGGAGTAACAGTCTTGCAAGCTCGCCAGGCACTTCGCAATCATCTTCACCTTCGTCTTCGGCTAAGTTGATCGGATTGTTGAAGTCATAATCGGCAGTAGCAGAGTCGTTACCAGCGAGATCCGGAGTGGATTGAAACCTGTATGAGTGAGTGTGTGTAAATACGGCTGTTTTGCAATATATAAAGAAAGGAAAGAAAAGGAGCACAAGATTTGAAATGTGAAAAACGTCCAATGCTTTTATTTATGATATATGACAGTGACAAACAAAAGCCCTCATAAATAAGACCACGGTGCCCCGGGCAAGACACCGGGCCATACAGTTTCAATTGATTGTTTATTACAAATCCAAAATAAAGAAGTTCATTACTGGGTGACAAAAGTTATGGGTGTAAAGTCTTTAGCAGTCCAATTAGTCAATCCACCGTCGGTCGTCGGGTAGATCCAGCTATCAAACTCTGACTCTTCCACTTCGTCTTCATCTCCAATAGCATTCACTCCTGGGTGGGTGATGAGCACAGGAGGTCTTCCAATTCTCGCCTTGCGCACAGCTTTCTGAGCCTCTGCAGTGAAACCCAGCCCAAAATTGTTAGTTTTAGGAGTAAAATCAGGGAGCTTGCCCCAGTTTGCACATTCACCTCTTTCAATCACAGCCCGGGCGTCCTTTAAGGAGGCCATCTTCAAAGGAGAACCCTCTTCGACCACTGCTTCTGCTGCTGCCAATGTTTGTGGCACCTCTTCAAAATGTTGAAAGGGGGTCTCAATGAACTCCCCATCCATTTCCACGTACCTGAAGGAGTTGAGGTGGCTGACCATGTATTCCTCTTCCCCTTGCACTGTTACAATCTTCCCCCTGACCGGGTACTTGAGCTTCTGATGCAACGTGGAAGTCACAGCTCCAGCCTTGTGGATCCACGGGCGACCCAGCAAACAAGAATAGGATGGACGGATGTCCATCACATAGAATTTTGAATCAAATACCTGTGACCCAACTCTGATTGGGATGTCAACCTCACCATGTACCATTCTTTTGGACCCGTCAAAGGCCCGGACAACAATGTTACTTGGTTTGAGCTCTAGACCCCCACAGTCCAACCTATCCAGAGCCTTCTTGGGCAGCACGTTCAATGAAGAACTAGTGTCAACCAGCACATGAGCAAGAGTAGTGCCCCTGCATTCAATGGAGACATGGAGGGCATCATTATGGTTCTTCCCTTTTGCTGTCAGATCGGCATCAGAGAAACCCAGGCCATTATCAGCGGTTAGGTTGGCCACACAGTCGGTGAACTGATCAGCAGACGTCTCTTGGGGTACGTGGGCCGTTTTTAAGAAAGCAATCAGGGCCTTGGCATGGGCCTCTGAACACAGCAGCAGCGACAGCATGGAGATCTTGGAGGGGGTGTGCCCCAGCTGTTCTACAACGTTGAAATCACTTTTCTTTATTATTTTGAGGATTTCTTCCATCTCCTGCTTGGAAGCCTCAACAATGGTCTTTGGTGCCTCCGTCCGGGCGGGCACATTAGCAGCAATCCCTTTGCCCCGAGCATCAGATGACTCGGCCGCAGGGGTAGAAACTTGGTCAGGGGGGGAAACAGGCACACTGGCAGGTATGATGATCGAAGGCCTCTGAATTTTCGGAGGAGCAATGTCTGGTGAGAATAGTCTTCCACTACGAGTGACCTTGGCAGGCCCGGTGATGTTGGTGACACCAGTATCAGCGTCGAACTCTTGTTTCACACCCAGAACATAAACATCTTCCCCATAGTGCCATGGGACAGCCTTATCAGATTTGTAGGGGATGGGTCCCGGAACAGTAATGGTGATGGGAGCAATCTTGTGGACGGGCAAAATTTGGACAGGCTTCCTTGAAGGAGCCTTGGAAGGGTTGTTGAAGATGGTAATAATTGAGACTTCTTCAACAGGAGCAGCAGGAACAGCAGTCTTTCTGAACAAAATCTCTTTACTATCCATCAGGTTTTGGACGCCTGACTTCAGCAAAGAACAACCAGCAGGGGAAGCAACACATAGAGGGCAACCTTTGCTACATCCCGGAAATAAACCGGCTAGCAACAGGTTCCTCTTGACCGTCAGCAGCGGAGTAGCAACATCATCCACCGAAGCTACATACAAATCCTCCTCAACAGCATTCACTCCATGCTGGGGCATGGGAGCAGTTACAACATTCGGCCTCTCGGGCGCCTCAAACTGTATCTCCTTTGCATCAATAAGGTCCTGAACCTTATTCTTTAGGGCCCAACAGTCATCTGTGTTATGCCCCGGGCTATCAGAGTGATAAGCGCAACGGGCGTTGGGGTTGAACCTGGGGGATGTAGTATTCACACCCTTCGGAGCCTCTCTGACAGTTACCAGGCTAGTTGACAGCAGTTGTGGCAGGATCTGAGAGAGAGTCATGCTGAGCCGAGTATACTGCCGTTTGGGCCTCTCAGCCCTGGGTTGGTTGTACTGTTGGGGAGCAGCAGCAGGCTTAGAAATAACCACCGCGTTGACAGCTTGGCAGTGTTCAGGTTTGTTTTTCCTTCTTGGGCCATACACAGCACTAGCCTCTTTCTTGAAGGGCTTCTTTTCAGCATTGGAGGAGGCAACCTTCTGTATCTTCCCCGATTTTATACCGGCCTCGATCCTTTCACCAGTCAGGATCAGATCAGTAAACCCAGCAGAGGAATTACCAATGAGATGATTGAAAAATGGACCAGATAGGGTCCCCAAAAACATATCCACCAGCTCCCGGTCCGTCAATGGTGGCTGCACCCTGCCAGCCAGATCTCTCCATTTCTGTGCGTACTCCTTAAAACCTTCACCCGACCCTAGCGACATACCCTAGAGTTGGGTACGCGTAGGAGCGAGGTCGGAATTATATTGATACTGCTTGTAAAAATCAGTGGCCAGATCCTCCCAGTTACGAATGTTGGTTCCATCCAACTGATAGAACCATTCGAGGTGAGTCCCTGAAAGACTCTCCTGGAAGAAGTGGATCCATAAGTTCCTGTCTGCTGTGTAAGGCTGGATCTTCCTTACATAAGAACGGAGGTGCATCTTGGGACAGGAAGCCCCGTCATACTTCACAAAGGCAGGTGCCTTGAACTTGTGTGGAATCACCACCCCAGTAGATAACCCCAAGTCTCCGAAATCCAGTCCAGGCACACGCTGAATTTCCATAGCTTTTAATCTGTCCTCCAGCTGCTTGTACCGGTCTTCAGCAGGAGGGTATTGTTCGTCGTTGAAGTCTGTTTCAGTATCAGAGACCACAGGAGTAGGGACCTCCCTTTCTTGGTGACTACCTTCCCCCACAGATGGAGTAGTCCTCTCAGCCTCATTTTGCAAGGTGTTCCCGAGTCTGCGCCCAGTGTTAAATAGCACAGTCCTCTTCTTCTTCTTATTCTTCTTCAGAAGCATAGCCTTCAGCTATTTTTGACCTTGAGCCAAACCCATGATCAGCTCCTGAAATTGGGCGTTCTGCGCTTGAAGGGCCTTGATAGATGTCTCGGTTGATGATTCAGGGTTCATGATGCTGAAATAAACAGCGAAGAACATTCAACAACCTGAAAAGAAGAGTACCTGTGATGCATATGATGAATGGAATGCGTATGATTTATGTTTTCAAAGACAACCGGGAATCAACTTTGTAAACAAAAAGGAACACACTTCATTAGATTCAACTTTGAAACTGAAATTATTCAACAGGTTGCCCTTAGGCGTTACATGAAAGGAAATACTGAAAAAGGGAAGTAAAACTGTAAAAAGAACATCCAGAGCTCCTTATTGATCCCATGGTCTCCTCTTCTCAGTACGAATGTAGGCATTCAGAGCTCGCTCATTCTCCAACTGCTTTGTCAATTTCCGGATCTTCAATTCCTGCTCGTTGAACTTTTCCCGGTAAGAATCTCGTTCTTCTCGCAGTTGCGACCAAGACTTCTTTAATGTCTCATAATCAGTAGGTATCTGAGGAGGAAGGACAGTTGGAGGAACACCATCTTTGTCAGGACACTCAAGAATGACGGGTCTGACAGCTTCGTATGGCATACCTAACTTCTGAGCACGGATGCGAACCCATTTGTAGTAGGCTTCCATAGGTAAAGAAGTCTTTGGTCCCAACTCTTGTGGGTCAGCTTTATGAACTTTGTCCCAAGCCTTGATGAACCTACGACGCAGCTCGTCACTATCCTCCTGAAACTCAAAACTGATGTGAGGCACCAACATCTCATGGGGGCCTGCTCTTCTTGCTCTTCCAAACTGACGGAGCGCTAGACATGGATTGTAAGAGATCCCTCCTTGGGTACCAATCAGAGGAACATTAGGGTATTCCCCGCATCGATCAATAATAGCTATCTCATCCAAACCTCTGCAAGTCCAAATGATGTCTTTATCGGTGAGTGACATTAACCTATGAGCCCAACCTCTTCCTTCTTGGTTCTTCAGTACGAACTTAGGGAGGTGCGAAATAAACCACCTCACCGACAAAGGGATACAACACCATAGGGTTCCTCGTCTTCGGGTAGTACGAGCATGAAGTTGTTGCAAGATGTCACCCAAGAGAGTGGGTACGGGATTCTGAGACATAAAGATCCTTATGGCAGTGACATTGATGAAGTTGTCAGGATTGGGAAACAAGACTAACCCATAGATTAGGAGAGCCAAGATGTCTTCATATGCCCTAAAGTCTAGGTCATTCCAGAAACTGTTAGCTTTACCAATCAGAAACTTGGCCAAGAAACCCTTAACTCCGCTTCTAGTTGCCCAGTTGCCCATTACCTCTTGATGTGTCAAGGGAAGAGCTGCAGCAACATCCTCAAGCCTGAGGGTCTTTTCCCAACCAGTAAAGGGAGTCTGATCCAAGATAGGGATACCAAGCAGATCAGAGAACTCTTCCAGGGTAGGGACCAGCTGGAAGTCTTGAAGGGTGAAGCACTGGTACAGAGGGTCATAGAACTGGGTCAGAACACTCATCAACTGTTGATCCCGCTTTGCAGTGACTAAACTGAGAAGAGAACCATGCCTCTGAATGAAGGAGGTGGTATTTGGAATCCTGCTAACCAACTCTTCAAGCAACTCAGGTGAGTGAACAAAGTTGAACCGGATAGTATTCCTTCGCACAGGCATCATGGTGTCCTACAAAACAGAGCAAAGGTGAAACCCTCTTGTCTTTGAAATGGTCAGTCCTTATGCAGGATGCATGCAATGCTCATGATGTTATGATGCTATGATAAAGCACACCACAAATAGATACCAAGGCAAACATGGTAAGGCACACAAGTCACACAAAGCAAGCCCTTAAAGTTTAGGCCAGCATGAGGTCTAGGTACTACCCTCTTTCAGTTTGTTGGTTCATACTTGTCCTATCAAAGTAACCGGGTTCTTAGAGGATCCCAATATCATTGACTACCCTCAATCGGTCATAACTCCAGCATCGCAATCTTTTCTTGCGGCCAGAACTATCACGAGAGTTTAGCCTCAATGGGCGTAGCATACTGCTACTGTTCTAATGGCCAAGTTGTGTCAATTAAGGTTCTAAGGTTGTTGGTGCTTAATGACTCCTCAGAAGACCCATATTCTCCTCGTTGCAACACAAGGGATATCGGTACAGACCAAGGTGCCACACCAACGTAGCCACTGCTTCACCCATGCCGGTCTACGCCGGACAGGTCCCTCACAGCTTATGCTACCTAAACAGGGTATCCCCAGATCCGGGTTAGGATCTATGTAACTCCCATGCAACCCACAAATTTAAAGCAGACAAGTCAATACAATTGAAAACACAGTTATGAACTATCCTAAGGTACACCTCACTTTATAAGTTTCCCCAACAGAGTCGCCAGTTCTGTGATCGGTGGATCTGGAACTGACTGTTTAACGCTGGTTCGCGAAATGTCGCGGAAGCAAGAGTCGCCACCGTCTTTTATTTTCTCCAAATGGAAAGGACAAAAGCACAGAAAAATTCCTTATAGAGATTGCTCTCGGTTCGGGAGGTAGATTATAGAAAGGGAAGGTGTTAGCACCCTTTCTATCCATGGTTATCCATGGGCTCTTAGATACTTGCTCACTTGTGTTTTCAAAAATGGTTTGTTTGCTTTTCAACTGTGGGTTTTAAAAAGTTTCTTTGAAAATTTCAGTTCGACTCTTGTATCGGTCCTCAAGAGTGTTTGAAAAATGCTTTCGAAAGCTTTTTGAAAATGTGTTGGTGTGAAAAGTATTTTTGATTTGTTTTGTTTTGAATTAGAGCAAGTATCCACGAGTCGTCTACCTACCCTAAGGAATTCGTCTGTGTAAATGTCCTTTAAAGTAGTGCCATCCCACCATTGAGAGGTAGGTAGCACCACCGTTGGAGGTGTTCGGGTCAATTCGAGGTTCGGGACATGGTGATCACCAGAGCAATGGGAAGACACCTTAGAAGCTACCCTCATGCCAGGTTCCCGGATCATGAGGATTTACTAAGACATCCTCTACTCGACGATCACCTTTCGAGGCAAGGCAACAGTGAGGCGTACCCTAGGGGTGGTGTGTGAATTGTGTGTCAGATTCATTTATTTTATCTTGTCATATTATGAGTGAGCTATGCGTTTGTTTTTATTTAAGGCCATTCATTCTTGCATGCATTTAATTAACAGTTAAAAGATACGGGAATTTAAAGTGCAGAAAAGGTAAAGGTCCTACGCTATTACAAAGGCGCGGGTCTACATCGCCAAATTAATCCAGACCCGATTTAAAATAAAGTGCAGAAAATAAATGTCTAATTAACTATTACAGGGCTTTGGAGCGAGTACAGTATATTCACAAAAAAGAAATAAATAAAATGCGCGAAAAGAAAATATAATCAAATGCGAGGGCGTTGGACCCTTTAAAGGAATTAAAATAAAATTATTAAAATAATTAAGTTAAATAAAGGCAATGACTTATTTTTTATGTTTTTGTATTTATGACATTAAAGAAAATTAAATTGGAATTAAAAGTCAAATAATTCTAGTTCTAATTATTTTTTTAATTTATTAAAGAAAATGCATTAAAGTTAAAACCTAGAATTAAAACTAAATTAATTATACAATTTATTTACAAAATTAATGGTTAATGATACTTATAATAAAAATATTTAATTAATTAAAAAAAGGGTAAAAAGTGCTAAAGGTCTATTTTTATTATTTTTGGTTATTGAGAAAAAGAATTAAATTAACAACCTAAAATTAAAACTAAATTACTTATTGAATTTATTCACAAAAAAAGGTCATTGATGAATTAAATTAAAATGAAACATATTTTTGTTCTTTTATGATTTTTTGGTGTTTTTTATATATCATGAAAATATTAAATTAATTAAAAAAAAGCAATAATTAAAAGAATGTAAAAATAATTAAAAAAAAACAAAGAATGTAAAGAAATTTGCAAAACCTAAGGGGGTCTACCCCTAATTTGGAGGGTGAGGTCCAGCAATCTGAGCCCAATAAGCCTTAGGCCTGGCTGACTTCTCCACTCACGTACCCAAGCGTTGACTCATGTGTACCATGCTCCTCAGATCTGGGCCCTTGAATTGATGAGATTGAACGCGTGGCAGGTTTGATTTGGGATATGCATGGTGTGCTTTAGTATTGAAGCTGCATGGGAACGTTAATTGAAAAATAGTATTGAAAGGGGTGAGGACCTGGGGCTCGAACCCAGGTCATGAACGTTGCCAACGCCTATGCTTACCACTGAACCATCCAACGCGTCTTGTATATAATATGAGAAACAAATAATATAAAATAAAATGGTCGTTAGTGTTATAAAATAAAAAAAGCGCGCTGGATTCAAACCAGCCACTCACACTGTGACACGCAGTCGTCTTCCCCAATGTACCTGTAATGAAAATGAAATAGCGGGGGTTTTAAACCCCCCCAAAATGCAAGCTTTTTGAGAATAGCGAATAGGCCATGGTGGGAAAGAAATAGGGCGTGATGGTTCAAATCCACTCAGTGGAAGGCCCTGATTTTAATGGTAGCAATCTTAGGTTCCAATTGTTCCTGGTATGCAAAGCCCTAAAATCAAAACTCTGAAACCCTAGGTAATGGCCATGGTGAAATCGTGCACAGGCTTGGAAAACCCAATTAAATCATGCTAACAGCTTCAGAACAGTCATATTAGTCCAAATCCATGATCAAAAATGATAAATATGGCATGAATATTAAAATGCGAATATAAAAAATTTCAAGGAAAGTTGGACTTGGTTATACCTGTTCTTTGCGTTTGAAGGTCTGAATTTGATGGCTATCGTTTCCTTAGGGTGTTAGCAACTTGTTTGGATGAGAATGAGAGTCTGAAACGGGCTCTAGAGGTGTTTTCAGTTTTGAAAAATCTTGGCCAAAATGCAAGTTTGCTCTGAGTGTTGGGGCGCAGCTTAGGTCTCAATGTTGCTTCTGATCACTTGCCTAGGTCTTATGCAACATGTATGAAGAGGAATTATGGCCTCATAATGCAGAGTATTCAATTTCAAGATTCTCCATAAACCTCCATAACCAAACTTCCATTTTTGAACCATTTTTGAATTCTTGCTCTATTTGGCCCCTTGCACGAATTTGGCATATGCTTAATGGTAATTCAAGGTCCATCAAAGTCAGATATCCTCTTTAATTAGGCTTTTTGATTTTCCTTTGATTTTAAAAGATTTAAAATTAATTAATCTAATAAAATCAATAAAAAATGAAAAAATTAATTAAAAATTTTGAAATAAAAGGTGGGACACGTGGGAAGCATGGCCAAGTTAATTCAAGTGGAAAAAGTGGGCCCCTTTTGTCAAAAATGAAATTTCAAGGATAAATGATTTTGGCCATTTCACAAAAATTTCCCAACTTCTCCAATGCATATCTTGCTCAATTTTTAAGATTTGATCATGTTCTTGGACATTTTGGAAAGGTCTTGAAGTCCTCTAACCAATGTCTTTGGTACCATGTCATTTTGATTTACCAATCTCAAGTTATGGTCTTTGACTTAAAGTCCCTTTTTGTTGACTTTTGAAAATGACCTATAATGTTGAAATTGATAACTTTTTGTGAGGGCATTTCTTGGACTTGGAGTGTGAAGATGAGTTGTAGGAAATGTCTTCCCCTTCAAAATGAGCATTGGATGGGATTTTTCTGATGAACCATGAAAAAGTTATGCCTTGGTCAAGTTACAGTTGACTTTTCAACTGTCCAAAAATAGAAACTTTTGCATCTTGATGATTTTTGAGCCAAGCTTTGAGAATCATGTTCAAGCATTGATAAAATGATGTTTGTGGCTTCAAAATAAGATGTTGACCAAAATTTTTGACTTTTGACTGCCAAATGACCATTTTGCCCCTACAGTTGACTGTTGAGCAATTAGGGTTTTTGACTGTGCAACTTGACCTTGTGAGCCTTGAAACTTGACATGTAGGTACTTGATAATGTGTATGAGCATAGGAGACTTGATTGAGCCCTTGAAAACTTCAGCTTCCTTGTGAGAACCAAAACCCTAGTTTGACTGGCTTAGGAGGATAGTTGGCTGTGTGGCCCTTGAGTAAACTTGAACCATTTGCTTGTCATAACTTTGAAGATTATGGGAGGGCAAATTTTGGGGTACAAAAGCTACGAAACTACCTGCGAATAAAAATCCGCAGGTAAATAACCAGCAAAGTGTTGGGGAAGACGATGAGGTGTCGTCCTGTCGTTGGCCATCTCCAAATATCGCGCGTTTTTTTTATTTATTTTCAGGCATATGTTTGTTTACCAATATAATAATCATGCTTTGTTTTAATAATGACTAACACGCGCAGCTCAGTTGGTGGCCATGCTATTGGAAAAGGTTACAGCCGGCGAGCAGCCCATACCAAAGCGCAGCAAGTTTTCTCGAGCAGTGAGTATCGGGTCTCACAGTCGGTAAACTTTTTGCTAAGGTAATAAATGGCGTGTTCTTTTCGGCCAGACTCGTCATGCTGCCCCAACACACACCCCATTGAGTTGTCAAGTACTGTCAAGTATAAGATTAGAGGTCTCCCTTCAACCGGTGGCATAAGAATGGGTGGTTCTTGGAGATACTCTTTGATTCTTTCGAAAGCGGCCTGACATTCATCGTTCCATCGTACTACTTGATCTTTCTTCAGCAGCTTGAAGATTGGTTCACAGGTAGCAGTTAGATGTGAGATAAATCGGGCAATGTAGTTCAACTGTCCTAGAAAGCCTCTGACTTCTTTCTCTGTCTTGGGGGTTGGCATCTCTTGTATGGCTTTCACTTTGGCAGGGCCAACTTGAATACCTTTGTCGCTTACGACGAAACCTAGCAATTTTCCAGATCTCACCCCAAAGGTGCACTTGTTTGGGTTCAACCTCAGCTTGTACAACTTCAGATGGTCAAACAGCTTCCGTAGATGGTCAAGGTGTTCCTCCTCAGTTTGGGACCTTGCAATCATATCGTCGACGTATACTTCTATCTCGTGATGGATCATGTCATGAAACAACGCAACCATGGCACGTTGGTAGGTTGCCCCAGCATTTTTCAACCCAAAAGGCATGACCTTGTAGCAAAAGGTGCCCCACTGAGTAACAAAAGTGGTCTTCTCCATGTCTTCAGGAGCCATCTTGATTTGGTTATAACTGGAGAAGCCGTCCATGAAGGAGAATACCTTATGCTGAGCAGTATTGTCAACCAGAACATCGATATGAGGCAGAGGGAAATCATCCTTAGGGCTGGCCCTGTTCAAATCCTTGTAATCAACACACATTCGGACCTTACCATCCTTCTTCGGCACTGGAACTACGTTGGCAATCCACTGAGGGTAAGAAGTCACTGCTAGAAACCCGACATCAAATTGTTTCATAACCTCAGCTTTGATTTTCTCGGACATTTCTGGACGCATACGGCGGACCTTTTGTTTAACCGGAGGGCAGTCTTCCTTGGTAGGCAGGTGATGGACCACAATGTCGGTATCCAACCCAGGCATGTCTTCGTAAGACCAGGCAAAGATTTCCACATAGTCATGCAACATCTGAATCAACCGTTGTTTCACACTGAGCTCTAGATTGGCACCAATCTTGACTTCCTTTATGTCTGTCTCAGTACCCAGATTTATCGTTTCCACAGGCTCTTCATGGGGCTGAATGGCCCTCTCTTCCTGGAGTAGCAGTCTTGCAAGTTCACCAGGCACTTCGCAATCATCTTCACCTTCGTCTTCGGCTAAGTTGATCGGATTTTCGAAGTCATAACTGGCAGTAGCAGAGTCGTTACCAGTGAGATCCAGAGTGGATTGGAACCTGTATAGGTGAGTGTGTGTAAATATAGCTGTTTTGCAATATATAATAAAGAAAGAAAAGGAGCGCAATATTTTGAAATGCAATAACGTCCAATGTTTTTATTGATGATATATGAAAATGACACACAAAAGCCCTCACAAATGAAGCCACGGTGCCCCGGGTAGGACACCGAGCCATAAAAGTTTCAACATATTGTTTGTTACAAATTGAAAAAACAAAATAGTTCATTACTGAGTGACAAAAGTAATAGGTGTGAAGTCTTTCGCAGTCCAGTTGCTTGGTCCATCGTCGGTTGTTGGGTAGATCCAGCTGTCGAATTTAGATTCCTCCATGTCGTCTTCAATAGCATTTACTCCCGGATTGGTGATGAACACAGGAGGTCTTCCAATCCTTGCCTTACGAACCGCCCTCTGAGCCTCTGCAGTGAAACCCAACCCAAACTTGTCAGTCTTTGGAGTGAAGTCAGGAATTCGGCCCCAGTTTGCACACTCACCCTTCTCAATCACAGCCCGGACATCCTTTAAGGAAGCCATCTTCAAAGGAGGGTCTTCAATCACAGTTTCAGCTGATGCCAGTGTCTGAGGCACCTCTTCAAAGTGTTGAAAGAGGGTCTCAATGAACTCCCCATCCATCTCTATGTACCGGAACGAGTTGAGGTGGCTGACCATATACTCTTCCTCCCCGTGAACTGTAACAATCTTTCCTCTAACCGGGTACTTAAGCTTCTGATGTAGTGTGGAGGTCACAGCTCCAGCCTTGTGGATCCATGGACGACCCAGCAAACAAGAATAGGATGGTCGGATATCCATCACATAGAAAGTAGAATCAAAAACTTGAGAACCAACCCTGATTAGAATGTCAACTTCCTCATGTACCATCCTTTTCGAACCGTCAAAGGCCCGGACAACAATGTTACTAGGCTTGAGCTCTAAACCCTCACAATCCAGCCTGTCTAAAGCTTTCTTGGGTAATACATTCAATGAAGAACCAATGTCTACCAACACATGGGCAAGAGTAGTGCCCCTGCATTTAATGGAGACATGCAGGGCATCGTTATGGTTCTTTCCTTTGGCAGTCAGATCGGCGTCAGAGAAGCCCAAACCATTATCGGCAGTCAAGTTGGCCACACAATCGGTAAATTGATTAGCAGACGTTTCTTGTGGCACATGGGCCGTCTTTAGGAAGGAAATCAGGGCCTTGGCATGGGCCTCTGAACACAACAACAGTGATAGCATAGAAATTTTTGATGGGGTGTGTCCCAACTGCTCAACTACATTGAAATCACTCTTCTTGATAATCTTGAGAATCTCTTCCATCTCTTGTTGGGAAGCTTCAACATTGGTTGTCTTTGGTGCCTCCGTCAGGGCAGGAAAATCAGTAGCAATCCCTTTGCCCCGAGCGTCAGATGACTCGGCAGCAGGGGTAGAAACAGGAACTTGATCAAGAAGGGAAGCAGGCACACTTGCAGGTGTGATGATGAGAGGTCTCTGAATAGCTGGTGGCGCAATATCTGGTGAGAACAGCCTACCACTGCGAGTAACTTTGGCAGGTCCGGTGATGTTGCTGACACCGGTACTAGTATCGAACTCTTGTTTAACTCCAAGTACATAAACATCTGCCCCATAGTGCCATGGGACAGCTTTGTCGGATGTATAAGGGAGGGGCCCCGGAACAGTGATGATGATAGGAGCAATCTTCTGAGTGGACATGATTTTGACAGGCTCCTTTGAAGGAGCCTTAGGAGGTTTGTTGAAAATAGTGACAATAGAAACTTCTTCGGCGGGGATAGAAGGAACAACAATCTTCTCGAACAAGATCTCTTTGCTATCCATTAGGCTTTGGATACCTGATTTCAGCAAAGGACATCCAACAGGTGAAACATCACATAGGAGGCAACATTTACCACATCCTGGAAATAAACCGGCTAGCAACATGTTCCTCTTGACGGTCAACAACGGAGTAACAATCTCTTCCACGGAGGCTACATACCGGTCTTCTTCCACAACATTCACTCCATGCTGGGGCATGGGAGCAGTCACAACATTGGGCCTTTCGGGCGCCTCAAACTGTATTTCTTTAGTATCAATAAGGTCCTGAACCTTATTCCTCAGAGCCCAACAATCATCCGTAGTATGCCCCGGGCTATCAGAGTGATAAGCGCAACGGGCGTTGGGGTTGTATTTTGGAGAAGTTGTGTTCACTACCTTCGGAGCTTCTTTGACAGTTACCAGATTGGTTGACAGTAGTTGCGGCAAAATCTGAGACAGGGTCATGCTGAGCCGAGTGTACTGCCTTTTGGGTCTCTCACCCCTTGGTTGGTTGTATTGCTGAGGAGCAGCAGCAGGCTTTGAAATTACCAACGCGTTGACAGCTTGGCGGCGTTCCGATTTAATTTGTCTTCTGGGACCATAAACAGCACTGGCTTCCTTCTTGAAGGGCTTCTTTTCAGTATTCATAGAGGCACCTTTTTGTATTTTCCCCGACTTGATACCAACTTCTATCATCTCATCAGTCAAGATCAAATCTGTAAACCCAGCAGAAGAATTACCAATCAGGTGGTTGAAGAACGGACCAGACAGGGTCCCTAGGAACATGTCAACAAGTTCACGGTCAGTCAAAGGTGGCTGCACCCTGCCAGCCAGGTCCCTCCATTTTTGCGCATACTCCTTGAATCCTTCGCCCGTCCCCAGTGACATACCCTGAAGTTGGGTACGCATGGGAGCGAGGTCAGAATTGTACTGATACTGTTTATAAAATGCAGTAGCCAAGTCTTCCCAGTTTCGAATACTGGCTCCATCCAGCTGATAGAACCATTCGAGTTGACCCCCTGAAAGGCTATCCTGGAAGAAATGGATCCACAGGTTCTTGTATGCAGTGTAAGGTTGGATCTTCCTTACATATGATCTGAGATGCATTTTTGGGCAAGACAGCCCGTCATACCTTGCAAAGATTGGCACTTTGAACTTCGGGGGGATCACAATTCCAGCAACTAATCCCAAATCTTCGAAATCTAAGCCGGGAACTTTCTGCAGCTCCATAGCTGCCAACCTGTCTTCCAAGCTCTTGTACTTATCGTCGGCGGGCGGGTATTGTTGCTCAGAGTAGTCTTCGTCTTCTTCAGCCTCTTCTTCTTCCACTTCGGATTCGGAAGGTACCGCAACCCCTTTGCCTTTACTGGTTCCTTCTTCAGAAGTAGGGAGAAATTCAAGAACTCTTATGGCTTCACCCTCAAACCTTCTTCCTAGGGTAGCCACCCTGATTCTTTTCTTCTTCTTTTTCACTTGCTCTTTGTTCCCAAGCAGGGCTTTTAGATCCTCCTGACCCTTAGCCAAGGTCATCAGGAGATGTTGAAACTGTGAGTTCTGAGACTGCAAGTCCTTGACCGTCTGTTCGAGATCCATCTTACTGAAATAAACAGCATAAAGATAAGGATACCTGGTGTGGAGACCTGCTTATGCGCATGATGAATGATATGCTTATGTATGCAATGCATTCAAGGATTTAGAAAATTCAAAATTGTTGCAAACAAAAAGAACGCACGTCATATTAATAAGAAGAAATTTGTCAGTACATAAATACCCCATAGGCCAAATATTACAAAAAACTTCTCAAGGTAAAAAGACGTTGCGCATCCTCTTTGGTGAGATGTAGGTGTTGAGGGTCTCTTCCTCATGGAGTCGGCGGGTAAGCTCCAAAACCTTCTTCTCACTGGCGTAGAAGCTGGCTTCAAAAGTGTTTTTTTCCTCCTTGAGTTGGATCCAACTCTTCTGCATCTCCTCCAATGATGTTGGCATGTCAGGATATAGGATGGTGTAGGGAACCTCTCCTTCCTTAATGGGCTCTTTAATCACAGGGAGAACATGAGGGTAAGGCATCATTAGACTCTGGGCTCGGGTTCGTACCCACTTTAGGTAAGGCTCAAGAGGGATGAAGTTCTTGTGCCCCAGTGTCTTGCTGTCTACCTTGTTAGGCATCCTCCAAGCTCTGATGAATCTTTGGCGAAGTCCTTGCGCATCGTTGTTGAAGTCAAAAACTAGGTCAGGAATCAACATGTCATGAGGGCCATCCCTCCGTGCATATCCAAATTGTCTCAAAGCTAGACAAGGGTTGTAGGTAATGCCTCCTCTAATGCCAAGTAATGGAACATTAGGGAACTCTCCACAACGATCGACTATGATGACATTTTCTCTGGACCGAGAACACCAATGTACATCAGAGTGAGTGAGGGTAATCAATCGTTGCAACCACCTTAAGCCTTGGTCATTCTTCAAAACAGATTGTGGAAGGTGCGAAATAAACCACCTTGCAATGAGAGGAGTACAGCACGTGAGAACACCCCTCTTTCTCATTGTTCGTGTGTAAAATGAGTGAAGAATATCCCCAAGCAATGTTGGTATTGGATTCCGGGATAAGAAGATCTTGACGGTGTTGACATCTACAAGTTGGTCAGGATTTGGGAACAGGACCAACCCATAAATGAGGAGTGCCACAATTTCTTCAAAGGCTTGTAGATCCAATGAATTCCAACACTCTTGTGCCTTCTCAAACAAGAATTTTGCCAAGAAGCCTTTGACACCGCTTCTAGTTTCCCAATTCCCCTTGATGTCAGATGGTTGCAATTGTAGTGCTTGAGCAACATCTTCGGGCTTTGGTTCTTTCTCCGTACCGTTGTAGGGTAGTTGATTAAGAATAGGAATTCTCAGAAGTTGAGAAAATTCCTCCAAAGTGGGCACCAATTGGTAGTCGGGGAAAGTGAAACAGTGGTGAAGGGGGTCAAAGAACTGGAACAACACCTTTACCATGTCTTCTTCAATGCTGGTGTTGACTAGGCTGAGCAGTCTACCATGTCTTTCACTGAAGGGAGAGCTTTCCGGAATTCTGGATGTGAGCTCTTTGAGTTGAGGAGGGATTCTCACAAGGTTGACTTGGATAGTTTTCCTGCGAAGAATTTCCATGACCTACAAAACAAGAACAAAGATGAAGATCCAAACCCTTGAAATGGTTAGTGGATGCATATGATGCTTTATGATGTTTATGATGTATGCACAAAACACGTGTTCAAGCAAATCACACAAAACCCTAGTTTCAGGCTCGCATGGGGTTTCATAGGTAAGTACCCTCTTGAGTGTAATTGGCTTAAAAACCTGTCCTATAAATAGCAACCGGGTTCTAAGGAGCTCAATGTCATTGGATTGTTTTCCATGTTCATTGTTTTGGTTTAGCCACTTAACTAGCGACCAAAATATTCCAAGAAAACAACCCTCAATGAGTGTAGTATCGAGTATCTACCAACTTCGGACTGCACCAAAGCCGGTCATCTCACTACCCCTAATAAAAGGCCAAGATGGTCAAGTAAGGTTCTAGGTCATTAGTGCTTAGTGACATCACTCAGCGGCCCCGTACTCTCCTTGATTGAACTCAAGGGTTACCGGTACTCACAAATATGTCACACTAATATAGCTATTGCTTCAACCGTGTCGGTATACCCCGCACAGTTTCCACAACGTATTGCTATCTATGAATGTTTCCCTAAATCCGGGTGTAGGATTTCAAGCCCAAACAAGAGAACCAAGATATAAAGCAATCAAAGCAAACAATTAGTCATGCAAGAGGGTGATCTAAGCCCTAAGGTTACTCCACTTTTTAAAATTTTCCCCAGCAGAGTCGCCAGTTCTGTGATACGGTGGGAGAACTGACTTGAGGTTTTGCGTTTATTTTCGCAAATGTTTCGGTTGAGCAAGAGTCGCCACCGACTTTTTATTTTATCCTAAGGAAATGTTAAAAAGCACAGCAAAAACCTTTGAGATGTTTTCTTGGGTTCGGGGAGTAGATTATAGAAAGGGAAGGTATTAGCACCCTTTCTATCCATGGTTATCCATGGGCTCTTAGTTACTTGCTTAGATCACTTGCCTTGAATTTTCAATTGTTTGAAATGGTGCTTTCAATTGTTTGAAATGGTGCTTTGTGTGTGGGTTTGAAAATGTTTTGAAAAGAGGCCATTTGTTGTGGCAACCTTTGTAATGATCCATGTTTGAATGTATACAAAGGTGTATGTCTTTTGAAAAGTTTTCAATGTTTTTGAAAGTTGTTTTGAAAGTGTGTTGTGATGTGTGGTTTTGAAAAGTAGGCAAGTGTTTTTGCAAGTTTTGATTCAAGTAACTAAGAGTTGTCTACCCCTAAATTTACTCAAATATCTTTCCTATGTTTTAACCCTTTTAACAATTTTGTTCCACCATTGTATTTGGTGGACAATCTTGTGTTAGGATGTTAACGGGACGGGCGCGGGTCATCGTTTAGACCATGATTGCAATGGTGCCAAGTGTCTTTGGCAACTTTTCCTTTAAGGGACTATGATCATTTTTAGGCAACTTTCGAAAGCGTCATCGAGGGACTATGATCATTTGATATTGTTTTGTTTTGCCAAAGAAACTCAACATGCAACATGGCCCATTATTGAAGGCAACAAGTGGAGTAACCCTAGGGGTGCAAGTGTGATTGGTGTTGTCCATTTTCATGCTTTGTTATCTTTGAATTAGGTCAAGCTATTTGTTTGGTTGATTTTTGCATACAAACCCTAAGTCTATCATGGCATATTTAGAAAGCTTTTAAATGCGAAAAATAAAATCCTAAATTATTAGAACACAATTATGGGGGGGGGGGGGGGGGGGGTACAAATGTTCAAATAGGGATATTTAGAAAGAAATTAAAATCTAAGCTATTACATTCAAATTGAATATACAAGTTAATTTAATTGTACAATAATTGAATAAAAATACAATAAATATGCAAGATGCAAAAAATGATTTTTATATGTATGTAAAAGTATTTTTCATGTGTCAAATAAACAAAAATAAAAAGGATTAATTTTTGGATTTTTTTATGGTTTTAGGGCAAAACCCTAATCTTGTAAATAAAAGGTATTTATTATTTATTATAAGCAATATTTATTAATTATATACAAAAAATAAATAAAAAAGGAAGTATATTGTAAAAAAGGTATTTTTGAGGTTAATTATTAATAAAAATAAAAATGTATTATTTTTATATTTATCCTAAATGTTTAATAAAAGATAGATAAGTATTTATATTATTTACTAAATATATTAAATATGTACAAAAATAAAATATTTATTATTAAAAAAAAAAGTATATTTTTTTTAGAAAATGTTTTCAAAAGATAAAATAAAATAAAATTAGAAAACAAAATGTATTTTGTATTATTTTTAGTATTTTAAACAAAAAAAAGTATATATGTTCATTTATATATGTAACTAAATGAAACAAAATAAATACCAAATAAAATGCAAAAAATGTGAGAAAAATATTTTTAGTGTTTTTTTATGCTTGGATAAAAATATAAAATCAAAATCAAAAATAAAAAATAAAAAATGACAAGTATATCATACAATGGGCCAGGGGGGTGCAAATTGAAAAAAAAGGTGCAAAAAGTAGGACTGACTCAGGCCCAGCCCAAGCCAGTCATCTTCAACCTCCAGACTTGTTTGAACAACAAAAACGCGCGTTTCCTAACTCCTGATTCCTGGACTTTCAAGAAAAACTCATAACACCAAAAATGTAGAGCATCAAGAGACGATTCCAGACATATAAAAAACTTGACTTAACTCTAAGAAATGAGGGAGAATTTCTTCATCCCCAATTTCTGACCTAAGTTTTTTCTAATGTTCAGGTTCCAAATTCTCTTAACACACACAATATAAATGAAAAGTGAGGATATGGGTAGCTTCAGGGCCATGAGTAGAGCATGTTTCATTCATAAACCTAAGCCTAGCTCTTCCTAGATTGAGAGATAGAAGTCCATGTTTTTACCTGTTTCAGCTTGAGTCGTGTACAGCAATGGAGGTATCTTCAATGGAGTTTAGGACTTGTATAGCTTGCTTGAAGTCCAGGGATGCTCCTCCAATGCTTGGTGTGTCTTGAAACTAGCTGAAACGAGCTATGTAACTCAACCTGCACAACTGAAAAAATGAAAATGGTGAACTTGGTTAGAGGTGTTACAGTCTGTAGCTAGGGCTTGGGATAGCTTCAATGGATGGTAGGGAGTGTGTATGAACAAGCTTTGGCCAAAACGCACGAGCAAACTGAGTTGTGCAACTCAATCTGCAGGGATGCCCTGTTTTGTGCAGCAAAATGGTGTTTTGATGTTTGGGGAGGTATTGAAGGTGGTTGGCTTGTGTTTCAGGTCAGTTGGATCAAGTGGAAAGTGTTTACAAGGTTTGCTTGAGTTAGTTCTTGCAGCAATGTGAGATGTGTTTCAATATGCAAAGTTTCTTCTATCTTAAGCAAAGTTTGTCAAGTTTCAATATAGGCTACCACAAGCCCCTCAAACATGCTGCACAAATCACTCTTGATCAGTGTGATTTGTGTACAAAATGCTAGCCCTCAAGATTTGGCCCATGCTTCTTGGATTTGTATTTGACATAAAGCACTTCTTTACAAGAATGGATAAAATGCTTTTTCTATATATGGATTAATTTGGCATGTAATGGTTAAACACACAAGATAAGGCTTGAACACAAAGGATTGGCATTAAATTATTGAGTGTGGATGAGATAAAAGGCCTGTAATCTAGTTGTGCAAGATGAGTTCAAAAATGCCTAAGTTATGAACATGAAAATGGCCATGAACAAAGTGACTTTTGTCCATATTGACAAATTCGATTCTCCCTAACCACAAGGGTGTTTGAGAAGTTCTTGGACAATTTGGAAAGCTTGGAATGTGTACTACAATCCATCTTTGTGATGCAAGTTGAAATTCCAAGTGGAAGCATGTGAAAAATGGCCATGAAGTTAGGCAAAAATCCTGCCTAGAATAGGTCAAAAATATTTCTAAGTTAAGAATGTTTTGCACCCTTGTTCCAAAAATCATAACTTGAGCTACAAGCTTCTTTTGAGGAAACTTTGTGAATCAAAGTTGTAGATTTTGAAATGGACGATAACTTTCATATTTTGAGTTTTGCTTGAATCCAAATATATCTTGATGAAAAAATGGGACAAAGTTAGGAAAAAATTAGGAAATTTCATAACTTAGAAAAATTCTAAGTTATGAAATTTCTTCATTTCAAACACTAATTTGTGATTTTTGATTTCTTGATGTACAAGTTTCATAATTTGACATGTCTTGATGAAAAATGAATCTTGACACTTGATTTTGACCAAAAAGTCAAAGTTTGACTTTTCAGTATACAGTCAAATTTTGCTCAGTTGACTGGGAAATTCATCTGTCAATCTTGTGCATTTGGGATCTTTTGAACTTGTTGAACATGTCAAGACAATGCCATTGGGTCCTTGAGTCCATATGTGAGCTTGGTTTGCCATTGGCTAGGTCAAACAGTCAAAAATTGCCTTTGTGCAGTCAAAACCCTAAAAATGACCATTTTGCCCTTTTGGTGATCTGATCAAATTTCTTGTGGAATTGTGATCCAAACTTGATCAAATGGTCCATATGAGTTCATAATGTTGATGTGGGTCAAAAATCATGAGGTTTGACTGTCAATTGACCACAGTTGACTTTTTCCCCAATACAGTTGATTTCTAGGTCAACTGTCTAATTGACTGGGCAAAGATTGGAATCAAGGCTTGAAACTTGGTATGGATAAACTTGTGAGTCCAACATGAAGCATGAAAGTCATCTTTGGCATTTTAGTTCAAAACATCTTTGTGTAAACTCAAACCCTAATTTGGGTCAACAATGCAAGGAGAAGTCTTGAGCAGAGCAAACCCTAACTTGTTCTTGAGCTCCAAGGGTCTTGTGATGAGAAAATGTTGAGGAAGTGGGAGGGAAAATTTTGGGGTACAACAGGAAGCACCAACAAGGAAGGTTATATGCTTTGAATGTGGAGAAAAGGGACATGTTAAAAGTGAATGTCCTACACTTGAAAAGAAGAAGAAATATTTCAAGAGAAATAAAGATAAGAAGTCAAAGAAAGCATATATAGCATGGGGAAGTTCATCTTCCGATTCCGAAAATAATCAACGTGTCAATCTAGCATTGATGGCCTCACACCATTCCGATGATGAAGAAAATGAGGTTAGTAATGAATTTTCTCTTTTTGATAGTGATGCACAAGGTGCTATAGATGAAATATTGAATGAATGCAAAATTCTGTATAAAACCATTTCACCACAAAAGAAACAAATTTCATCCTTAGAAGAAAAATATGTTTCAATGGAAAAAGATTTCAAAGAAGAAAAACAAAAATCAAGTGATGAACAAAAACAAAATTTTGTATGCAAAAATTATGATTCACTCTCTTTCCAAATTATCCAATTAAAAAGAGTCATTGAAAGATATGAAAAAGGCCAAATTGGATTGGAAGGTGTTCTTAGCCAACAAAGATACTCCAATGATAAAAGTGGACTTGGATATTCAAAGTTTTCAAAACCAAGTTCTAACAAAACTATCTTTGTTAAGGCTAGTGATCAATCATCCAAAGAAAAAGTGAACAACCCTAAAATTGTTCATCACTATCCTAAAAAGAAAACATTTTCTAAGAAGAAATCTTATCCTTTTAGATATAGAAGTAACTTTGAACCTACTTGTTTTTATTGTGGTATGGTTGGCCATACACCTAATGCTTTCTATGTTAAAAACATTAGTATAGAAAGTGGGCATTATGTGTGGGTTAAGAAAGGAACTAACTATGATGGACCCAAAGCATATTGGGTACCAAATCAAACTTAATTTGTTTTGTAGGTATGCTTGAAAACCACATGCAATATTTGGCATCTTGATAGTGGTTGTTCAAAGCATATGACGGGAGACATACACTAACTTTCAAATCTAGTTCAAGTCCAAGGATTATTTCACATATGGGAAATACCTTAAAGGAAGAAATCTTGGCATTGACAAAGTTGATACACTAACTTTCATATCCATTAAAGATGTATTTTATGCTGAAGAACAAAAGACAACTTCTAAGTACAAGTCAACTTTGTGACAAAGGCTTCAACATCATGTTTTGATGAAGATAACTACTATGTGCATTTATCAAAGGATGAGAAAAAGTATCATGAAGCAACATGGTCTTGGTCAAGCTTTCAATACTATTATATGTATTTTGTCCATTTTTATGCATCTTTCCCTTCTTTTTGATAATGTCAAAGGGGGAGAAGGATGTTGTACTTTATGCTTGTATTTTTCCTTGTATTAATTTTTAAGGTACTCTCCAATCAAGATGAAGAAACGCATAGGATCCCAACCCTCTCCTACATAGGGGGAGTTTTGCATCTTAGGGGGAGAAGCTCTTCCAGAAAGTACATCGCATAAAGTAAGATTGTTTGTCATCATAAAAAAGGGGGAGAATGTAAAATCAAGCTTCACAAATGAACTTTTGTTTTGATGAAGACAAAC
The DNA here is from genome assembly GCA_948472305.1 of Vicia faba. Classification (NCBI taxonomy): domain Eukaryota; kingdom Viridiplantae; phylum Streptophyta; class Magnoliopsida; order Fabales; family Fabaceae; genus Vicia; species Vicia faba. The sequence goes on from OX451740.1 coordinate 1,268,071,098, forward strand.
CATGGCTAACAAAGAAGGCAAAGACTTTTGATCAAGCTCAAAGCATCAAAGGATAATATTTTCATTCAAAGCTCTCAACAACTTTAAAGGTATAATAATATTATCTACTTTGATCTTAAGATATAGATGCTCAAAAATGAAAAGAAATGTTTAAAAATCATTACTCAAGTTTTTCAAAGTTAAAATTTCATTTTTCATTTGCATGCAATCGATTTACATTTTAGTGCAATCGATTACACTCTTCAAACATTCAGATCTTTTGCTTCTGTTTCTCTGTGCAATCTATTTACATTGCTTGTGAAATCAATTGCATACTTAAAATTTCAAAACGTTTGCTTCTGTTTCTCAGTGCAATTGATTTACATTGCTAGTGCAATCGATTGCACTCACTTACTTTTTTCTACTGACTTTGCATGCAATCGATTTGCATTGATAGTGCAATTGATTGCACTCTTAAATTTTTTTTAAAAATACCTGTTAAAACCTTGTGCAATTGATTTACACAAAGGGTGCAATCGATTGCATGCTGCACGATTTTGAAAAACACCAGCTTTGTACATACCTGTTCATCATGCCTTTTCATTGAAACTTTTCACTCAAACTTGGCATTTGTTCATGATACATTTTCAGAACTTCATGTTGTTTCAAAAGGGTGTTATGAACATATAAATATTCAATTTCAAAATCTATTTCAACACCTCTTCCATAAATATGTTCTGAAATTTCAAAATATAAACTCAAGCATTCCTTCACTTTCATGCATAAGTTTTCTGCACATTTTCATACATTAACAAACAGAAAACTTTGAGCAAATATATCTTGAGTCATTGTACAATAATATTATTGGAAGAGAAGATCATACATTGTTAAATCACTCTTAGTGATCAATACTACTCAACTCACTCAAAATCAAATATTGATAGATACTTGCTTATTTTTCCAAGATTGTTGGATATAAGTTTAAGTGGTTTTAAAATCTTGTCTTTCCAGGAATGTTGGATACAAGTGTGTAGTCGCTTTGAGAGGATTGTTCTCATTGTTGACATAGTGAAAATCCAAGAGGATTTTTCTTGGTGGTTTTATTGGTTAGAGTCTTGTATAGAAGGACTAGGGTGTCTTATCTAGAGATATAACAATAAGGAAATCTCTTTCATGTTGAAAGGGGACTAGAGTACTCTCGGATTGTAAGGGGAACCAGGATATATCGCCCGTGTCTCTTTATTTTTCTGCATTTTTAAGCTTTCCTAAACTCACTTTTAACCAGAAAAATAAGAACCATCATCACTAAAAACCAAAATTTTTAAAGTACCTAATTCACCCCCCCTCCCCCCCCCCCCCCCCCTCTTAAGTGCACTCTCATACTTACAATTGGTATCAGAGCAGGTTATAGGTAACCTGCTCCTAAAAGATCCAGAATGGCTTCCGTAAATCAAAATCCCGTTTTCAGAGATGGTGGTAGTAACAACAAGCCTCCTCTATTTTGTGGTGAATATTTTGACTTCTGGAAAATACGCATGAAGGCACATCTAGAAGCACAAGGAGAAAAAATATGGGATACCGTCGAAAATGGTCCATTTATCCCTATAACCGTAATCAATGGTGTTGGCTCATCAAAGCCTAAAACTACATAGGACGATGATGATAAGAAGAAAGTTCTCTATGATAAAAAGGCAATAAACCTTCTTCAAGGTGCACTTAGAATGGATGAATTCTTCTGTGTCTCGGCATGCAAAACAGCGAAAGAAATATGGGATACCTTGGTAGAAACTCATGAGGGAACTACTGAAGTTAAAAGATCAAGATTAAATACTTTGAGTCAAGAATACGAACTATTCAGAATGCAACCCTGAGAATCAATCCCCGACTTGCAGAAAAGATTTGTACACTTCACAAATCATTTGAAAGCACTCGGTAAGACTTTAACTAATGATGAACTTAATCTTAAAGTGCTTAGATCTTTATCCATAGAATGGCAACCAAAAGTGACAGCAATATCCGAGAAGAAGAATCTATCCACAATGACTTATGCCACTTTGTTCGGAAAACTTCAAGAATATGAGACGGAACTTGCAAGACTTGAAAAGCATGAAATCCAAGTAAAAGATTCAAAATGCATGGCTCTAAATACAAGGATAAAAGATCACGATAGAAATCAAGAGGATGAATCCACTAGTAGTGAAGATGATGATCTTATCAAGAAGATTGAAAAGGTTCTACGAAAAGAAAGAAAAAAGGAAGCACCAACAAGGAAGGTTATATGCTTTAAATGTGGAGAAAAGGGACATGTTAAAAGTGAATGTCCTACACTTGAAAATAAGAAGAAATATTTCAAGAGAAATAAAGATAAGAAGTCAAAGAAAGCATATATAGCATGGGAAAGTTCATCTTTCGATTCCGAAAATAATCAACGTGTCAATCTAGCATTGATGGCCTCACACGATGATGAATAATATGAGGTTAGTAATGAATTTTCTCTTTTTGATAGTGATGCACAAGGTGCTATAGATGAACTATTGAATGAATGCAAAATTCTGTATAAAACCATTTCATCACAAAAGAAACAAATTTCATCCTTAGAAGAAAAATATGTTTCAATGGAAAAAGATTTCAAAGAAGAAAAACAAAAATCAAGTGATGAACAAAAACAAAATTTTGTATGCAAAAAATGTGATTCACTCTCTTTCCAAATTGTCCAATTAAAAAGAGTCATTGAAAGATATGAAAAAGGCCAAATTGGATTGGAAGGTGTTCTTAGCCAACAAAGATACTACAATGATAAAAGTGGACTTGGGTATTCAAAGTTTTCAAAACCAAGTTCTAACAAAACTATCTTTGTTAAGGCTAGTGATCAATCATCCAAAGAGAAAGTGAACAAACCTAAAATAGTTCGTCACTATCCTAAAAAGAAAACATTTTCTAAGAAATCTTATCCTTTTAGATATAGAAGTAACTTTGAACCTACTTGTTTTTATTGTGGTATGGTTGGCCATACACCTAATGCTTTTTATGTTAAAAACTTTAGTATAGCAAGTGGTCATTATGTGTGGGTTAAGAAAGGAACTAACTATGATGGACCCAAAGCACATTGGGTACCAAATCAAAATTAATTTGTTTTGTAGGTATGCTTGAAAACCACATGCAATATTTGGCATCTTGATAGTGGTTGTTCAAAGCATATGATGGGAGACATACACTAACTTTCAAATCTAGTTCAAGTCCAAGGATTATTTCACATATGGGAAATACCTTAAAGGAAGAATTCTTGGCATTGACAAAGTTGATACACTAACTTTCATATCCATTGAAGAAGTACTTTATGCTGAAGAACAAAAGACAACTTCTAAGTACAAGTCAACTTTGTGACAAAGGCTTCAACATCATGTTTTGATGAAGATAACTACTATGTGCATTTATCAAAGGGTGAGAAAAAGTATCATGAAGCAACATGGTCTTGGTTAAGCTTTCAATACTATTATATGTATTTTGTCCATTTGTATGCATCTTTCCCTTCTTTTTGATAATGTCAAAGGGGGAGAAGGATGTTGTACTTTATGCTTGTATTTTTCCTTGTCTTAATTTTCAAAGTACTCTCCAATCAAGATGAAGAAACGCATAGGATTCCAACCCTCTCCTACATAGGGGGAGTTTTGCATCTTAGGGGGAGAAGCTCTTCCAGAAAGTACATCGCATAAAGTAAGATTGTTTGTCATCATAAAAAAGGGGGAGAATGTAAAATCAAGCTTCACAAATGAACTTTTGTTTTGATGAAGACAAACCATGGCTAACAAAGAAGGCAAAGACTTTTGATCAAGCTCAAAGCATCAAAGGATAATATCTTCATTCAAAGCTCTCAACAACTTTAAAGGTATAATAATATTATCTACTTTGATCTTAAGATATAGATGCTCAAAAATGAAAAGAAATGTTTAAAAAATCATTACTCAAGTTTTTCAAAGTTAAAATTTCATTTTTCATTTGCATGCAATCGATTTACATTTTAGTGCAATCGATTACACTCTTCAAACTTTCATATCTTTTGCTTCTGTTTCTCTGTGCAATCTATTTACATTGCTTGTGAAATTGATTGCATACTTAAATTTTCAAAACGTTTGCTTCTATTTCTCAGTGCAATTGATTTACATTGCTAGTGCAATCGATTGCACTCACTTACTTTTTGCTACTGACTTTGCATGCAATCGATTTGCATTGATAGTGCAATCGATTGCACTCTTAAAATTTTTGAAAAAATAGTTGTTAAAACCTTGTGCAATCGATTTACACAAAGGGTGCAATCGATTGCATGCTGCACGATTTTGAAAAACAGCAGCTTTGTACATACCTGTTCATCATGCCTTTTCATTGAAACTTTTCACTCAAACTTGGCATTTGTTCATGATACATTTTCAGAACTTCATGTTGTTTCAAAAGGGTGTTATGAACATATAAATATTCAATTTCAAAATCTATTTCAACACCTCTTCCATAAATATTTTCTGAAATTTCAAAATATAAACTCAAGCATTCCTTCATTTTCATGCATAAGTTTTCTGCACATTTTCATACATTAACAAACAGAAAACTTTGAGCAAATATATCTTGAGTCATTATACAATAATATTATTGGAAGAGAAGATCATACATTGTTAAATCACTCTAAGTGATCAATACTACTCAACTCACTCAAAATCAAATATTGATAGATACTTGCTTATTTTTCCAAGATTGTTGGATATAAGTTTAAGTGGTTTTAAAACCTTGTCTTTCCAGGATTGTTGGATACAAGTGTGTAGTCGCTTTGAGAGGATTGTTCTCATTGTTGACATAGGGAAAATCCAAGAGGATTATTCTTGGTGGTTTTATTGGTTAGAGTCTTGTATAGAAGGACTAGAGTGTCTTGTCTAGAGATCTAATAATAAGGAAATCTCTTTCATGTTGAAAGGGGACTGGAGTACTATCGGACTGTGAGGGGAACCAGGATATATCGCCCGTGTCTCTTTATTTTTCTTCATTTTTAAGCTTTCCTAAACTCACTTTTAACCAGAAAAATAAGAACCATCATCACTAAAAACCAGAATTTTTAATGTACCTAATTCACCCCCCTCTTAGGCGCACTCTCATACTTACAATTGGTATCAGAGCAGGTTATAGGTAACCTGCTCCTAAAAGATCCAGAATGGCTTCCGCAAATCAAAATCCCATTTTCAGAGATGGTGGTAGTAACAACAAGCCTCCTCTATTTTGTGGTGAATATTTTAACTTCTGGAAAATATGCATGAAGGCACATCTAGAAGCACAAGGAGAAGAAATATGGGATGCCGTCGAAAATGGTCCATTTATCCCTATAACCGTAATCAATGGTGTTGGCACATCAAAGCCTAAAACTGCATGGGATGATGATAATAAGAAGAAAGTTCTCTATGATAAAAAGGCAATAAACCTTCTTCAAGGTGCACTTAGCATGGATGAATTCTTCCGTGTTTCGGCATGCAAAACAGCGAAAGAAATATGGGATACCTTGGTAGAAACTCATGATGGAACTGCTGAAGTTAAAAGATCGAGATTAAATACTTTGAGTCAAGAATACGAACTATTCAGAATGCAACACCGAGAATCAATCCTCGACTTGCAGAAAAGATTTGTACACTTCACAAATCATTTGAAAGCACTCGGTAAGACTTTAACTAATGATGAACTTAATCTTAAAGTGCATAGATCTTTATCCAGGGAATGGCAACCAAAAGTGACAGCAATATCCGAGAAGAAGAATCTATCCACAATGACTTCCGCCACTTTGTTCGGAAAACTTCAAGAATATGAGACGGAACTTGCAAGACTTGAAAAGCATGAAATCAAAGTAAAAGATTCAAAAGACATGGCTCTAAATACAAGGATAAAAGATCATGATAGCAATCAAGAGGATGAATCCACTAGTAGTGAAGATGATGATCTTATCAAGGAGATTGAAAAGGTTCTACGAAAAGAAAGAAAAAGGGAAGCTCCCACAAGGAAGGTTATATGCTCTAAATGTGGAGAAAAGGGACATGTTAAAAGTGAATGCCCTACACTTGAAAAGAAGAAGAAATATTTCAAGAGAAATAAAGATAAGAAGTCAAAGAAAGCATATATAGCATGGGGAAGTTCATCTTCCGATTCCGAAAATAATCAACGTGTCAATCTAGCATTGATGGCCTCACACCATTCCGATGATGAAGAAAATGAGGTTAGTAATGAATTTTCTCTTTTTGATAGTGATGCACAAGGTGCTATAGATGAAATATTGAATGAATGCAAAATTCTGTATAAAACCATTTCACCACAAAAGAAACAAATTTCATCCTTAGAAGAAAAATATGTTTCAATGGAAAAAGATTTCAAAGAAGAAAAACAAAAATCAAGTGATGAACAAAAACAAAATTTTGTATGCAAAAATTATGATTCACTCTCTTTCCAAATTATCCAATTAAAAAGAGTCATTGAAAGATATGAAAAAGGCCAAATTGGATTGGAAGGTGTTCTTAGCCAACAAAGATACTCCAATGATAAAAGTGGACTTGGATATTCAAAGTTTTCAAAACCAAGTTCTAACAAAACTATCTTTGTTAAGGCTAGTGATCAATCATCCAAAGAGAAAGTGAACAAACCTAAAATAGTTCATCACTATCCTAAAGAGAAAACATTTTCTGAGAAGAAATCTTATCCTTCTAGATATAGAAGTAACTTTGAACCTACTTGTTTTTATTGTGGTATGGTTGGCCATACACCTAATGCTTGCTATGTTAAAAACTTTAGTATAGCAAGTGGTAATTATGTGTGGGTTCAGAAAGGAACTAACTATGATGGACCCGAAGCACATTGGGTACCAAATCAAACTTAATTTGTTTTGTAGGTATGCTTGAAAACCACATGCAATATTTGGTATCTTGATAGTGGTTGTTCAAAGCATATGATGGGAGACATACACTAACTTTCAAATCTAGTTCAAGTCCAAGGATTATTTCACATATGTGAAATACCTTAAAGGAAGAATTCTTGGCATTAGGAAAGTTGATACACTAACTTTCATATCCATTGAAGATGTACTTTATGCTGAAGAACAAAAGACAACTTCTAAGTACAAGTCAACTTTGTGACAAAGGCTTCAACATCATGTTTTGATGAAGATAACTACTATGTGAATTTATTAAAGGATGAGAAAAAGTATCATGAAGCAACATGGTCTTGGTTAAGCTTTCAATACTATTATATGTATTTTGTCCATTTTTATGCATATTACCCTTCTTTTTGATAATGTCAAAGGGGGAGAAGGATGTTGTACTTTATGCTTGTATTTTTCCTTGTCTTAATTTTCAAGGTACTCTCCAATCAAGATGAAGAAACGCATAGGATTCCAACCCTCTCCTACATAGGGAGAGTTTTGCATCTTAGGGGGAGAAGCTCTTCCGGAAAGTACATCGCATAAAGCAAGATTGTTTGTCATCATCAAAAAGGGGGAGAATGTAAAATCAAGCTTCACAAATGAGCTTTTGTTTTGATGAATACAAACCATGGCTAACAAATAAGGCAAAGACTTTAGATCAAGCTCAAAGCATCAAAGGATAATATCTTCATTCAAAGCTCTCAACAACTTTAAAGGTATAATAATATTATCTAATTTGATCTTAAGATATAGATGCTCAAAATTGAAAAAGAAATGTTTAAAAAATCATTACTCAAGTTTTTCAAAGTTAAAATTTCATTTTTCATTTGCATGCAATCGATTTACATTTTAGTGCAATCGATTACACTCTTCAAACTTTCAGATCTTTTGCTTTTGTTTCTCTGTGCAATCGATTTACATTGCTTGTGCAATCGATTGTATACTTAAATTTTCAAAATGTTTGCTTTTGTTTCTCAGTGCAATCGATCTACATTGCTAGTGCAATCGATTGCACTCACTTACTTTTTGCTACTGACTTTGCATGCAATCGATTTGCATTGATAGTGAAATCGATTGCACTCCTAAAATTTTTGAAAAAATAGCTGTTAAAACCTTGTTCAATCGATTTACACAAAGGTTGAAATCGATTGCATGCTGCACAATTTTGAAAAACAGCAGCTTTGTACATACCTGTTCATCATGCCTTTTCATTGAATCTTTTCACTCAAACTTGGCATTTGTTCATGATACATTTTCAGAACTTCATGTTGTTTCAAAAGGGTGTTATGAACATATAAATATTCAATTTCAAAATCTATTTCAACACCTCTTCCATAAATATTTTCTGAAATTTCAAAATACAAACTCAAGCATTCCTTCACTTTCATGCATAACTTTTCTGCACATTTTCATACATTAACAAACAGAAAACTTTGAGCAAATATATCTTGAGTCATTGTACAATAATATTATTGGAAGAGAAGATCATACATTGTTAAATCACTCTAAGTGATCAATACTACTCAACTCACTCAAAATCAAATATTGATAGATACTTACTTATTTTTCCAGGATTGTTGGATATAAGTTTAAGTGGTTTTAAAATCTTGTCTTTCCAGGATTGTTGGATGCAAGTGTGTAGTCACTTTGAGAGGATTGTTCTCATTGTTGACATAGTGAAAATCCAAGAGGATTGTTCTTGGTCCAAGAGGATTGTTCTTGGTGGTTTTATTGGTTAGAGTCTTGTATAGAAGGACTAGGGTGTCTTGTCTAGAGATATAACAATAAGGAAATCTCTTTCATGTTGAAAGGGGACTGGAGTACTCTCGGACTGTGAGGGGAACCAGGATATATTGCCCGTGTCTCTTTATTTTTCTGCATTTTTAAGCTTTCCTAAACTCACTTTTAACCAGAAAAATAAGAACCATCATCACTAAAAACCAGAAATTTTAAAGTACCTAATTAACCCCCCCCCCTCTTAGGCGCACTCTCATACTTACAGGAGACCCCAGGGGCAAATGGACTCCCACTTACGAAGGGTCGTTTGTTATCAAGAAAGTATTTTCTGGCGGTGCTATGATGTTCACCACTATGGACGGTGAAGATTTCCCACACCTTGTGAATGCAGACATAGTTAAAAAATGCTACACATGATAAATGACCCGCTAGGTTAACATACCTAGGAAAAAATAAGGTCACCCCGTTGAACCAAAAGGGTTCGTGTAAAAATTACGGATATATACAAAAGATTATACACCTGGCAAGTCGAAAACCCGTAAGGGCGACTTGGGCAAAAAATGGTGTCCTGGTGGACTGAAAACCCGAAAGGGCGGTCCAGGAAAAAGTTAAGGATAAAAAGCATACAACTATGTCTCGTTGGTTCACTACAACCAGCTTTATTACCAAAGTTGAAGGTTTAAATGATACAAGATCAGTTCAATCAACTTCCTCCAACGGTAATGGATGATGTTCGAAGACATAGGGACAATAGCAGAGTTGGAACCCAATGAGATTACTTCCACATGGATATACATTTGTGTTTTCACCTTGTATTCTTTTCATTTCACGATGACTTCCTCTTACTAGGATTTCCGTCTCGTTGTACAAATTCGCTTATTTATAGGCAACTTATCAATACAAATATACTTTGAAGTGCAAACTTTTTGTTTTTTCTGTTTTGATTGCAAAAAAACATCCAATGACTAAAATTAAATGAACATGTGCATATGAACATGATTAACTATTAACAAATATACGCATAAGAACATGAATAAATACTTACTCTAGGAGCCAGGATAACACTCATGCTGCCCATAAATCCCCGGAGTAAATTGATACAATTTCCTTTCAGAGTTCCAATCAGCATATCTCTTGTAAATTTTTCTTCCCTGGCCTGAGTCTATTCCTTAGACTACAACAAATCACTTCCAAAACTCCTCTTCCCCAATAGAGTTGTCACTATCCCCTGAAAGTTGCTACAAATCCTGGATTTTGACCAGATACCAGTCAACTATCCTCCCCAAACAAATCGGAAGTTTAAACATCTCTTTTATCCCCAGTCAGGGTATATAAGAACTAAATTTCCCAGTAGAGCAACGAACGACTAATGTTCCTAAACTTTACTCCCCAAACAGAAATCAGTACATCCTCAGCGGAGTTTCTTCAAACAAATCAACAGGAATCCCCAGCGGAAGTCTTCTAGACAAGATTGAAGATACACTTATTCTTCATCCCCAGCAACAGTCAAGGAGTCATTTTTTCTAGACAAACATTTCACCTTCATACATCATAGTATATGCATACAAAACACATATAGCACAATCTCATTTATTTTGAGAACATCATTACGTAATTCATTTCATACATCACGACATTACATACAACTAATTCTTTATCTTTTCAGGTAAAAGTTCTCAACCAAACAAGTATCATCAACATTTCTCAAATAGGTAAGAGATTAATTCTCGAAACAAGTCGGGGAAACTATATCGTCGACCAACAAAAAACAGGTTCCAGATTAATTCCTGAAACAAGCCAGGGAAACTATCTGTGAAGAACAAGCTGATTATAGATTAATTCCCGAAACAGGACGGGGCGAATATCTACATGAACAGATTAAAGATTAACTCCCGAAACAGGATGGGGAAACTATCTTTCTTTCTCTTTGGTCATATAAATATTAATTCCTGAAACAGGACGGGGAGACTATCTTTATCACCAAGTGGTATGAACTCCCAAAACAGGACGGGTTTACCAACAAACTGATTGTAGATCAATTCCCGAAATAGGATGGGATGACTATCTACATGAACAGATTAAAGATTAAATCCTGAAACAGGAAGGGGAAACCATCTTTCTTTCTCTTTGGTCAGATAAAGATCAATTCCTGAAACAGGATGGGGCGACTATCTTTATCACCAAGTGGTATGAACTCCCGAAACAGGACAGGTTTACCAACAAACTGATCATAGATCAATTCCTAAAAATAAGACGGGGCGACTATCTATATGATAAGCAGCTTCTCAAACACCTTTCCTAGAGGATCATTCTGGAAAGCACCCCTCAGATTCAGGCGAGTATAAACTCATTCTGATACTCCTATCAACAATTACCTCTGGATGGCATCTGTAAGCCCATCTCTATCACCTCTCCAAATTGCATCTCTAAGCCCATTCCCGATATAATCAACCAACGACATTACTTCGTGCACCGGTGAGTGCAAATTTCTAGGCACTTTAGTGTTCAATCATCTTCCACCTTTAAGTTACGAATGGAGAACATACCAATCTAACTATTCAGGTTTAAGAAGATTGAACAGGGGCAGCTTTTGTACCCAAAAATCCCCCCCCCCTTTTTTCTCAATACACTTCTCACAAAGATCCTCAATGACTCAAGCTTGCACAAGTGTTGACTAGGTCAAACCACCTCCTAAGCACTGAGACCCCAAATTAGGGTTTTGATTTTCACAAGGACAATTGGACTTCTAATGCTTCCAATGAATTTCATGGTTTATTATGGACCCCCAAGAATTCTCATACCAAGTTTCAAGTTTTGCATCTCAAAATTGCTCGGTCAATTGCTTAGATGATTAAAAATCAGTTGTATTTGCTAAAAAGTTAATTGTGGTCAACTTACAGTCAACCTTCAATATTTTTGACAAATATCAACACTTTTAAGTCATGTTCATCAATTTATCAAGTTTGGATCATAATCCCTCAAGAAAAGTGTTCAAATCATCAAAGGGGCAAAGCGGTCAAAATTAGGGTTTTGACTGAAAATGATTGATTTTTTACTTTTGACCTAATACATGATATAATGATTTGAAGCATAATATTAAGGAATCAAACACATCATTTTGACCTAATTACATGACTCAATTCATTTCTCAAGATCAGACAGTTGATACTTGAAATTTGGTTAACTGATGAAAAAGTCAATTGATACACCAAAAGTCAAACTTTGACTTTTTGGTCAACATTAAGTTTCAAAGATAAAAATTCATCAAGACATTCAAAAGTATGAATCTTGATCATTAAGGAATCAATAAAGTCAAAAGTCAATATAAAAATTCAAACTTTTCAAGACTTATAAAATTTTCTAAGTGTTTTAAACATAATAATTTCACTACTTCATGACATTTTTTCACCAAGATGCAAGATGATTCAAAGAAAACTTTCAACATGAAAGTTGTAGATCTTGATGAATTCTGCAACTTTGTATTAGAGGGTTGATGTCTAAAAAATGCTAATATTTGAAGATATAAGCCCATGAAGTCATGACATTTTCATAAAAAACACTTAGTGAAAATTTTGACAAGTTTATGAAGATTTTTTACCTAACTTCTTGACCAATTTCCACCTAGTTCCAGTTTTCTTTTGTCAAAATGGTCAACATGAAGACTGTATACAATGTTTCAAGCTTTCCAAAATGTCCAAGAACATGAAGAGATCATACTTGAGCTAAGAGAATCGAAGACAAGAATTTAGGCATCCATTCTTGAATTACAAGTCATTTTTGTGATGAACACTTGATCAAAACCCTAGCCTATGCTGCATAATCTTACTTTGCAGTATTCTAACTTGTGTTTCACTCCATAATTAATTGATTACACAACTGTTATAGCTTTGATCCAAGCATTTGATCCATTATCCAAGTTTCATTTCCATTTATGGCACAAAGGCACCATTGCCCTTCTAGTAAAGTTGCTTTAACCACAAAGTCAACTTGTCTTGAGCTTTGCACTTGTTCCTTCTGCATAAGCTTAACCTAAAAAGTCATATAAGCATTTTTAAAGCTTCTAACCACTCTAGATAGCCATGTACCTTGCATTGAAACTATATTGGTCAAGATTGCTTCAAAAATAAGCCAAAGATCCATAACATGTGATCTTGTGATTCTGATCACTCCAAGCCTTCAAACCTCTTGCCTATAAATTGAGACATTATTTGCAAGCTAAGACACAATTTTTCAAGCCTAAAAACCCTCCCAAACTCCCTCAAGATAGAAATTGCCTCAAAACACCATTTTGTGTAGATTCAGACCTCACACCTCCATCTCACAAATCACTCATGCGTTTTCCTCAAAATCAACCACAAAGCATCTCTATATCATTTAGAACCTAACGAAACACCTGGTACACGACTGTAACACCTCCATTACTATCCTCCATTTTCAAAATCAGCAACCTGCACATTGACTTCTCTAGGACATTACAGCCACTCTCAGCTCAAGCTAAGCATTGAATTAACTTCCTAGAGGTTCAAGGAAGCTAACCAAATCATTACAACATCTTGGGGATTTCTCAAACTCAAAACACGATCTCCATATGCAAGGTGAGTTTTATGAACTTCTATCTCTTCATACAAGCATCATTTGCTTTGATTTTCAAAGATTAAATGTAGACATTATAGCCCTGAAACTAACCATGTCCTTAGAATTCATTTATATTGTCTGACTAGTGTGAATTTTAAGATTGAATTTTCTAAAAAAATTAGGTCAGATTTGGTACCAAGTAAAATTCGTACTCATCTTTGATCCATTGTTTAATTTGTTTACATATTTAGAATCTAAGTGATATTTCTAACAAGTTTGATGTTTACAATTTCTGAAATGGTTGAGAGATGAGCAAGATACAATTTTCAAAAATCTGATATAGGGGATGGTGCGAGGAAGAAGATGAAGTTGCCTTTAGAACACAGTTTATTTTATATTTATTAGTTGTTGTTTCTATAACCGATGAAACAACCACCGTAGAGGTAGAGAATACGCGCGTAAGGCTTTAGTCTATGAGGTCCTGGTTTCGAACCCCAACGAGACCTTTTGTTCTTTTTCTCAATATTTTTATTTTGTTTCTTTTTTGTTTGGCATGCGCTGGGCCTCCCCTGACTGGGCCTTTTTCATTTTATTTCTCCTCACCCCCTTTTTTCTCAATAACACGCAGGCCTAAACATTTCTTTTCATTTTGTTTTATTTTTCTGGTTTCAAAAACAGGTCTTGGGCCTAAAATACAAAAAAAAAACGTTTCTTCTTTCTAACCACCCATTTTCTTTTCAAACCCCCATGACCCTTTAATTTTTTTTATTTTCATTTTTTTTTTATTCAAAATATATAAAATATATTTTCATAAATAATTAACTAAAAATATTTATTTTCATTTTTAACTTATTTTATTTTATAAATAACAAAATCCTAAAGAACATTTTCTTTCTTAAATTAATTAAACTAATTTAGACTTAGGTTTTATTTTAGCTTTCTCTTTAAGTAAATTAATTTATACATTAGGATTTATATTAATTTCTTTTCAAATTAATCAATTAGTTTAAACCTTTCCATAAAAACAATTTTCTTTTCTTTTACATTATCTTTATATTCGTGTATATTCTACTTTATATTATTCAATTTGGTTGTAATAGTTATTAGGTTTTAATTTCTTTCTTCCCCATTTGTAATTTGTACCCTCATCCCCTAAAAGTATTGTAATAGCGTAGGACTTTTAATTTTCGCAACTTATCGCTTTCCATATTAATGCTAGTAAGTAGGGTTTGTATGGCAAGACTTAAAATCAAACAAGTAGACAAACTTAATTCAAGATAAATGCATGAAAAAAATACACTTTGCATACTTTCACCTCTAAGGTTAACCCACACTTGTTGCCTTAGAATAAAACAGTCATGTCCCTCAAACGTGGGATACTTTAGCAAAAGACCCTCAATTACAAGATCGTAGTCTCTCGATGACCCTTCGACGTTGCCTTCGGTAAAACGATCTTAGACCCTTACGACAAATTATTAAGGTATCCTACAATGTTTCCTTCTATGATTATATGATGACCCATGCCTAACCCTTCACATTCAATGATAATGTTTCTTACAAACTAATGGTAAGATAACACTATCTAAAGGAGGAGAGAAAAAATGAAGACTTTATTTTGAGTAGGTAGAATGCTCGTAGTTGCTTGCTCACAAACATTTCAAAACAAAACATCTTTCAAACACACCAACACTTTCATGAAATATTTTCAAAAGTCAACACTTTGTATGCATTCTTATAGAGACGAGAATCATTACAAAGTTCGCCTAAACAAAGGCACTTTTCAAAAATACTTCCAAACAAACACAAACACATTTCACAAAGCATTTTCAAAGTGAGCTAGAAACTAAGATCCTGTAGATAACTACGGATGAAAAGGGTGCTAACACCTTCCCTTTTCATAACCTACCCCCCCGAACTCAAGAAAATTATCATAAGGTCTTTCCCGTTCTTTTCACCCTTTCCTTTATTGGATAAAAGAAAAGTCGGTGGTGACTCTTGCTATCTGCAACAATTGCGATAAAACGCAAAACACCCAAGTCAATTCTCCCACCGTATTACACCTGCACCAAGGACTGAAAAGCATGTTAGAGGCTTACTCGGACGGTTGAATTACATTTCTAGATTTATCTCCCATATGATTGCAACGTGTGAACCGATATTTAAGTTATTAAAGAAAGATCAAGGTTGTGTGTGGACAGATGATGGCCAAAGGGCATTTGAAAGCATTATAGAGTATCTGCTTGAATCTTCTATATTGCTCCCTCCTCTTGAAGGAAGACCATTGATTATGTATCTGACAATATTAAATAATTCCATGGGTTGTAATTTGGGGCAACAAGATGAAACAGAGAGGAAAAAAATATGTCATTTTTATCTCAGCAAGAAGTTTACTAACTGTGAGTCGCGGTATTCTATGCTGGAAAAAACCTTTTGTGCTCTGGCCTAGGCAACAAAACGGTTGCGGCAATATATGTTGAGTCATACTACTTGGTTGATTTCCAAAATGGATCTGATTAAGTATATTTTTGAAAAGCCTGCTCTTACTGGAAGAATTGCCCATTGGCAGATGCTGTTGTCTAAATATGATATTGAATACCGTACTCAGAAGGTTACAAAAAGTAGTGTGTTGGCATATTATCTTGCTCACTAACCGGTTGATGATTATCAGTCAGTTAAATATGATTTGCCTGGTGAGGATGTGATGTTTTTGAAAATAAAATATTGTGATGAACCTTTGCCCGAGGAAGGTCCTGATCCTGAATTCTGGTGGGGTATGGTGTTTGGTGGAGCTGTGAATGCTTATGGGAAAGGAATTGGTACCGTTATCATCACTCCTCACGAGTTAAATATCCCTTTCACTGCAAGATTGGAATTTGATTATACCAATAACATGGAAGAGTATGAAGCATGCATCATGGGTCTCGAAGAGTATGAAGCTTGCATCAAAATTTTAGATGTATATGGCGATTCAGCTTTGGTAATAAACCAGATTAAAGGAGAATGAGATACCCATCATGTTGGCTTGATTCCCTATAAAGACTATGCTAGAAGATTATTAACCTTCTTTAATAAAGTTGAATTCCATCATATTCCCAGAGATGAGAATCAGATGGAGGGTGCTTTAGTCACTCTGTCTTCTATGTATCAAGTAAATACTTGGAACAATGTGCCTCATATTACAGTGTGACGTTTTGGTATACCAGTTCTTGTGTTTGCAACAGAGGAAACGTCAGACGAAAAACCTTGGTATTATGATATCAAGTATTTTCTCCAGACTCAAGAATACTCGGTTGGCGCGACAAAAAAAGATAGAAATATTATGAGAAGGTTGGCGGGCAGCTTTTTCCTCAATGAATATGTGCTATACAAAAGAAATTATGACATGTTCTTGCTCAGATGCGTGGATAGACACGAAGCAGAAATGTTGATGCATGAAATCCATGAAGGTTCCTTTGGCACTCATGCCAATGGACATTAGATGGAAAAGAATATGCTTAAGGCAGGTTACTATTGGCTGGTGTTGTACCCCAAAATTTTCCCTCTCATTTTACTCAACATATGCTCATTAAGATCCTTAACTTGCTCAAGGATGCCCAAGAGTTGACCAGACAAACTCTCTCCTAAAGCAATGAACCTCAGACTAGGGTTTCCATTTTCATCAAGATGGATGAACTACAAAGGCCTCATATGATCTCCATAGTCCTAATATGTCCTCAAGACCCTCCATGTCAAATTTCAAGCCTAGCACAAGAAGTTTGCTCAGTCAAACTGCTCAGATGCTTGAGAATCGACTGTATTAGGTCAAAAGTCAACTGTGGCCCACATACAGTCAAACTTCAAGATTTTTGGTCAACATCAATGTTTTGAAGTGATATTCATCATTTGATCAAGGTTTGATCATGATTCCTCAAGGAATGCTCCTAATTCATCAAAACTCAAAAGTTGCTAAATTAGGGTTTCTCAGGAAAAGTCAACCAAACTTTGACGAAGCATAACTTTCTCATACTTTATCAGAAATTTCTCATCCAAAGCTCATTTTGAAGGGAATTCAATTTCCTACAACTCATCTTCATCCCTCAAGTTCAATAAATGCACTAATTAAAAGATATGGATTTCTACATTATAGGTCTTTTTAAAAAGTCAACAAAAACACATTTTGGGTCAAAGCTTATTACATGAACATGGAAGACTCAATTGAGATGAGACCAAAATGGTTATGTATGGAACATCCTAAGCTTTCGAAAAAGTCCAAGAACACCTCTCTAGGGTATAAATTGGAAGAGTTATGCATTGTCAAAGTTGACCATTTTTGGAAAATTGCCAAAAGTCAAATGTGCTCAAAAGTGCATTTTTTGTCAAATGGGCCTAGCATTTCAGGATTGTATCTTGTTAAGGACATGGTCCACGACCCAAATCAGCAGCCATATCTTATTTTCCCTATTTATTTATTTTATTTTGATTTTTATTTACTAAAAATCACATTAAATCAAATAAATAACAAAAAATATCAAATATTGTTTTGATGATGTGATTTTGATGAAAATCAAATCCAATTAAGATGGCCTAATCAGATCAAATCGAATCAAGGAAATTTGAGGCAAAAAAGGCATGATTTGGCCAAGTTTGGAATGAAAGAATATGGCTTAACGATCAAAGATTTTATCCATCAACTCCCAAGATTGGATCCAAAATTGTTAACCTAATTAGACTCAATACATATACTGAGGTTTGTTTGAACCCTAGGAGGAAGAGAGAGAGAGAGAGAGGCACAACTGCTCAAAAGATACCCTGTACACAAGCTTGAAATTCAAGGAAAAGTGATCATTGAATTTGGATTTTGAGGCAGATTCAAGAGGTTCTAAAGGTTGCAACGCATTCCTGGAGACACACTGAGAGTAATTGCATTGTTTTCAAGTGTCAAAACTCTCAGAATCACGACAAATCCGATCACGGTTTGCATTTTCTTTTCAAAACAATTACAATCATACATGCGTTACAAATACTTTTTGATCATGCATTCTTGTTTGTATGGATGTTTAGAACATGTTTGAATGGTTTAATTGACGTTTTGATGCATATACTGATGATTATCATGATTAGGGTTTAAGAAGTCGTTTTGGGGCTTCTCTATACAGGTAAAATTAGGCCAAGAAAATAATGTCATGATACTCGTGAGATCAAGACGAGTTGATTGGTGAATTTAAAATTAATTTATCATGCGTTGCATGGATTTTTGAAGTTTGCAGGTTTATGGCTATGGAGCTTTATCTGTAGGTATAGATCTGATACCTAAGACGGTGGACAGGGAAGAAGATGATTATTTGTCACCATCCCAGTAGCCAATTTGAATTCACGCGCGTTTTTCATCACCACTGACCATTATTCCAATATAATATATTTTGTCTATTCATATAAACAAAAGACAATATGGACAAGTGGTAAAGGGAAGTGTTTGCAAATGGGAAAACCTGGGTTTGATACCTAGGTCTGGAGTTTTTTCATTTTCTCATTGTTCATTGCAGATCCAGCGTACTTCCTTGCCTAACATCCATCATACACCCCACTAATCTAGCCAATGGATCGTTGCCAATACAGATCCAACGTTCAATCCAAGGAGAGACCATGGTGCACCTTCCAAGCGTGCCAACACAGAATCAAGCACAGGAGTGGGCCTGGCCATAATGGGCCTGGACAAAATTCAGAAAGCCACCCCCCTATTTGCTCATCATACAGGCCCAAGTCCTACTCTTTTTATTTTCAATTCTTTTTTCTTATTATTTGTTAATTATATCTTTTTTTAATAACACCAAAAAATCATATTTTTTATTTAATAAAAAAATCATAAAAAACATCAAAAATCTTTTTTTTTATAAAAAATATTTTATTGATTAATTAGTTTAATTAAATTAGGGTAATTTAATGTCTTTTTATTATAATTTAAAATAATTAGAATTAGGGCTAACTTTGTACATAACCTAGTTTTTTTCTTAAAAATAACATAAATATTTTCTCAAATTAGATTTTTAGGTCGTCTAATTATTTCTCGCATTTAATTTACCGCGCGCATTTAATTTTCCCTTTTTATTATTATTTGTAACTGCTCTGAGTTTGTAATAGATTTAAATAGGATTTTAATTCCGCATTTTATTTTCAGTCAAAATAATTATGTATCTGCCCAAAGCCATATAATAATTAGGACTCTAACTGCTCGCATTTTAATTTCCGCAAACTATAAACTGCTTAGATGTATGTATAGGATTGTATGGAAAGACGAATTGAAATTAAAACAGTAGAAAACCCTAATTGTGTAAAGATAAATAAACTGGAAAAAAACACACTTGCACATGCTCACTCCTAGGGTTTACCCCACTCCGGTTGCCTTCGGTAAACGGTCATGAAGTATAGGGATTGTTAGTGGTCGTCCTCTAGTCCCAAAAGATCTAAAATGACCCATTCGGATGTTGCCTCGGAAAAAGATCTTTAAGGCTTTAGGATTATTACTAAAATTTTCCTAACATTGCTTTTGTGATCGTATTTGTCCCTTCAAACTCCAACGACGGTGCTATCTATTCCTTAATAATAGGATAGCGCTTTCTAAAGGAAAACGAACAGACTTTTTCGAGTAGGTAAATTAGCTCCTAGGTACTTGCTCAAACAAAACTTGTCACACAAACACTTTTCAAAACAACTTCGTCACACTCTTGAGGACTGATACAAGGGTTATCACGAAGTAAAACGTTTTCAAAACAAGCACGCACAAGCGTTTTTTTTTTAAAAAAGAGCAAAGTACCTAAGAGCCCATGGAAAACCAAGGATAGAAAGGGTGCTAACACCTTCCCTTTCGATAATCTACCCCCCGTACTCAGAAAATCTCGAAAAAGGTTTTTTCTGTTCTTTTTCCTTTTCCTTTGTTGGATGAAATAAAAGTCGGTGGCGACTCTTGCTTACCGCGACATTTGCGAACAAAAAACGCAAACCAGTATTAACAATCGGTTCTGCCACCGTATCATAGAACTGGAGACTCTACTGGGGACTTTAATAAGTGGGGTATACCTTAGGATCTAGGTCATCTAATTGCTTAACTTGGTTGTCTTGATTGCTTTATTTTTATGGGATTGTTAGGGTTACTATAGATCCTACACCCGGATCTGGGGAACACCTTTTAGGTAAGTAGAAATAAACTGTGAGGGTATTGTGCAGGGTATACCGACACGGTTGAAGCAGTAACTACGTTGATGTGGCACTTTGGTTGGTACCGGTAACCCTTGAGTCAATCAGGGAGAGTACGGGGCGGCCGCATGGTGTCGTGAAGCATCAACTGACCTTAGAACCTTTAATTGCACAACTTGGCTAGTAGGACGTAGCGAGGTGGCCGACCTTGGTGTATTCCCAAGGTCGACAGATACTCGATGCTACACTCATTGAGGTTTGACTCTTGATCTTTGTTTGGTTGCGAGTCAATCACTTATTGAACGAAGCTGGGAGAAAGATCAGTGATATTGAGATCCCTTAGAACCCGGTTACTATTTATAGGACAGGTTGAACTAATCCAACTTCAAGAGGGCATGACCTTAAAAATCATGTGTGCCTTAAACCTAAGGACTTGGTGTGACTTGCTTGTTGTTTGATATACCTGTGATTTTCTAACATAATCATGACATCATAAGCATGGCATATCATGGCTAACCATTTCAAGGATTTCCTATGGCTCATTTTTTCTTTGTTTTGTAGGACATCACATCCGCCCATAGGAATACTATACAGATCAACCTTACGAAAGTGTCTCTCCAACTAAAGGACCTGGCATTAAGGGTTCTTGAAAGTTCTCATTTCACTAAAAAGCATGGCCAGTTGCTCAATTTGGCCACTACAAAACCTGATGAAGAATTATTAAAAGTGTTGTTTCAGTTCTTCGATCATGTACACCATTGTTTCGCCTTCCCGGATTACCAGCTAGTACCTACTATGGAGGAATTTTCTCAGTTGTTAGGGGTACCTATTCTTGATCAGTTGCCTTTCAACGGTACGGAAGAACATCCAAAGCCTGATGAAATTGCTAGAGCTCTATCCTTACAACGATCTGACATAGTGACAAATTGGGAGACTAGAGGGAATGTCCAAGGAATTCCGGTTAAGTTTCTATTCGAGAAGGCCTGCCATTTTTGGGATACCCTAGATTTACAAGCTTTCGAAGAGGTGCTGGCACTTCTTGTTTACGGGACGGTACTTTTCCCTAATGCAGATCAACTCGTAGATGTGAACACTATAAAGGATTTTATGTCTCATAATCCAGTGCCTACATTATTCTGGGATATTCTACACTCTATGCATGCTCGCACTCTAAAGATAAGGGGGACCCTCATGTGTTGCACTCCTCTATTGGCTAGGTGGTTTATTTCACACCTACCCAGACCTGTTTTGAAGAACGAGCAGGGTTTGAAATGGTCTCGTAGGCTGATGTCCCTTAAGAATTCAGGCATTCATTGGTGTTCACGATTCTCAGGAGATATTACCATCATCGATTGCTGTGGTGAATTCCCTAATGTCCCTCTCTTAGGCATTAGGGGAGGAATCACTTACAACCCTTGTTTGGCACTGCGTCAGTTTTGTTATACGAGAAGAGATGGTCCTTACGACATGCTTATCCAAGGAATCGCCTTCAACTATGAGAATGATGCTCAGGGGTACCGCAAAAGGTTCATAAAAGCTTGGGGCATGGTGCATGAAATTGATAGCAAGACATTGGGGCACAAGAATTCCATTCCTCTTGAGCCTTAGCTCTGATGGGTACGAGCTCGCGCCCAAAGTATTATGATGCTTTACCCTGTTGTCCTACCAATAACTGTGGAACCGGTTATTAAAGGAGATAATACTTCCCTTGGTCATCATTCTGACATGCCAACTGATCATGAAGAGTTACAGAAGTCCTGGGTTTAACTCAAAGAGTAGCGGGACACGTTTGAAGCTCAGTTCTATGCCAGCGAGAAGAAAGTCCTGGAGCTCACTAGGCTAGTTCATGAAGAAAGGAACATAAACGCCTACATTGCACCAAAGAGGATGCGCTCCTGGGAGACCTAGTTTCTTTTTTTGCTTTAAGTTTTGTTTTGTTTTATTGTAAGCCTAAAAGGCATTCCTTGTAACAATTCGAACTTATTAATGCAATTAACGTGTGTTTCTTTTGGTTAAACAAATCTGAGCCTTTAAGAATCCTTGAAATCATTGCATACGCATCCCATTCATAGCATCGCATAAACAATTACCATTACAGGTTTCTCATCTTCTTTGCTGTTTATTTCAGCAAGAATATCTTCTGAACAAAGCATCAAGGATCTTCAGGCACAAAATGCCCAGTTCCAACAGATGTTCATAAATCTGGCAAAAGGGCAAGAGGATCTGAAGGCCCTCATCCTGAAGGAGAAAAAGAAAAAGAAGAAGGTTGCCGGTATTCTGAATATGGGTAGAAGGTTCAGGGGGCCGTTGAAGCATCAAGTCGATCTGACCTCTTCATCCAAAGAAGGGGAGAATCAAGAAGAAGAGACAAGGGAAAAGGACCCCAGTCCTGAAGTTTCTGACAATGACACAAATTACAATGATGAGCAGTATCCTCCTACTGAGGATAGATACAAGCAGTTGGAAGACCGTCTGAGTGCTATGGAAGTCCAGAGGATACCTAGGTTGGATTTCAAAGAATTGGGATTGGTGTCGGGAGTGGTCATCCCACAGAAGTTCAAGACTCCAATTTTTTCTAAGTATGATGGGGTGTCTTGCCCAAAGCTCCATATCCGTTCCTACGTCAGAAAGATCCAGCCCCACACCGCTGATAGAAATTTGTCGGTTCACTTCTTTCAAGACAGTCTATCAGGGACTCAGCTTGAATGGTTCTACCAACTAGAGAGAGCCAATGTCCGAAATTGGGAAGATCTGGCTGCTGCTTTTTATAAGCAGTATCAATACAACACCGACCTTGCTCCTACTCGTACTCAACTCCAGAGTATGTCCATGGGTGCAAGTGAAGGCTTGAAGGACTATGCACAGAAGTGGAGAGACTTGGCTGGAAGAGTTCACCCCCCATTGTCTGACAGGGAGTTGGTCGATATGTTTCTAGGGACGCTATCTAGTCCATTCTTTAATCATTTGATCGGCATCTCGTAAGCTGGTTTCACCGAGCTGATCCTAACCGGAGAGAGAGTAGAAGCTGGGATTCAGAGCGGTAAAATACAGAAGGATGCCTCTTTAAGTTCGGTAAAAAATCCTTTTACTGGTAAGAAGGAAGCCAGTGCCATCTATAGTCCGAGAGGCCAAAGCAGAGCTGAACACCGTCAGACAGTAAGTGCTGTAATGATACCTAGGCCTGTAGTTGCTCTACAACGCAACAATCAACAAAGGGCAAAAAGACCACAACGGAAGTTTACCCGGATCAACATGACGTTGGCTGAAGTTCTACCCCATCTGCTGAGATCCAACTTGGCAACCTTGAAAGAGGCTCCCAAGAATCCGAACACCACATCTCCCCGATATAACCCAAATGCTCGGTGCGCCTACCATTCTGAGAGTCCTGGCCACGACATCAATGACTGCTGGGCTCTGAGAAATAAGGTACAGGATCTGATCGAAGCCAAGGAGATTGAGTTTGATGCTCCGGAAAAGCTCAATGTCATAACTGCTCCCATGCCTAAGCACGGTCATGGAGTTAATGCTGTTAATACTGATCTGTTTGTGACCTTAGTAGATGAAGTTTCTACTCCTCTTATGACGGTTAAGAATAATTTGTTGTCAGCCAGTTTATTTCTGGGTTGTGGTGAAGGTTGCCACATGTTTTCATTTATGCCTTCTGGTTGCCATTTGCTGAAGTCAGGTGTCCAGCGCCTGATGGATAGCCAAGAAATTTTGTTCAAGAAAACTTTGATTCCCGTTGTTCCATTTGAATACGTTGCTATTATAACCATTTCCTCCAGTCCTTCCAAGGTCTCCTCGAGAAGACCTGTTAGGATTACATCTGTTCCAAGAGTCTCTCCTCTAATAATCACCGTTCCTGGTCTTGTCCAGTATGCCTCGAACAAAGTTTTCCCCTGGAATTATGGTGTCGATGTATACTATCATGGCATCAAACAAGATCTGAAAAATTAAGAGGCTGATCCTAATGTCAGTAACATTGTCGGGACCAACAAGGTTACCCGAAGTGGAAGGGTTTTCTCTCCCGAGATTTCCCCGAAGACTGTCAATAAGCCTATTGTTCTTTCGTCTGCTACTCCTGTTGGTACATCAACTACTACTCCTGTGCTTACTCCAATTATCACTCCCGTCGTCGAGTCATCTAGGACCCGAGGCTAAGAAGTTATAGGTGAGCCTGCCCGGACGGAGGCACCTAGAAAAATTGTCGTGGAAGCCTCTAAGCAAGAGATAGAGGAAATACTGAAAATAATCAAAAAGAGCGACTACAGTATGGTCGAGAAGTTGGGGCAGACCCCCTCAAACATATCCAGGTTGTCCCTGCTTTTATGCTCTGAGGCCCATGTGAAGACTTTGATTGCATTCCTCAAGACTGTGCATGTGCCACAAGAGACCTCAGCTGATCAATTCAAAGATTGTGTGGCCAGCCTGACTGCTGACAATGGGCTGGGTTTTTCAGATACAGACTTGACACTGAAGAGGAGGAAGCATAATGATGCTCTACATGTCTCGATTGAATGCAGGGGCACCACTATGGCTCATGTGTTGGTAGATATTGGGTCTTCGCTGAATGTTCTGCCTAAGAAGGCATTGGATCGGTTGGACTGTGAGGGCTTGACCTTAAATCCTAGTAACATTGTGGTGAGGGCTTTTGATGGGTCGAAGATAATGGTGCATGGGTAAGTGGACATCCCCGTCAAAGAAGGTTCCCGGACTTTTGAGTCCACTTTCTATGTAATTGACATCCGACTGTCATACTCTTGTTTGTTGGGTCGTCCTTGGATCCATGAAGCTAGGGAAGTTACTTCTACACTGCACCAAATGCTTAAGTATCCAGTAAAAGGGAAGATTGTCACTATGCATGGTGAGGAGGAGTATATGGTGAGCCACCTCAATTCCTTCATGTACGTAGAGATGGATGGGGAATTCATAGAGACTCCTTGCCAGAACTTTGAAGAGGTTCCCCAGATCTTGGCATCGTCTGAAACTACTACCAACAAACCTCCTCTGAAGATGTCTTCTCTCAAAGACGCTAGATTAGTGGTTGAAGAAGGTGGGTATACCAATTGGGGAAAACTCCATGATTTTACTCACAAAACTGGCAAGTTTGGTTTGGGCTTTACTTCAGGAGCTTAATGGGTTGTTCGACGCGCTCGGGCTGGAGGACCTCCCCTACGCATCAGCAATTGGGGAATTAATGCCATTGAAGACAGCGAGGAAGAGTCAGAAATTGATAGCTGGATCTACCCAACTACCAACGGTGGACCGAGTAACTGGACGGCTAGGGACTTTATACCAGTTTCTTTTATTCCGCAGTAATTGTCTTACTTGTTTTGAGATTTATAATAAACACTTTAAACTCTACAGCTTTGTGTCTTTCCTGAGGCACATTGGCTTTGTTTGTGAGGGATATTATTTGTCATTTCATATATCATCAATAAAACATTGGACGTTCCTTGTATACAAATTTTGCGCTCTTTGTTTTTTCTTTTCTGTTTTCACTTTATCAAAACAGCTATGTTCTTACACACACTCACATATCATACTGCAGATCCATATCCACTATGGATCCCATTGATAACAGCTCTGCTACTGTCTGTTATGACTTTGTTGATATGACTGACTTTGGGATCAGCTTGGTATCTTGCACAAACTCCAACTGCAAAAGCAATGTCAGGTCTGCTGGCTGTTAAGTACAGCAGACTTCCTATCATGCTTCTGTACAGGCTTTGGTCCACCTTAACCCCACTTGAATCTTTGGATAGCTTTAAATGAGTAGGAGCAGGAGTCCTTTTGTGACTTGCATTCTCCATACCAAACTTCTTGAAAATGTTCTTTGCATACTTGCTTTGAGATAGAAAAATTGAGTCTTCCATCTGTGTGACTTGCAGTCCAAGAAAGTAGGTCAATTCTCCCATGAGGCTCATTTCGAATTCAGCCTGCATTTGGTCAGCAAAATGTTTAACCATTCTATCTGACATTCCCCCAAACACTATGTCATCAACATATATTTGGGCTACCATTAATTTCCCTCCTTCATTTTTGACAAAGAGGGTTTTATCCAAGCCTCCTTTTCTGTATCCTTTGTCTGAGAGAAATTTTGTTAACCTGTCATACCATGCTCTAGGAGCTTGTTTCAGGCCATATAAAGCTTTCCTCAATTTGTAGACATGATCAGGGTGGTTTGGATCCACAAAACCTTTAGGCTGTTCCACATAAACTTCCTCATTTAAGTACCCATTTAGGAAGGCACTTTTTACATCCATTTGAAATAACTTGAACTTTAGGAGACAAGCAATTCCCAATAGGAGTCTGATAGATTCCAGTCTGGCTACAGGGGCAAAGGTCTCATCAAAATCAACCCCTTCAACTTGAGTGTATCCTTGGGCAATAAGTCTTGCCTTATTCCTGGTGACAACTCCTTCAGCATCTGATTTGTTCTTGTATATCCATTTTGTGCCAATGATGTTTGTTCCCTCTGGTCTAGGAACTAACTCCCAAACTTCATGTTGCTTAAATTGGTTCAATTCATCTTGCATTGCACCAATCCAGTATTCATCAGTTAAAGCCTCCTTAACATTTCTTGGTTCAATTTTAGACACAAAGCAAGAGTTTGAGATGATTTCTCTAGATCTTGTAATGACTCCACTGTTAGGATCTCCTATGATGAGTTCTTTAGGATGATCTTTCTGAATTCTGATGGAAGGGATTTTGCTAGCTTCCTTGGATTCAGAGTCTGCTGCAGTGGAGTTAGGTAGGTCATTCTGTTGAGTTGGAGTCTCAAAGAATGTCTCAACATTACAAGGGACATCTGTTTCCTCATGATAATCATCAACTATGACATTTATTGATTCCATCATGACTTTGGTCCTGGAATTGAATACCCTATAAGCTCTGCTGTTGGTGGAGTATCCTAGAAATATTCCTTCATCACTTTTAGGGTCCAACTTTCTCCTTTGTTCACGATCTGCCAGAATATAGCATTTGCTACCAAATATATGGAAGTACTTCACAATTGGCTTTCTTCCTTTCCAGAGTTCATAAATGGTGGATGAGGTTCCCTTTCTCAAAGTGACTCTGTTATGGACATAACAGGCTGTATTCATAGCTTCAGCCCAAAAATGAATAGGAAGTCTTTTGGCATGTATCATTGCTCTGGCTGATTCCTGTATGGTCCTATTTTTCCTTTCTACAACTCCATTTTGTTGAGGAGTTATAGGAGAAGATAATTCATGACTAATTCCTTCTGAGGAACAGAACTCATTAAACTTATTGTTTCCAAATTCCTTGCCATGATCACTTCTGATTCTGACTATACACCCTTCTTTTTCTCTTTGAATTCTTTTGCACAGTTCTTTAAAAACTTCAAATACATCAGATTTTTCCCTAATGAAGTTAATCCAGGTGAATCTGGAAAAATCATCCACAACAACATAGGCATATCTTTTTCCACCAAGACTTTCCACCTGCATTGGTCCCATCAGATCCATATGTAGAAGTTCTAGAACCTTAGAGGTGGTCAGATGTCTTGACTTTGGATGTGACATCCTAGTCTGCTTACCAACCTGACATTCACCACAAACTCTTCCTTCATCAATTTGCAGTCTTGGAATCCCTCTGACTGCCTCCATGGATATAATCCTTTTCATTCCTCTTAGATGAAGATGGCCAAGTTTTTGGTGCCACAGTTTCACCTCTTTTTCTTCTTTGGCAATAGAACACACAGTGGAGTAATTAGTGTTCTCAGGCTCCCATAAGTAACATTTGTCTTTAGATCTGACTCCTTTCATTACAACTTCTTGTTTCTCATTAGTTACAAGACATTCAGATTTTTAGAAGTTGACCTTGAATCCTAGATTGCATAATTGACTGATACTAATGAGATTAGCAGTCAGGCCTTTTACCAATAATACTTCATTTAGATTTGGAACTCCAGGGCAGTCCAAGTTACCAACTCCTTTGATTTCTCCTCTAGCACCATCTCCAAAGGTCACAAAACTAGTGGTGTGAGGTTTAACATTATTGAGAAGGTTCTTAATTCCAGTCATGTGCTTAGAACACCCACTGTCAAAGTACCAGTCTTCCTTTGCAGAGACTCTAAGAGAAGTGTGGGCTATCAGGGTAGTAGCCTTTTTCTTCCACTGTGGAGTATGTGGTACCTTGTTAGACTTAGGTTTGACACCTGGGTTCTGATTAGGGTATCCATACAATCTGAAGCAGAATGGCTTTATGTGACCAAACCTCCCACAATGATGACATCTCCATCTTTGGTACTTTTTCTTCATATTTCTCTGTTCCCGATGTTGAGTGCTATGTTATGACATCTGCTTTGACATTTGTTTATCAGGCCTGATATTCTTGTCTGCACCGGATTTCTTTGCTGCCACAAATCCTAGACCAGACTTGTTTCCCACATTTTGTCCAACCTGAAGGATTTCTTCCAATTTGTCAGTTCCATTTGTCAGCATCTTGACAGATTTGGTCATCTGGTTCAGTTTTGAGTTCAGCATTTGAACTTCCCCTTCTAGATGACTTATACTTTCAATGTCTGCCCTTTTCTCAGCCTCCAACTTTATTATGAGTTTTGTTTGTCTCTCATTTTGCTGATAGACTTCAGCACTTCTGATACATAATTTCTTGTAGGTATCAGCCTGTTCTTCAAATGTCACTTCCTCATCACTAGTGTCACTTTCAGAGGAACAAACACCAGTTAGAGCAGTAACTAGTTTGGCAGATTCTTC
Source organism: Vicia faba (assembly GCA_948472305.1). Taxonomy (NCBI): domain Eukaryota; kingdom Viridiplantae; phylum Streptophyta; class Magnoliopsida; order Fabales; family Fabaceae; genus Vicia; species Vicia faba. The sequence goes on from OX451740.1 coordinate 1,268,100,237, forward strand.
TTCAGAATTACTTTCTGAATCACAGTCAGACCAGGTAACAGACATTCCTTTCTTTTGTTTCTTAAGAAAGGTAGGACATTCAGCTCGAATGTGCCCATATCCTTCACATCCATGGCATTAAATTCCTCTGCTTTGATTTCCCTTCTCTTCAGACTTTGGTCTTCTGCTGGAGTCATAAGATCTGTTAATGTCAGAAGGAATGTTCTTAACATTTGACCTTGACTTTGGATCCATTCTCTTGATGAGTTTGTTGAATTGTCTTCCAAGCATGGCTATAGCTTCTGAAATATTTTCTTCTTCATCCTCCTTGTTTTCATCTTCAGTGTTGGATATAAGTGCTATGCTCTTGTTTTTCTTGTCAACATTGTCACTGATCCCCATCTCAAAAGTCTGAAGAGACCCAATGAGTTCATCCACCTTCAACTTGCTGATATCATGGGCTTCCTCTATAGCAGTTACCTTCATTGCAAATCTTTTAGGCAAGGATCTGAGAATCTTCCTCACCAGTTTTTCTTGTGACATCTTTTCTCCCAATGCTCCTGAGGTGTTGGCAATCTCCAAGATGTTCATGTGAAACTCATGAATGGTTTCATCTTCCATCATCCTTAGGTTCTCAAATTTGGTAGTCAGCATCTGAAGCCTTGACATTTTTACTTTGGATGTGCCCTCATGGGTAGTTTTGAGAGTGTCCCAAACTTCCTTGGCCAGTTCACATTGATGTACTAGTCTGAATATGTTTCTATCAATTCCATTGAACAAGGCATTTAATGCTTTGGAATTACCCAGGGCTAACTCATCTTCTTCTTTGCTCCATTCTTCCTCAGGTTTCAGACTGATTGTCCCATCTTTCTCAGTTATGGTGGGATGGTTCCATCCTTTGTCAGCAGCTCTCCAAGCCTTTTTATCCAGTGATTTTAAGAAGGCAATCATGCGAGGTTTCCAGTAGTCATAATTTGATCCATCCAGAATGGGTGGTCTGTTTCCAAAAACTCCTTCTTTGTCCATAGCGCCAGAAAGTGATATCCCTATATCTCACCCAGTAAGACAGGCAGGGTGCCTGCTCTGATGCCAATTGAAATTCTGGCAGCAGATACTCAATGTCACAGTGAATGTTATGACACCGTATCTGACTTTCTATAAGACAGTAAATAAAAAAAAACAGTAAAGAACACAGTCAATTGTTTACCCAGTTCAGTGTGAAACAACACCTACTCTGGGGGCTACCAAGCCAGGGAGGAAATCCACTATAAGAGATATTAATTCAGGAATAAACCAACCAGTTTATCTCCTTCACTTAAGACCTACCCAATGCAACTTCAATCTAAGTTCAACTTAAACCTGAGTTCCTACTCACTCCCCCTCAATCACAGCAGTGATACTAAACAATTGACTAATGAATTAATGAAGACACTCTTCAGAACATACACTTGATTATGCTTCACAGCTTTCAATCAAGTAACACAACCACTCGTGCTTCAAAGCTTTGAGTGATACAAAAACCTAACTTGACCTTGCTTCAAAGCTTTAGTCAAGTGACACAAAACACTCTTGCTTTAAAGCTTTGAGTGATACACAACCCTTACAATCAAAACCTACTCCAAGTCACTTATCACAATGATACTTGCTTGGATTATAGCAGTTAAAACTATACAACCCCTAATTGATCTTCTGTCAAAGAGTTAATTTCCAATCAGCTTTCCTGTTGAATATATATGCAGTTGTTTCTTCAGTTAGGGCTTCCACGAAAAGCTAGGGTTAATTAGGGTTAACCTCAAGACTTGGTCACAAGACTTTATCAACCAGATTAGGGTTGAGCTAGGTTAACCTAAAGTCCACGTGAGATTCTGTTCTGGAATGTATGAACCAAATTCCTGAAAAATCTCAGAATAAACCAAACTGCATAACTGTTAGATCAGTACAGGATGTCTTAACATTTGTTATGACAACATAAATCCTGTTTACTGATTTTGGTAGAAATTAATAAATGTGATCATTGCAAAATGCTCAAATACACACTCATAAATAGCATCTACTGTATGCCATTCTTTTTCTGCATAAAGAACCTAATAACCCAGAATGTTATGACATTAGTCATGACATTCACACACCTGGTTTTACCAAAAATACATGCCAATAACTAAACACTTACAAACTCCCCCTTTGGAAATTTTTTGGCTAAAACCCCTAAGCAATCAGAGAATAGAGAGCAGCAGAATGAATATGTCTGCAGAAAAAAAATAATGTCTACCAAGTAATTAACACAAAATATCTCCCCCTCTTTAGCTACAAATAGGCCAAAGATACATGTACTTATGTGTTATACAGTCATCCAGAGTGAGTAATAAAAACAACAAAAAAAACTGAAATCACTTGCAGCAACAGGTACCAGCAACAAGCTTGACAACTCCACCAAACTTCAAGCACTGTCATCTTCAGAGGAGGCACTTTCTTCAGCATTGAGCTGATCTTCAACAGCATCCTCTTCCCTTCTTTGTCCTTCAGTCTCCTCCTGTTCTAATCTGGCAATTAGGTTCTCAAGAGTCCTTTTCCTTATCTCCAGCTCTTTGCAGGTTTCCTTCAGCACATCTGTGATCGGTGGATCTGGAACTGACTGTTTAACGCTGGTTCGCGAAATGTCGCGGAAGCAAGAGTCGCCACCGTCTTTTATTTTCTCCAACATGGACAGGACAAAAGCACAGCAAAATTCCTTATGAGATTGTCTCTCGGTTCGGGAGGTAGATTTATAGAAAGGGAAGGTGTTAGCACCCTTTCTATCCATGGTTATCCATGGGCTCTTAGATACTTGCTCATTGTGTTTTCAAAAGTGTTTGCTTTTCAATTGTGAGTGGGTTTGAAAAAGTTTCGTTTAAAGATTTCAGATCGACTCTTGTATCAGTCCTCAAGAGTGTTTGAAAAATTGTTTTGAAAGCTTTTTGAAAAGTGTTAGTGTGAAAAGAGTTTTTGATTTGTTTTTGAAATAGAGCAAGTATCTACGAGTCATCTACCTACCCTAAGGAATTAGGCTGTGTAAATGTCCTTAAGATAGTGCCATCCCACCATTGAGAGGTAGGTAGCACCACCATTGGAGGTGTTCGGGTCAATTCGTGTTTAGGGACAGTGTGGTCACCAGAGCAACAGTAGGACACCTTAGAAGCTACCCTTATGCCATTGATCCTTTTTAATTCCGAGGCAACCATTTCGAGGCAACTGGATCATGTCATAGACATAAGGACTTACTAAAATGTCCTATAGTCGACGACCACGTTTCGAGGGCAAGGCAACAGTGAGGCGTACCCTAAGAGTGGTGTGTGAATTTGTGTGTTATTTTCATGTTGATATTTATCTTGTACATGCATCATGGTGATCTACGCTTGTTTTTATTTTAGGCCATATATTCTTTCATGCAAAGTTTAGCAGTTTAAAAGTGCGGAAATTTAAATGCGGAAAGTAAAATCCTACGCTATTACAAGGCGCGGGTCTATACATCGCCAAATTAACAAAGACCCGTTTTTAATAAAAATGCGGAAAGTAAATAATTTCCTAATTACTATTACAAGGCTTGAACAGTTACATAATATTTACAAGAAAAATAAGAATAAATGCGCGAAAAGAATAGAAAATAGAACGTTCAAGGGCGTTGGACCCTTTTGGAATTAAATTGAATGAAAAGTTAATTAATTATTAAATTAAAGAAAAGAAATGTTTTTTTTGATGGTTTTTGTATTTATGAAATAAAGAAAATTAAAATTCAAGAGAAACCCTAATTCTAAGTTGTTTTTAATTATTAAAGAAAAATATTAAAGTTTAACCTAATTTACTAAATATTTAATGTACATGTTTATTTACAAAATAAATTAGTAATTAATAATAATGATAATAAGAAAAAATTATTTATTAAGAAAAGTGATAAAAAGTTAAAAAACCTAATTTCTACATATTTTAATTTATTGAGAAAAAGCTTAAAGTTTTAAAACCTAATTTACTAAACTAATTATTAAAGTTTATTTACAAAATAAATTAATAGTGAAATAATAATAATTAAATATATTTTAGTTTCTGATTTTTTATCTTATGAAAATTAATTTATGAATTTAAAGAAAACAATTGAAAACAATTAAAAGAATAAAAAGGAAAATCAAATAAAAAAATAAAAATGTGCAAACCATGGGGGGTATTCAGACCCAAAGGGAGGTTTTTTGTGAGAAATCTGGCCCATTAGACAAAAAGCCTTGTTTGACTTTTTGGCATCACGTGCGTGTTCATTGACTCCTGAGTACCGTGGTCTGCATTCTTTGGCCATTGGATTGGGTTTCATGGCCATTTGTGTTCTGGCTGTTGGCCATTTGTGTTCTGGCCTCAACGTTCCTTAATCTTCTCAGGATGTCTGTCTCGCCATGTATTGGTGTCATGCATAAGTTGTTCTTTTTTGGCCATTTGGCTTTTGGCCATTTGTGTTCTGGCCTCAACGTTCCTTAATGAACCTGCATGGGATCCTGTCTAAATCTGCAGTGTTGAATCTCACGAACACATTAAATAAAATCATAAAATGCAAATAAAGTCAATATATGAAGAAATTTAATGTTTAGGCACAATATGGCATGTATGAATGATTATACCCTTTTGATCATGGAGATCAAATCAATCTTACCCTTACTGGAAAATTAGTGACCTGAATGCTTTTATGCCTTACTGGAAAATTAGGATCATGGAGATCAAGCCAACCTTATCCTTACTGAAGAAGTAGTGAGGTGTTGGTTTGTAACTGTGATGGCTTGTTTGTAGTGAGAGAGGGATTTGTAATAAGGATTTCAAGGTTTTAGGGTTCTTGAAAAAATTTGATATTCTAACAGTGTTGTGGCAAGGTTTTTTCTCTCCTTTTTTCTCCTCGATTTGTGTGAAAAGAAGGTGATTATATAATGGAAATTAGGGTAAAGAAAATGGGCTTTGAATGTGCAATTGGGCCTCCAATGTTCACTTGAGTTCGCCACTTTCTAGGCTAAATTGCAGGGACTTAAGTGCAATTTTTGAAGTTGAAATGTGAAAACAAAATGTATCCCACATCAAGAACTAACTCCTGTCCGAAAATCGGCTCAATCGGATAAACGGTGAATTAGTTATGAATTTTTGAAGTTTCAGCTCAGACAAACTTATTTTGGGCTCCAATGTCGACTCTGATACGTTCTTCAATAAAAAATGGTATTGATCGGAGCATAATCCGGTCTCGACTTTTGAAGCAAAGTTGTAGATCTATGAGTCAGTGACCTTGTGTAAAAATATGAGCCCAATCCGATAAAAATTGACCGAGTTATGAATTTTCGAAGTTTCGGCCCAGATGAAATAATATTCAGCATTCAGGATTTTCGGCGTGTCACACACTCTGAGGAAAAAACGAAGGCCTTTTGAATACAGTTTGAACTCAATACCTTCTTTGAAAATGTAGTCACCTCAATTTGTGAAATTTTGGCGCCGGCACCAGCTCGATACGATGAAAAACGACCAAGTTATGATTTTCTGAACATGACGCAAATAAACTTCTGTCACAAATTTTCTGTGCAAAAATACTTGATAAATCCACATTTTTGAAGACCTTCTGATCGAAATTGGCTTCCATCCGTGAGAGATGAAAACGTAGATAATGTCAAGACAGAATTTTGGCCACCGGAACGGGTTCAATACGAGCCACGATCTTCAAGTTATGAATTTTTTAGCGCGTAAAAACTGCACTTTCAGCACACTTTTTCACCATATCGAGAAAACTCACACATTCGGATACCTTCTTTAAAGAATTGACTCTTGAGCCGAACCTGATTTTGAGAATACGTTATCAGAGATATATTGGCGAAAGAATACCTGAATATGACGCGCCGGGTTGGACTTGTGAATTTTTCTTGAAATATTTTGAGAAATATGGGAGGGCAAATTTTGGGGTACAACAGTTGCCCCTGTTCAATCTTCTTAAACTTGAGGATGTAGATTGGCTTGCGTGCCTTTCGTGATCCGAAGGTGGAAGATGATTGAACACTAGAGTGCCCAGAAATTTGCACTCACATAGTAGAGTATCAGCAGTGTAATGACGGGAATGGGCTTACAGATGCCATTTGGAGACTGATGGATAGGAGGATGGGCTTATAGATGCCATCTAGAGATGTAACAGAACCTTGTCGGGAATGGTCTTATGGATGCCATTTGGAGACTGTTGGTATATGGATGGGCTTATAGATGCCATCTAGGTGTCGACCGCGTAAGAGATTCCTTAGCAAGAACTTGCGTACCTGAAAAAGAAAATAATTACCTGGCCTGTTACAGGAGTTGATCTTCAAACTCTTTATGTAGATGTGCCCTGGCAGGATACATGAATCGAGTCTGGTAATGTTAGTCGTCAACAGATACACCCTGGCGAGATACAAGAATCGGATCTTTGAACTCTTCAGACGTGCCCTGGCCGGATACAGGAATCGAGTCTGGAATTCAGAAAGGTTGGTGAGTTGTCTCTACTGACAGGTTATTTCCATGGACGGGTGGTCTTTATCGACGAGTGTCTATAACGACGAGTGTATATAATGACGAGTGTCTATAATGACGAGTGTCTATAACGACGAGTGTCTATAACAACGAGTGTCTATAACGACGAGTGTCTATAACGACGAGTGTCTATAACGACGAGTGTCTATAACGACGAGTGTCTATAACGACGAGTGTCTATAACGACGAGTGTCTATAACGACGAGTGTCTATAACGACGAGTGTCTATAACGACGGGTGTCTATAACGACGGGTGTCTATAACGATGGGTGTCTATAACGACGGGTGTCTATAACGACGGGTGTCTATAACGACGGGTGTCTATAACGACGGGTGTCTATAACGACGAGTGTCTATAACGACGAGTGTCTATAACGACGAGTGTCTATAACGACGAGTGTCTATAACGACGGGTTGTATCAGAGAAATCTTTAGGCATTGATTTAACTGGATTTGTATTCTTTGACTGGGTTGGTCTCTTTTGACTGTATTCGTCTACATAGCTGATCATTTAACTGTATCCTTTCTGAAAGGTAAAGGTCAGTCATATGCAATGCATGATATGAATCAAGCAACGATGTTCTCAACACATGAGATTGTATGATATGATGCGTATATGCATGTATCATGATGTATAACAATGTGATGTTATGAATGTATCTTCGTCTGGGAAAATAGATCCTTGACGGATGCCGAGAAGTCAAATCCTGGGCTGATGTTGAAGAGTGAGATTCTTCGTTTCCGTTGGGGATGATGATTGCAAGAATACCGGTAGGAGAAGATGACTCCGTTGGGGAATAAACTTGGCGAATAGATTACTCTGCGGGGAAAGAGAGGTACTTTGCTGAGGTTGATGAGGATAACTCCGCTGGGGATACCGTTGTTGTGCTCTGTTGGAAGTTTTGATGAACTCCGCTGGGGAATAAGAAGAACTTTGCCGAGGACGATCTTTCCATGGCTTTTAGCTGAGGATAATCCAGTTATAAGCTCTGGTGGAGAAATAACCTTTGAATAAAACCGGGGAGACGCGTTCGCTCTGCAGGTAGTGAAGGTATCTTGGTCGTATTCTTCAGCTGAACTTACCTTGGCACCTCGGTGGACAGGGCAACCGGATCATTTAGACAACTCATTACTGCCCCAGTTTCTGTTGGAGAAGAAGGTACCTGTGAAGGTGTTTGATGACTGTCGTTTGACAAATCTTCTTCAGGTAGGCAAGTGACGAGATACCGGGACATAGTCGTACGCTTTGATCCCTATTTTTTTCCTGGACCGCCCTTTCGGGTTTTCAGTCCACCAGGATACCCATTTTTGCCCAAGACGCCTTTTCAGGTTTTCGACTTGCCGGGTGTACATATTTTTTTCATTTCATCCCTTATTTTTGCCCGAACCCTTTTGGTTCGCCGGGAAGCCCTTATTTTTGCCTAGGTGTGTCAACCTAGCGGGTCTTTGATTTTGCGTAGTATTTTTTCGACTATGTCCACGTTCTCAGAATGTAGGGAGGTGCCCCTGTTGTTGTGTTGCCATGCCACCAGAAGACCTTCGTTTGATCGTCCAATGCCCCAAGTGACTTAGACGGAGATTTGCCCCAGGCTATTTGGCATTTGAGAGATTCTCTGAATCTTGACTTAACTGCCCCAGATGACGGACAATGATCATGTCATGCCCCTTGTTTGGGAGTGCTTTTGTTCATCCGATATTTGTCGTGCGAGCTTCTATGCTGTTCAAACAAATAGTCGTATGCAAACAAAGTTATGTTAAAAATGCAAAGCTTATGTCTGTCTTGAAGTTTTTGAAAAATGCATTTTTCGGTAAAACCAGCAAATTTTGTAAAATGTGATGTCAACTCAATATTTTATAGCAAGCCTTAAGGAGTCAGGATACCTTTGGTAACAGTATGCTTTCGAACTAACCCATGCTTCAGCTAGGACTTTTAAGGGTTGTAGCGTGGCCTGGTTCATGGTTTAAGAACCAAAGGATAAAGGCTCAAATTATTTGTACCCACCCGTTCTTCGTGATGTTCTTCAAACCTAAGCTCAGTTGATCGTGCGTTAGACCTTGTTTGAGTCTTTGTCCTGATGTTCCAATGATGGTTCAGATATTGATGATTTATTCTGAATAGGCAGTCATTTTTTGTTTTTGTTGAGGGTTTGTATGACCTTTTTCTTTTTGATTTCGATATCCCTAAATTTTTCCTGAACTGTTTCTTTTGTGATTACAGTCAGCGGGATGCCCCAGTTTTGTAAGTCTCCTTCATAGGTTTTGACTTATTGGGTTTTTATTTTTTGAGATATAATGACTGCCTATCCTTATGATTATTCGGAATCATCATTGTCTTCTTTTTTTTTGTAAGGACCTCTTTGGTGCCATTTGTTATGCACTTGGATCAACTGAGAGAACTACCCTGCCCCAGGTTATGATAAAGGGTTTTAATTTTCGAAAAGAAAAACTCCTACTTCTTTGGCTCAGAGGGGTTGACGAGGGATTATCTTCCTTATAACTCCAGTGTTTAGGGATTGAAACAATGCATGTACCTCATCAGCGGGGTCTGTTCAAAAGCATACTGTAAGGATCGTGGTATCGTTTTCGTCATCCTCCCTCAAGAGGCTTAGAATTTTTAATAGAGAATTGATCATCACAAAAATATGAAAGCAGTTTGCATATAGTGGATACGAAATAATTACTTCAAAACAGACATGTGCAATGCATTAATGAAATAACAACGTTTGATATGAATAAATGTTTGAACAATCAAAAGAAAATTACAACTTGAACATTCGAATGAACAAAAGTCTTCTAGTCTCAAGGCTTGTCACTTCAAATGGTGAATCCGGTAGGGATGGTAGAAACATTCAGCCTGACCCACCTGGGTGAAATCCACTGCTCCTTCATTAATCAGGTCCTGGACTTTATTCTTCAGAGCCCAGCAGTCGGCAGTGTCATGTCCAGGACTATCAGAGTGGTATGCACATCTTCTGTCGGGATGATAGTTAGGAGCAGAGATGTTGGGGTTCCGGGGAGGAGCCCTTAGTGTAATCAGATTCAACTTCAACAGGTGTTGCAAGGCTTGAAACAGCGGTATGTTAAGCTGGGTGAATTGCCTCTTGGACCTGCTTGGCTTACTCTGATCAACCTGTTGCTCTGGGCGAGGTTGATGTTGGGCTTGTGAAGTGGTAGCAACTTGGAGGGGTCTGTTCTTCACCATACCAGACTCTTGTCCTCTTGGAAGCTGATCAATGACCTGGTCCCTGACTTGGGCTGGTTGCTTCCTGTTGTATATGTCTTGATGAAGTTGACTGATCATGGTCCTCAACTCTTCTTGCTCCCGATCTAAGCCTTGAATGAGAGCCATTTGCCCCAGCACCTGGGTTCTCATAGTATCTACCTCAGCTTGCAGACGTTTCAGCTGTTCGTCCTTGTCATCTTCTGGACTTTTCTGGGCCAAATTCCCCATGAGGAGTGTCCTTAATTCTTCCTGCCCCTTGGATAGGCTTAGAAAGATCTCCCTGAACTGAATCTCTTGAGCCTGAAGATCTTGGTTATCTTGTTGGGAAGCCATTGCTGAAATAAACAGCGGAGAAGGTAAGTGACATGTAAAAAGGGTACCTGTAATGCAATGATATGTATGTATGCATGCAATGTTTTCAAGGATCTCGCGGGGTAAACAAGAAATTTGTTAGAGCTGGGATCCGGTAGCTTGATTGAAGGAACTTCCTGTTGTTGAGAGTCCTTCTTCAAGAGTCAAGGCTCACCATATCGAGTGGGTCATAGCCCCTGACAACCTTGGCTAGAGGAAAATAAATCCCCTTTGCCCCTTGCTAGACCATTGGTTTATCATGACCTGCATCACAGACCCTCGAGATCCTTGAAATGGGTTAGTCCTTATGCAGGATGTATGCAATGGTATGATGGTATGATGTTATGCTATACGTGGAGTGATGTAAGTAAACCCTATTATGAGCCCAGATTAAGGACTGTAAACAAAACCTGCAAGAAACTCGTGTTGTTAGATAACAAGTGTACAAGTAGTCAAGTTTGAAGGCACACAAGTCACACAAGACAACCCTTAGAGTTTAGGCCAGCATGAAGTTTAGGTACTACCCTCTTTCAGTTTCGTTGGTTAAGACCTGTCCTATCAGAAGTAATCGGGTTCTAGAGGATCCCAATATCACTGACTACCCTCAATCGGTCATAACTCCAGCATCGCAATCTTTTCTTGCGGCCAGAACCATCACGAGAGTTTAGCCTCAATGGGCGTAGCATACTGCTACCGTTCTATTGGCCAAGTTGGGTCATTTAAGGTTCTAAGGTCGGTTGGTGCTTAACGACTCCTCAGAAGACCCATATTCTCCTCGTTGCGACACAAGGGATATCAGTACAGACCAAGGCGCCACACCAACGTAGCCACTGCTTCACCCATGTCGGTCTACGCCGGACAGGTCCCTCACAGCTTATGCTACCTAACAGGGTATCCCCAGATCCGGGTTAGGATCTATGTAACTCCGAAACAGCCCACAATAATAAAGCAAACAAGCACAACAATTGAAAACACAAGTGATCTTAGTCCCAAGGTACACCTCACTTTATAAAATGTCCCCAGCAGAGTCGCCAGTTCTGTGATCGGTGGATCTGGAACTGACTGTTTAACGCTGGTTTGCGAAATATCGCGGAAGCAAGAGTCGCCACCGTATTTTATTTTCTCCAACATGGACAGGACAAAAGCACAACAAAATTCCTTATGAGATTGTCTCTCAGTTCGGGAGGTAGATTTATAGAAAGGGAAGGTGTTAGAACCCTTTCTATCCATGGTTATCCATGGGCTCTTAGATACTTGCTCATTGTGTTTTCAAAAGTGTTTGTTTTTCAATTGTGAGTGGGTTTGAAAAAGTTTCGTTTAAAGATTTCAGATCGACTCTTGTATCAGTCCTCAAGAGTGTTTGAAAAATTGTTTTGAAAGCTTTTTGAAAAGTGTTAGTGTGAAAGGAGTTTTTGATTTGTTTTTGAAATAGAGCAAGTATCTACGAGTCATCTACCTACACTAAGGAATTAGGCTGTGTAAATGTCCTTAAGATAGTGCCATCCCACCATTGAGAGGTAGGTAGCACCACCATTGGAGGTGTTCGGGTCAATTCGTGTTTAGGGACAGTGTGGTCACCAGAGCAACAGTAGGACACCTTAGAAGCTACCCTTATGCCATTGATCCTTTTTAATTCTGAGGCAACCATTTCGAGGCAACTGGATCATGTCATGGACATAAGGACTTACTAAAACATCTTATACTCGACGACCACGTTTCGAGGGCAAGGCAACAGTGAGGCGTACCCTAAGAGTGGTGTGTGAATTTGTGTGTTATTTTCATGTTGATATTTATCTTGTACATGCATCATGGTGATCTACGCTTGTTTTTATTTTAGGCCATATATTCTTTCATGCAAAGTTTAGCAGTTTAAAAGTGCGGAAATTTAAATGCGGAAAGTAAAATCCTACGCTATTACAAGGCGCGGGTCTATACATCGCCAAATTAACAAAGACCCGTTTTTAATAAAAATGCGGAAAGTAAATAAATTCCTAATTACTATTACAAGGCTTGAACAGTTACATAATATTTACAAGAAAAATAAGAATAAATGCGCGAAAAGAATAGAAAATAGAACGTTCGAGGGCGTTGGACCCTTTTGGAATTAAATTGAATGAAAAGTTAATTAATTATTAAATTAAAGAAAAGAAATGTTTTTTTTATGGTTTTTGTATTTATGAAATAAAGAAAATTAAAATTCAAGAGAAACCCTAATTCTAAGTTGTTTTTAATTATTAAAGAAAAATATTAAAGTTTAACCTAATTTACTAAATATTTAATGTACATGTTTATTTACAAAATAAATTAGTAATTAATAATAATGATAATAAGAAAAAATTATTTATTAAGAAAAGTGATAAAAAGTTAAAAAACCTAATTTCTACATATTTTAATTTATTGAGAAAAAGATTAAAGTTTTAAAACCTAATTTACTAAACTAATTATTAAAGTTTGTTTACAAAATAAATTAATAGTGAAATAATAATAATTAAATATATTTTAGTTTCTGATTTTTTATCTTATGAAAATTAATTTATGAAATTAAAGAAAACAATTGAAAACAATTAAAAGAATAAAAAGGAAAATCAAATAAAAAAATAAAAATGTGCAAACCATGGGGGGTATTCAGACCCACAGGGAGGTGTTTTGTGAGAAATCTGGCCCATTAGACAAAAAGCCTTGCTTGACTTTCTGGCATCACGTGCGTGTTCATTGACTCCTGAGTACTGTGGTCTGCATTCTTTGGCCATTGGATTGGGTTTCATGGCCATTTGTGTTCTGGCTGTTGGCCATTTGTGTTCTGGCCTCAACGTTCCTTAATCTTCTCAGGATGTCTGTCTCGTCATGTATTGGTGTCATGCATAAGTTGTTCTTTTTTGGCCATTTGGCTTTTGGCCATTTGTGTTCTGGCCTCAACGTTCCTTAATGAACCTGCATGGGATCCTGTCTAAATCTGCAGTGCTGAATCTCACGAACACATTAAATAAAATCATAAAATGCAAATAAAGTCAATATATGAAGAAATTTAATGTTTAGGCACAATATGGCATGTATGAATGATTATACCCTTTTGATCATGGAGATCAAATCAATCTTACCCTTACTGGAAAATTAGTGACCTGAATGCTTTTATGTCTTACTGGAAAATTAGGATCATGGAGATCAAGCCAACCTTATCCTTACTGAAGAAGTAGTGAGGTGTTGGTTTGTAACTGTGATGGCTTGTTATCCTTACTGAAGAAGTAGTGAGGTGTTGGTTTGTGGGATTTGTAATAAGGATTTCAAGGTTTTAGGGTTCTTGAAAAAATTTGATATTCTAACAGTGTTGTGGCAAGGTTTTTTCTCTCCTTTTTTCTCCTCTCTCTTTCTCCTCGGTTTGTGTGAAAAGAAGGTGATTATATAATGGAAATTAGGGTAAAGAAAATGGGCTTTGAATGTGCAATTGGGCCTCCAATGTTCACTTGAGTTCGCCACTTTCCAGGCTAAATTGCAGGGACTTAAGTGCAATTTTTGAAGTTGAAATGTGAAAAAAAAATGTAGCCCACATCGAGAACTAACTCCTGTCCGAAAATCGGCTCAATCGGATAAACGGTGAATTAGTTATGAATTTTTGAAGTTTCAGCTCAGACAAACTTATTTTGGGCTCCAGTGTCGACTCTGACACGTTCTTCAATAAAAAACTGGTATTGATCGGAGCATAATCCGGTCTCGACTTTTGAAGCAAAGTTGTAGATCTATGAGTCAGTGACCTTGTGTAAAAATATGAGCCCAATCCGATAAAAATTGACCGAGTTATGAATTTTCGAAGTTTCGGCCCAGATGAAATAATATTCAGCATTCAGGATTTTCGGCGTGTCACACACTCTGAGCAAAAAACGAAGGCCTTTTGAATACCGTTTGAACTCAATACCTTCTTTGAAAATGTAGTCACCTCAATTTGTGAAATTTTGGCGCCGGCACCAGCTCGATACGATGAAAATCGACCAAGTTATGATTTTCTGAACATGACGCAAATAAACTTCTGTCACAAATTTTCTGTGCAAAAATATTTGATAAATCCACATTTTTGAAGACCTTCTGATCGAAATTGGCTTCCATCCGTGAGAGATGAAAACGTAGATAATGTCAAGACGGAATTTTGGCCACCGGAACGGGTTCAATACGAGCCACGATCTTCAAGTTATGAATTTTTTAGCACGTAAAAACTGCACTTTCAGCACACTTTTTCACCATATTTCTTCGAGAAAACTCACACATTCGGATACCTTCTTTAAATATTTGACTCTTGAGCCGAACCTGAATTTGAGAATACGTTATCAGAGATATCTTGGCGAAATAATACCTGAATATGACGCGCCGGGTTGGACTTGTGAATTTTTCTTGAAATATTTTGAGAAATATGGGAGGGCAAATTTTGGGGTACAACAACAGCTATAACATCAGATGTCTTGGACTGAGTTTTTACAGTTGATGTCTCAGCTGATGTCATGACAATATCAGGAACATGAGATCCCTGGAATAGCTTATAGTGCAACCCAAGAGCAGGGGCTCTTTTGCATACAGTATCTCTTTCCACTAGAATGTCAGGATACTGAGCAAGGACAATACCACATAGGAGGGAGGAAAAGGCAATAGGGCCTTTAACAGCATAGCTTCCAGCATGTTTTAAAGTTTGATCAAAGATATACCTGCCATAGTCAAATTCAGTCCTGGTTCCAACAGCATAAATGAATCTTCCCAATCCTGTGGAGATGGTTGATTTATGGTTGGTAGGAACCCAGTTGGCTGCACCAATCTTGTGCAGGATGGCAAATTTCATGCTTAGCTTGCTAGCATTCAGCTTGCCTTTTAAGGGCCAGCACTTGACTTGTCTTGCAGTGATGGTTTGGCATACTTCATTGTCAGTAACCTCTAGTTCAGGGCAAGCCTCATCTGGTCTTCCAAGGAATTTGTTAATTTCAGAGGGAGAGAAATTAACCTTTCTTCCTCTCACATAGACACATTTAAAGTCAGCTGACCTTCCATCAACACATTCATCAGACAAATTCACTATGAATTCTTTGACAAGATTTTCATAGCATTTGGTAAACTTTACCACAGTATTCATTAGCCCAGCAGCTTTGATTAGGTCCATGATCTCCTTACAATCCATGGCACCATTGTTCAGTTCTCTTTCCAAGGCTATTCTTTTCAAGCAAACATACTTCCATCTGTTGGCATTTTCAGGGTGGTGAAATGAAATGTTGTCAGTGGGGACTTCAGGAACTTTAGCCATTTTGCTGGAAGGGAGTTTCCTTCTGAGAGGAGTGTCTTCAGCATCAATTTCAAATTCTGATTCCTCATCAGAATCAGAAGGTTCAGGCTCTTTCCTTTTCTTTGCTATTGGTTGTCTCACAGGCTTTGAGAGACTCCCAGCATGTACTCGGGTTTTCACCTTCCCTTTGGACAGTCCAGTCTTCACAGTTTCTACACCCGTCTTGCCTTCAGACCTGGTTTTCTTGTGAGCAACATCAGCAGTCTTCTCTTTGGTCAGACATTTTGCAGTATCCTACTTGCCTTTTCTGTTCATCATTCTCCTAGCTATGCTAGGGTTGATATTTGCCATTAGGTCATTGTCTGAGTAGTCTTCATCCACATCAATAACGGGGGGTTCAACCTCCTTCTCTGAAGGGTTCTGGAGATCATTAAGATTATCAGATGATTTCTGAATGTTGTCATTCGGTGTCTCAACATTCTCAGAGACATCTGGATTTATGTCAACATTTGGACTTGCCGATTCTTGATTTAAAGGAACAGAAATGTCGGGCACAGAGTGGTTCTCACTCAGAATTCTTGTAACAAGCCTGGCTATTGCTTGATGAACATAAGCTGAGCCTTCCCTATTTGGAACAGAAGATGAAGGTTGAGAGGGATTACCGGATGAAGTAGCTTGAGACCTTCCTGCATGCCTTGTTCTCAGCTTTTTAACCTTAGAGGGGTTAGTTGCCATTACTCTAAGAGGAGTAATCTCCAGGACTTCAGAATCCATGCATGATGTGATTGCCCTAGAATCTCGATCAGAGGAAGCAGATGAAACAGTCGTCTTGGATGAGGATGATGTTTGAGACATTTTGATAGTCTTAGAAAACCAGTAGCAACGAGAGAGAAATCTTTGATTGAGAGAATGGGATTTGTTGCAGAACCGAGAGAGGAAGGAGGTAAATGAGTGTCTATTCAACTTCTTAATAATTTTGAAAGAAATGGGAAAACATATGATTAACCCAATCAAAATAGACTTAACAAACAAAACTCCTTCAACCCTTGTTTTAAGCAAAATTAATTGCTACAATTCCTCATGTTGGCAAATTCCCAACTTGCCCCTCAAATTTTCAAATTGATTTGCATCAAGTGCCTTGGTAAAAATGTCAGCCAGCTGTAGCTCAGTGGCAACATGTTCCAGTTTAATCGTCTTCTCCTCTACAAGATTTCTGATAAAGTGATGTCTAATGTCAATATGCTTGGTCCTGCTATGCTGAATAGGATTCTTGGAAATGTTGATTGCACTCAGATTGTCACAGTACAATGTCATAACATCTTGTGTGACATTATACTCAGTAAGCATCTGTTTCATCCAGATCATTTGAGAACAGCTACTACCAGCTGCAATGTATTCAGCTTCAGCAGTAGAGAGAGACACACAGTTCTGTTTCTTGCTGAACCAGGAGACCAGATTGTTTCCTAAGAAGAAACATCCTCCAGAGGTGCTTTTTCTATCATTAGCACTTCCATCCCAATCAGCATCACAGTAACCAGTCAAAGTTGGTTCACAACCATGAGAGTATAGCAAGCCATAGTTACAAGTTCCACTTACATACTTCAAGATTCTCTTCACTTGGTTGATATGACTGACTTTGGGATCAGCTTGGTATCTTGCACAAACTCCAACTGCAAAAGCAATGTCAGGTCTGCTGGCTGTTAAGTACAGCAGACTTCCTATCATGCTTCTGTACAGGCTTTGGTCCACCTTAACCCCACTTGAATCTTTGGATAGCTTTAAATGAGTAGGAGCAGGAGTCCTTTTGTGACTTGCATTCTCCATACCAAACTTCTTGACAATGTTCTTTGCATACTTGCTTTGAGATAGAAAAATTGAGTCTTCCATCTGTGTGACTTGCAGTTCAAGAAAGTAGGTCAATTCTCCCATGAGGCTCATTTCGAATTCAGCCTGCATTTGGTCGGCAAAATGTTTAACCATTCTATCTGACATTCCCCCAAACACTATGTCATCAACATATATTTGGGCTACCATTAATTTCCCTCCTTCATTTTTGACAAAGAGGGTTTTATCCAAGCCTCCTTTTCTGTATCCTTTGTCTGAGAGAAATTTTGTTAACCTGTCATACCATGCTCTAGGAGCTTGTTTCAGGCCATATAAAGCTTTCCTCAATTTGTAGACATGATCAGGGTGGTTTGGATCCACAAAACCTTTAGGCTGTTCCACATAAACTTCCTCATTTAAGTACCCATTTAGGAAGGCACTTTTTACATCCATTTGAAATAACTTGAACTTCAGGAGACAAGCAATTCCCAATAGGAGTCTGATAGATTCCAGTCTGGCTACAGGGGCAAAGGTCTCATCAAAATCAACCCCTTCAACTTGAGTGTATCCTTGGGCAACAAGTCTTGCCTTATTCCTGGTGACAACTCCTTCAGCATCTGATTTGTTCTTGTATATCCATTTTGTGCCAATGATGTTTGTTCCCTATGGTCTAGGAACTAACTCCCAAACTTCATGTTGCTTAAATTGGTTCAATTCATCTTGCATTGCACCAATCCAGTATTCATCAGTTAAAGCCTCCTTAACATTTCTTGGTTCAATTTTAGACACAAAGCAAGAGTTTGAGATGATTTCTCTAGATCTTGTAATGACTCCACTGTTAGGATCTCCTATGATGAGTTCTTTAGGATGATCTTTCTGAATTCTGATGGAAGGGATTTTGCTAGCTTCCTTGGATTCAGAGTCTGCTGCAGTGGAGTTAGGTAGGTCATTCTGTTGAGTTGGAGTCTCAAAGAATGTCTCAACATTACAAGGGACATCTGTTTCCTCATGATAATCATCAACTATGACATTTATTGATTCCATCATGACTTTGGTCCTGGAATTGAATACCCTATAAGCTCTGCTGTTGGTGGAGTATCCTAGAAATATTCCTTCATCACTTTTAGGGTCCAACTTTCTCCTTTGTTCACGATCTGCCAGAATATAGCATTTGCTACCAAATATATGGAAGTACTTCACAATTGGCTTTCTTCCTTTCCAGAGTTCATAAATGGTGGATGAGGTTCCCTTTTTCAAAGTCACTCTGTTATGGATATAACAGGCTGTATTCATAGCTTCAGCCCAAAAATGAATAGGAAGTCTTTTGGCATGTATCATTGCTCTGGCAGATTCCTGTATGGTCCTATTTTTCCTTTCTACAACTCCATTTTGTTGAGGAGTTATAGGAGAAGAGAATTCATGACTAATTCCTTCTGAGGAACAGAACTCATTAAACTTACTATTTTCAAATTCCTTGCCATGATCACTTCTGATTCTGACTATACACCCTTCTTTTTCTCTTTGAATTCTTTTGCACAGTTCTTTAAAAACTTCAAATACATCAGATTTTTCCCTAATGAAGTTAATCTAGGTGAATCTGGAAAAATCATCCACAACAACATAGGCATATCTTTTTCCACCAAGACTTTCCACCTGCATTGGTCCCATCAGATCCATATGTAGAAGTTCTAGAACCTTAGAGGTGGTCAGATGTCTTGACTTTGGATGTGACATCCTAGTCTGCTTACCAACCTGACATTCACCACAAACTCTTCCTTCATCAATTTGCAGTCTTGGAATCCCTCTGACTGCCTCCATGGATATAATCCTTTTCATTCCTCTTAGATGAAGATGGCCAAGTTTTTGGTGCCACAGTTTCACCTCTTTTTCTTCTTTGGCAATAGAACACACGGTGGAGTAATTAGTGTTCTCAGGCTCCCATAAGTAACATTTGTCTTTAGATCTGACTCCTTTCATTACAACTTCTTGTTTCTCATTAGTTACAAGACATTCAGATTTTGAGAAGTTGACCTTGAATCCTAGATCGCATAATTGACTGATACTAATGAGATTAGCAGTCAGGCCTTTTACCAATAATACTTCATTTAGATTTGGAACTCCAGGGCAGTCCAAGTTACCAACTCCTTTGATTTATCCTCTAGCACCATCTCCAAAGGTCACAAAACTAGTGGTGTGAGGTTTAACATTATTGAGAAGGTTCTTGATTCCAGTCATGTGCTTAGAACACCCACTGTCAAAGTACCAGTCTTCCTTTGCAGAGAATCTAAGAGAAGTGTGGGCTATCAGGGCAGTAGCCTTTTTCTTCCACTGTGGAGTATGTGGTACCTTGTTAGACTTAGGTTTGACACCTGGGTTCTGATTAGGGTATCCATACAATCTGAAGCAGAATGGCTTTATGTGACCAAACCTCCCACAATGATGACATCTCCATCTTTGGTACTTTTTCTTCATATTTCTCTATTCCCGATGTTGAGTGCTATGTTGTGACATCTGCTTTGACATTTGTTTATCAGGCCTGATCTTCTTGTCTGCACCGGATTTCTTTGCTGCCACAAATCCTAGACCAGACTTGTTTCCCACATTTTGTCCAACCTGAAGGATTTCTTCCAATTTTTCAGTTCCATTTGTCAGCATCTTGACAGATTTGGTCATCTGGTTCAGTTTTGAGTTCAACATTTGAACTTCCCCTTCTAGATGACTTATAGTTTCAATGTCTGCCCTTTTCTCAGCCTCCAACTTTATTATGAGTTTTGTTTGTCTCTCATTTTGCTGACAGACTTCAGCACTTCTGATACATAATTTCTTGTAGGTATCAGTCAGTTCTTCAAATGTCACTTCCTCATCACTAGTGTCACTTTCAAAGGAACAAACACCAGTTAGAGCAGTAACTAGTTTGGCAGATTCTTCTTCAGAATTACTTTCTGAATCACAGTCAGACCAGGTAACAGACATTCCTTTCTTTTGTTTCTTAAAAAAGGTAGGACATTCATCTCGAATGTGCCCATATCCTTCACATCCATGGCATTGAATTCCTCTGCTTTGATTTCCATTCTCTTCAGACTTTGGTCTTCTACTGGAGTCATAAGATCTGTTAATGTCAGAAGGAATGTTCTTAACATTTGACCTTGACTTTGGATCCATTCACTTGATGAGTTTGTTGAATTGTCTTCCAAGCATGGCTATAGCTTCTGAAATATTTTCTTCTTCATCCTCCTTGTTTTCATCTTCAGTGTTGGATATAAGTGCTATGCTCTTGTTTTTCTTGTTAACATTGTCATTGATCCCCATCTCAAAAGTCTGAAGAGACCCAATGAGTTCATCCACCTTCAACTTGCTGATATTCTGGGCTTCCTCTATAGCAGTTACCTTCATTGCAAATCTTTTAGGCAAGGATCTGAGAATCTTCCTCACCAGTTTTTCTTCTGACATCTTTTCTCCCAATGCTCCTGAGGTGTTGGCAATCTCCAAGATGTTCATGTGAAACTCATGAATTGTTTCATCTTCCATCATCCTTAGGTTCTCAAATTTGGTAGTCAGCATCTGAAGCCTTGACATTTTTACTTTGGATGTGCCCTCATGGGTAGTTTTGAGAGTGTCCCAAACTTCCTTGGCCAGTTCACATTGATGTACTAGTCTGAATATGTTTCTATCAATTCCATTGAACAAGGCATTTAATGCTTTGGAATTACCCAGGGCTAACTCATCTTCTTCTTTGCTCCATTCTTCCTCAGGTTTCAGACTGATTGTCCCATCTTTCTCAGTTATGGTGGGATGGTTCCATCCTTTGTCAGCAGCTCTCCAAGCCTTTTTGACCAGTGATTTTAAGAAGGCAATCATACGAGGTTTCCAGTAGTCATAATTTGATCCATCCAGAATGGGTGGTCTGTTTCCAAAAACTCCTTCTTTGTCCATAGCGCCAGAAAGTGATATCCCTAGATCTCACCCAGTAAGACAGGCAGGGTGCCTGCTCTGATGCCAATTGAAATTCTAGCAGCAGATACTCAATGTCACAGTGAATGTTATGACACCGTATCTGACTTTCTATAAGACAGTAAATAAAAAAAACAGTAAAGAACACAGTCAATTGTTTACCCAGTTCAGTGTGAAACAACACCTACTCTGGGGGCTACCAAGCCAGGGAGGAAATCCACTATAAGAGATATTAATTCAGGAATAAACCAACCAGTTTATCTCCTTCACTTAAGACCTACCCAATGCAACTTCAATCTAAGTTCAACTTAAACCTGAGTTCCTACTCACTCCCCCTCAATCACAGCAGTGATACTAAACAATTTACTAATGAATTAATGAAGACACTCTTCAGAACATACACTTGATTATGCTTCACAGCTTTCAATCAAGTAACACAACCACTCGTGCTTCAAAGCTTTGAGTGATACAAAAACCTAACTTGACCTTGCTTCAAAGCTTTAGTCAAGTGACACAAAACACTCTTGCTTTAAAGCTTTGAGTGATACACAACCCTTACAATCAAAACCTACTCCAAGTCACTTATCACAATGATACTTGCTTGGATTACAGCAGTTAAAACTATACAACCCCTAATTGATCTTCTGTCAAAGAGTTAATTTCCAATCAGCTTTCCTGTTGAATATATATGCAGCTGTTTCTTCAGTTAGGGCTTCCACGAAAAGCTAGGGTTAATTAGGGTTAACCTCAAGACTTGGTCACAAGACTTTATCAACCAGATTAGGGTTGAGCTAGGTTAACCTAAAGTCCACGTGAGATTCTGTTCTGGAATGTATGAACCAAATTCCTGAAAAATCTCAGAATAAACCAAACTGCATAACTGTTAGATCAGTACAGGATGTCTTAACATTTGTTATGACAACATAAATCCTGTTTACTGATTTTGGTAGAAATTAATAAATGTGATCATTGCAAAATGCTCAGATACACACTCATAAATAGCATCTACTGTATGCCATTCTTTTTCTGCATAAAGAACCTAATAACCCAGAATGTTATGACATTAGTCATGACATTCACACACCTGGTTTTACCAAAAATACATGCCAATAACTAAACACTTACAACTAATATTGTGGTCCATCGTCTGCCGACCAAAGAAGATTATCCTCCGGTTAAACAGAAGGTCCATTGTATGCATCCTGAAATGTCAGAGAAGATAAAGGCAGAAGTCATGAAGCAATTCGACGCAGGGTTCTTAGCTGTCACTTCTTATCCACAGTGGGTTGCTAATGTCGTTCTGGTACCTAAGAAGGAAGGTAAGGTACGAATGTGTATGGATTATAGAGATCTTAACAGGACAAGCCCCGAGGATGATTTCCCACTTCTTCACATTGATGTTCTGGTTGACAACACCGTGCAACACAAAATCTTCTCCATCATGGATGGTTTCTCTGGCTACAACCAGATCAAGATGGATCCTAAAGACATGGAGAAGACAACCTTCGTCACACAGTGGGGCACCTTCTGCTACAAGGTGATGCCTTTTGGGTTGAAGAATGTTGTGGCAACTTATTAGCGCGCCATGGTCGCTTTTTTCCATGATATGATTCATCACGAGATCGAAGTTTATGTTGATGACATGATAGCCAGGTCTCAAACTGAGGAAGAGCACCTTGATCATCTACAAAATTTGTTTGACAGATTGAAGATATACAAGCTGAGGTTGAATCCGAACAAGTGCACCTTCGGGGTAAGGTCTGGTAAACTCCTAGGCTTCATTGTCAGCGACAAAGGCATCCAAGTAGATCCTGCGAAGGTAAAGGCCATACAAGAAATGTCAGCTCCCCGTACAGAGAAGGAAGTTAGAGGTTTCTTGGGACGCTTGAATTATGTCTCCAGGTTCATTTCACATCTGACTGCTACTTGTGAGCCCATCTTCAAGCTTCTGAAGAAAGATCAAGTGGTAAAGTGGAATGACGAATGCCAGACAGCTTTCAAAAGAATCAAAGAATATCTATAAGAACCACCGATTCTGATGCCTCCGGTTGAAGGAAGACCTTTGATATTGTACTTAACAGTGCTATACAATTCAATGGGGTGTGTGCTGGGGCAGCATGACGAGTCTGGTCGAAAAAAGCACACAATACTACCTTAGCAAAAAGTTTACCGACCGTGAGACAAGATACTCACTGCTCGAGAAAACTTGCTACGGTTTGGAATAGGCTTCTCGCCGACTAAGACAGTATATTCTAACCCACACTACTTTGTTGATATCTAAGATGGATCCAATCAAATACATCTTCGAGAAACCCGCTCTCTCTGGAAGAATAGCAAGATGGAAGATGATCTTAACTGAGTACGATATACAATATACAACCAAGAAAGTAATCAAGGGGAGTGTATTGGCTTACCATTTGGCTCATCAGGCCGTGGATGACTACCAGTCCATGAATTTTGAGTTCCTAGATGAGAATATTATGCTAGTGATTGAGTACGAAGAACCTGGATCGGATGAAGGACCCAAAGAGGGATCCTGATGGACCATGGTTTTTAACGGAGCTTCAAACGCACTTGGTAACGGCATTGGTGCAGTAATCATATCTCCTGGGGGCTGTCATACTCCTTTCACCGCCCGACTATGTTTCAACTGCACTAACAACATGGCAGAGTATGAAGCTTGTATCATGGGTCTCAAGGCCACTATTGACCTCAGGATCAAGTTCTTGGACGTCTTTGGGGATTCAGCCTTGGTAATAAGTCAGATCAAAGGCGAATGGGATACGAAGCATCCAAATCTCATCCCATACAAAGAGTACGTGTTGACATTGCTCCCACACTTTAAGGAGGTAACTTTTGAACATTTCCCGCGAGAGGAGAACCAGTTAGCGGACGCACTAGCTACCATGTCTTCTATGTTCAGAGTCAGGTGGGACAATGAATCTCCCCAAATCACCATTGAGAGGTTGGATGAACCAACACACTGCTGTGAAATTGATATCGAAGAGGTGGCAGACAAACCCTGGTTTCACGAAGTCAAAAGGTATCTCGAGGCTCAGGAGTATCCCGAAGGGGCATTTGTCAATGATAAGAAGTTTCTGAGAAGGTTTGCTGCGAAGTTCTTCCTCAGTAATGGAATCCTCTACAAGCGAAATCATGACTCTACATTACCACAGTGTGTAGACAAGAGCTAAGCAGAGAGGATTATAACAGATCTACATGAAGGTACCTTCGGAACCCATTCCAGTGGACATATAATGACTAAGAAGATCCTACGGGAAGGATATTATTGGTCCACTATGGAAGCCGGTTGTTATCAGCACTCTCGAACTTGTCATAAGTGCCAAATCTATGTTGATAAGGTGCATGTGCCTCTGGTTCCCTTGAACGTCTTGACAGCTCCGTCCCTTTGCAATGTGGGGAATTGACATGATCGGAGAAATCAGGCTCACTGGTTCCAATGGATATCATTTCATTCTAATGGCCATTGATTACTTCACGAAGTGGGTTGAGGCGGCCTCTTTTACTACTGTGACCAAGAACGTTGTGGTGAGATTTATCCGACATAATCTAATATGTCGGTATGGTGTGCCAGAGAGAATTATTACTGACAATGGTACGAATCTCAACAACACAATGATCCCCGAGCTCTGTAAACAGTTCAAGATACATCACCATAATTTTTCTCCCTACCGGCCGAAGATGAATGGCGTTCTTGAAGCGACTAACAAGAACATCAAGGAAATTGTACAAAAGATGACGGGGACATACAAAGACCGGCATGAGATGTTACCATTTTCTCTTCATGGATATCGTACCTCATCACGAACGTCGACGGGGGCAACACCCTACTCTCTGGTATATGGCATGGAGGAAGTCCTACCCATCAAAGTCAAGATACCTTCCCTCAGGATTATGAAGGACGCGGGTTTGAACGAAGACGACTGGATCCAAACTTGACTTGATCAGCTAAATCTAATCGACGAGAAGAGACTTACTGTTGTCTATCATGGTCAGACGTATCAAAAGCGAATGATCAAGGCTTTTAACAAAAAAGTCAGACGTTAAGAATATCAAGTCGGGGATCTAGTGATCAAGCGCATCATACTGCCGCAAGGTGATCCCAGGGGCAAATGGAATCCGACATACGAAGGGCTATTTGTGGTTAAAAACATTTTCTCGGGTGGAGATATGGTTCTAACCACCATGGACAGTGACGACCTTCCTCACCCTGTCAATGCAGACATAGTGAAAAGATACTACGCCTAATTAAAAGACCCGCTAGGTTGACTGGCCTAGGCAAAAATAAGGGCTTCCCGGTGAACCAAAAGGGTTCGGGCAAAAATAAGGGATGAAAATGGAAAAATCTGTATACCCGGCAAGCCGAAAACCTGAAAAGGCAGCTTGGGCAAAAAAGGGTATCCCGGTGGACTGAAAACCCGAAAGGGCAGTCCAGGAAAAAGTTAGGGATATAAAGCGTATCACTATGTCCCATTGGATCATCTTGCGACCAGACTTCAGTATCGACTATCAAGCTCGGACAACACCAATCAACCTAATCAAGTTCGGACAAACAACAAAGTGATGAGATGCTCGAAGACATAGGGGCAATAGCAGAGTTGGAACTCAATGGGATTGTTTCACATAGCTGTTTTCTTTTACACAAATTTGTATAGCTTCTATTTTTACGGCGGCATTCTCTTACTAGAACGTCAACCTCCTTGTACAAAAATGCCTATTACAGGCCAACTTCAAAAAATCAATACAAAATCATTTTCATAAGAAACTTTGAGTTTTTCTTTTTCTGTTTTGTTTTGCAACAACGTCCAATGTTTTATGACATATGCATTTAAATATGATAGCTGCTCATAAATATTTACATAAAGAAACAAAAGACAATTACTCGTAATTCCAGAAACAGGGGCAAAAACGAGAAATGTCAAACCCGACAGTTACTCTGCCCAGCAGGTATCGGGACAGAGACAGCTTTGGAGCCCAATCATCAGTACATACACTCCCTACAGAGTAAAAATATCCAAAAACATTGATGTCGACTTTCCCGAAACAGGAAGTAATCTCCCTAGCCAGGGTCATTCAGAAACCTGACAGCTATATCCCCCAGCCGAATTTCATAATCGCGAGCGGGCCAGTAAATTTTACCTCCCATGCAGAGTTTATTTATTTGGACACAGAAGCTCAATCCCCGACAAAGCTCATTACTTCAGCTACAGAAATTCAGCTCAATCCCTAACTCGGGCATACCCCGATAGCATTTCATGTACATCCATCATGACATGCGCACACATATCATATACAGCATAATCTCATTTATTTTGAGAACATCATCCCACCACGTATTTCATGCATCCCATATAATTAACCCTGTTATCTTTTCAGGAAAGACGATTATCTTCAACAATCCCAGCAGTTGTACAGGTCATGTCTGCAGGCGACTAATGGAAACTCAATTCCCGAAGTTGAACAGGTCAACTAATCTACACTATCACTTTGAAGTAACCTTACTATCCAGGTTCCTTCCCATAAGCCCTACCATCCAGGATTTTACCTTGAAGTAACCCTACTATCCAGGTACCTTCCCATAAGCCCTACTATCCAGGCTTTCGCTTTGAAGTAACCCTACTATCCAGGTTCCTTCCCATAAGCCCTACCATTCAAGCTTTCACCTTGAAGTAACTCTACTATCCAGGTTCCTTCCCATAAGCCCTACCATCCAGGCTTTCACTTTGAAGTAACCCTACTATCCAGGTTCCTTCCCATAAGCCCTACTATCCAGGCTTTTATCCCGAAGTAACCCTACTATCCAGGTTCCTTCTCATAGCCCTACTATCCAGGCTTTCATTTTGAAGTAACCCTACTATCCAGGTTCCTTCTCATAGCCCTACTATCCAGGCTTTCATTTCGAAGTAACCCTACTATCCAGGTTCCTTCTCACAACCTTACTATCCAGACTTTCATCACGAAGTAACCCTGCTATCCAGGATTTCACCCGAAGTAACCCTGCTATCCAGGTTCCTTCCCATAAGCCCTACTATTCAGGCTTTCATCTCGAAGTAACCCTATTATCCAGGTTCCTTCTCATAGCCCTACTATCCAGGCTTTCATCCTGAAGTAACCCTACTATTCAGGTTCCTTCTCATAGCCCTACTATCCAGGATTTCATTTCGAAGTAACCCTACTATCCAGGTTCCTTCTCATAGCCCTATTATCCAGGATTTCATTTTGAAGTAACCCTACTATCCAGGTTCCTTCTCACAGCCTTACTATCCAGGATTTCATCCCGAAGTAACCCTGCTATCCAGCTTCCTTCCCATAAGCCCTACTATCCAGGCTTTCACCCGAAGCAACCCTGCTATCCAGGTTCCTTCCCATAAGCCCTACTATCCAGGCTTTCATCTCGAAGTAACCCTACTATCCAGGTTCCTTCTCATAGCCCTACTATCCAGGCTTTCATCTCGAAGTAACACTACTATCCAGGATCCTTCTCATAGCCCTACTATCCAGGCTTTCATCTCGAAGTAACCCTACTATCCACGTTCCTTCTCATAGCCCTACTATCTAGACTCTCATTTCGAAGTAACCCTACTATCCAGGTTCCTTCTCATGGCCCTACCATCAAGGATTTCATCTCGAAGTAACCCTACTATCTAGGTTCCTTCTCTCTTATCTCCAGACACCAGTTTACGACACCGTAAGACCTGGACCCGACCAGATACGATCAATTTCACAATTCCCCAGTAAGTCACTATGCAGTCTGGACCCTGACCAGATATGTAGTTTATCTCCACTTCCTCAATCAGGAGTTAATTCCCCAGTAGAGTAAGGGATAGCTAAAGCTCCTATACTTTATTCCCCAGGACATAAATCAACATTCTCCGACGAAGTCCTCCTCAACAGCAGGTACAAGAATTCTCGCAAAGGAATATTTTATACAATCGATAACTTTTCTGGATGGCATCTTTAAGCCCATCTCCAAAAATTCTCTGCCGACTTCCAAATTGCATCTGTAAGCCCATTCCCAATATCACCAATCACCAGGCACTGCATGCAAGTGAAAATTTCTGGGCACTCTAGTGTTTAATCATCTCCCACCTTCAGATCACGAAAGGCAGACAAGCCAATCTACATCCTCAAGTGTAAGAAGTTTGAACAGGGGCAGCTGTTGTACCCCAAAATTTTCCCTCCCATTTTACCCAACATATGCTCATTAAGATCCTCAACTTGCTCAAGGATGCCCAAGAGTTGACCAGACAAACTCTCTCCTAAAGCAATAAACCTCAGACTAGGTTTTTCATTTTCATCAAGATGGGTGAACTCCAAAGGCTTCATATGCTCTCCGTAGTATTAATATGTCCTCAAGACCATCCATGTCAAATTTCAAGTCTGGCTCAAGAAGTTTGCTCAGTCAAACTGCTCAGATGCTTGAGAATCGACTATATTAGGTCAAAAGTCAATTGTGGTCTGTTGTACCCCAAAATTTGCCCTCCCATTTCCTCAACATTTTCTCATCACAAGACCCTTGGAGCTCAAGATCCAGTTAGGGTTTGCTCTGCTCAAGACTCCTCCTTGCACTGTTGACCCAAATTAGGGTTTGAGTTTGCACAAAGATGTTTTGACCTAAAAGGCCCAAAATGACTTTCATGCTTCATGTTGGACTCACAAGTTTATCCATATAAAGTTTCAAGCCTTGATTCCAATCTTTGCCCAGTCAATTGGACAGTTGACCTAGAAATCAGCTGTATTGGGGAAAAAGTCAACTATGGTCAATTGACAGTCAAACCTCATGATTTTTGACCCACATCAACTTTATGAACTCATATGGACCATTTGGTCAAGTTTGGATCACAATTCCACAAGAAATTTGATCAGATCACCAAAAGGGCAAAATGGTCATTTTTAGGGTTTTGACTGCACAAAGGCAATTTTTGACTGTTTGACCTGGCCAATGGCAAACCAAGCTCATATATGGACTCAAGGACCCAATGTCATTGTCTTGACATGTTCAACAAGTTCAAAAGATCCCAAATGCACAAGATTGACAGATGAATTTTCCAGTCAACTGAGCAAAATTTGACTGTATACTGAAAAGTCAAACTTTGACTTTTTGGTCAAAATCAAGTGTCAAGATTCATTTTTCATCAAGACATGTCAAATTATGAAACTTGTTCATCAAGAAATCAAAAATTGCAAATTAGGGTTTAAAATGAAGAATTTTCATAACTTAGAATTTTTCTAAGTTATGAAAATCCCTAATTTTTTCCTAACTTTGTCCCACTTTCTCATCAAGATACATTTGGATTCAAACAAAACTCAAAACATAAAAGTTGTAGTCCATTGCAAAATCTACAACTTTGATTCACAAAGTTTCCTCAAAAGAAGCTTGTAGCTCAAGTTATGATTTTTGGAACAAGGGTGCAAAACATTCTTAACTTAGAAAAATTTTGACCTATTCTAGGCAGGATTTTTGCCTAACTTCATGGCCACTTTTCACATGCTTCCACTTGGAATTTCAACTTGCATTACAAATATGGATTGTAGTACACATTCCAAGCTTTCCAAATTGTCCAATAAATTCTCAAACACCCTTGTGGTTAGGGAGAATCGAATTTTTCAATATGGACAAAAGTCACTTTGATTCATGGCCAAAGGCATGTTCATACACTTTGCATTTTTTGAAATCAGCTTGCACAAGCTAGTTACAGGCCTCTAATCTCATTTACACTCAATAATTAAATGCCAATCCATTGTGTTCTAGCATTATTTTGTGCATTTGGACATTACATGAAGAATTAAGCCATATTTGGAAAAAGCAAGTTATCCATTCTTGTAAAGCATGACTTTATGTCAAACACAAATCCAAGAAGTACAATGCAAATATCTGAGGCACAATTTATTGAACTAATCCCACTGATCAAGACTAACTTTGCAGTATGTTTAGGGGCCCTGCATAAGCTTGTAACAAGACTTGGCATTTTTTGACTTAAGATAGAAGCAACTTTGCAAACACAACAACAAATCACATTCCTGTCAACACAAGCCTAAGAAAACTTCTTGAACACATTCCAAACATCAAACCTGACCTAAAACACGAGCCAACCATATTCCAAACCTCATCAAACACAGAAACACCATCCTCTTGCAAAAACAGGGCACCTGCTGCAGATTGAGGTCCACAACTCAATCCACTCGTGCGCCTTGGCCAAAACCAGTTCATACACACTCCATAACATCCATACAAACTATTCCAAGCATTGAACTGGAACTGTAACAGCCATAGCCAAGTGTGCCATTTTCATTTTTCATCTGTGCAGGTTAACTTCTGTAGCTCGATTCAGCAAGATTCAAAGCAAGTTAAGCATAGAGGAAGCATCCCTGGACCTCAAGCAAGCTGTACAAGTCCTCACATTGCATTGAAAGTGCCTCCATTGCTGCACACGATTCAAGCTGAACAGGTAAAAGTTTGAACTTCTATCTCTCTATCCAGGCATAGTTAGGTTTAAGTTTGTGAAGAAAACATGTTCTAATCATAGCCCTGAAGCCATCCATATAGTTACTTTTCATTTATATTATGTGTGCTAAGAGTATTTTGAATCTGAACATCTGAAAAAAACTAGGTCAGGAATTGGGGGAGAAGAAATTCTCTCTCATTTCTGAGAGTTAGATTAATTTTTTTATATGTTTAGAATCGTGGCTTCAAGCTCTACAAGTTTCATGTTTTAAGATTTGTCAAAGGATCAAAGAATCAGGAGTTAGGGAGATGAACAAGAAGGCGCGCGTTTTTTGTTTGAATCTGGCCAGAGGTTGAAGACAAAGTTCTTTGGGCTGGACTTGTTTCTTTTTTCTGTTTGCACCACTTTATTCCACATACACCCCCTTGGCCCATTGTGTTATTTTTAAATCATTTTTGACTTTTTCTTTTTTATTCTGACTTGTTATTTTTTGACAAAACATAAAAAATATTTAAAACATTTTTTCAACCATTTTTGCATTTTATTTGAATTTTATTTGTTTTATTTGAAGTTTATACATATAAATAACATATATATCCTTTTATTTAAAATACCAAAAATAATACAAAAAACCTTTTATTTTCTGATTTTATTTTTATTTTATCTTTTGAAAACATTTTCTAAAAGATATACTTTTTTTGTAAATAATAAATATTTTATTTTTGTACATATTTAATATATCTAGTAAATAATATAAATACTTATATATTTATTAGAATATTTAGGATAAAAATACAAAACAATACATTTTTATTTTTATTAATATTTGACCTCAAAAATACCTTTTTTACAATATACTTTCTTTTTATTTATTTCTTGTACATAATTAATAAATGTTGTATATAATAAATAATTAATACATTTTATTTAGCAAATTAGGGTTTTGCCCTAAAAACATAAAAATACCCAAAATTAATCTTTTTATTTTTGTTTATTTGTCACATAAAAAATACTTTTACATACATATAAAAATCATTTTTTGCATCTTGCATATTTATTGTATTTTATTTAATTATTGTACAATTAAATACCTTGTAAATTCCATTTGGATTGTAATAGCTTAGATTTAAATTTCTTGCTAAATATCCCCATTTGAACATTTGTACCCCCCCATCCCATAATTTGTGTTGTAATAATTTAGGATTTTATTTTTCGCATTTAAAAGCTTTCTAAATATGCCATGATAGACTTAGGGTTTTGTATGCAAAAATCAACCAAACAAATAGCTTGACCTAATTCCAAGATAAAAGCATGAAAATGAAAAAACACCAATCACACTTGCACCCCTAGGGTTACTCCACTTGTTGCCTTCAATAATGGGCCATGTTGCATGTTAGGTGTCTTTGGCCAAACAAAACAATATCAAATGATCACAGTCCCTCGATGACGCTTTCGAAAGTTGCCTAAAAATGATCAAGTCCCTTAAAGGAAAAAGTTGCCAAAGACACTTGGCACCATTGCAATCATGGTCTAAACGATGACCCGCGCCTGTCCCGTTCACATCCTAACATAAGATTGTCCACCAAATACAATGGTGGAACAAAATTGTTAAAAGGGTTAAAACATAGGAAAGATCTTTGAGAAATTTAGGGTAGATAGCTCTTGGTTACTTGCCAACTTGCAAAACAAAAACACTTGCCTATTTTTTCAAAAAAACCACACATCACAACACACTTTCAAAACAACTTTCAAAAACATTGAAAACTTTTCAAAAGACATACACCTTTGTATACATTCAAACATGAATCATTACAAAGGTTGCCACCACATTGGCCTCTTTTCAAAACATTTTCAAAACCCACACACAAAGCACCATTTCAAACAATTGAAAGCACTATTTCAAACTATTGAAAATCAAGGCAAGTTGACCTAAGCAAGTAACTAAGAGCCAATGGATAACCATGGATAGAAAGGGTGCTAATACCCTCCCTTTCTATAATCTACTCCCCGAACCCAAGAAAACATCTCAAAGGTTTTTGCTGTGCTTTTTAACCTTTCTTTAGGATAAAATAAAAAGTCGGTGGCGACTCTTGCTCAGCCGAAACATTTGCGAAAACAAACGCAAAACCTCAAGTCAGTTCTCCCACCGTATCACAGAACTGGCGACTCTGCTGGGGACAAATTTTAAAGTGGAGTAACCTTAGGGCTTAGATCACCCTCTTGCATGACTAATTGTTTGCTTTGATTGCTTTATGTCTTGGTTCTCTTGTTTGGGCTTGAAATCCTACACCCGGATTTGGGGAAACATTTATAGATAGCAATACGTTGTGGAAACTGTGCGGGGTATACCGACACGGTTGAAGCAATAGCTATATTAGTGCGACATATTTGTGAGTACCGGTAACCCTTGAGTTCAATCAAGGAGAGTACGGGGCCGCTGAGTGATGTCACTAAGCACTAATGACCTAGAACCTTACTTGACCATCTTGGCCTTTGATTAGGGGTAGTGAGATGACCGGCTTTGGTGCAGTCCGAAGTTGGCAGATACTCGATACTACACTCATTGAGGGTTGTTTTCTTGGAATATTTTGGTCGCTAGTTAAGTGGCTAAACCAAAACAATGAACATGGAAAACAATCCAATGATATTGAACTCCTTAGAACCCAGTTACTATTTATAGGACAGGTTTTTAAGCCAACTACACTCAAGAGGGTACTTACCTATGAAACCCCATGCAAGCCTGAAACTAGGGTTTTGTGTGATTTGCTTGTACATGTGTTTTGTGCATACATCATGAACATCATAAAGCATCATATGCATTCAATAACCATTTCAAGGGTTTAGATCTTCATCTTTGTTCTTGTTTTGTAGGTCATGGAAAACTATCCAAGTCAACCTTGTGAGAATCCCTCCTCAACTCAAGGAGCTCACATCCAGAATTCCGGAAAGCTCTCCCTTCAGTGAAAGACATGGTAGACTGCTCAGCCTAGTCAACACCAGCATTGAAGAGGACATGGTAAAGGTGTTGTTCCAGTTCTTTGACCCCCTTCACTGTTGTTTCACATTCCCCGACTACCAATTGGTGCCCACTTTGGAGGAATTTTCTCAACTTCTGAAGATTCTTATTCTTAATCAACTACCCTACAACGGTACGGAAAAAGAACCAAAGCCTAAAGATGTTGCTCAAGCACTACACTTGCAACCATCTGACATCAAGGGGCATTGGGAAACTAGAAGCGGTGTCAAAGGCTTCTTGGCAAAATTCTTGTTTGAGAAGGCACAAGAGTGTTGGAATTCATTAGATCTACAAGACTTTGAAGAAATTGTGGCACTCCTCATTTATGGGTTGGTCTTGTTCCCAAATCCTGACCAGCTTGTAGATGTCAACGCCGTCAAAATCTTCTTATCCAGGAATCCAATACCAACATTGCTTGGGGACATTCTTCACTCATTTTACACACGAACAATGAGAAAGAGGGGTGTTCTCATGTGCTGTACTCCTCTCCTGGCAAGGTGGTTTATTTTGCACCTTCCACAATCTGTCTTGAAGAATGACCAAGGCTTAAGGTGGTCATAATGATTGATGACCCTCACTCACTCTGATGTACATTGGTGTTCTCGGTCCAGAGAAAATGTCATCATCGTCGATCGTTGTGGAGAGTTCCCTAATGTTCCATTGCTTGGCATTAGAGGAGGCATTACCTACAACCTTTGTCTAGCTTTGAGACAATTTGGATATGCACGGAGGGATGGCCCTCACGACATGTTGATTCCTGACCTAGTTTTTGACTTCGGCAACGATGCGCAAGGACTTCGCCAAAGATTCATCAGAGCTTGGAGGATGCCTAATAAGGTAGACAGCAAGACACTGGGGCACAAGAACTCCATCCCTCTTGAGCCTTATCTCAAGTGGGTACGAACCCGAGCCCAGAGTCTAATGATGCCTTACCCTCATGTTCTCCCTGTGATTAAAGAGCCCGTTAAGGAAGGAGAGGTTCCCTACACCGTCCTATATCCTGACATGCCTACATCGTGGGAGGAGATGCAGAAGAGTTGGATCCAACTCAAGGAGGAACAGAAAACTTTTGAAGCCAGCTTCTACGCCAGTGAGAAGAAGGTTTTGGAGCTTACCCGCCGACTCCATGAGGAAGAGACCCTCAACACCTACATCGCACCAAAGAGGATGCGCAACGTCTTTTTACCTTGAGAAGTTTTTTGTAATATTTGGCCCATGGGGCATTTATGTACTGACAAATTTCTTCTTATTAATATGACGTGCGTTCTTTTTGTTTGCAACAATTTTGAATTTTCTAAACCCTTGAATGCATTGCATAAACAAACATATCATTCATCATGCGCATAAGTAGGTCTCCACACCAGGTTTCCTTATCTTTCTGCTGTTTATTTCAGTAAGATGGATCTCGAACAGACGGTCAAGGACTTGCAGTCTCAAAACTCACAGTTTCAACATCTCCTGATGACCTTGGCAAAGGGTCAGGAGGATCTAAAGGCCCTGCATGGGAACAAAGAGCAAGTGAAAAAGAAGAAGAAAAGAATTGGGGTGGCTACCCTAGGAAGAAGGTTTGAGGGTGAAGCCAGAAGAGTTCTTGAATTTCCCCTACATCTGAAGAGGGAACTAGTAAAGGGAATGCGGCTGCGGTACCTTCCGAATCCGAAGCTGAAGAAGGAGAGGCTGAAGAAGACGAAGACTACTCTGAGCAACAATACCCACCCGCCGACGACAAATACAAAGGCTTGGAAGACAGGTTGGCAGCTATGGAGCTGCAGAGAGTTCTCGGCTTAGATTTCGAAGATTTGGGATTAGTTGCTGGAATTGTGATCCCCCCGAAGTTCAAAGTGCCAGTTTTTGCAAGGTATGACGGGCTGTCCTGCCCGAAGATGCATCTCAGATCATATGTAAGGAAGATCCAATCTTACACTGCAGACAAGAACCTTTGGATCCATTTCTTTCAGGATAGCCATTCAGGGGCTCAACTCGAGTGGTTCTATCAGCTGGATGGAGCCAGTATCCGAAACTGGGAGGACTTGGCTACTGCATTTTATAAACAGTATTAGTACAATTCTGACCTCGCTCCCACGCGTACCCAACTCCAGGGTATGTCACTGGGGACAGGCGAAGGATTCAAGGAGTATGCGCAAAAGTGGAGAGACCTGGCTGGCAGGGTGCAGCCACCGCTGACTGACCGTGAACTTGTTGACATGTTCTTAGGGACCCTGTCTGGTCCGTTCTTCAACCACTTGATTGGTAATTCTTCTGTTGGGTTTACAGATTTGATCTTGACTGGTGAGAGAATAGAAGCTGGTATCAAGTCAAGGAAGATACAGAAAGGTGCCTCCGCGAGTACTGAAAAGAAGCCTTTCAAGAAGGAAGCTAGTGCTGTTTATGGTCCCAGAAGACAGATTAAACCGGAACGCCTCCAAGCTGTCAATGCATTGGTAATTTCAAAGCCTGCTGCTGCTCCTCAGCAGTATAATCAACAAAGGGGTGAGAGACCCAAAAGGCAGTACACTCGGCTCAGTATGACCCTGTCTCAGATTTTGCCGCAACTACTGTCAACCAATCTGGTAATTGTCAAAGAAGCTCCGAAGGTAGTGAACACAGCTTCTCGAAAGTACAACCCCAACGCCCGTTGCGCTTATCATTCTGATAGCCTGGGGCATACTACGGACGATTGCTGGGCTCTGAGGAATAAGGTTCAAGACCTTATTGATGCTAAAGAAATACAGTTTGAGGTGCCCGAAAGACCCAACGTTGTGACTGCTCCCATGCCCCAGCATGGAGTGAATGCTGTGGAAGAAGACCGGTATGTAGCCTCCGTGGAAGAGATTGTTACTCCATTATTAACTGTCAAGAGGAACCTGTTGTTAGCCAGTTTATTTCCGAGTTGTGGTAAAGGTTGCCTTCTATGTGTTGTTTCACCTGTTGGTTGTCCTTTGCTGAAATCAGGTATCTAAAGCCTGATGGATAGCAAAGAAATCTTGTTCGAAAAGATTGTTGTTCCTGCTGTCCCTGCTGAAGAAGTTTCTATTGTCATTATTTTCAACAAACCTCCTAAGGCTCTCTCAAAGAAGCCTGTCAAAATCATGTCCACTCAGAAGATTGCTCCTATCATCATCACTGTTTCGGGGCCTCTCCTTTATACGTCCGACAAAGCTGTCCCTTGGCACTATGGGGCAGATGTTTATGTGCTTGGAGTTAAGCAAGAGTTTGATACTAATACCGGCGTCAGTAGCATCACTGGGCCTGCCAAAATTACTCGCAGTGGTAGGCTGTTCTCGCCAAATATTGCGCCACCAGCTATTCAGAAACCTCTTATCATCACACCTGCAAGTGTGCCTGTTCCCCTTCCTGATCAAATTCCTGTTTCTACCCCTGCTGTCGAGTCATCTGACGCTCGGGGCAAAGGGATTGCTACTGATTTGCCTGCCCTAACGGAGGCACCAAAGACAACCACTGTTGAAGCTTCCCAGCAAGAGATGGAAGAGATCCTCAAGATTATCAAGAAAAGCGATTTCAATGTAGTTGAGAAATTGGGGCACACCCCATCAAAAATTTCTATGTTATCACTGCTGTTGTGTTCAGAGGCCCATGCCAAGGCCCTGATTTCCTTCCTGAAGACGGCCCATGTGCCACAAGAAACGTCTGTTGATCAATTTACCGATTGTGTGGCCAACTTGACTGCCGATAATGGTTTAGGCTTCTCTGACGCCGATCTGACTGCCAAAGGAAAGAACAATAACGACGCCCTGCATGTCTCCATTGAATGCAGGGGCACTACTCTTGCCCATGTGTTGGTAGACACCGGTTCTTCATTAAACGTATTACCCAAGAAGGCCCTAGACAGGTTGGATTGTGAGGGTTTGGAGCTCAAGCCTAGTAACATTGTTGTCCGGGCCTTTGACGGTTCGAAAAGGATGGTACATGGGGAAGTTGACATTCCAATCAGGGTTGGTTCTCAAGTCTTTGATTCTACTTTCTATGTGATGGATATTCGACCATCCTACTCTTGTTTGCTGGGTCGTCCATGGATCCACAAGGCTGGAGCTGTGACCTCCACACTACATCAGAAGCTTAAGTACCCGGTCAGAGGGAAGATCGTAACAGTTCAAGGGGAAGAAGAATATATGGTCAGCCACCTTAACTCGTTCCGGTACATAGAGATGGATGGGGAATTCATTGAGACCCCCTTTCAACACTTTGAAGAGGTGCCTCAGACACTGGCATCAGCTGAAACTGTGATTGAAGACCCTCCTTTGAAGATGGCTTCCTTAAAGGATGTTCGGGCTGTTATTGAGAAGGGTGAGTGTGCAAACTGGGGCCGACTTCCTGACTTCACTCCAAAGACCGACAAGTTTGGTTTGGGCTTCACTGCAGAGGCTCAGAGGGCTGTTCGTAAGGCAAGGATTGGAAGACCTCCTGTGTTCATCACCAACCCGGGAGTGAATGCTATTGAGGACGACGTGGAGGAATCTGAATTCGACAGCTGGATCTACCCAACAACCGACAGTGGACCAAGCAACTGGACTGCCAAAGACTTCACACCTATTACTTTTGTCACTCAGTAATGAACTCTTTTTTTTTCAATTTGTAACAAACAATATGTTGAAACTTTTATGGCTCGGTGTCCTACCCGGGGCACCGTGGCTTCATTTGTGAGGGCTTTTGTGTGTCATTTTCATATATCATCAATAAAAACATTGGACGTTTGTTGCATTTCAAAATCTTGCGCTCCTTTTCTTTCTTTATTATATATTGCAAAACAGCTATATTTACACACACTCACCTATACAGGTTCCAATCCACTCTGGATCTCACTGGTAACGACTCTGCTACCGCCAGTTATGACTTCGAAAATCCGATCAACTTAGCCGAAGACGAAGGTGAAGATGATTGCGAAGTGCCTGGTGAACTTGCAAGACTGTTACTCCAGGAAGAGAGGGCCATTCAGCCACATGAAGAGCCAGTGGAAACGGTAAATATGGGTACTGAGACAGACAAAAAGGAAGTCAAGATTGGTGCCAATCTAGAGCCCAGTGTGAAACAACGGTTGATTCAGATGCTACATGACTATGTGGAAATCTTTGACTGGTCTTACGAAGACATGCCTGGGTTGGATACCGACATTGTGGTTCATCACCTGCCTACCAAGGAAGAATGCCCTCCGGTAAAACAGAAGGTCCGCCGTATGCATCCAGAAATGTCTGAGAAAATCAAAGCTGAGGTTATGAAACAATTTGATGCCGGGTTTCTAGCAGTGACTTCTTACCCTCAGTGGGTTGCCAACGTGGTTCTAGTGCCGAAAAAGGATGGTAAGGTCTGAATGTGTGTTGATTACAGGGATTTGAATAGGGCGAGCCCTAAGGATGATTTCCCTCTGCCTCATATCGACGTTCTGGTTGACAATATTGCTCAGCATAAAGTTTTCTCCTTCATGGACGGCTTCTTCGGTTATAATCAGATCAAGATGGCTCCTGAAGACATGGAGAAGACCACTTTCGTCACTCAGTAGGGAACCTTTTGCTACAAGGTCATGCCTTTTGGGTTGAAAAATGCTGGGGCAACTTACCAACGTGACATGGTTGCTTTATTTCATGATATGATCCATCACGAGATAGAAGTATACGTTGACGATATGATTGCAATATCCCAAACTAAGGAGGAACACCTTGACCATCTGCGGAAGCTGTTTGACCGTCTGAAGTTGTACAAGCTGAGGTTTAACCCAAACAAGTGCACCTTCGGGGTGAGGTCCGGAAAATTGCTAGGCTTCGTCGTAAGTGACAAAGGTATTCAAGTGGACCCTGCCAAAGTGAAAGCCATACAAGAGATGCCAACTCCCAAGACAGAGAAATAAGTCAGAGGCTTTTTAGGACGGTTGAACTACATTGCCTGATTCATCTCGCATCTAACTGCTACCTGTGAACCAATCTTCAAGCTGCTGAAGAAAGATCAAGTAGTACGTTGGAATGATGAATGTCAGGCCGCTTTCGAAAGAATCAAAGAGTATCTCCAGGAGCCACCTATTCTAATGCCACCAGTTGAAGGGAGACCTCTGATCTTATACTTGACAGTACTTGACAACTCAATGGGGTGTGTGCTGGGGCAGCATGACGAGTCTGGCCGAAAAGAACACGCCATTTATTACCTTAGCAAAAAGTTTACCGACTGTGAGACCCGGTACTCACTGCTCGAGAAAACTTGTTGCGCTTTGGTATGGGCTGCTCACCGGCTGAGACAGTATATGTTGACTCACACTACTCTGTTGATTTTGAAAATGGATCCAATCAAGTACATATTTGAAAATCCCGCCTTGTCCGGAAGAATAGCAAGATGGCAAATGATCTTGACGGAATACGACATCCAGTACACGACTCAAAAAGCAATCAAGGGAAGTGTATTGGCAGACCATTTGGCACACCAGGCCGTGGACGACTACCAGTCGATGAACTTTGAATTTCCAGACGAGGATATCATGGTAGTGACTGATTGTGAAGTACCTGGACCGGATGAAGGACCTGAGGAAGGA
Source organism: Vicia faba (assembly GCA_948472305.1). Classification (NCBI taxonomy): domain Eukaryota; kingdom Viridiplantae; phylum Streptophyta; class Magnoliopsida; order Fabales; family Fabaceae; genus Vicia; species Vicia faba. Next base: position 1,268,140,377 of record OX451740.1, read on the forward strand.
TCCCGGTGGTCTATGAACTTTGACGGAGCCTCAAACGCTTTGGGCAATGGTATCGGCGCTGTGATCATATCCCTCAAAGGCACTCATACTCCACTCACCGCCCGGTTATGTTTCAACTGCACCAACAACATGGCGGAGTATGAGGCATGCATCATGGGTCTTCAAGCTGCAATTGACTTAAGGATCAAGTTTCTGAGTGTCTTCGGAGATTCCGCTCTCATGATCAATCAGATCAAAGGCGAGTGGGATATGAAACACCCAAATCTTATTCCTTACAAGGAGTATGTGTCGACATTGCTTCCCCACTTCGAGGAGATAACTTTTGAACACTTCCCAAGAGAGGAGAATCAGTTAGCGGACGCGTTGGCTACGATGTCTTCTATATTCAAAGTCAAATGGGACAACGAGGCTCCCCGGATCATCATTTGGAAGTTGGATGAACCTGCACATTGCTGCGATCTCGAGACCAAAGAGGTAACAGAAAAACCCTAGTATCATGAAGTGAAGAGGTACCTTGAAGCTCAAGAATACCCCAAGGGTGCATCTGTTAATGACAAGAAGTTCCTGAGAAGGTTTGCGGCAAAGTTCTTCCTCAGCAATGGCATTCTCTACAAGCGAAACCATGATTCAACCTTACTGCGTTGTATGGATAAGACTGAAGCAGAAAAGATCATGGCGGAGCTACATGAAGGTACATTCGGAACACATTCCAGTGGACATACCATGGCAAAGAAAATCCTTCAGGCAGGATATTTCTGGTCCACAATGGAAGCTGACTGTTATCAGCATTCACGAACTTGTCATAAATGCCAGATCTATGCTGATAAGGTGCACATTCCTCCGGTTCCTCTGAACGTCTTGACAGCACCTTGGCCTTTTGCAATATGGGGCATTGATATGATCGGCGAAATTAGACCTACGGCATCCAACGGGCATCGCTTCATCCTAGTAGCGATTGATTACTTCACAAAGTGGGTTGAAGCAGCTTCCTATGCTACCGTAACCAAGAACGTCGTGGTGCGGTTCATTCGGCACAACCTGATCTGTCGATACAGTGTACCTGAGAGGATCATTACGGATAATGGTACCAATCTTAACAATAAGATGATCACTGAGCTCTATGAGCAATTCAAGATACAGCACCACAACTCTTCTCCTTAATGGCCGAAGATGAATGGGGTTGTAGAAGCAGCGAATAAGAACATCAAGAAGATTGTGCAGAAAATGACAGTGACCTACAAAGATTGGCACGAAATGTTATCGTTTTCTCTTCATGGGTACTGTACCTCAGCACGGACGTCAACAGGGGCAACTCCTTTTTCCTTGGTCTATGGCATGGAGGCAGTCTTGCCTATTGAAGTCCAGATACCCTCTCTCCGGATAATGAAGGATGCAGACTTGAGCGAAGATGACTGGATCCAGACTCGGCTTGATCAATTAAACCTGATTGACGAAAAGAGACTCACTGCTATTTGTCATGGTCAAACGTACCAAAAGTGGATGATCAGGGCATTTAACAAGAAGGTCAGACGACAAGAGTATCAAGTCGGAGACCTGGTAATCAAGCGCATCATTCTTCCTCAAAGTGATCCCAGGGGCAAATGGACCCCTACGTACGAAGGGCCATTTGTGGTTAAACATATCTTCTCAGGAGGAGCTATGATTCTAACCACCATGGATGGTGACGACCTTCCTCACCCCGCCAATGCAGACATAGTAAAAAGATACTACGCATGAATTAAGGACCCGCTAGGTTGACACACCTAGGCAAAAATAAGGGCTTCCCGGCGAACCAAAAGGGTTCGGGAAAAAATAAGGGATGAAATGAAAAAAATCTGTACACCAGGCAAGTCGAAAACCTGAAAAGGCGGCTTGGGCAAAAATGGGTATCACGGTGGAATGAAAACCCGAAAGGGCGGTCCAGGCAAAAGTTAGGGATAAAGCGTAATACTATGTCTCATTGGATCACCTGGCATCCGGAATTCGGCATCAACTATCGGGCTCAGACAACTCCAATCAATCAGCTTCATTTTCAACTAAGCAGCAAAGTGATGAGACGCTTGAAGACATAAAGGCGATAGCAGAGTTGGAACCCAGTGGGATTATTTTTCACATAGCTGTTTTGTTTCCTTTTCAAAATTGTATAAATTCCATATTGCTCGGCGGCGTTCTCTTACTAGGACGTCAGCCTCCTGTACATAAAATGTCTATTTACAGGCAAATTTCAAAATCAATACAAGTCCAATTTTTCAGACAAATTACCCATCGTTTTTTCTTTTTCTGTTTTGTTTTGCAAAGAACGTCCAATGTTCATTCTTGATATATGCATTTGACACTAATTGCTAATCATAAATATTTGCATGCGAAACAAAGGACTAATTACAGATGACATCAGAAACAGGGGCAATTTAGAATTGTCCAAGCGGTCAAGTTGCTCTGTCCACCGAGGTACCAAGGTAGGTTCGGCTGAAGAACGTAATCAAGTTACCTCAACTCCCCACAGAGTAAGACAAGATTCAACAATACTCTCTCCAGGAAGAGTTGGTCTCCCATCAGCCCTGAAAAGGCACAGTATCTCCAGCAAGTTAGCAATACTCTCCTCAAGCCGAGTTAGTCTACTGTCAGCCTTAAGGAAGTTGGGTATCCCCAAAAGATCTCAACATTCCCCAGTGGAGTATAGACATTCCTCAGCAAGCATCCCCGGCAGTCTTAATATAAGATTATTCCCCGGCGGAATACCAGACACCCTAGTGGAGCCACTCCCCAGTACGGTCTAAAAAGTTTCCCCAGGAAAGTTGAATCATCCTCCCCAGTAGATTCTAAAGCTTATCCCCAGTAGATTCTGGAAGCTTATCCCCTGCAGAGTACGAACGTCTCTCCCCGACTTTATTCAAAGGTTATTTCCCCACTAGGGTATAACTGGGTTATCCTCAGCTAATTACCACGGAAAGATCTTCCTCAGTGAAGTTCTTCCTATTCCCCAGCGGAGTTCATCAAATTCCCCGACATAACTTATCAGTGGAATCCCCAGCGGAGCCCTCATCAAAACCTCAACGAAGTATCTTTTCCCACAGAGTAATTCCCCACAGAGTAATCTCTCCAACAAGTTTATTCCCCAACGGAGTCATCTTCCCCTACAGGTTTATTCTTGCAACTATCATCCCCAGCGGAAACGAAGAACTCCACTCTTCAACATCAGCCCAGGATTTGATTTCCCGGCAGTCGTCAAGGATTTATTTTCCTAGACGAAAATACATTCATAGACATCTCACATTTCATACATCCTGCTTACATACATGATAAAGTGCATACAACACTATCTCATTTTAAAACATCATGACATCATGCATCTCATACAACATGACATTGCATACAGCTAATGTTTTGCCTTTTCAGGAAAAGGTCAATCCAAAGATGATTACTATCAACTATCACAATTCCAGATTCGATTCTTGTATCTAGCCAGGGCACATCTGTGAGTGATTGATTGTAGATTCGATACCTGTATCTAGCCAGGGCATATCTGCATGAAGAGTTTGAAGATCAACCCCTGTAACAGGCCAGGAAATTATCTTTCATTCTCAGGTCAGAGATTTATACCTGTATCCAGCCAGGAAAGCTATCTCTACCAACCTTTTGCAATTCCATATTTGATACCTGTATCCAGCCAGGGCATATCTGAAGACAACTAATTCCAGTTTCGATACCTCTATCCAGCCAGGGCATATCTGTAGACAACAAATTCCAGATTCGACACCTGTATCCAGCCAGGGCATATTTGTAGACGACTAATTCCAGATTCGACACCTGTATCCAGCCAGGGCATATCTGTAGGCGGAAAATTCTAGATTCGATACCTGCATCCAGCCAGGGCATATCTGTAGACAACAATTTCCAGATTCGATACATGTATCCAGCCAGGGCACATCTGTAGACGACTAATTCCAGATTCGATTCCTGTATCTAGCCAGGGCATATCTGTGAGTGATTTGATTGTGGATTTGATACCTGTATCTAGCCAGGGCACGTCTACATAATTAGTTTAGAGATTCGATACCTGTATCCAGCCAGGGCACGTCTGTAAGCAACCTTTTGAAGTTCCGGATTCGATTCCTGTATCTAGCCAGGGCACATCTGTGAGCAGCTAATTGTAGATTCGATACCTGTACCTAGCCAGGGCATATCTGCATGAAGAGACTGAAGATCAACACCTGTAACAGGCCAGGAAACCATCTTCCTTTCTCAAAGTACGCAAGTTCTCGCTAAGGAATCTCTTACGCGATCAACACTTCCAAATGGCATCTATAAGCCCATTCATGACAAGGTTCTGTCACACCCCCGATGGCATCTATAAGCCCATCCATCCTATCTCCAAATGGCATCTATAAGCCCATTCCCGCCATCACATTGCTGATACTCCACTATGTGAGTGCAAATTTCCGGGCACTCTAGTGTCCAATCTCCTTTTACCCTCGAGTCGCGAAAGGCAAACTTACCAATCTAACTCTTCAGGTTCAAGAAGATTGAACAGGGGTAACTGTTGTACCCCAAAATTTGCCCTCCCATTTCCTCAACATTTTCTCATCACAAGACCCTTGGAGCTCAAGATCCAGTTAGGGTTTGCTCTGCTCAAGACTCCTCCTTGCACTGTTGACCCAAATTAGGGTTTGAGTTTGCACAAAGATGTTTTGACCTAAAAGGCCCAAAATGACTTTCATGCTTCATGTTGGACTCACAAGTTTATCCATATCAAGTTTCAAGCCTTGATTCCAATCTTTGCCCAGTCAATTGGACAGTTGACCTAGAAATCAGCTGTATTGGGGAAAAAGTCAACTATGGTCAATTGACAGTCAAACCTCATGATTTTTGACCCACATCAACTTTATGAACTCATATGGACCATTTGGTCAAGTTTGGATCACAATTCCACAAGAAATTTGATCAGATCACCAAAAGGGCAAAATGGTCATTTTTAGGGTTTTGACTGCACAAAGGCAATTTTTGACTGTTTGACCTGGACAATGGCAAACCAAGCTCATATATGGACTCAAGGACCCAATGTCATAGTCTTGACATGTTCAACAAGTTCAAAAGATCCCAAATGCACAAGATTGACAGATGAATTTTCCAGTCAACTGAGCAAAATTTGACTGTATACTGAAAAGTCAAACTTTGACTTTTTGGTCAAAATCAAGTGTCAAGATTCATTTTTCATCAAGACATGTCAAATTATGAAACTTGTTCATCAAGAAATCAAAAATTGCAAATTAGGGTTTAAAATGAAGAATTTTCATAACTTAGAATTTTTCTAAGTTATGAAAATCCCTAATTTTTTCCTAACTTTGTCCCACTTTCTCATCAAGATACATTTGGATTCAAACAAAACTCAAAACATAAAAGTTGTAGTCCATTGCAAAATATACAACTTTGATTCACAAAGTTTCCTCAAAAGAAGCTTGTAGCTCAAGTTATGATTTTTGGAACAAGGGTGCAAAACATTCTTAACTTAGAAAAATTTTGACCTATTCTAGGCAGGATTTTTGCCTAACTTCATGGCCACTTTTCACATGCTTCCACTTGGAATTTCAACTTGCATTACAAAGATGTATTGTAGTACACATTCCAAGCTTTCCAAATTGTCCAAGAACTTCTCAAACACCCTTGTGGTTAGGGAGAATCGAATTTTTCAATATGGACAAAAGTCACTTTGATTCATGGCCAAAGGCATGTTCATACACTTTGCATTTTTTGAAATCAGCTTGCACAAGCTAGTTACAGGCCTCTAATATCATTTACACTCAATAATTAAATGCCAATCCATTGTGTTCTAGCATTATTTTGTGCATTTGGACATTGCATGAAGAATTAAGCCATATTTGGAAAAAGCAAGTTATCCATTCTTGTAAAGCATGACTTTATGTCAAACACAAATCCAAGAAGTACAATGCAAATATCTGAGGCACAATTTATTGAACTAATCACACTGATCAAGACTAACTTTGCAGCATGTTTAGGGGGCCTGCATAAGCTTGTAACAAGACTTGGCATTTTTTGACTTAAGATAGAAGCAACTTTGCAAACACAACAACAACTCACATTCCTGTCAACACAAGCCTAAGAAAACTTCTTGAACACATTCCAAACATCAAACCTGACCTAAAACACGAGCCAACCATATTCCAAACCTCATCAAACACAGAAACACCATCCTCTTGCAAAAACAGGGCACCTGCTGCAGATTGAGGTCCACAACTCAATCCACTCGTGCGCCTTGGCCAAAACCAGTTCATACACACTCCATAACATCCATACAAACTATTCCAAGCATTGAACTGGAACTGTAACAGCCATAGCCAAGTGTGCCATTTTCATTTTTCATCTGTGCAGGTTAACTTCTGTAGCTCGATTCAGCAAGATTCAAAGCAAGTTAAGCATAGAGGAAGCATCCCTGGACCTCAAGCAAGCTGTACAAGTCCTCACATTGCATTGAAAGTGCCTCCATTGCTGCACACGATTCAAGCTGAACAGGTAAAAGTTTGAACTTCTATCTCTCTATCCAGGCATAGTTAGGTTTAAGTTTGTGAAGAAAACATGTTCTAATCATAGCCCTGAAGCCATCCATATAGTTACTTTTCATTTATATTATGTGTGCTAAGAGTATTTTGAATCTGAACATCTGAAAAAAACTAGGTCAGGAATTGGGGGAGAAGAAATTCTCTCTCATTTCTGAGAGTTAGATTAATTTTTTTATATGTTTAGAATCGTGGCTTCAAGCTCTACAAGTTTCATGTTTTAAGATTTGTCAAAGGATCAAAGAATCAGGAGTTAGGGAGATGAACAAGAAGGCGCGCGTTTTTTGTTTGAATCTGGCCAGAGGTTGAAGACAAAGTTCTTTGGGCTGGACTTGTTTCTTTTTTCTGTTTGCACCACTTTATTCCACATACACCCCCTTGGCCCATTGTGTTATTTTTTAATCATTTTTGACTTTTTCTTTTTTATTATGACTTGTTATTTTTTGACAAAACATAAAAAATATTAAAAACATTTTTTCAACCATTTTTGTATTTTATTTGAATTTTATTTGTTTTGTTTGAAGTTTATACATATAAATAACATATATATCCTTTTATTTAAAATACCAAAAATAATACAAAAAACCTTTTATTTTCTGATTTTATTTTTATTTTATCTTTTGAAAACATTTTCTAAAAGATATACTTTTTTTGTAAATAATAAATATTTTATTTTTGTACATATTTAATATATCTAGTAAATAATATAAATACTTATATATTTATTAGAATATTTAGGATAAAAATACAAAACAATACATTTTTATTTTTATTAATATTTGACCTCAAAAATACCTTTTTTACAATACACTTTCTTTTTATTTATTTCTTGTACATAATTAATAAATGTTGTATATAATAAATAATTAATACATTTTATTTAGCAAATTAGGGTTTTGCCCTAAAAACATAAAAATATCCAAAATTAATCTTTTTATTTTTGTTTATTTGTCACATAAAAAATACTTTTACATACATATAAAAATCATTTTTTGCATCTTGCATATTTATTGTATTTTATTTAATTATTGTACAATTAAATACCTTGTAAATTCCATTTGGATTGTAATAGCTTAGATTTAAATTTCTTGCTAAATATCCCCATTTGAACATTTGTACCCCCCATCCCATAATTTGTGTTGTAATAATTTAGGATTTTATTTTTCGCATTTAAAAGCTTTCTAAATATGCCATGATAGACTTAGGGTTTTGTATGCAAAAATCAACCAAACAAATAGCTTGACCTAATTCCAAGATAAAAGCATGAAAATGAACAAACACCAATCACACTTGCACCCCTAGGGTTACTCCACTTGATGCCTTCAATAATGGGTCATGTTGCATGTTAGGTGTCTTTGGCCAAACAAAACAATATCAAATGATCATAGTCCCTCGATGACGCTTTCGAAAGTTACCTAAAAATGATCAAGTCCCTTAAAGGAAAAAGTTGCCAAAGACACTTGGCACCATTGCAATCATGGTCTAAACGATGACCCGCGCCTGTCCCGTTCACATCCTAACATAAGATTGTCCACCAAATACAATGGTGGAACAAAATTGTTAAAAGGGTTAAAACATAGGAAAGATATTTGAGAAATTTAGGGTAGATAGCTCTTGGTTACTTGCCAACTTGCAAAACAAAAACACTTGCCTATTTTTTCAAAAAAACCACACATCACAACACACTTTCAAAACAACTTTCAAAAACATTGAAAACTTTTCAAAAGACATACACCTTTGTATACATTCAAACATGAATCATTACAAAGGTTGCCACCACATTGGCCTCTTTTCAAAACATTTTCAAAACCCACACACAAAGCACCATTTCAAACAATTGAAAGCACCATTTCAAACAATTGAAAATCAAGGCAAGTTGACCTAAGCAAGTAACTAAGAGCCCATGGATAACCATGGATAGAAAGGGTGCTAATACCTTCCCTTTCTATAATCTACTACCCGAACCCAAGAAAACATCTCAAAGGTTTTTGCTGTGCTTTTTAACCTTTCCTTAGGATAAAATAAAAAGTCGGTGGCGACTCTTGCTCAACCGAAACATTTGCGAAAACAAACGCAAAACCTCAAGTCAGTTCTCCCACCGTATCACATGGTCCACATACAGTCAAACTTCAATATTATTAGCCAACATCAACATTTTGAAATTATATTCATAATTTGATCAAGGGTTGAGCATGATTCCTCAAGGAATGCTCCTAATTCATCAAAACTCAAAAGTTGCTAAATTAGGAATTCTCAAGAAAAGTCAACCAAACTTTGACCAAACATAACTTTCTCATACTTTATCAGAAATTTCTCATCCAAAGCTCATTTTGAAGGGAATTCAATTTCTTACAACGCATCTTCATCCCTCAAGTTCAATAAATGCACTCATAAAAAGATATGGATTTCTAAATTATAGGTCCTTTTGAAAAGTCAACAAAAACACCTTTTGGGTCAAAGCTACTTACAGGAACATGGAAGACTCAATTGATATGATACCAAAAGGGTTGTGTAGGGGACATCCTAAGCTTTCTAAAAAGTCCAAGAACACATCTCTAGGGTTAAAATTGGAAGAGTTATGCATTATCAAAGTTGACCATTTTTGGAAAATTGCCAAAAGTAAAATGTGCTCAAAAGTGCATTTTTTGTCAAATGGGCCTAGCATTTCAGGATTGTATCTTGTTAAGGACATGGTCCACTACCCAAATCAGCAGCCATATCTTATTTTCCATATTTATTTATTTTATTTTTATTTTGATTTACTAAAAATCACATTAAATCAAATAAATAACAAAAAATATCAAAGATTGTTTTGTTGATCTCATTTTGATGAAAATCAAATCCAATTAAGATGGTCTAATCAGATCAAATCGAATCAAGGCAATTTGAGGCAAAAAAGGCATGATTTGGGCAAGTTTGGAATGAAAGAATATGGCTTAAAGATCAAAGATTTTATCCATCAACTCCCAAGATTGGATCCAAAATTGTTAACCTAATTAGACTCAATACATATACTGAGGTTTGTTTGAACCCTAGGAGGAAGAGAGAGAGAGAGGCGCAGCTGCTCAAAAGATACCTTGTACACAAGCTTGAAATTCAAGGAAAAGTGATCATTGAATTTGGATTTTGAGGCAGATTCAAGAGGTTCTAAAGGTTGCAACGCATTCCTGGAGACACACTGAGAGTAATTGCATTGTTTTCAAGTGTCAAAGCTCTCAGAATCATGACCAATCCGATCACGGTTTGCATTTTCTTTTCAAAAACAATTACAATCATACATGCGTTATAAATAATTTTTGATCATGCATTCTTGTTTGTATGGATGTTTAGAACATGTTTGAATGGTTTAATTGACGTTTTGATGCATATACTGATGATTATCATGATTAGGGTTTAAGAAGTCGTTTTGGGGCTTCTCTATACAGGTAAAATTAGGCCAAGAAAATAATGTCATGATACTCGTGAGATCAAGACGAGTTGATTGGTGAATTTAAAATTAATTTATCATGCGTTGCATGGATTTTTGAAGTTTGCAGGTTTATGGCTATGGAGCTTTATCTGTAGGTATAGATCTGATACCTAAGACGGTGGACAGGGAAGAAGATGATTATTTGTCACCATCCCAGTAGCCAATTTGAATTCACGCGCGTTTTTCATCACCACTGACCATTATTCCAATATAATATATTTTGTCTATTCATATAAACAAAAGACAATATGGCCAAGTGGTAAAGGGAAGTGTTTGCAAAGGGGAAAACCTGGGTTCGATACCCAGGTCTGGAGTTTTTTCATTTTCTCATTTGTTCATTGCAGATCCAGCGTACTTCCTTGCCTAACATCCATCATACGCCCCACTGATCCAGCCACTGGATCGTTGCCAACGCAGATCCAACGTTCAATCCAAGGAGAGACCATGGTGCACCTTCCAAGCGTGCCAACACAGAATCAAGCGCAGGAGTGGGCCTGGCCATAATGGGCCTGGACAAAATTCAGAAAGCCACCCCCCTATTTGCTCATCATATAGGCCTAAGTCCTACTCTTTTTTTTTTCAATTCTTTTTTCTCATTATTTGTTAATTATATATTTTTTTAATAACACCAAAAAATCATATTTTTTATTTAATCAAAAAATCATAAAAAACATTAAAAATATTTTTTTTATAAAAAATATTTTATTAATTAATTAGTTTAATTAAATTAGGGTAATTTAATGTCTTTTTATTATAATTCAAAATAATTAGAATTAGGGCTAACTTTGTACATAACCTAGTTTTTTCCTTAAAAATAACATAAATATTTTCTCAAATTAGATTTTTAGGTCGTCTAATTATTTCTCGCATTTAATTTACCGCGCGCTTTTAATTTTACCTTTTTTATTATTAGTTGTAATTACTCCGAGTTTGTAATAGATTTAAATAGGATTTTAATTCCGCATTTTATTTTCAGTCAAAATAATTATGTATCTGCCCAAATCCATGTAATAATTAGGACTCTAACTGCTCGCATTTTAATTTCCGCAAACTATAAACTGCTTAAATGTATGTATAGGATTGTATGGAAAGACGAATTGAAATTAAAACAGTAAAAAAACCTAATTGTGTAAAGATAAATAAACTGGAAAAAAACACACTTGCACATGCTCACTCCTAGGGTTTACCCCACTCCGGTTGCCTTCGGTAAACGATCATGAAGTATAGGGAATGTTAGTGGTCGTCCTCTAGTCCCAAAAGATCTAAAATGACCCATTCGGATGTTGCCTCGGAAAAAAGATCTTTAAGGCTTTAGGATGATTACTAAAATTTCCTAACATTGCTTTTGTGATCGTATTTGTCCCTTCAAACGTCCCTTAAAACTCCAACGATGGTGATATATATTCCTTAATAATAGGATAGCATTGTCTAAAGGAAAACGAATAGACTTTTTCGAGTACGTAAATTAGCTTCTAGGTACTTGCTCAAATAAAACTTGTCACACAAACACTTTTCAAAACAATTTTCAAAACAACTTCGTCACACTCTTGAGGACTGATACAAGGGTTATCTCAAACTAAAACTTTTTCAAAACAAGCACGCACAAGCAATTTTAAAAAAATGAGCAAAGTACCTAAGAGCCCGTGGAAAACCACGGATAGAAAGGGTTCTAACACCTTCCTTTTCTATAATCTACCCCCTCGTACTCACAAAATCTCGAAAAAGGTTTTTTCTATTCTTTTTCCTTTTCCTTTGTTGGATGAAATAAAAGTCGGTGGCAACTCTTGCTTACTGCGACATTTGCGAACAAAAAACGCAAACCAGTTGTGATCGGTGGATCTGGAACTGACTGTTTAACGCTGGTTCGCGAAATTTCGCGGAAGCAAGAGTCGCCACCGTCTTTTATTTTCTCCAAATGGAAAGGACAAAAGCACAGAAAAATTCCTTAAAGAGATTGCTCTCGGTTCGGGAGGTAGATTATAGAAAGGGAAGGTGTTAGCACCCTTTCTATCCATGGTTATCCATGGGCTCTTAGATACTTGCTCATTTGTGTTTTCAAAATTGTTTGTTTGCTTTTCAACTGTGGGTTTAAAAAAGTTTCTTTGAAAATTCCAGTTCGACTCTTGTATCGGTCCTCAAGAGTGTTTGAAAAATTGCTTTCGAAAGCTTTTTGAAAAGGTGTCGGTGTGAAAAGTATTTTTGATTTGTTTTGAAATTAGAGCAAGTATCTAGAGTCGTCTACCTACCCTAAGGAATTCGTCTGTGTAAATGTCCTTTAAAGTAGTGTCATCCCACCATTGAGAGGTAGGTAGCACCACCGTTGGAGGTGTCGGGTCAATTCGAGGTTTGGGACATGGTGACCACCGGAGCAATAGGAAGACACCTTAGAAGCTACCCTCATGCCAGGTTCCCGGATCATGAGGACTTACTAAGACATCCTCTACTCGACGATCACCTTTCGAGGCAAGGCAACAGTGAGGCGTACCCTAGGGGTGGTGTGTGATTTGTGTGTCGTTTTCAGATATTTTGTCTTGTCATGTATGAGTGATCTACGCTTTTGTTTTTATTTTGACATTCATTCTTGCATGCCATTATTAACAGTTAAAAAGAGCGAGAAATATAAAATTCCTAAACTATTACAAAGGCGCGGGTCCACATCGCCAAATTTCCAGGACCCGATTTGACAGAAAGTAAATAATTAAAGTAAAGTGCGAAAGATTAAAATGCCCGAGTTTACAAGGCTTTGGGAGGTACATAAATATTAAAAGAAAAAGAAATAAATACGCGAATTGAATTAAAACTGGAAACGAGGGCGTTGGACCCTTTTTAATGAAATTAGATTATTATTTATAAATTAATGAAATTAGAAAGAAAAAGAAATTATTTTTTTGAGATTTTTTTGCATTCATGGTTTTAATGAGAAAGATTAATTGAAATTAAAATATTAACCCTAATTCTAATTGTTTTTTAGTTTATTAAGAAAGTATTAAATTTTAACCTAAAATTAATCTAATTATTTACACGCGATTTGATTTATAAAAATAAGTAATATTTAATTATTAGTGAGAAGAAAAGAAAAAGGATAAAAAATTAATACAAACCCTAATTCTACAAATTTTAAATTAATTAAGAAAATGCTTGAATTAAACCTAATTTGATAGCTAAAGTTAATGAATAATATTTATTTACAAAAGATAACATTTAAATAAAAATACTTATTTTTTGTCTTTTTCTGATTTTATATTGTTTTTATGTTTTTTATGAAAATATTAAATTAAAGAATTAAATTTAAAAAAAACTAATTAAAACAAAAAAATAGAAAAATATGAGAAAAAGAATTAGAGAAGCAAACCATGGGGGGTCTGTCCCCAATTGGAGGTTAAATCAGCATTTTAGGCCCATTAATCTTTGGCCTCTTTTGACTTCTATGCCAGCGTGTAGCACTTTTGACTCACGTCCATGATGTTCTTCCAACCATGGCCCTTGGACTGATCTTGCTATACGCGTGGCAAACTGGACTGTGAGTTGCATGGTGGACGCTTTGGACTGAAGCTGCATAGGATAAGATTAGAAAAAATATTATGGAAAGGGAGGGGGACCTGGGATTCGAACCCAGGTCCTGGAGATTACCAATAAGCTTGCTTTGCCAACTGCTCCACTTGACTTCTTTGTATATTAAATAACAAACAATTATTATAAAATAAAACAAAGCGTTAGTGACTTTTTCGCGCGAAATTTTGGATGAACCAATCAGTCTTGGCCACATAATCATCTTCTTCATCGTTTGTTGATTTCCTGAAAATAAGAGATGGTTAGCGGGGGTTTTGAACCCCCCTAAAATATGCGTTTTCTGATAATAGCGATTAGGCCGTCCGTCCACATAAATTAGGCGCGAGGGTTGTTTCCAAATCGTCCAAGCCTGCTGGTTTCAACCATGATATTGTGATTCTCTAATTTTACAGTATTTGGAAATGCCCAAATTAGAACTTGAAAAAACCTAATAGTCATCCATGGCAATTCTTCATACAATGCATAAAAACTCAATTCAATCACATGGTTAGTTTCAGAATCATCCAATTAACACAAATCAAGAACAAAAATGCATGGATATGGCCTAAATAGCAAAGCACGATTATGCAAAAAGAGTGATACAGTTTGAACTCCCTATACCAATTCTGGGCGTGTAAGGGTTGGAAAATTATTCAGTTAGCTTCAGTAATGCACGAGGAAGCTTTTGCAATTGGTCTCTTGCTCTGAATCGTGCTAAAACCTAGTTTTCAGTTTCCAATTTTTTGACAAAAAATTCAACTTTGGTTATGGAGTTTCTGCGCAGCTGGGAGGTTCCTGGCATTAGGGTTTGCATGAGTACTTATATGTGAATGATTAGGGTAGGTTTTCTTGTCCAAGGAATCAAGGAATTGATGTATGGAAGATTTGATTTTCATGCATAATGTTTTCAATCTTTTTCAAGCATATTTGGTCTCAATCATATCCAATTACCTTTGATTCTTTCCTAACCTGATTTGCACGAAATCTTGGAGATATTTTATGCACAAAAAGATTTAAAACATTAGGTTTAGTTTTTTCACCTATTTATTTTAATTAAATGAATTATTAATAATTAAAAATCCAAATAAATAAATAAAAATGATAAAAAAACTTCCCTTTGGGCCAAATGGTCGTGCACATGCCTTGGATAATGAATTGTGGAAGAAAAAGAGGCCCATTAGCATTTTTAAGACTTTTGAAGCAATGTTGACTTTCCAAAAATTTCCCAACTTCCACAAGGCATAACTTGCTCAATTTTTAAGCTTTGCTCATGTTCTTGGACATTTTGGAAAGGTCTTTGAGTCCTCTAACCAATGTCTTTGGTCCCATGTCATTTTGATTTACCAATATCAAGTTATGGCCTTTGACTTAAAGTCCCTTTTTGTTGACTTTTGAAAATGACCTATAATGTTGAAATTGATAACTTTTTGTGAGAGCATTTCTTGGACTTGAAGTATGAAGAGGAGTTGTAAGGAATGTCTTTATCTTCAAAATGAGCTTTGGATGGAATTTTTCTGATAATCCATGTGGAAGTTATGCCCTGGTCAATTTACAGTTGACTTTTCTAACTGTCCAAATATGGAAACTTTTGCATCTTGATGATTTTTGAGCCAAGCTTTGAGAATCATGATCAAGCATTGATCAAATGATGTTTGTGGCTTCAAAATGAGATGTTGACCAAGAATTTGGACTTTTGACTGTCAAATGACCATTTTGCCCCTACAGTTGACTGTGGTGCAATTAGGGTTTTTGACTGTGCAATTTTGTGCTGTAAGTCTTGAAACTTGGCATGAGGATGCTTGACCATGTTTGTAGGCATGTGGGACTTTATTGGACCCTTGAAAACTTCAATTTCTTTGTCAGAACCAAAACCCTAATTTTGACTGTTAGGAGGCCCTTGAACTGTGCAACCCTTGGGGAGATTTTGAAGCTTTGACTTGGCAAATTTTGAAGAATATGGGAGGGCAAATTTTGGGGTACAACAGTTGCCCCTGTTCAATCTTCTTAGACCTGAGGATGCAGATTGGCTGACGTGCCTTTCGTAGTCCGAAGGTGGAAGATGATTGAACACTAGAGTGCCCAGAAATTTGCGCTCACATAGTAGTGTGATGATGGGAATGGGCTTATAGATGCCATTTGGAGATTGATGGATAGAATGATGGGCTTATAGATGCCATGCTGAGAGGATGGATGGTGGATGGGCTTATAGATGCCATCTGGGTGTCGATTGCATAAGAGATTCCTTAGCGAGAACTTGCGTACCTGCAAAAGAAGAATGATTACCTGACCTGTTACAGGAGCTGGTCTTCAGATTCTTTGTATAGATGTGTCCTGACTGGTTACAGGAGCTGGATCTGGATCTTCAAAAGGTGATGAATGAACCAGGGATGGTTACTACCTCAACAGGAACAGTGAGAGAACCTTGGATGACTTCAACCTCAACAGCAAACGTTGAGAGAATCTTGGGATGATTACTACCTCCGCAGTATCGGGGAGAGAACCATAGGCGACTACAACCTCAACAGCAATCATTGAGAGAATCTTGGGCGAATTCAACCTCAACAGTAATCATTGAGAGAATCTTGGATATCTTTTACTGAGTCTTTATCAGGAAAATCTGTTAGGGGTCGATTTAGCTGGACTAGAGAAGGCCTTGAAATCTTCAACTGGATAAGAAACAGGGAGATCTTAGGGTCTGGAATAAGTGTCAGAACATCGCCATATCTGGGTCACATCCGAACCATATCTGGAAGGGAATCTGGAAGAAGTATCAGAACGTCGCCATGCCTGGGTCACATCTGAACTATATCTAGAAGGAAATCTGGAAGCAGTATCAGAACGTCGCCATATCTGGTTCACATCTGAACTATATCTAGAAGGAAATCTGGAAGAAGTATCAGAACGTCGCCATATCTGGTTCACATCTGAACTATATCTAGAAGGAAATATGGAAGCAGTATCAGAACGTTGCCATATCTGGTTCACATCTGAACTATATCTAGAAGGAAATCTGGAAGCAGCATCAGAATGTTGCCATATCTGGGTCACATCTGAACTATATCTAGAAGGAAATCTGGAAGCAGTATCAGAACGTTGACATATCTGGGTCACATCTGAACTATATCTAGAAGGGAATCTGGAAGAAGTATCAGAACGTTGCCATATCTGGTTCACATCCGAACTATATCTAGAAAGAAATCTGGAAGAAGTATCAGAACGTCGCCATATCTGGTTCACATCTGAACTATATCTAGAAGGAAATCTGGAAGAAGTATCAGAACGTCGCCATTTCTGGTTCACATCTGAACTATATCTAGAAGGAAATCTGGAAGAAGTATCAGAACGTTGCCATATCTGGCTCACATCTGAACTATATCTAGAAGGGAATCTGGAAGAAGTATCAGAACGTCGCCATATCTGGTTCACATCTGAACTATCTCTAGAATGAAATCTGGAAGAAGTACCAGAACGTCGCCATATCTGGGTCACATCTGAACTATATCTAGAAGGAGTCGTGATAGTTGATAGTAATCATCTTTGTATTGACCTTTCCTGAAAAGGTAAAGCATCAGTTGTATGCAAGATCATGATGCATGAACTGCATGATTTCAGGATGTCCTCGAAATTGATGAGATTCGTGTAGTATGATGCATATGCATGCTATAATGTATGAAGATGTAATGTTCATGAATGTATTTTTGTCTAAGAAAATAAATCCTTGACGGGTGCCAGGAAGTTAACTCCTGGGCTGGTGTTGAAGAAAGAATTCTTCGCTTTGCAAGAATTAACCGATAGGAGAAGATGACTCCGTTGGGGAATAAACTTGGCGAATGGATTACTCTGCGGGAGGAAAAGTACTCTAATGATCTTGTTGGGGAGCAATACTCTGTGGAGAGAGGTACTTTGTTGAGCTGTTGATAATAACTTGCTGGGGATACCCTGGTTGTGTTGGAAGTGTTGATAGACTTCGCTGGGGATAAGAGGACTTCGTCGAGGACGATCTTTCCGTGGCTTTTGGCTGAGGATAACCCAGTTATACCCTGGTGAGGAAATAACTCTTTGAATGAGGCCGGGAGACGCGTTCATGCTCCGTGAGGATAAGCTTCCAGAATCTACTGGGGATAAACTTACTACTTGGGGAGATGAATTCCAACTTTCCTGGGGAAGTATTGAACTGTATTGGTTATGTTCTTCAATGGAACCTACCTTGATACCATGGAGGACAAAACAATTAGATTGCTTGGACAACTCTTTATTGCCCCTGTTTCTGATGTGGGAGAGGAAGATACCTGTGGAGGTGCTTGATGACTGCCGATTTGATCAATCTTCTTCTGGTAGGCAAGTGACGAGATGACAGGACATAGTCGTACGCTCTGATCCCTAACTTTTGCCTGGACTGCCCTTTCGGGTTTTCAGTCCACCGGGATACCCATTTTTGCCCAAGCCGCCTTTTCAGGTTTTCGACTTGCCGGGTGTACAGGTTTTTTTCATTTCATCCCTTCATTTTGCCCGAACCCTTTTGGTCCGCCGGGAAGCCCTTATTTTTGCCTAGGTACGTCAACCTAGCAGGTCTTTGATTTTGCGTAGTATTTTTTCGACTATGTCCGTGCTTTCAGAATGTAGGGAGGTGCCCCTGTTGTTGTGTTGCCATGCCACCAGAAGATCTTCGCTTGATCGTCCAATGCCCCAAGTGACTTAGGCGGAGATTTGCCCCTGGTTATCTTGGCATTTTGAGAGATTCTCCGAATCTTGACTTAACTGCCCCAGATGATGGACAATAGTCATGCCATGCCCCTCGATTGGGAGTGCTTCTGTTCATTAGGCATTCATCGTGCGAATTTCTCTACTGTTCAAACAAAAAGTCATATACAAACAAGGTTATGTTAAAAATGCAAAGCTTATGTCTGTCTTGAAGATTTTGAAAATGCGTTCTTTTTCATAAAACAAGTGATTGTTTGTAAAACGTGATGTCAACTCCGTATTTTACCGTAAGCCTTAAGGAGTCAGGATACCTTTCGTAACAGTATGCTTTCGAACTAACCCATGCTTCAGCTAGGACTTTTAAGGGTTGTAACATGGCTTGGTTCACGGTTTAAGAAACAAAGGATAAAGGCTCAAATTATTTGTACCCACCCGCTCTTCGTGATGTTCTTCAAACCTAAGCTCAGTTGATCGTGCGTTTGACCTTGTTTGAGTCTTTGCTCTGATTTTCCGGTGATGATTCGGATGTTGATAACTTATTTTGAATAGGCAGTCATTTCCTCTTTGTTGAGGGTTTATAAGACCTCTTTCTTTTTGATTTTGTTATCCCTTTCTTTTTTACCTGAACTGTTTCCTTTTTTGGAATTACAGTCAGCGGGATGCCCCAGTTTTGTAAGTCTCCTTCATGGGTTTTGACTTAATGGTTTTTTTTTATTTTTTGAGATAATGACTGCCTTTCTTTATTGATTATTCGGAGCCATCACTGTCTTCCTTTGTTTTGTAAGGACCTCTTTGGTGCCATTCGTTATGCACTTGGATCAACTGAGAGACTACCCTTCCCCAGGTTATGATTAAGGGTTTTAAATTTCAAAAAGAAAAACTCCTACTTCTTTGGCTCAGAGGGGTTGACGAGGGATTATCATCCTTATAACTCCAGTGTTTAGGGATTGAAACAATGCCTGTACCTCATCAGCGGGGTCTGTTCAAAAGCATACTGTAGATTGCGGTATCGTTTTCGTCATCCTCCCTCAAGAGGCTTAGAATTATTAACCGAGAGTTGGTCATCACAGAAAAATGAAAAGAATTTTGAATATAATGAAAACAATTGTATTAATTCCCAAAACAGACATATGCGATGCATCGATAGAATAAAAGAGTTTGCTATGACATTAATTGTTTGTATGAGAAAAGAAAAATACAACTCGGAAATTCAAATAAACAAAAGGTCTTCAACGATTGGGCAATGGAGCAGTGATTATGTTCGGAGTCTCAGGCACTTCAAACTGAATCTCTCCGGCGTCGATCATATCTTGAATCTTGTTCTTGAGAGGCCAGCAGTTGTCCGTAGTATGCCCCGGGCTATCAGAATGATATGCGCACCTATCATTGGGATGGTAGTTCGGAGCAGAAGTGTTCGGATTCCGAAGAGGAGCCCTTAAGGTGATCAGTCCTGCCTTCAACATTTGTTGTAGTGCTTGATCCAGCGACATGTTGATCTTGGTGAACTGTCGTTTCTCCTTACGCTGCTGCCCCTGTCCTTGTTGAGCAGGTCCAGGATTGGAGATCTGGGTTGCCCCTATCTCATGACGGCTCTTTTTACCGTACACAGCATTGGACTCTTTCTTTCCATGATGAGGCTTTTTATCAGAAGGTGCAGCCTCTTGAATCTTTCCAGACCTGATGCCAGCTTCTATTCACTCTCCAGTCAAGATAAGATCTGTGAATCCAGCAGACGAATTCCCAATCAGGTGGTTGTAGAACGGACCAGACAGGGTCCCCAAGAACATGTCCACAAGTTCACGGTCAGTCAGCGGTGGTTGTACCCTACCGGCCAGGTCTCTCCATTTCTGCGCATACTCTTTAAAACCTTCTCCCGATCCTAGCGACATACCCTGGAGTTGGGTACGCGTAGGAGCGAGGTCGGCATTGTACTGATACTGCTTGTAGAAAGCAGTAGCCAGCTCCTCCCAGTTACGAACCTTGGTTCCATCCAGCTGATAGAACCATTCGAGATGAGTCCCTGAAAGACTTTCCTGGAAGAAGTGGATCCACAAGTTCTTGTCCACAGTATACGGTTGAATCTTCCGCACATAAGACCTGAGATGCAGCCTGGGACAGGATGCCCCATCGTACTTAGCAAAAGAGGGTGCTTTGAATTTGTGTGGGATCACCACACCAGAAGTTAAACCCAAGTATCCGAAATCCAAACCAGGCACTTGTTGAATTTCCATTGCATTCAGGCGGTCTTCCAACTGTTTATACTTGTCCTCAGCAGGAGGGTATTGTTCATCGTTGAAATCTGTCTCGTTGTCGGAGACCACTGGACTGGGAACCCTTTCCTCCTGATGACTGCCTTCCCCAACAGATGGAGTGGTCCTCTCGGCTTCATTTTGTGTGCCATTCCCAGGTTTGCGTCTAGGGTTGAACCACACAGTCCTCTTCTTCTTCTTTTTCAAGAGCAGAGTCTTCAGGTCTTGTTGCCCCTGGGCCAAATTCATGATCAGCTCTTGGAACTGGGCATTCTGAGCCTGGAGGGCCTTGATGGACTGCTCAGTTGATGATTCAGGGTTCATGACGATCGGCTGAAATAAACAGCGAAGAGGGTAAGCAACCTGTCAAAAGGGTACCTGCAATGCAATGATATGTATGATATGCATGCAATGTTTTCAAGGGTCTCGCAGGGCAAACAAGAAAACCGTTAGAATTTGAATTCGGTGGCTTGACTGAAGGAACTGCATATTGTTGAGAGTCCTTCGTCAAGGGTCAAAGGCTCACCATATCCAGTGGGTCACAGCCTCTGACAACCTTAGCTAGAGGAAAATAAATCCTCTTTGCCCCTTGCTAGATGTTTGATCTATCATGATCCTGCATCACAAGCCCTTGAGATCCTTGAAATGGGTTAGGATGTATGCAATGGTATGATGTCATGCTATGCATGAGGTAATGTAGGTAAAGCCTGTTATGAGCCCCAATTAAGGACTATAAACAAAACCTGCAAGAAACTCAGTATACTTCGTTATGAGTCCCAATTAAGGACTATAAACAAAACCTGCAAGAGACCTAGTAAACCCTGTTATGAGTCCCAGTTAAGGACTATAACCAAAACCTACAAGTAGCTTATGTGTCAGATAACACGCATGCAATTAGTCAAGTACGAAGGCACACAAGTCACACAAGAGAGGCCCTGAGAGTTTAGGCCAGCATGAGGTCTAGGTGTTACCCTCTTTCAGTTGGTTGGTTCATACCTGTCCTATCAAAGTAACCGGGTTCTTAGAGGATCCCAATATCATTGACTACCCTCAATCGGTCATAACTCCAGCATCGCAATCTTTTCTTGCGGCCAGAACCATCACGAGAGTTTAGCCTCAATGGGCGTAGCATACTGCTACTGTTCTAATGGCCGAGTTGTGTCATCTAAGGTTCTAAGGTTATTGGTGCTTAATGACTCCTCAGAAGACCCATATTCTCCTCGTTGCAACACAAGGGATATCGGTACAGACCAAGGTGCCACACCAACGTAGCCACTGTTTCACCCGTGTCGGTCTACGCCGGACAGGTCCCTCACAGCTTATGCTACCTAACAGGGTATCCCCAGATCCGGGTTAGGATCTATGTAACTCCGATGCAGCCCACAATAATAAAGCAAACAAGCACAACAATTGAAAACACAAGTGATCTTAGTCCTAAGGTACACCTCACTTTATAAAATTTCCCCAGCAGAGTCACCAGTTCTGTGATCGGTGGATCTGGAACTGACTGTTTAATGCTGGTTCGCGAAATGTCGCGGAAGCAAGAGTCGCCACCGTCTTTTATTTTCTCCAAATGGAAAGGACAAAAGCACAGAAAAATTCCTTAAAGAGATTGCTCTCGGTTCGGGAGGTAGATTATAGAAAGGGAAGGTGTTAGCACCCTTTCTATCCATGGTTATCCATGGGCTCTTAGATACTTGCTCATTTGTGTTTTCAAAATTGTTTGTTTGCTTTTCAACTGTGGGTTTAAAAAAGTTTCTTTGAAAATTCCAGTTCGACTCTTGTATCGGTCCTCAAGAGTGTTTGAAAAATTGCTTTCGAAAGCTTTTTGAAAAGGTGTCGGTGTGAAAAGTATTTTTGATTTGTTTTGAAATTAGAGCAAGTATCTAGAGTCGTCTACCTACCCTAAGGAATTCGTCTGTGTAAATGTCCTTTAAAGTAGTGTCATCCCACCATTGAGAGGTAGGTAGCACCACCGTTGGAGGTGTCGGGTCAATTCGAGGTTTGGGACATGGTGACCACCGGAGCAATAGGAAGACACCTTAGAAGCTACCCTCATGCCAGGTTCCCGGATCATGAGGACTTACTAAGACATCCTCTACTCGACGATCACCTTTCGAGGCAAGGCAACAGTGAGGCGTACCCTATGGGTGGTGTGTGATTTGTGTGTCGTTTTCAGATATTTTGTCTTGTCATGTATGAGTGATCTACGCTTTTGTTTTTATTTTGACATTCATTCTTGCATGCCATTATTAACAGTTAAAAAGAGCGAGAAATATAAAATTCCTAAACTATTACAAAGGCGCGGGTCCACATCGCCAAATTTCCAGGACCCGATTTGACAGAAAGTAAATAATTAAAGTAAAGTGCGAAAGATTAAAATGTCCGAGTTTACAAGGCTTTGGGAGAGGTACATAAATATTAAAAGAAAAAGAAATAAATACGCTAATTGAATTAAAACTGGAAACGAGGGCGTTGGACCCTTTTTAATGAAATTAGATTATTATTTATAAATTAATGAAATTAGAAAGAAAAAGAAATTATTTTTTTGAGATTTTTTTGCATTCATGGTTTTAATGAGAAAGATTAATTGAAATTAAAATATTAACCCTAATTCTAATTGTTTTTTAGTTTATTAAGAAAGTATTAAATTTTAACCTAAAATTAATCTAATTATTTACACGCGATTTGATTTATAAAAATAAGTAATATTTAATTATTAGTGAGAAGAAAAGAAAAAGGATAAAAAATTAATACAAACCCTAATTCTACAAATTTTAAATTAATTAAGAAAATGCTTGAATTAAACCTAATTTGATAGCTAAAGTTAATGAATAATATTTATTTACAAAAGATAACATTTAAATAAAAATACTTATTTTTTGTCTTTTTCTGATTTTATATTGTTTTTATGTTTTTTATGAAAATATTAAATTAAAGAATTAAATTTAAAAAAAACTAATTAAAACAAAAAAATAGAAAAATATGAGAAAAAGAATTAGAGAAGCAAACCATGGGGGGTCTGTCCCCAATTGGAGGTTAAATCAGCATTTTAGGCCCATTAATCTTTGGCCTCTTTTGACTTCTATGCCAGCGTGTAGCACTTTTGACTCACGTCCATGATGTTCTTCCAACCATGGCCCTTGGACTGATCTTGCTATACGCGTGGCAAACTGGACTGTGAGTTGCATGGTGGACGCTTTGGACTGAAGCTGCATAGGATAAGATTAGAAAAAATATTATGGAAAGGGAGGGGGACCTGGGATTCGAACCCAGGTCCTGGAGATTACCAATAAGCTTGCTTTGCCAACTGCTCCACTTGACTTCTTTGTATATTAAATAACAAACAATTATTATAAAATAAAACAAAGCGTTAGTGACTTTTTCGCGCGAAATTTTGAATGAACCAATCAGTCTTGGCCACATAATCATCTTCTTCATCGTTTGTTGATTTCCTGAAAATAAGAGATGGTTAGCGGGGGTTTTGAACCCCCCTAAAATATGCGTTTTCTGATAATAGCGATTAGGCCGTCCGGCCACATAAATTAGGTGCGAGGGTTGTTTTCAAATCGTCCAAGCCTGCTGGTTTCAACCATGATATTGTGATTCTCTAATTTTACAGTATTTGGAAACGCCCAAATTAGAACTTGAAAAAACCTAATAGTCATCCATGGCAATTCTTCATACAATGCATAAAAACTCAATTCAATCACATGGTTAGTTTCAGAATCATCCAATTAACACAAATCAAGAACAAAAATGCATGGATATGGCCTAAATAACAAAGCACGATTATGCAAAAAGAGTGATACAGTTTGAACTCCCTATACCAATTCTGGGCGTGTAAGGGTTGGAAAATTATTCAGTTAGCTTCAGTAATGCACGAGGAAGCTTTTGCAATTGGTCTCTTGCTCTGAATCGTGCTAAAACCTAGTTTTCAGTTTCCAATTTTTTGACAAAAAGTTCAACTTTGGTTATGGAGTTTCTGCGCAGCTGGGAGGTTCCTGGCATTAGGGTTTGCATGAGTACTTATATGTGAATGATTAGGGTAGGTTTTCTTGTCCAAGGAATCAAGGAATTGATGTATGGAAGATTTGATTTTCATGCATAATGTTTTCAATCTTTTTCAAGCATATTTGGTCTCAATCATATCCAATTACCTTTGATTCTTTCCTAACCTGATTTGCACGAAATCTTGGAGATATTTTATGCACAAAAAGATTTAAAACATTAGGTTTAGTATTTTTCACCTATTTATTTTAATTAAATGAATTATTAATAATTAAAAATCCAAATAAATAAATAAAAATGATAAAAAAAACTTCCCTTTGGGCCAAATGGTCGTGCACATGCCTTGGATAATGAATTGTGGAAGAAAAAGAGGCCCATTAGCATTTTTAAGACTTTTGAAGCAATGTTGACTTTCCAAAAATTTCCCAACTTCCACAAGGCATAACTTTCTCAATATTTAATATTTACTCATGTTCTTGGACATTTTGGAAAGGTCTTTGAGTCCTCTGACCAATGTCTTTGGTCCCATGTCATTTTGATTTACCAATATCAAGTTATGGCCTTTTACTTAAAGTCCCTTTTTGTTGATTTTTGAAAATGACCTATAATGTTGAAATTGATAACTTTTTGTGAGAGAATTTCTTGGACTTGAAGTATGAAGAGGAGTTGTAAGGAATGTCTTTATCTTCAAAATGAGCTTTGGATGGAATTTTTCTGATAATCCATGTGGAAGTTATGCCCTGGTCAATTTACAGTTGACTTTTCTAACTGTCCAAATATGGAAACTTTTGCATCTTGATGATTTTTGAGCCAAGCTTTGAGAATCATGATCAAGCATTGATCAAATGATGTTTGTGGCTTCAAAATGAGATGTTGACCAAGAATTTGGACTTTTGACTGTCAAATGACCATTTTGCCCCTACAGTTGACTGTAGTGCAATTAGGGTTTTTGACTGTGCAATTTTGTGCTGTAAGTCTTGAAACTTGGCATGAGGATGCTTGACCATGTTTGTAGGCATGTGGGACTTTATTGGACCCTTGAAAACTTCAATTTCTTTGTCAGAACCAAAACCCTAATTTTGACTGTTAGGAGGCCCTTGAACTGTGCAACCCTTGGGGAGATTTTGAAGCTTTGACTTGGCAAATTTTGAAGAATATGGGAGGGCAAATTTTGGGGTACAACACCAGTATTAACAGTCAGTTCTGCCACCGTATCACAGCTGGCAATGGAATCTAAGTGTTATAAATTTGCAATGAAGTGCCATAAGTGCCAGATTTATGCTGACAAAATTCATGTGCCTCCGACGCTTCTCAATGTTATTTCTTACCCGTGGCCTTTTTCTATGTGGGGCATTGATATGATTGGAATGATTGAACCCAAGGTGTCGAATGGACATCGTTTCATCTTGGTGGAAATAATCTACTTCACCAAATGGGTGGAAGTAGGTGGTAGTACGCTTTATCAAGCAGGTGGTAGTACGCTTTATCAAGAAGAATCTTATATATCGGTATGGTGTGCCAAGCAGGATTATCACTGACAATGGCTCGAATATGAATAACAAGATAATGAAAGAACTTTGTGAAGAATTCAAGATTATACATCATAATTCATCTCCTTACAGGCCAAAGATGAATGGGGCTGTTGAGGCTGCTAATAAAAACATCAAGAAGATCATCGATAAAATGGTTGTTACCTATAAAGATTGGCATGAGATGCTCCTTTTTGCTTTACATGGATATCGTACATCCTTCCGCACTTCAACAGGAGCAACCCCATTCTCTCTTGTGTATGGTATGGAAGCAGTGCTCTCTGTTGAGGTTGATATTCCCTCTTTATGTGTGGTAATGGAAACCAAGTTGTCAGAGGATGAATGGGTCCAGAATAGATTTGACCAATTGAATTTGATTGAAGAAAAGAGAATGATGGCCTTATGTCATGGTCAATTATACCAGAAGAGAATGAATAAAGTTTTTTATAAGAAGGCCAAACCTCGTGAATTCAGAGAAGGCGACCTCGTGCTCAGAAAAATTATTTATTTTAACACTGATTATAGGGGAAAGTGAACTCCCAATTTTAAAGGCCCGTATGTTGTCAAGAAAGCCTTCTCTGGCGGTGCATTAATTCTTGAAACTATGGATGGCGAGTAGTTCCCACGTCCTATGAATGTTGATGTAGTCAAGAAATACTTCGCCTAAAGAAGTAAAAGAACAACTCGCTAAGTTGAAAACCCGAAAGGGAGGCTTAGGCAAAAAAAGAGCGTCTCGGTAGGCTGAAAACCCAAAAGGGAGGTCTAGGCAAAAATAAGAGACATAAACAGAATAAAATATTCCCGCTAGGTTGAAAACCCGTAAGGGAAACCTAGGCAAAATTTAGGGATTTCTTGGAAAGTAACTACGTCAGACAAGACTTGATCATTGAAGCAATAATCTTCTTGGATACTCACCACACTTCAACAGAAGTCGCTGCTCAGGAATTAAAAGTTATTAGGGAGAATAGTGGTCATTATATTTCAATGTATATTTCTAATATATTACCATTTTCCAAACTTTGTAATCATCTATGGGGTCTCGCCATTCACAGACTACCATTCTATTAATAAAGTTTGAGCTTTTATCTAATTCTTTGTAATTCTTATTTTATTCTGCTTGCAAAGATTCCATTTATATTGATAGTAATTTTCAAAACAAGGAGATTTAACAATAAAGTCGTTTTTGAAAAGAATTTACAAATTACTTTTTACTTTAGAATTTGTGATTCAAGAAAAACAAAACTAGTGATTCTGAGGATGGACGAACTCTGAAAATTTGAAAATATATATTTTCTAGGAAGGTTCTCCAATGTTAATCTTACAAATATGCACATAATCTCCTTGTGATTCTCAAATAGTTGGGGTTGATACCAATTGATGTGTGGTGCAGTGTTGGATTTGTAATCCTTTTTCCCCAGTTAAGTCTTGGTTCAATTGTTTTCCTCCAGGATGATTATTTTGATTTCGAGTTTGCATGATTTGAGACCTTTATCCCAAATCCCCCAGTAAGGTCTTCGCTCATATCACGAAAGTTCCTTCTCCCTTTGTGTGTTGAGGTAGAATCATTTGCAAAGCATCACTCTTCGCAGTAATGGCATTATTGTTATTGTTTGTTTCCCAGACAAGTAGACAAGGGCAATATCTTTTCTAAGAAGTGTTGAAATAGTTGTTAACTTTTTGGGTTTTCTCTTGCCAAGTGCTGGGTCTAATTTAAAATCCCCATAATTTTAATTTCTTGCTATATTGCTTAACTTCTTGAATCCCCAAGTAAAGCTGAGATAACATTTCTCTCTGAAAGCTGTTATTCCCATGTGGTTTCATAATTTTTCCCCAAGGAAGTTTGTGTAATCATAACTCTTATTATTGAATATTTTATTTCGGTCTCCCCAATTGATATCTCGACGATGTGGTTTTCATCTGCCCTAATGAAGTCAATATTGTTATCTCCAGTGGAAATCTAAATGTTGAAACATTGTTTTCCCCATTGAAGTCTGTGTGATGTTCCTCGGTGAAGCTTGGAGGAGGATCTTATATCCCCGTTGTGATACGGTGGGAGATTTGACTTGGGTGTTTTGCGTTTGATCATAAATGTTGCAGTTAGCAAAAGTCGCCACCGACTTTTCTTTTATCCAAAAGGAAAAGTGAAAAAGTACAGGAAAGACCTTTGAGATTGTTTCTTGAGTTCGGGGGGTAGATTATGAAAAGGGAAGGTATTAGCACCCTTTTCATCCATGGTTTTCTATGGGATCTTAGTTAATTGCTAGATCACTTGCTTTTGTTTGAAAATATGATTTTTGTGGTTTTTGAAAGTATTTTGAAAATGTGTCATCGTTTAGGCAAACTTTGTGATGATTCTTGTTCGTAAGAATGTATACAAAGTGTTGATCTTTTGAAAATGTTTTCAAGTTTGAAAGGTGTTTTGAAAGTGTTGGTGTTTATTTTGAAAATAGCAAGGATGTTTTTGGTTTTGAAATTGAGAAAGCAACTAGGAACAATCTACCTACTCAAAAGTCTTTCATGTTTATTTCCTCTTTCCTTTGACATTGTTATCTTACCATTGATTTTGGTAAGTAACCCTATCTTTGGATGTAGAAGGGACGGGAAAGGGTCATCGTATAGTCGTAGAAGGAAACCCATGGAACATTTTAGCAATTTCGTTTTAGGGACTAGATCGTTTACCGAAGGCAGTATCGAGGGTCATCGAGGGACTATAATCTTTTATCGAGGGTCTTTTGCTAAAACGCCCATGTTTGAGGG
Organism: Vicia faba; assembly: GCA_948472305.1. Taxonomy (NCBI): domain Eukaryota; kingdom Viridiplantae; phylum Streptophyta; class Magnoliopsida; order Fabales; family Fabaceae; genus Vicia; species Vicia faba. Next base: position 1,268,169,214 of record OX451740.1, read on the forward strand.
ACATGACTATTTTCTGATAGACAACAAACGAGATTACCCTAAGGGTGCATGCGTGCAAAGTGTGTTTGATTGCATGCATTTTGTCTTGGTTTTCTGGGTTGTCTATTTGTTGTTTTTATCTTGCCATACTCACCCTAATTACTAGCATTTATATTTGAAAAGCGATAAATTGCGGGAATATAAAGTCCTACGCTATTACATCATTTACGGATGGGGGTATAAATTTACAAATGGGGGGTTGCAAGAAAGTAAATCCTAATTAAATATTACAACCATGTTGAAATGTACAATACGAGAAAGAAAAAGGACTTGTTTAGAAAATGGATTTTGTGTCTTAATGAATTAAGGAAAAGAAATAAATTAATTAATAAAAGAAAATATTTTTATGCCTTTTTTATATTAATAAAAAGGGTATTAATATTAAAAATTATAAAAAAAAGGGAAATAATGAGAGATAGAATTAACATGCTGCTGAAAGCAACACAAAGGGGATCAGAAGCTCTGAGGTCGGGGGCGCTGTGGTCCAGAAAGAAGCATCAGAAGTTCTGGATTGATACACTCTGAGGTCCTACAAGAAACGTTAGAGGAAAGATACAGAAGTTCTGGGTTACAATGTGTTGAACTTCTGAGTCTTAGAACAGTGAGAAAATCATAGAAGTTCTGTGTGTTAAAACAGTGAAGAGAACTCAAAAGTTTAATATGTGCTAAGACAGTGACTGGACATCAGAAGTTCAGTGTGTCTTAACAGCGAGTGAATAATAGAAGTTTTGTGTGTTAAAACAGTAAAGAGAACTCAGAATTTCTGAGTGCTTAAACAGTGAGAAAATCCTAGAAACTCTGTGTGTTAAAATGGTGAGTGAAAAAAACAGAAGTTATGTGTTACATTTCAACTCTTTCCTCATATTAATCAGCACATCAGCAATTTATCCAGTCCTTAACAACAAATCATGAGGATAAAAACACAGCATTTTATAGAAGTTCTAATTCTAATTCTGAGCCTAGCTTTATTCAAAAGTTCTGATCCATAGTTTTTTTCTACTTATGCAATGATATGGCCAACATCAATACTATGATATTTACATATTTAAGGATGCTCTAAATGAAAATATGCAAAGTCAGAGAGGCTTACCTTGAATCTGAAGCGTGTGCTTGGAACTTGAGTTGCTACCTTCAGATGTTCTGGAGTCAGTGAGAGCAATGGAACAGTGGTTATGTTCTTTGATATAAATAGAAGAACGAAGGTTTCGTTTAGGATTTGCGAAGGTTTTTGCTGTTTCCTTTTCTCTCTTTGATAATTCTTTTTCTCTCCAAAAGCCAGCCCCTTGAAAGTGTGATGGAGAAACTTATTTATAGGTGAACTTGTTGTGGTTTTTGGGGAAAACAATGGGATTTGAACCCTTTTTGGCATCTTGTTCCATTGCTTTTTGATCACAGCATTCGTATGCTAGTTTGGTGAAATTATGGGATACAGGCATAGACTGAATTAGATGTTGGTTATATGACTGCTATAGCAGTGCAGTAGGTTGTATAAATGAGGTTTTGGGATTTGGTGATGTTCTGTCTGAAGTGTTGAACATAGCCTTCATATGCTAGGGTTCTGCCTTGTTCTTGAAGCAAGTATGGTGGTTAGCATCTTTTAGCCGTGTCTAAGATGGATTTGTAAGCATGAATTAAGGAAAAGTATCCTCAGAGGAAAAAACAAAGCATGGGCCTAGCATAACCTTGTACAAAAGTTTGTTTTTTCAAGGACAACAATGGTACTTCTATCTCACACGTGGGGAAATCCTTTGGATAAAAACTCAAAAGTGGTTGTGAGCATTAAATGATGATGATATCTATCAAACCAGAAATCTTGCGCTATGAGATTGTGCATCATAGCTAAGATCTGGGCCAGAAGTTCAGCATCAGCGTAACTCAAAATAAACATCCAACTTCTGATCCCCGAATCCCTTTGCTTCATCATGTTCTAAGCGAGTTCTCAGACTTTTCAGAAAGCTTGTGACATGCTTTGTAAGTCCTCTTTGAATTGCTCTTGAAACTTTTGACTGAACCTACGTGAAAACTGGCTCAGAAGTTATAGACAACTTCTGACTTGAAAATGTCCAAAATTTGTTGAGTGCTTTTCATGGATATGACTCTGAAGATGTATAACTTGAAATTTCAGCCTTTCCAGGAGAAGTTCTATTCTGAAATATTTTAGGTCTTATTGAGATCTAAAACTCTTGTGTTAGAAGTTCTTCCAGAATCAGCTTGCATCATGGCGTCTGATCAAAAGTTCTGAGCTTGTCATATTTCTTAAACAACTTAGAAAAATTCTAAGTATTTAGAAATTTGACTTTTCCAAAGTAATTTTGACTTTTGAATTTCTTGATGAAACAAACTTCATATTTCAACATGTCTTGATGAAATATGATCCCCGAAACTTGATTTTGATCCAAAAGTGAAAGTTTGATTTTTCAGTGTGCAAATGACCATTTTGCCCTTGTGAATGACTTTCTTGAAAAATTTGTAATTCAAGGCTTGGAATTGGATGGAAGCAAACCTGAGGGTCCAGGGTGATCCTTTGAGAAATTAGAGGGCAAATTTTGGGGTACAATAGCTTCCCCTATTCAATCTTCTTACACTTGCAGAGTTAGATTGGTAATCTGCCATTCGTAACTTGAAGGTGGAAGATGATTGAACACTAGAGTGCCCAGAGATTTGTACTCGATGATGTTGTGGTTGATTGTGTAGAGAATGGGCTTAAAGATTCCATTTGGAGAAGTGATGGATAGTTGTTGGAGATGGGATTATAGATGCCATTCAGCATAATTGTTGACAGAAATAAGTCTAAATTCTGACTTCAACTGGAGAAGAAATCAGAATAAATCTTTGGAGCGATTTATCTGAACCAGAGGAAAAGTCTACTAGAAAGAATCAGGATAAACCTTTGAGAGATTTAAACTGAACCAACAAAGGTCGTGGGATGAGTATCAGAATAATATCCATAAATGAATTGTATCTGACTCGTATTTGAGAGATGTACTGAATAAGCGTCAGAATGACATCCGTATCTGGATCGTATCTGGACTGTATCTGAAGAGAATCTAGAGTAAGTATCAGAATGTTAGCCATATCTGGATCAAATCTGAACTATTTCTAGAAGAGAATCTGGAGTAAGTAACATAATGTCAGCCATATCTGGATCGCATCTGAACTGTTTCCAAAAGAGGTCTTCAGTCGCCTGTCATTAACTAGAAGAAATAAATCTAACCAGAGGAGGTCTTTGGTTGCCTGTCATTAACTGGAAGAAATGAATCTAACCAGAGGATGTCTTTGGTCGCCTGTCATTAACTGGAAGAAATAGATCTAACCAGAGGAGGTCTTTGGTCGCCTGTCATTAAATGGAAGAAATAAATCTAACTAGAGGAAGTCTTTGGTTGCCTGTCATTAACTGGAAGAAATAAATCTAAATAGAGGAGGTCTTTAGTCGCATGTCATTAACTGGAAGAAATAAATCTAACCAGAGGAGGTCTTTGGTCGCTTGTCATTAACTGGAAGAAATAAATCTAACCAGAGGAGGTCTTTGGTCGCCTGTCATTAACTGGAAAAAATAAATCTAACCAGAGGAGGTCTTTGGTCGTGTGTCATTAACTGGAAGAAATAAATCTAACCAGAGGAGGCCTTTGGTCGCCTGTCATTAACTGGAAGAAATAAATCTAACCAGAGGAGGTCTTTGGTCGCTTGTCATTAACTGGAAGAAATAAATCTAACCAGAGGAGGTCTTTGGTCGCCTGTCATTAACTGGAAGAAATAAATCTAACCAGAGGGGGTCTTTGGTCGCCTGTCATTAACTGGAAGAAATAAATCTAACCAGAGGGGGTCTTTGGTCCCCTGTCATTAACTGGAAGAAATAAATCTAACCAGAGGAGGTCTTTGGTCTCCTGTCATTAACTGGAAGAAATAAATCTAACCAGAGGAGGTCTTTGGTCGCCTGTCATTAACTGGAAGAAATAAATCTAACCAGAGGAGGTCTTTGGTCTCCTGTCATTAACTGGAAGAAATAAATCTAACCAGAGGAGGTCTTCGGTCACCTGTCATTAACTGGAATAAATAAATCTAACCAGAGGAGGTCTTTGGTCGCCTGTCATTAACTGGAAGAAATAAATCTAACCAGAGGAGGTCTTTGGTCGCCTGCATTTACTGAAAGAAATAAATCTAACCAGAGGAGGTCTTTGGTCGTCTATCATTAACTGGAAGAAATAACTCTAACCAGAGGAGGTCTTTGGTCGCCTGTTATTAACTGGAAGAAATAGATCTAACCAGAGGAGGTCTTTGGTCGCCTGTCATTAATTGGAAGAAATAAATCTAACCAGAGGAGGTGTTTGGTGTGTAGGAGGACCCTGTGTAGGGTTGCTTCATGACGAGTCCGTGTAAAACTTCATCTTGGAAATAGGAGTAACCTGTGTAGGGTTGCTTCATGACGAGAAGAAATCCATGTAAGATTGTTTCATGATGAGCCCGTGTAAAGCGTGTAAGATTGCTTCATGAAGAGAAGAAATACATGTAAGATTATTTCATGATGAGCACGTGTAAAGTTGCATTCGGTCACACAGGTAGTTGCTCTGTCTTGCTTTAGAAACTAAACTTGTTCCTTTTGAAAATTGCTGATGATAGCCATTTGTTGATTGAACTTTTCCTGAAAAGGCAAAACGTTAGCTGCACTTAATGTCATGATGTATGAAATGCATGGTGCAATGATGTTCTAAAAAATAAATGAGATTGCGTCGTATGCACTTCTCATCTATTTAACCAGGATGTATGAAATGTGAAATGTTAATGAATGTATTTTTTGTCTGTGAAAATAAATTCTTGACAAATGCTGGGGAGTCATTAAATCTCGGACTACTGTTGAAGAGTAGGCGTGTCTTCAAACTTTTCTTAGAATGTTTCCATCGGGGATTCATGTTTTATTTTTTGAGGAGAACACTGTTGGGGAATATTGACCTTGTTTTATAATATTCTGTTGGAGAGTGTTGATTTCTGTTTGGGGAAAAAGTTCAAGATTTCTAGTCGTCTGTTACTCCAGTGGGGAATTATCTCTTAAAAGTTAGTCTTTATCTGGCCGGGTCCAGGTTTCAGTAATTGATAAAGTCAAATTATTATCTGGTCGGGTCCAGGCTTTAGTAACTTAAAATTGAGATTAACTGTCATCTGGTCGGGTCCAAGTTTCACAGTAATTTGCTGGGGATTGTAGAGTAGTCTACTGGGGAAGAGGAGTTATAGTCCTTTGATTTGTAGTATTCGGAGAGGCAAACTCAAGATGGGGAATCCTGCTGTTTGTTGGGGAAATAAACCCTGTTTCCTAGTCTGTTGGAGAGGTGGCGACTTTACTAGAGAAAATCCTCGAGGATTCTTGAGGTCGACTTAGCTGGGGACCAGGTTTTCAGAGATTGAAACTCTGGTTGGGAGTCATCCTATGAGAAGGATTTTGGGGAGATTTTTCATTGCCCATAGTAGCAGGTGTTGGTGGTACTGTTGGGAAATCTTTGACTGTACGTAACCCTTTGTCGGGATTTGCGTTTAATGCCCCAAGTGATGGAGACCTGCCCCTGGTTATTCAGCATTTCTTGAGAGATTTCTTGGAATCTTGACTGGACTTCCCCATGTCATGCCATGTCTTTTTGCTTAGGAGATCTATTATTGAAAGTTTCATCCCACTTGAAGTGACTTTGTTCACTGAGAGAGATTTCGTTCATCGGATCTTCGTTGTGTGAATTTTTCCGCTGTCAAACAAATAGCCATATGCAAACAGCGATATTCAAATAATGCAAAGTTTAATGCTTGTCTTGAAGTTTTGAAAATGAATTTTAGCAGATAAAAGAAATTTGCAAGTATGTGAATTCAAATCAAGATTTAGAGTAAGCCTTACAGGAGTCAGGATACCTTTTGTAACAGTATGCTTTCGAACTAACCCATGCTTCAATTAGGACTTTTGAAAGGTTGTAACTTGGCTTAGTTCACGGTTTAATAAACAAAGGATAAAGGCTCAAAATGTGTAAATGTACCCACCCACTCTTCGTGACGTTCTTCAGTCCTAAACTCAGTTAATTGTGCGTTTGAACTCCAATTGAGTTTAGAATGACGTTTTGGTGATGGTTTAGACAAGTTAAGTTTGTCGGAAGGCAGTCATTTTTGCAACATTTTTTTCATGTTGTTGAGTATTTGTAGTAACCTCTTTCTTTTGATTTATTATCCCTAATTTTTTTGCTTGACTGTTCTTGTTTTAAGATTACGGTCAGCGGGATGCCCCAGTTTTCCTTAAGTCTCCTTTGTAGGTTTTGACTTAGTGGGCTTTTCTTTTTTGAGAGATAATGACTGTCTACGTGGTAGGGAACCATCATTTGTCTTTTGATTTTTGATGTCATTCGTTGTATTACGAAGTGGAAGTTTGTGACTGAACGCGCACTTGAATTAACTGAGAGACTACCCTACCCCCGGTTTTGATTAAAGGTTTCAATTTTGTGAAAAAAGGAAAAGTTCTACTTATTTGGCTCGAAGGGGTTGACTAAGGATTATCTTCCTTATAACTCCAGTGTTTAGGATTTGAAAGAACGCCTGTACATCGTCAGCAAAGTCTGTTCAAAAGCATATTGTATGAGATTTATGGCATTGTTTTCATCATCCTCCCATTAAAGGCTTGTAACTTTTAGCAAGAGTTAAATGTCATAAAGAGAGTAAAAAGCATAGTTTAAATGAAATGAAAATGAATGAATCAATTCAAGACAAACATATGCAATGCATTAATGAAACAAAGTTTGACATTAATAGATAATTGTTTGAATAACGAAAGGAATTACACTTGAAAAATCAAATGAAACAAAAGCCTATTTGTCTGAATTTGTCACTTCAGGTGACGAGCCTTTGAGGGACGGCAGAAGAACTCAGTCTGGCCATCTTATGTAAACTCCAGCATTCCTCTATCAATCAAGTCTTGGATCTTATTTTTCGAAGCCCAACAGTCATTCGTATCATGCCCAGGATTATTGGAATGGTATGCACATAATGCATTGGGATGATAGTTAGGAGCAGAGGTATTGGAATTCTGAGGAGGGTCCCTTAATGTGACCAAATTCAGCTTCTGCAGGTGCTGTAAGACCTGCGACATTGGCATGTCGAGTTTGGTAAACTGCCTAACGGCTGGGACCTATTTACTTTGGCCACCCTGTCCTTGTTGACGAGGTGGTTGTTGGGCTCGTGACGTGGAAGTAAATTTGGAAGGTCTTCTCTCCCTTAAACCGGCTTCTTGTCTCATGGGAGGCTGAATGATGACTTGATCCCCAATTCTATATGTTTTCCCCATTTGGTTACATCCATCTCGACGAAGCTTGTTGATGAGGACTCTCAGCTCTTCTTGTCCTTGGGCCAGATTTTGGATAAGAGCCATCTGGCCCACCAATTGTCCCATCATCTGGACTTTCATTACAGCTATCTCGGTTTATAGCCGCTCCAATTGGTCATCTCTGTCGTCCCCAGGATTTCCCATGATCATGCCCCTGGTGAGGAGCATCTTGGCCTCTTCTTGTCCCTTAGATAGGTTCAAGAACAACTCTTGAAGTTGAGCGTTTTGAGCCTGGATGCCCTTCACCATTTATTCCATATCCATCTTACTGAAATAAACAGTAGGAAGATAAGGAGACATGTATGGGAGAAACCTGTCATGATATGATGCATGATATGTGGATGCATGTTTTCAAGGATCTCGTGGGGTAAATGTTAGTAGTCACTTACAGCTTTGATTGGAGATCTTTGTATCGGTGGATGTCTTTCCACGAGAATTAAGCCCACCATGCCAAGTGGGTTGTAGCCCTTGACTCAAGTTTTTGTGCTTTGATCTTTGACGTCGTTTGGTTAGAGGAACATAAATCATCTCCCCCCTTGATAAACGTCTGGTTCAAAGTAACCCTGCATCAAAGGCCCTTGAGATCCTTGAAACGGTTATTGAAAATTCTATGGTATGATGTTATGTACAAGTGTGCGAAGTAAGCAAGTTGTTATGTACAAATAGTCATATTCACACAAAGCAGACAGGTCCTTAGGTTTAGGCTTGCATGGAGTTAATAGGTAAGTACCCTCTTGAAGTTTAGTTGGCTCAACCTGTCCTAGTAATCGGGTTCTAAGGAGTCTCAATATCAATGATCTTTCCCACAAACTTTGTTCCGATTGACAACTGACTTGCCACCAAACAAAGCTCGGGAGTCAAATCTCAATGAGTGTAGTATCGAGTATCAACCAACTTCGGACTACACCAAAGTCGGTCATCTCACTACGTCCTAATGGCCAAGTTGGTAAAGTAAAGGTTCTAAAAGTCAGTTAGTGCTTCATGACATCACTCAGCGGCCCCATATTCTCCTTGACTACTCAAGGGCTACCGGTACCCATAAATATGTCACACTAACGTAGCTATTGCTTAGACCATGTCGGTATACCGTGCATAGTTTCCATAACGTATTGCTACTTACCTATAAGGTATCCTAAATCCGGGTAGAGGATTCAAGCCCAAACAAAGAACCAAAATGTAAAGCATACAAGTCAAACAAAGAAAGCAAGTAAAGGTGATCTAGCCCTAAGGTAACCCCATTTTAACTATATTCCCTAGCAGAGACGTCAGTTATGTGATACGGTGGGAGAACTAACTTGGGTGTTTTGCATTTGATTGCAAATGTTGCAATTAGCAAGAGTCGCCACTGACTTTTCTTTTATCCAAAAGGAAAGGTGAAAAAGCACAGGAAAGAACTTTGAGATTATTTCTTGAGTCCGGGGGGTAGATTATGAAAATGGGAGGTATTAGCATCCTTTTCATCCATGGTTTTCCATGGGCTCTTAGTTACTTGCTAGATCACTTGATTTTGTTTGAAAGTATGCTTTGTGTGGTTTTTGAAAGTATTTTGAAAAGGCGCCATCGTTTAGGAAAACTTTGTGATGATTCTCGTTTGTAAGAATGTATACAAAGTGTTGATCTTTTGAAAATGTTTTCAAGTTTGAAAGGTGTTTTGAAAGTGTTGGTGTTTATTTTGAAAATAGAAAGGATATTTTTGGTTTTGAAATTGAGCAAGCAACTAGGAACAATCTACCTACTCAAAATTCTTTCATATTTATTTCCTCTTTCCTTTGACATTGTTATCTTACCATTGATTTTGGTAAGTAACCCTATCTTTGGATGTAGAAGGGACGGGAAAGGGTCATCGTATAGTCGTAGAAGGAAACCCATGGAACATTTTAGCAATTTCGTTTTAGGGACTAGATCGTTTACCGAAGGCAGTATCGAGGGTCATCGAGGGACTATAATCTTTTATCGAGGGTCTTTTGCTAAAACGCCCATGTTTGAGGGACATGACTATTTTCTGATAGACAACAAACGAGATTACCCTAAGGGTGCATGCGTGCAAAGTGTGTTTGATTGCATGCATTTTGTCTTGGTTTTCTGGGTTGTCTATTTGTTGTTTTTATCTTGCCATACTCACCCTAATTACTAGCATTTATATTTGAAAAGCGATAAATTGCGGGAATATAAAGTCCTACGCTATTACATCATTTACGGATGGGGGTATAAATTTACAAATGGGGGGTTGCAAGAAAATAAATCCTAATTAACTATTACAACCATATTGAAATGTACAATACGAGAAAGAAAAAGGACTTGTTTAGAAAATGGTTTTTGTGTCTTAATGAATTAAGGAAAAGAAATAAATTAATTAATAAAAGAAAATATTTTTATGCATTTTTTATATTAATAAAAAGGGTATTAATATTAAAAATGATTAAAAAAAGGGAAATAATGAGAGATAGAATTAACATGCTGCTGAAAGCAACACAAAGGGGATCAGAAGCTCTGAGGTCGGGCACGCTGTGGTCCAGAAAGAAGCATCAGAAGTTCTGGATTGATACACTTTGAGGTTCTGCAAGAAACGTTAGAGGAAAGGTACAGAAGTTCTGGGTTGCAATGTGTTGAACTTCTGAGTGTTAGAACTGTGAGAAAATCATAGAAGTTATGTATGTTAAAACAGTGAAGATAACTCAGAAGTTTAATATGTGCTAAGATAGTGAGTGGACATCAGAAGTTCCGTGTGTGTCAAAATCGAGTGAATCATAGAAGTTCTGTATGTTAAAACAGTGAAGAGAACTCAGAAGTTTTGTGTGCTTAAACAGTGAGAAAATCCCATAAATTCTGTGTGTTAAAATGGTGAGTGAAAAAATAGAAGTTATGTGTTACATTTCAACTCTTTCCTCATATTAATCAGCACATCAACAATTTATCCAGTCCTTAATAACAAATCAGGAGGATAAAAACATAGCAGTTTATAGAAGTTCTAATTCTAATTCTGAGCCTAGCTTTATTCAAAAGTTCTGATCCATAGTTTTTTTCTACTTATGAAATGATATGGCCAGCATCAATACTATGATATTTACATATTTAAGGATGCTCTAAATAAAAATATGCAAATTCAGATAGACTTACCTTGAATCTGAAGCGTGTGCTTAGAACTTGAGCTGCTACCTTCAGATGTTCTGGAGTCAGTGAGAGCAACGGAGCAGTGGTTATGTTCTTTGATTCAAAGAGAAGAATGAAGGTTTCATTTAGGATTTGCTAAGGTTTTTGCTCTTTCCTTTTCTTTCTTTGATCATTATTTTTCTCTCCAAAAGCCAGCCCCTTAAAAGTGTGATGGAGCAACTTATTTATAGGTGAACTTGTTGTGGTTTTGGGGGAAAATCAAATGGGATTTGATCCCTTTTGGCATCTTGTTCCATTGCTTTTTGATCACAGCTTTCGTATACTAGTTTGGTGAATTATGGGATGCAGGCATGGACTGAATTAGTTATTGGTTGTATGATTGTGATGTAGTAGTGTAGTAGGTTGTATAAACGAGGTTTTGGGATTTGGTGATGTTCTAACTGAAGTGTTGAACATAGCCTTCATATGCTAGGGTTCTGCCTTGTTCTTGAAGCAAGTGTGGTGGTTAGCAGCTTTTAGCCATGTCTAAGTTGGATTTGTAAGCATGAATTAAGGAAAAGTACCCTCAGAGGCAAAAACAAAGCATGGGCCTAGCATAACCTTATACACAAGTTTGTTTTTTCACGGACAACAATGGTACTTCTATCTCACACGTGGGGAAATACTTTGGATAAAAACTCAAAATTGGTTCTGAACATTAAATGATGATGAGATCTATCAAACCAGAAATCATGCGCTATGATATTGTGCATCATAGCTAAGATCTGGGCCAGAAGTTCAGCATCAGCGCAACTCGGAATAAACATCCAACTTCTGATCCCTGAATCCCTTTGCTTCAGCATGTTCTGAGCAAGTTCTCAGACTTTTCAAAAAGCTTGTGACATGCTTTGTAAGTCCTCTTTGAATTGCTCTTGCAACTCCTGACTGAACCTACGTGAAAATTGGCTCAGAAGTTGTAGACAACTTCTGACTTGAAAATGTCCAGAATTTGCCGAGTGCTTCAGTTTCATGGATGTGATTTTGAAAATGTATAACTTAAAATTCTAGCCTTTCTAGGAGAAGTTCTGTTCTGCAATATTTTAGGACTTATTGAGATCTAAAAATCTTGTGTTAGAAGTTCTTCCAGAATCAGCTTGCATCATGGTGATAATCTGATCAGAAGTTCTGAGCTTGTCATATTTCTTAAACAACTTAGAAAAATTCTAAGTATTTAGAAATTTGACTTTTCCAATGTAATTTTGACTTTTGAATTTCTTGATGAAACAAACTTCATATTTCAACATGTCTTGATGAAATATGATCCTTGAAACTTGATTTTGATCCAAAAGTCAAAGTTTGACTTTTCAGTGTACAAATGACCATTTTGCCCTTGTGAATGACTTTCTAGAAAAATTTGTAATTCAAGGCTTGGAATTGGATGGAAGCAAACCTAAGGGTCCAGGGTGATCCTTTGAGAAATGAGAGGGGAAATTTTAGGGTACAACACCTGTATCTATTTTGATTTACTGTTTTGACTTGATTATTTTCAGATTATATTTCTTCCCAGAGGAGTTAAGCCGTGAAATAGGAATTTGTTTCCTTAGTTGGTGCTTATTTTATTATGAAATTTTCATCCTGGATGTGATTTAGCCAAGTGTTGACTTTACCCAAGCTAGTTTTGTCTGGTTATTCCCAGTGTAGTGTGTGTATTTTGTTAGCATATACATGATAACATTCATACATTTATACATATATCATGTATAGCTGAATTAAAATTCATTGCTCATTCGCATTCATTAATATTTTGTTGGCATATTACCCTATTTTGCCGAGTCATGTTACCCTCTCTCCAATAGAGCGTCAACCTTAAGTAGAAAGTGTATATTCTTTCAATTTCCTCATTGAGTTATCCCTTGTGGAAGAATTTTTCTTCATCCATCCTATTTCAGCTCATTGTCTGATTAGATCTGTGTTTCCCTTTTGAGTTTATTTCTCATCAGGTGTTATCTTGGTTGAGTGTTTCACTCCGGTTTATTTCTGGTTTGAACTTGTGGTTCCCGGCAACATAATTATTCCGTTTTCGGTAGGCTTTAAAGCTATGGGTTGAGAGTGTGAATTTATTTTGCACGAGAAGACTTTATCCCCTCAACATGAATATATTGGCACTTCCCCAGAGAAGTCATACTTCTTTTCCCAGAGGGTTTCTTATAACAACAAATGGCAGGTCTCTTTATTTGAGCAACCTGTACTTCCCTAGTAAGTCGGTTAGTTCCTTGAGAAGATTCATTTTTGTTACTCCAATGAATGGTAGTCTCGTCATTATAGGAGATAGTTCTTTGTTGAGATTTGTTACTCCATGAATGGTAGTCTCGTCATTATGAGAGATAGTTTGCTGTTGAGATTTGTTACTCTGATGAATGGTAGTCTCGTCATTATGAGAGATAGTTCTTTGTTGAGATTTGTTACTCCAATGAATGGTAGTCTCTTCATCATGGGAGATAGTTTGTTGTTGAGATTTGTTACTCCGATCAATGGTAGTCTCGTCATTATGGGAGATAATTTGTTGTTGAGATTTGTTACTCCAATGGATGGTAGTCTCGTCATTATGGGAGATAGTTCGTTGTTGAGATTTGTTACTCCATGAATGGTAGTCTCGTCATTATGGGAGATAATTTGTTGTTGAGATTTGTTACTCCAATGGATGGTAGTCTCGTCATTATGGGAGATAGTTCGTTGTTGACATTTGTTACTCTGATGGATGGTAGTCTCGTCATTATGGGAGATAGTTCGTTGTTGAGATTTTTTACTCCGATGGATGGTAGTCTCGTCATTATGGGAGATAGTTCTTCGTTGAGATTTGTTACTCCAATAGATGGTAGTCTCGTCATTATGGGAGATAGTTCATTATTGATATTTGTTACTCTGATAGTTGGTAGTATCGTCATTATGGGAGATAGTTCGTTGTTGATATTTGTTACTCAGATGAATGGTAGTCTCGTCATTATGGGAGATAGTTCGTTGTTGAGATTTGTTACTCCGATGAATGATAGTCTTGTCATTATGGGAGATAGTTCGTTGTTGAGATTTGTTACTCCGATGAATGGTAGTCTTGTCATTATGGGAGATAGTTTGTTGTTGAGATTTGTTACTCTGATGAATGGTAGTCTCGTCATTATGGGGTATAGTTCGTTATTGAGATTTGTTACTCTGATGGATGGTAGTCTCGTCATTATGGGAGATAGTTCGTTGTTGAGATTTGTTACTCCAATGGATGGTAGTCTCGTCATTATGGTAGATAGTTCATTGTTGAGATTTGTTAATCCAATGAATGGTAGTCTCGTCATTATGGTAGATAGTTCGTTGTTGAGATTTGTTACTCCGTTGGATGGTAGTATCGTCATTATAGGAGATAGTTCGTTGTTCAGATTTGTTACTCCGATGGATGGTAGTCTCATCATTATGGGAGATAGTTCGTTGTTGAGATTTTTTATTCCGGTGAATGGTAGTCTCGTCATTATGGGAGATAGTTTGTTTTTGAGATTTGTTACTCTGATGGATGGTAGTCTCGTCATTATGGGAGATAGTTAGTCGTTGAGATTCACTTTGCTCTAAAGAAGTTCATATGTTTTCAGTCATAAGTACTTTTGCTAATAATTTGTGACATAACATTGGTATTGTTGTACCCTAAAATTTTCCTTCTCTTTTCTCAAGACATTTCTCACAAAAGATCTCAAATGCTTAAGGATTCTCAAGAATTGATCAGACAAGCTCACCTCCTAAGCACTGGGTCCAAAATTAGGGTTTTGGTTTTCTCAAGGATAAATGGACTTTTAATGCCTCAAGTTACTTTCATGGTTCATTATAGGTCTTCAAGATTTCTCATACCAAGTTTCAAGTCTTACACTACAAATTTGCTCAGTAAATTGCCCAGATGACTGAAAATCAGCTGTATTGGGTAAAAAGTCAACTATGGTCAACATACAGTCAAACTTCATGATTTTTGGTCCCCATTAACATTTTGAAGTCATATTACTCAATTGATCAAGTGTTGATCATAATTCCTCAAGAAAAACATTCAAATCATCAAAGGGGCTAAATTGACCAAATTAGGGTTTTGATTGAGAATGATTGATCAGTGACTTTTGACCTAGTACATGACCTAATGGTTTGAATAATAATCTCAAGGAATCAAACAAAAAATATTGATCTAATTTCATAGTTAAAATCATTTCCCAATATCAAAGGGGTGATAGTTAAGAATTGGATCAACTGATGAAAAGTCAACTGATACACAAAAAGTCAAACTTTGACTTTTTGATCAACATTGAATTTCAAAGATCAAGATTCATCAAGACATTCAAAAATATCAAACTTGATCATCAAGAATCAAGAAATTCAAGAAAGTCAACAAAAAGTCAAGATTTATAATACTTAGAAAAATCTCAAGTGTTTTTTAACCTTGATAATTGTATTACTTCATGACAATTTTGCACCATGATACAAGATGATTCAAGGAAAACTTTCAACATGAAAGTTGTAGATCTTGATGAATTATACAACTTTGTAATTTAGGGTTGATGTCCAAAAAATTCTTAGATTTGAAGATATGGGCTCATGAAGTCATGACATTTTTATATAAACACTTAGTGAAATTTTCATCAAGTTAGGTAGATTTTTTGTCCCAACTTCTTGGCAATTTTCACCAAGTTCCATGTTTATTTAGCCAAAATGGTCAACATAAAGGTTGTAGACAATGTCTCAAGTTTTTCAAAATGTCCAAGAACTTGAAGAGATCATGCTTGAGCTAGGAGAATCAAAGAGAAGAAGTTGGACATTCATTCTTGAATTTTAGGTCATTCACTCTCAAGCCATGTTGCATAAATCTTACTTTTCAGGCTTCTAACTGCATATCTATCTGTAATAAGATGTTTACACAACTGATTGAACAATTATCCAAGCATTTGAGTCATTGTCCAAGTGATCATTCCATTTAGGGAAGAAAGTCAAGACTTCCATTTTGGAAAATTGGCTTTAATCACAAAGTCCACTCTCCTTGAGCCTTGCACTTGTTTCTTCTAAGCATACACAATTTCAAAGCCAAGAAGAAACCATCTACAACCTGTTAAGCACCCTACAAGCCTTTGTACTTCACATTGAAACCATGAATTTCAAGTTTACTTCAAAATCAAGTCACATAGGCATAACATGTGATTCTTGATTTCTAATTGCTAGAGCCTTCAAAACCTTCCCTCTATAAATAGAGGAGTCATTTGCAAGCTAACACGCGAGTTTACAAGCCCTCTAACCCTCTAAAACTCCCTCAAACCAGAATTTGCACAAAAATCTCCATAACTTGTCATTTTTGACTTTGAACACCAATCTCATAATCCACTCGTGCGTTTTCACTTTTAATCAATCACAAAGCTTTCATACCTTATATATAACCCATCCCCATCCCTGTTTCAGCACTGTAACTTCATATTCATCATCCTCCATTTCCAAATATTCAAATTTGCAACTTGACTTCTCCAGCACGATTCAGGCACTTTCATCATAAAGTAAGAGTTGCATTAGCTTCCTAGGAGTCCAGTGAAGCTATCCAGATCATCACCACACTTCCAGAGGTGCTCAAACTCCATACACAATTTCCAGTTTTGAGGTAAGTTTTCTCAACTTTGAACTCTCTCTACAAGCATCATTAATGGCTACTTTTTGAATGAAAAATATAGACATCATTGCCCTGAAGCTAACCATGCCTTTAGTTTTCATTTATGTTGCCTGAGTGATGTGAATTTTGAAGTTGAACTTTTTGGAAAAATTAGGTTTTATTTGGTACCAAACAAAATCCGTGCTCATCTTTGATTTATAGGTTTAGTTATTTACATGGTTGAATTCGTATTGAAAAATGGAGCAAGTTTCATGTTTACACTTTTGAAAATGGTTGAGAAATGAGCAAGTTCAGAAATCCAAAATGTAACAATGGAGATGCTGGCGTGAGGAAGAAGATGAAGTTATAATTAAGAATGGGTTTATTTTAAATTTATTGCAATCTGTTCTATAAACGGATGAAACAGCCACCCCAGTGGCAGAGGAAGCGCGTGTAATGCATTAGTGTATAGGGACCTGGATTCGAGCCCCAGTGGTACCCTTTTGTTTTTCACATATTTTTCTATTTCAGGTTCAATGCAAGCAAGCTAAGGACACGCATGATGCTTCTCTCATCCACACCATCAGATCTACCAGGCCATTAAATCAAGCGCACCAAGACGCGTGCCCCATGGTACACCCAAATAAGTCATCCATACTGAATCACAAAACAGGCATTGAAATTGTGTTATGGGCCTAGATTATTACTGATTCTCACCCCCCCCCCTAAATTACTTTATTCAGCACAGGCCCATATACATTTTTTTTAATTGATTTTCTGACTTAAACAAAAACAAACTTGGGGCTTTTTTTGCTAATTCTTAACCTCCTAATTACTTTTCAACACTCCAGCCCATTTCTTTTATTTCTTTTTATATTTTCATTATTTTCATTTATCTATTTATTTTATTCAAACCAAAAATACCAAAACATATATTTTCTTAAATAATTTAATTTAAACACTTATTTTATTTTTGTTAATATTTAGAACTAGATTTTGTTTGTTTTCTATACTTTAAAATATTTTTCTAAATTAATATCAACATTCAAGTTATTTTCTAAACAAATTACTTAGACTTAGGTTTTATTCTCTTCTTAAATTAAATTAACTTAGATTTTAGGTTTTGTTAAAAATTAATTAAATTTTCTTGTGATTAAAATTAATTAGTTTAATTAGGTTAATCTTTAAACCTTTTCCATCAAAAAAACCCTAAAAAAACAATTTCCTTCTCCTTCTTTACATTTTGTACATTCTATTCATGTTCAATAGTTTGTAATAGATAATTAGGCTTTATTTCTTTCTTCCCTTATTTACAAACTTGTACCCCCCCCCCCCCCCCATTCCCAAAGCATTGTAATAGCGTAGGATATTTAAATTCAACAATTTATCGCTTTCCCTATTATTGTTAGTAATTAGGGTTTGCATGACAAGATTAAACCCAAATATTAGACAACCCTAATTCAAGACAAAATACATGAAACAAAAAACCTTGCACACATGCACCTCTAGGGTAACCCACACTTTTTTCCTCGGAAAAAACAATCATGTTTCTCGAATGTGGGATGTTTTAGAAAAGATCCTCGATTAAAATATCATAGTCCCTCGATGACCCTTCAATGTTGCCTTTGGTAAACGATCTTAGTCCCTTACGACAATTTCTAAAACATTATATAAGTTGCCTTCTATGACTGTACAACGGCCCACGCCTGTCCCTCACATCCAATGATACGGCTCTCTACCAATCAATGGTAAAATAGAACTATATAAAGGAGGAGGAAAAGAACAAAGACTTTTTGAGTAGGTAGATTGCTCGTAATTTCTTGCTCACAAACAAAACCATTTCCACACTTCACACTTTCAAAACACTTTTCAAACAAACATTTCATATACATTCTCAACGATACGGAAATCATTACAAAATTTCCTTACATTGGCATCTTCAAAACATCTTTCCAAACACTCTATTTCAATAAATATTTTCAAAACCAACACTTTGTACACATTATCAATGATACGAGAATCATTGCAATGTTTCCCGAACTTAGGCGTTTTCAAAATATTTTCAAACTTACACAAACACAAAGTATTTCAAAGTGAGCTAGCAATTAAGAGCATGTAGATAACTACGGATGAAAAGGATGCTAACACCTTCCCTTTTCATAACCTACCCCCCGAACTCAAGAAAACATCTCAAAAGGCCTTTCTTGTTCTTTTCACCCTTTCCTTTATTGGATAAAAGAAAAGTTGGTGGCGACTTTTTCTATCCGCAACATTTGCGATAAAATGCAAAACACCCAAGTCAGTTTTCCCACCGTATTATATAACTGGTGACTTTGTTGGGGAAATATAAACTAAAAGTGGGGTTACCTTAAGAGCTATATCACCTTTATTTTCTTTACTTGTTTGCATTGTTTGCTTTACATTTGTGGGTTATGCTTGGGTTTATTTCTTGTATAGATCCTATACCCGAATCTAGGGCATATTAGGTAAGTAGAAATAGATCATGGGGACTATGCAGTGTAATACTGACATGGTTGAAGTGATGACTATGTTAGTGTGACCCATTATTTGGTACCAGTGTCCTTTGAGTCCAGTCACGGAGAATACGGGGCCGTTGTGTGGTGTCATGAAGCACTAACTGACTGTAGAACCTTAGTTGAACAACTTGGCCATTATAAAGTAGTGAGATAGCTGGATTTAGTGCAAGACTAAATTTGGTTGATACTCGATACTACACTCATTGAGATCGTACATTCGGGATATTTTGGCCGCAGTTTGGATGCTTGAGCTAAAATAATGCTCGGTGAAGAAAGATCAGTGATATTGAGAATCCTGGAACCCGGTTACTTCTTTTAGAACAGGTTGAACCAACTAAACTTCAAGAGGGTACTTACCTATAAACCCCATGCAAGCCTAAACCTAAGACCTTGTGTACTTTGTTTGTGTGTGATTATTTGTTCATGACATCATAACATCATACCATAAAATTTTCACAAACCATTTCAAGGACCTAGGGATTTATCTTTGTTCTGTTTTATAGGATATGGCTTCCGCTCATAGAAATACCATATGAATCAAGTTCGTAAGGGTGCCTCCTCAACTCAAAGAGTTAGCATAAAGGGTTCTTGAAAATTATTCGTTCACCAAAAGATATGGTCGACTCCTCAATCTGGTCACCTCAAGCTTTGAAGAAGACATGATGAGGGTGCTCTTTCAGTTCTTTGACCCTATACATCATTGTTTCACCTTTACCAATTATAAATTAGTTCCCACAATGGAAGAATTCTCTTAACTACTAGGAGTATCTTTTCTTGATCAAATACCCTCCACCGGTTTAGAGGAAGCTCCAAGACCTGAAGTTATTGCCACGACCTTACATTTGAAAAGTTATGACATTGTAGCTAATTGGGAGAGAAGAAGTGGGGTCAAAGGCTTTCCAGCTAAATTTCTGTTAGAGAAGGCTCGACTGTTTTTGGAGGCTATGGATTTGCAAGCTTTTGAAGAAGTCTTGGATCTTCTAATTTATTGGTTGGTATTGTTCCCTAACCCTAACCAACTCATAGATATGAATGTTGTCAAAAATTTCCTTACCGTAACCATGTGCCTACATTGCTTGGAGACGTTTTGCACTCTCTTCATACCCACACTATAAGGAAGAGAGGTACTCTTATGTGTTGCTTGCCTTTGCTGTCTAGGTGGTTTATTTTGCACCTTCCCCGATCAGTATTGAAGAATGAGCAAGGTTTGAGGTGGTCGCAAAGAATAATGTCGCTTTCTCATACTGATATCCATTGGTGCTCTCGGTCTCAAGAGGACATTACTATCATTGACCGTCATGGGGAGTTCCCTAATGTTACACTCTTGGGCACTAGGGGAGGTATTATTTACAACCCTTCTCTAGCTCTACGACAATTTGGCTATGCTCGAAGAGATGGTCCCCACGTTGCACTCATTCAAGGTATTGTATTCAACTATGAGAACGATGTTCAAGGTTATCATTGAAGGTTTGTACATGCTTGGGGAATGGTAAGCAAGGTTGATAGCAAGACTTTGGGGCATAAGAATTCCATCCCTCTTGAGCCTTATCTCAAATGGGTACGAGCTCGTGCTCAAAGTCTCATGATGCCATATCAAGCTATCCTACCAATAGTTGTGGAGCTTGTTACTGAGGGGGGTATTCCTTTTACCATTCTCCATCCTGACGTGACTACCGGCCTCAAAGAATTGCAGAGATCTTAGATTCAACTTAAGGGGGAATGAGACACCTTTGAAGCTTTATTCTACGAAAGCGAGAAGAAAGTGTTGGAGCTCACCAAGTAACTTCACGAGGAGCAAATCCTGAACTCCTACCTCGACACAAAGAGGAAGCGTTCGTGGGAGACTTGAGTTTTAGGTCTTAGGAGTTTTCATTTATTTGTCTCTTCGAGACCTTTTGCTTTTTCTTTGTAAGCCCAAAGGGCAATTGTAACTCTTGAAATTATTAATACAATTGTTGTTTTTGTTTCCTTTTTGGCTAGCAAAAAATCTTTTGAGGTCCTTGAAAACATTGCATCCACATAGCATGCATCATATCATAAACAGGTTTTCTGATACAGGTTTCCTCATCCTTTTACTATTCATTTCAGTATAAGATGGATCTAGAGAAAACCGTTAAAGATCTGCAAACTCAACACGCACAGTTCCAAGAGACTCTCATTAACTTAGCTAAAGGACGGCAACAAATGATGGCACTCCTTGCCACCAAAAAGAAGACCAAAAGACGGGTTGTTATCCTCAACATGGGAAGAAGGTTCAAGGAGCCCGCCCGACTGGCTCAAATAGAAGAGGCTTCTTCTGAGGAAGAAGACAATCAAGACGAGGATGTTAGAAGCACCAGGGATGGGGGTGGAAATAACCATATTTCTGAGGATGAAGACTACTCCAATGAGCGGTACCCACCAGCGGAGGACAAATATAAACAGCTGGAAGACTGACTTAAGGCTGTAGAGATCCAAACAGTGTCTGGTTTAGACTTTGGAGACTTAGGTCTGGTCCTTGGGGTGGTCATTCCCCATAAATTCAAGGTCTCTGTCTTTTCCAAATACGACGGGGTCTCCTGTCCCAAGATGTATCTGATGTCTTATGTCCGTAAGATTCAACCGCACACCGCAGGTAGGAAGTTATGGGTTCATTTCTTCCAAGAGAGCTTATCTAGAACACAGTTGGAGTGGTTATATCAACTAGAAGGGACTAATATCCACACATGGGAGGATCTGGCTCCTGCCTTCTACAGACAATATCAATACAATGTTGATCTTGCACTAACTTGCATGCAATTACAAAATATGGCTATGGGCTCAAGCAAAGGCTTTAAGGAGTATGCTCAAAAATAGAGGGATCTGGATGGAAGGGTGCAACCCCCGTTGATTGACCGAGAGTTGGTGGACATGTTCATGGGAACTTTGACTAGTCCATTCTTTAATTTACTGATTGTGAGTTCTTTGTCAGGATTTACTGAGCTGATCTTGACCGGCGAGCGACTTGAAAGTGGAATCAAAAGTGGGAAGATCCCAGTGGCCTCAACCTCTACTGCTGTAAAGAAACCATTTGTTGGTAAGAAAGAAACTAATTTTGTTTATGGACAAAGGAGCCGTATCAAGAATGATCTTCATCAGTCGGTAGGAGCAGTATTGATTTCTAACCCAACCCCAGTTCAACGACCACAACAATAAAACAATCAGTGTAGGCCAGATGCCCCGGGGAGGAAATTCACTAAGATCAACATGTCATTGTCTTAAGATTTACAACATCTGTTGAAGGCAGATTTGGTAACATTGCGGGATCCTCCTCAAAATCCCAACAATCATCTCCAAAGTATAACCCAAATGCAATGTGTGCATACCATTCCAATAGCCATGGGCACGAAACCAATGATTCTTGGGCCCTAAAAAGTAAAATCCAAGATTTGATTGAGAACAAAGTGATTGAGTTTGACCCTCCATAAAAACTTAATGTGATTACCGCACCCATGACCAGTCATGGTAAAGGTGTTAATGCCATTGACGATGTTTCTTATGTCTCCTCCATCAGTAATTTGACTACTCCCTTGATGATCGTTAAGAAGAATCTATTAAAAGCCAGTTTATTTCCGGGCTGCCTTGAAAATTGTTACCATTGTGCTTCTCAAACTAATGGTTGTATGTGGCTGAAGAAAGGTATCCAACGCCTGATTGATAGACATGAAATTCTGTTTGAGAAAACTCCATCCGTTAAGAGTTTTCCTGAAAGAACTTTCCAAGATCTGATACTTGAAGATGTTTCCATAATCACCATTTCAAATACTCCTATTAGGATGACCTCTAAAGGCCCTATAAGGATTACAGCTGAGCCAAGAGTGGCTCCCCTAATTATCACTACATCGGGGCCAGTCCCTTATTCCTCTGGAAAATTTGTGCCTTGGAACTATGGAGTAGAATTTTATTATCATGGTGTCAAGCAAGTGCATAAATTAATGAAAGTGAAGATCTTGAAATTACAAACATTGTCAGAACTAGTAAGGTCACTAGGACAGGAAAGATCTTCTCTTCGGAGATCTCTCCTCCAATAACTACTACAACACCTATTTGTATTCATGCTGCTAGTCCAACTGCTGATACCCGAGGTAAAGAGAAAGTTATTGAGCCTGCCCTGACGAAGGCACCCTAAAAATATGTTACAATTGAAGACCCATCTAGTCAAGAGATGAAGAAATTCTTAAGATCATCCAAAAAAGTGACTACAAAATAGTTGAACAACTGGGGCAGACACCCTCAAAGATATCCATGATGTCCTTGTTGTTGTGCTACAAAGCACGTGCCTAAGCTCTGTTGAAATTACTGAAGAATGCCCATGTACCACAAGAGACTACTTCTGATCAATTTGAGAATTGTGTAGCAAGCCTAACTGTTGATAATGGCTTGGGATTTTCTGATGCAGATTTAACTTCGGCGGGGATGAATCATAACAAAGCTCTGCACATTTCTATTGAGTGCAAAGGCACTACCCTGGCGCACATGTTAGTATATGTTGGGTCCTCCCTAAATGTTTTACCCAACGGTGCTTTGGATAGACTGGATTGTGAAGGGCTAGTGCTGAAACCCAACCATATTGTGGTAAGAGCTTCCAATGGTTCAAAAAAATGGTCCACGGAGAGGTTGATCTTCCAATAAATGTGGGATCTCAAGTATTCAATTCAACTTTTTATGTAATGGATATCCGCCCGACCTATTCTTGCTTGCTCGGATGCCCATGGATTCATGGGGCAGGTGCAGTTACCTCTACATTGCACCAAAAGCTGAAATACTCGGGCAATTGTTCAGATGACTGAAAATCAACTGTATTTGGGTAAAAAAGTCACATGTTGGTCAAAATACAGTCAAACTTCATGATTTTTGGCTAACATTAACATTTTGAAGTGATAGTTATCAATTGACCAAGGGTTGATCACAATGCATCAATAAAAGCACTCAAATCATCAAAGGGGCAAAATGGTTAAAATTAGGGTTTTGACTGAGAATGACTGATCACTGACTTTTGACTTAGTACATGACCTAATGGCTTGAAGCATGATCTTAATGATTCAAACACAATACCTTGACCTAATTTCATGGCTTAGATGACTTCTCAAGATCATTGGATTGATAGTTGAAATTTGATCAACTGATGAAAAGTCAACTGATACATAAAAAGTCAAACTTTGACTTTTTGGTCAACATTGAATTTCAAAGGTCAAGATTCATCAAGATACTCAAAAATATCAAACTTGATCATCAAGAATCAAGAAATTCAAGAAAGTCCACAAAAAGTCAAAGTTTTCAATACTTAAAAAATTTCCAAGTATTTTTAACCTTGATAATTTCATTACTTCATGACAATTTTTCACCAAGATGCAAGATGATTCAAGGAAAACTTTCAACATGAAAGTTTTAGATCTTGATGAACTCTAAAACTTTGTATTAGAGGGTTGATGTCCAAAAAATGTTTATATTTGAAGATATAGGCTCATGAACACATGACATTTTTCATACAACACTTAGTGAAATTTTCAACTAGTTTAGGCAGATTTTTGACCTAACTTCTTGACCAATTTTCACCTTGTTCCAAGATGATTTAGCCAAAGTGGTCAACATGAAGGTTTTATAAAAAATTTCAAGCTTTCCAAAATATCAAATAACTTGAAGATATCATGCTTGAGCTAAGAGAATCGAAGACAAGAAGTTGGGCATCCATTCTTGAATTATAAGTCATTTTGATGATGAACACTTGATCAAATCCCAAGCCATGCTGCATAAATCTTGCTTTACGGGTTTCTAACTTGACAATCACTCCTTAATTTAATGTTTACATGTTTTATTGAGCTATGATCCAAGTGATTAAGCCATTGTCCACATGATTTTTCCATTTATGGCACAAAGGCACCATTGACATTCTTGAAAAGTTGCTTTAAATACAAAGTCAACTTGTCTTGAGTTTCTAACTTGTTTCTTATGCACACACTAAACCTACAAGATCAGAAGAAGCATGTTTAAAGTGTTCAACCACTCTATAAGCCTTGTACTATGCATTGGAACACGACGTTTCAAGCTTGCTTCAAAAACAAGTCAAAAATCTATAACATGTGATCTTGTGATTCTGATCACCTGAAGTATCCAAACCTTTCCCTATAAATAGAGGCACTATTTTGCAAGCCAAAGATAAATTCATAAGCCCTCAAACTCCCTCAAACTCATAATTGCACAAAAACCTCCATAGCTTGTCATTTCTAACCTTGAACCTCCATCTCACAACCCACTCGTGTGTTTCCTCTCCAAATTAATCACAAAGAATCTATGCATCATAAACAACTCATCCCCACACCTGGTTCACAATTGTAACTCCATCTTCATCATCTCCCAAACTCAAAAATAAAGCTCTACATATTGACTTCTACAGGAAGTTTCAGCCAATCTCACTCTAAAGTAAGAGTTGCATTAGCTTCCTAGGAGTCCATTGAAGCTATCCAGATCATCACCATACCTCCAGAAGTGCTCAAACTCCATACATGATTTCCAGTTTTGAGATAAGTTTTCTCAACTTTGAACTTCTCATACAAGCATCTAGGGGTGGAGAAATTATTTCAATCTGTGGCAACTGGTTTTTTAATCAGAGTCGCCACCATTAGTTTTTATCCTAGGGAAGGGAATCTAACAGTAAACCCTAATTCACGGACAGAGATTCTAGGTTTCGGACTCAATTAGACGAAAGGAAGGTGTTAGGCACCTTTCATCCACCTTGTTCACAAGGATATTAGACTCTAGGTTTTGGTTTGGGATAAACTGGATTTTAAGTTCTAATTAGCAAGACTCGCCACGAATTTAGATCGTATGCCTACGTATCCTCTTATGAGGAATCAGAGTCATAATTCGTAGTTCGTATTGGGTTGGTGTTTTTTAGGGGTTTGCAAACATATTTTGAATCACCTCGCACTATGGTCGGGAGTGGTGATTGCAGATATTTTGACGAAATGCACGGCGAGTCAAAATCTGTTTGAAACCCTTTTGCAAAAAACAGTTAATTAGTTTAGTTGATTGCGAAAAATAGTTTGAGATTGGTTAGTATTTTTTAAATGTATTAACTACGAAAATATCTTCATTAATGCATGACAAAAAATATATTAATGCAATAATAGAAAATAATGTTCATAAAAATAATTCAAATATTAATATATAAATAATAATAATATTATTCATACAAGGGTAAGAAATAAATAATTTTACATATCAAATGAAATATAATAATAATAAGTGGAAATAAAATTTATAATAATAATAAGTTATAAATAATAATAAGAAATTAAGTAATTATAATAATATATAATAAAAAAATATTAAAATATAATAATTATAAAAAAAAGAAAATAAGTGATAATAGAGAAAAAAATGATTTAATTAAGTTAAACTTGGGGGTGCGATTTTGAACTAACAAGCAAATCAGGGAGGTGTCTTTAGGAGGCTGGATTACATGGGCGAGGGTGTATGGAAAATAAGGTAGGACTTGGCCTACGACCATCCGATCATGATCACGCGGAGGATAATGAGGGAGTATGATAATTATTGTTAGCCAGCGCGCATGGAATTGAGACGGATTACATTTTGTTTTTATTCATTTACATTGTTTTGTTGTTACAGAAAACTCCACGTATTCATCTTCCTCTCTCTCGTACACACAAACCCTTTCACTCTCTCTCACTTTAACCCTAATTCCCAAACCACCACTGGCGGCGCTCTACCAAAACCCCAACACGAATCTGACCCTCAAAACCCCCTAAATACCAAAAATAACAACAAATCAACCAAATAAAAATGCTAAGTCTAGTTACCCTTTCACGATTTCGCTTTCTCTCTGCCTTTGAATATTAGGGATTTAGTATTGATCCATGCTC
This sequence comes from Vicia faba, assembly GCA_948472305.1. Lineage (NCBI taxonomy): Eukaryota > Viridiplantae > Streptophyta > Magnoliopsida > Fabales > Fabaceae > Vicia > Vicia faba. Next base: position 1,268,195,770 of record OX451740.1, read on the forward strand.
CCCTTCGCTTTTGCAGGTTGCGGTGGAGCTTGAAGGTGGTGCGGCGGCGGATCAACGGAGATTGTGGTTTCAGATAATGAAACCCCAATCGTCCTTCTCTCGGATCTTCAACCAACAACAAGGTTATTTGCTCTTTCGTGTTCTTCACGCAAGCCCTTCTTCGTTCTTTTCTTTTTCGTCTTCTCTGTCTTAAGCTTTTTTCTCTGTATTTTTTGATTCCCCCTCTTCATTGTAATCTCTTCAGTATATATAAGTTTTTAGTTTTTAAGGTTTTTAAAATTTGCCGTTAGAATTTGATTAACACAAATTTAGAAATTAGAGATAATTAGAGATTTAATGTTATTGTTAATTGATGTGAATTGATTCAATTTGTTGTATAATTCTAGATTTGGTTTGTAATGTGAATTTTGATTTGATAGATAGAGATTTAATTTTTTTAGTGAATTTTTAGACACTTTTTGACGAAAAATGCATAAAATAAATTAAACATTATTATTAAAAATTGCCTAAAATAAAAAACGAAAATAATATTTAAATAATAAAAAACATGATTTTTGGAAAGATTTGAATGTAACTTGAAATTGAAATGAAATTAACAAAAATAGAATAAAATAAATCATCAATCCAAATAATTAAAACCCAAAAAGAAATCAAATTTTTGGATTTATAATTATTGTAACCAATTACATTGATTCTCTCCTAAAAAAAATATTACTACCTGAAATACAAAAGATAACAAAATATTTTTAAATCTTTTTGTATTTCAGATATTTTTGGTTATTTTTAGAATAAAAAGTAAAAAAATAAAAATAACTATTTTTTAAAAATTAATTAATTGAAAATACGAAATTTAATATTTAAATATTTAAAAAATAATTTTTCTAATGATTTTTATAAATAGAAATAAAATTAGTAACAATAAACAAAGAAATATAAAAAATGTACCAAGTGAGATTCGAACCCGTAACCTTATGCTTTCAAGCTATGTTTTCTTACCAATTGCACTATGTTATTTATTTGAAATAAGAAGCCAGTTAAAAGTATATGAAGATGAACAATTATTTGCTATTTTAAAAATACAAATAATTATTATATTTTTAAACAAACTTGAAAGTGAATATTTATTAAAAACCCCAAAATATTAATGCAATTAAATCAAAGGAATTTTACCCTGTAAACCCAAGTTCGAAAATAACTTTGACGGTAGCACTAAGGCGGGTAAATTTGGGGTACGACGGCTGCCCCTATTCAATAATCTTCTAATCGAATAGCACGATAATACACGAGTCTTGCGCATTTTGATTGGGAGTTTATTGAATACTTGAAATATCCCAAAATTTGTCCGAAGAATATAAGGTTACGCTGATATAGCATACCCTTCCGAGTCTTGAGGAAGTAGGCAAAACTGATGATATATCGCTTACCAGGGTTTGATGACGCGGCAGATGGTCTTCAGCTTGAGAAAAATATTGTATGTCTTGGTTTGCTTTTGCTTATTCATCCTTTTTGGGGGATGAATAAAACAACAATTGATGATGCATGGTTGCTTGAAGACTGAGGCCATGGGTTATGTTTGCGAATCGCTGCATGACGTCTTAGGCGATAAGCTAGATTTTATATTTTTTTCGAGCATCGCTGCATGAAGTCTGAGGCGATGATTTGTGTTACAGAATAAAGAAACACATTGTTGCATGAGGTCTTAGGCAATGGGTTAGGTTCGCAAATCGCTGCGTGAAGTCAGAGGCGGTGGTCTGTGTTACAGAGTAAAGAAACACATTGCTGCATGAAGTCTATGGAAATGGGTTAAAGTTTGTTTTCTTTCGAGCATCGCTACATGAAGTCTGAGGCGGTGATTTGTGTCGTGGGATAAGGAAATACATTGTTGCATGAAGTCTGAGGTAATGGGTTAAAGTTTTGTTTTCTAGCATCATTACGTGAAGTCTGAGGCGATGGTCTTTGTTATGGAATAAAGAAACACATTGTTGCATGAAGACTGAGGCAATGGGTTAGGTTTGCAAATCGTCACGTGACGTTTGAGGCGATGGGCTAGAGTTTTGTTTTCTTTTGAGCATCACTGCGTGTAGTCTGAGGCAATGATTTGTGTTATGGGATAAAGGAACACATTGATGCATGAAGACTGAGGCAATGGGTTAGGTTTGCAAATCACTGCGTGAAGTCTGAGACGATAAGCTAGATTTTATTTTTGGACATCGTTGCATGAAGTCTGAGGCGATAGGCTGGATTTTATGGAATGAAGAAACACATTGTTTCATGAAGTCTGATGCAATGGGTTAGGTTCGCAAATCACTGTGTGAAGTCTGATGTGATAAGCTAAATTTGGTTTCGAACATCGCTGCATGAAGTCTGAGGCGATGGTCTAGAGTTTGGAACACATTGCTGCATGAAGTCTAAAGCAATGGGTTAGGTTCACAAATCGTTGCATGAAGTCTGAGGTGATAAGCTAAATTTGGTTTCGAACATCACTTCATGAAGTCTGAGACGATGGTCTGGAGTTTGGAACATATTGCTGCATGAAGTCTGAGGCAATGGGTTAGGTTCGCGAATCACTGCGTGAAGTCTGATGTGATAAGCTAAATTTGGTTTCGAACATCACTGCATGAAGCCTGAGACGATGGTCTGGAGTTTGGAACACATTGCTGCATGAAGTCTGAGGCAATGGGTTAGGTTTGAAAATTGATGCGTGAAGTCTGAGGCGATAAGCTAGGTTTTGTTTTCGAGCATCGTTGCATGAAGTCTGAGATGATAAGCCAGAGTTGGTTTTCGGACATCACTGCATGAAGTCTGAGGCGATGGTTTGGTTTGCAAATCACTGCGTGAAGTCTAATGTGATAAGCTAAATTTGTTGTTTCGAACATCGCTGCATAAAGTCTGAGACAATGGTCTGGAGTTTGGAACACATTTCTGCATGAAGTCTGAGACAATGGGTTAAGTTTGCAAATCACTGTGTGAAGTCTGATGTGATAAGCTAAATCTGGTTTTCGGACATTGTTGCGTGAAGCCTGAGGCGATGATCTGTGTCGCAGAATAAGAAACACATTGCTGCATGAAGTCTGAGGCAATGGGTTAGGTTTGCAAATCATTGCGTGAAGTCTGATGTAATAAGCTAAATTTGGTTTCGAACATCGCTGCATGAAGTTTGAGACGATGGTCTGAGTTTGGGTAATACATTGCAGCTTAGAGGCAACGTGATGATTTTTAAGGATACATTGCAGCTTAGAGGCAATGCACCGAGTTTTGAGAATTCATTGCGGCTTAGAGGCAATGTAATGGATTTTGAAAATACGTTGCGGCTTAGAGGCAACATATTGAGTTTTGAGAATATGTTGCGGCTTAAAGGCAACATACTGAGTTTTGAGAATACATTGCGGCTTAGAGGCAATGCAATGGGTTTTGACAATGCGTTGCGGCTTAGAGGCAATGCAATGGGTTTTGACAATGTGTTGCGGCTTAGAGGCAATGTACGGAGTTTTGCGAATGCATTGCAGCTTAGAGGCAATGTAGTGAGTTTGGATACATTGCGGCTTAGAAGCAATGTGCTGAATTTTGCAAATACATTGCGGCTTAGAGGTAATGTAATGAGTTTTGTGGATACATTGCGGCTTAGAGGCAATGTGCGGGGCTTGTATAATACATTGCAGCTTAGAGGCAATGTAATGGGACTTGTAAGGAACTCATCACTACGAGAAGACTTAGGTGATGGGTTGAATGTGTCACGGCATGAAGACTGAGGTGAGGGTTGAATCGTAGGAGAAGTATTGTGTTGGTCGATCCTTAGATAGTTGAATCGAGGGTGAGATTATTTGTCTGTTTGCTATGTGATACATGTGTATGCATACGTATTGAATGTTGTATGTATGCGAAATGTATGATGTTTTGACATTGATATGGAACCTTGAATGTATTGAATATTGAAATGTATAGGGTATGTATGCTTTAGATATGCAAAATGTATGTGTGAAATGTGTGTAAGATGCGTGTATGCCTTGAAATGTTATGAAGACCATTTCTAGCATTCTCTCCTTTAAACCATCGACTTAGAGTTACCAATTCATGGCGTTGTATGTTGTGTCGTTGCAGCTTTGTTGAACTTGAACGCAGTGGATAATGTTAGCAAAATTTGAACATTGATTTTGTATTATGAGCGCGAGCGTAGACGTAGACGTAGACGTAGGTATAGAATTGGCAGGAGTACGCATGTGCGTGGATGCGTGCGAACGTAGACCTTGTGTTACAAGTTAGGCATAGATGTTGACATGGACGTAGACTTTGTGTGCGGATGCGTAGATGTAGGCATAGACTTGGTATTGTTGAGTGCAAGCATAGGCGCAGATATACGTGTGGGCGTAGACTTTTTGCATCATGAGCATAGATATAGGCGCAGACATGTGTATAGATTTTTGTATTGCAATACACAGAAGTAGACATGTGCGTGGACATAGACGTGGATTTTCTTTTGATCTTTTTCTAACCCAAAATGCTTTTTCGATGTTTTGTCAAATTCTTTTATTTTGTTAATCCCCCAAAATGATTTCAAGACAATATTTACAAGTAATGATCATAGTATTTTGTAAACAAGTCTGAGAAAAGAAAAAAAAACGCAATTTGAAAGATGCAAAGGAAGCAAATGTTTTATTAATATGCCTCTGAATAGGCGAGAGTACAAGATGCAATCTCTAGAAAGAGGTAATTACAGAAATTTTTGAAATTGTAAATGGCAATAAAAAATGATAATTGTTGTTGTTGTTCCCCAATATCCTTTTACTGATCTTATCTCCTTTGCTTCTGAGTTGTATGATTTAGATCTATCTCTCCCTTCGTGGTTCGTAGTCTCAGTTCTTAGATCGCAGTCTTTTTTTTCTTTATTTATTTGTATGAAATCCCTAACATTTGCATGGATTGCCCTTTCGGGTTTTCAATCCACCGAGATAATTTTTGTTTATATGGCCCTAATTTTTGCCTGGATCTCCCTTTAGGGTTTCCGATCCACTAGGACGCTCCTTTTTGCCTAAGTCGCTTGTTTAAGGTTCGATCTTAGCGAGCTTCTTATACATAGTATTTTTTACTACGTCTGAATTTGCCGGATGCGGTAGTTCTTCCCCATCCATTGTTGTGGGGATAAGACCACCATCGGATAATGTTGTTTTGACTACATATGGACCTTCGTAATTGGGTGTCCATTTACCACGTGAGTCGAGGCGAGGTAGCAGAATCTTTCTTGAGTACTAGACCATGGCGTGGTTCATCTCGTACAGTATACTGTCACTTTGAAAGAATTTTGCGGATAATTCTCGTAGGGTTTGTTTGCCAATGATGGAGGCATTTTCAGGATGTCGTGAAACCAAGGTTTGTTATATTGTCGTTTTTTAATGTGCGGGCTCTTCGAAGCGTCTGTTGTGGTGTGCGATTCGTGGTTTGACCAAGTTACTTTGAATATATACGATATAGTTTCCAAGGTGTCTGTCATTTGATTTCCTTTTCATGGGACATGATTGAAAATGATTTTTGCGAATTCCGCAGTTAGATTTCAAAACATGATCCCGATATGGAACCGGTTTTGGGTGTTTAGTATCTCGTTCACCATCAACTTGGCGTATGGTTTGTGAGCATTCTTTGGAGAAGTCAGTACTTCCCATATATCTTGCCCTGGTGCATTTGAATCCTCGTCGAACGCGGATACCCAACATGCCCCTGGCTCGAGTTCTTCTTCAGATCTTGGTATTCCATAGTTTCTTATTTTCAGCATTATCTGTATTTGACCTTGGCCTATTTCCGTAGATATGCGCGATAACTTGATCAACTTCTTTGTGGATCCGCTCTTTACATTGCCCCTTAACTTGGTTTCTTCCGGGTCTTCCCATGTGCTCAGATTAATGGTCTTAATAGCCTCTTGATATGGTTACGTATTGTCTTCTTTTTATTTCCCTCGCTGTTTTCTTAGAGAGTTCAAGATCTTTATCATCTTCCTCTTTAGCTTGGTTGACAGGAGCATCAAAGTTATATCGGATCGTAGCAGTAGCATTATCGATGGATTTCGGCATGAATTTGCACCTTTATCATGTTTTGGTGTCGATTTAGTATATGAATATTTGAAAATGCATATGCAGAGAAAGTATTACCATTTTTAAATTTAAGATATAAATGCAAGAGAAAGAAAATGGATCTTAATTGAAAACAAAATATAACTTTTATTAATCGTAAATATTGTCTGAAACAAAACAGGGAACCCTTACAAGAAACCCCCATGCCCCGGGCTTGACATAGGTTCTTTCAAAAACAAGAAAAATTAATTAGGAAAGAAAAAGATCTCGGGAATCTCCACGACGATCCGTCTTTTAAGTTCTCCTTCTAGGACGCATTCTCGGATGAATTCAGTTGCCCTCTCAGTGTTAGCCTTGTTGGATATTTTCGCCACATGTCCGCCATGCACTACTCCATTGTTGACAAAGGTCTCTTGGACTGGAGGAAGATGTGCTTCGCCCTTCAGAGCAGCTTCATGTTTTTCTTCAGGGTATTGTTCGAACTGGACTATCCCCTGGTCCCTTAGTCTTTGTAGAGCCCTTTAGAAAGTTACCTTGTGTTCTAGCGGGAGTCCATATCCCAACTGATATTCTTTCCGCAGGTTTATCGGGGTCTTTGCTTGTTTGCTTTCCCCAGAGCCAGTGACTACTTCGATTGAATTTATTGTTAGCCCAACATGCGACGACGTAGGGTCCGATGTGATGTTGGGCTTCTCGAAAGTGATTTCTTGAGAATCCAAAAAATCATGCACATTGTGTTTGAAAGGCCAACACTGTTCTATGGTATGTCCAGGAGAATTAGCGTGATACTCGCATCTGGCGTTGGCATCATATCTTCGTGGGAGTGGCCCGACTGGAGGAGCTAGAGGCTTGAGTTCCATTAAGGATGCCTTAACTAGCTGTTGCAATAATTGGCTAGGTGGCATAGGGAGTGGATCAAATTTCCTGGGTGGCCTTCTGCCTTGTTGCTGCCATAATGGGATCACTAATGGTTGTTGTACCCTGGGTTATGACACTGCAGCATTAATTTCTCCCTCTTTTCCTTTGGTGAAGTTTGAAGCAGACTGTTTTGAATTGTAGGGAACATTTGAGTGCCCCACTGATATCTTCCCACTTCTTATCCCAGTCTCTATTCTTTCTCTGATGGTTACTAGGTCTGAGAACCTCGAAGAGATACTTCCAACCATCATCTCATAATACAGCTCGTGCAAAGTCCCCATGAACGTGTCTACTAGTTCTTTCTCCAACAATGGTGGTTGTATAGGGGATGCCAACTCCCTCCATCTCTGAGCATACTCCTTGAAGGATTCTTCTTTCTCCTGGGACAGATTCTGGAGTTGCATGTGGGTAGGCGCCATGTACAAGTTATATTTGTAATTATTTAGGAAAGCATTAGCAAGATCTGCCCAGGTTCGAGTATATGTTTGCTCCAATTGCATATACAAGCCTTAAGATGCCCCACTTAGGCTATCTTGAAAATAGTGAGTCATCAGCTTCTGATCATGGGCGTGGTCATGCATCTTCCTGTAGTACATACAAAGATGATTTCTTGGACAAGTGAGCCCCTTGTATTTTTCAAAGTCAGGTACTTTGAACTTTGGTGGAATCACCACATCAGGAACTAGGCCCATTTCGAGTGTGTCTACTTCGAAAGCGTCAAAACCCTCCACAACTTTTAGTCTTTCCTCCAGAGCTTTGTATTGATTCATCACTAGTGGATTATCAACAGCATGAGTACCAGTCGTCTTTGGGGGCGCTTGGTTGGCATCCTCCGGGTCGTGGTCTCCGTATTACAGGTCCAAGTAATTGTCTACATCATTGGTCGGAATCTTAGGGTACGATGTGTCCCTGCTTTTGGTGGCGGTGGGACAAACCCTTCAGTTTTAGCTTCTTGTTGGGCCATGACGGAGTCCTGCCTCTGACTCTTTCCTTAGTTGGTGACCGCTTGATGCACCAATAGTCTAGGCTACTTCCTCGAAAGCTACCCTGGGAATTTGGTCTTGCTTGTCAATAATGTTCTTCAAAGCCAGAAGAACTTGACTCAAATCTCCTTTCATTGAACTTACGTCGCCCTTTACTTGGTCGAGATCCTCTTTGAACACAGCCTGAGTTTCCTCGATTTTCTCCATTGCTTTCTGTTGATAAGCCCTTGTTTGATATGGAGGCCAAGGAAGTGGAGACCTTCTTCTACCAATGGTTCAATTGGAGAGATGTTTGTGAAAAAATGAGTTTTGACATGATATGCGGGTGTTCGTGAATACATGAGTCCGAATGAATGTGTATGAATATGAAAGGGGTTAATTGCCTTATTCACTTGGGTATGTATCCGTCTTTTGCTTATTATTTTACTTAACGACTATATTTAAAATAGATACGCAAATGAGATGTGGAAACAAAATGCCTTTATTGAAAGTAACGTAATTCAGATATTGAAAAATATTACGATCTTAAACCAAAACTTTATTTGCATGAAATCAAGCAAAAAGGAAAAAGCCTTCTAGGCGTGCCTGCGGATATCTGATCTCGAAACCATCCCCTATTGCTGGGCAAATCTTGAGAAAGTCTTCAGCACATTATTTCCCTTTTGTGACCTTGATTTCAGACATGTTTGGCCTGTTGACGCGGGTAAGTTGTTTCTTTCGGTGTCCATTTTTAAAGACAGTCACCGAGATCTTGAGTTTATTATTATCTTTTATAACCTCTATGAATAATACAAATGTAGGGTGACAAATATATGAAATGCATGAATGCGCGGGTGTAAAGTTGAGTGACAGGATCTTTGTAATAAGTACCCCTATAAGGTAGGGATGTATGGTTCAGTGACGAGGTTTTTGTGATAAGTACCCTTAGAAGGTAGGCTCCTTAATTTTGACCTACGGTTGGTTTATCCTCCCAAAAGGTGGATTCCTTAAGGGTGTCATGAATAACACTAGAGGGAAAAGGCACAAGGTCCTCCCTTAAGTGGAGCCTCTTTACAGACTGAGACTTTTGTCTCAAAGTCGTGAAAGGTCTTGTCATGAGATTTTAGGTTAAGGTCGTTACAAAGAGTCATGGGTGGTCTTCCAAAGTCCTACTCGTCAATAGGATATCTCTTGATAAGTATTCCTTTTTTGGAAGTCCACCAACTCTAGGCGAAGTCGTCACATAAACTCGCAGGGATGATGTATCCCCTAAGCTAATAGACGAACCTTCTTTCTAAGGATTATTGAAAATATTCTTTTAAAATAAAAACCCTTCACGCAGTATATGATGATAAAAAAAATTGACAATAAATAAATAAATGCAATAAATATAATTATTGCAGATAAACAAATAGAAAAAACCCTCAAAAGGAGAGTCCTCAGCAGAGTCGCCAGTTGTGGCAACTTGTTTTTTAATCAGAGTCGCCACCATTAGTTTTTATCCTAGGGAAGAGAATCTAACAGTAAACCCTAATGCACGGACAGAGATTCTAGGTTTCAGACTCAATTAGACAAAAGGAAAGTGTTAGGCACCTTTCATCCACCTTGTTCACAAGGATATTAGACTCTAGGTTTAGGTTTAGGATAAACTGGATTTTAAGTTTTAATTAGCAAGATTCGCCACGATTTTAGATCGTATGCCTACGTATCCTCTTATATGCAATCAGAGTCTCAATTCGTAGTTTGTATTGGGTTGGTGTTTTTTAGGGGTTTGCAAACATATTTTGAATCACCTCGCACTTTGGTCGGGAGTGGTGATTGCGGAGATTTTGACTAAATGCACGGCGAGTCAAAATCTGTTTGAAACCCTTTTGCAAAAAATAGTTGATTAGATTAGTTGATTACGAAAAATAGTTTGAGATTGGTTAGTATTTTTTAAATGTATTAACTGCGAAAATATCTTCATTAATGCATGACAAAAAATATATTAATGCAATAATAGAAAATAATGTTCATAAAAATAATTCATATATTAATATATAAATAATAATAATATTATTCATACAAGGGTAAGAAATAAATAATTTTACATATCAAATGAAATATAATAATAATAAGTGGAAAATAAAATTTATAATAATAATAAGTTATAAATAATAATAAGAAATTAAGTCATTATAATAATATATAATAATAAAAAATATTAAAATATAATAATTATAAAAAATAGAAAATAAGTGATAATAGAGAAAAAAATGATTTAATTAAGTTAAACCTGGGGGTGCGATTTTGAACTAACAAGCAAATCAGGGAGGTGTCTTTAGGAGGCTGGATTACGTGGGCGAGGGTGTATGGAAAATAAGGTAGGACTTAGCCTACGGCCGTCTGATCACGATCACACGGAGGATAACGAGGGAGTATGATAATTATTGTGAGCCAACGCACATGGATTGAAACGGATTACATTTTGTTTTCATTCATTTACATTGTTTTGTTGTTACAGAAAACTCCACTTATTCATCTACCTCTCTCTCGTACACACAAACCCTTTCACTCTCTCTCACTTTAACCCTAATTCTCAAACCACCATCGGCGACGCTCTACCAAAACCCCAACAGGAATCTAACACCCAAAACCCCTTAAATCCCAAAAATAATAACAAATCAACCAAATAAAAACACTAAGTTCAGTTACCCTTTCGCGATTTCACTTTCTCTCTGCCTTTGAATGTTCTGGATTTAGTATTGATCCCTGCTCTCCTTCACTTTTGCAGGTTGTGGTGGAGCTTGAAGGTGGCGTGGCGGCGGATCAACAGAGATTGTGGTTTTAGATAATGAAACCCCAATCGTTCTTCTCTCGGATCTTTAACCAACAACAAGGTTATTTGCTCTTCGGTTTTCTTCACGCAAGCCCTTCTCCGTTATTTTCTTTTTCGTCTTCTCTGTCTTAAGCTTTCTTCTCTGTATTTTTTGATTCCCCCTCTTCACTGTAATCTCTTCAGTATATATAAGTTTTTAGTTTTTAGTTTTTAGGGTTTTTAGAATTTGCTGTCAGAATTTGATTAACGCAAATTTAGGAATTAGAGACAAATATGGATTTAGTGTTATTGTTAATTGATGTGAATTGATTCAATTTGTTGTATAATTCCAGATTTAATTTGTAATGTGAATTTTGATTTGATAGATAGAGATTTGGTTTTTTTTAGTGAATTTTTAGACACTTTTTGACGAAAAATGCATAAAATAAATTAAACATTATTATTAAAAATTGCCTAAAATAAAAAAACAAAAATAATATTTAAATAATAAAAAACATGATTTTTAGAAAGATTTGAATGTAACTTGAAATTGAAATGAAATTAACAAAAATAGAATAAAATAAATCATCAATCCAAATAATTAAAACCCAAAAAGAAATCAAATTTTTGGATTTATAATTATTGTAACCAATTACATTGATTCTTTCCTAAAACAAATATTACTACCTAAAATACAAAAGATAACAAAATATTTTTAAATCTTTTTGTATTTTAGATTCTTTTGGTTATTTTTAGAATAAAAAGTGAAAAAAATAAAAATAACTATTTTTTAAAAATTCATTAATTGAAAATACGAAATTTAATATTTAAATATTTAAAAAATGATTTTTTTTAATGATTTTTATAAATAGAAATAAAATTAGTAACAATAAACAAAGAAATATAAAAAATGTACCAAGTGAGATTCGAATCCATGACCTTATGCTTTCAAGCTACGTTTTCTTACCAAATGTGCTATGTTATTTGTTTGAAATAACAAGCCAATTGAAAGTATATAAAGACGAGCAATTATTTTCTATTTTAAAAATACAAACAATTATTATATTTTTAAACAGACTTGAAAGCAAATATTTATTAAAAACCCCAAAATATTAATGCAATTAAACCAAAGGAATTTTACCCTGTAAAACCCAAGTTCGAAAATAACGTTAACGGTAGCACTAAGGCAGGAAAATTTGGGGTACGACACAATCCAGCCCAAATCGACCTATCCAAAAGGGCCGATAGCATGTGGGTCGGGTCATTTGGATCATCGGATAACCAATTTGCAAAGAAATGGGTTGATATGGGTTACACTGGTCGGTTTATGATGCTTCTTTTGAGCCCATCAAAATCCATAACCGACCGGCCCAATCACTTATTATTCTGGTTGCTTATTATTTAATTAACCTTAGCTGTCAATTGTCTTTCCACCTTCAGTTTTGTATAACGTTTCTCTCTCTTCTGCTTCTATATTGTGAATTTGTTTTTCTCTCTCTCACTTTATTTTTCATCTTTGTTTTCTTCTTCTTCTCCAGCCTCTTTTCCTCTCTCACAATTAGATATAAAACTAATTAAAAGGTAAACATTTTCATTATCATTTTAACTTTTATTTTTTCTGTTATCTTCCTCTCATTTATCTTAACAATTTTTTGGTAGGTCTATATTTTCTGAGTGGTACTTTTTTTAGGTTAATGTTCTAACTTCTTTTAACTTTTTTTAGGTTATTTCTAACATTTTTAATGTTGTATTAGGTTTAAACTTTGTATTTGTCTTGTTTGAAAAGAAGGATGGTTGAATAATGAGCTGGGAGGAACCAATAATCTTCTGGTTTTTATTTATGTTTTTTCAATTTTTGGATGTATGTATTCTGAATATTTTTTATCTTGTATTCAAGAATATTCTGGATGATTTTTTAGTTATTTTAATTAATCTTTTATATGTTTTTTTATATTTATCTTATTAAATAATCATACGGAATAATAAAGAATTTTAGTTTGGTATAAGAACAGACGATTTGAAACAATGGGAAATTAACGAAATTAAAAAATAACTCATAAAAGTTTACTGAGATTAGTTTTCTGAGATTATTTTACTAAGATTTGAGACATGGATTGGAAAAAATAAAACTGATTTGGGTGAAGACAAATAATGGCCCAGATTTTGAAGGCTTTGAAGACGTTATTATTAGAAAAAAATATTTGTTGAACAATAATTAAAAAGGACCATTTATAAAAAAACCATTCAAACTGAATCGTCAAACCGCCAAACCGTGAATCCGTGAACTGGTCAAACCGAACCACGAATTGGATGAAAATGGGCTTGTATTTTTCAACCGTTGGTTAGGCCGGTTTGGAGTTTTGGGCCCGAAAACTGAATCGGCCCAACCAATGTCCACCCCTACAAGCATCATTAATGGTTACTTTGTGAATAAAAAATGTAGACATCATAGCTCTGAAGCTAACCATGCCATTAGTTTTCATTTATGTTGCCTGAGTGATGTGAATTTTGAGTTTGAACTTCCTGAAAAAATTAAGTTTTTATTTGGTACCAGTAAAATTCTCATTCATATTTGATTTATAGCTCATGAAATTTATATGGTTGAATTCGTTTTGAAAAATAGAGCAAGTTTCATGTTTACGTTTTCTGATTTGGTTGAGAAATGAGGAAGTTACAAAATTCAAAAATAATGATGAAGAAGCTGGCGCGAGGTTAGGGATGAAGTACCATTGGAAAGGAGTTCATTTTATATTTATTACAACTTGTCTTACTACCAGATGTAACAGTCACTCCAGTGGCAGAGCACGCACGTATAAGGCATTCCTACGCCTGGTCATGGGTTCGAGTCAGGCGTGGGACATTTTGTTATTTTCATGTTTGTTTCATACTAATCAGGTGCAAGCAAGCTAAGAGCGCACATTGTGTTCCTCATTCCATCACCATCAGATCTAATTCCAAGCAGATCCAACGTATCACATGTGCAATCCATGATACACTCCAATAAGCCAGAAACATGAGAGCAAAACAGGCGCTGAGCTCAGAGTTTGGGCGTTGTTCTTTTTTTTGTTTTTTTTTGCTAATTCTCACCCCCATTTTACTAAACTCAGCACAAGCCTATTTACTTTTTTTTCCTTTTTTATTTTATTTTATTTTTAATTTAGCGTAGGATGTTTAAATTCTGTAATTTATCGCTTTCCATATTATTGTTAGTAATTAAGGTTTGTATGGCAAGATTTAAAATCAACATTAGACAACCCTAATCCAAGACAAATATAAATGAAAATAATACACTTTGCACACATGCACCTCTAGGGTAACCCACACATGTTGCCTCGGATAAAACAGTCATGTCCCTCGAACATGGGATATTTTAGCAAAGACCCTTGATTAAAAGATTATAGTCCCTCGATGATCCTTCAAATGTTTCCTTCGGTAAACGATCTTAGTCGCTTACGACAATTGCTAAAACATCTTACAAGTTTCCTTCTATGACTATACAATGACCCACGCCCGTCCCTCACATCCTATAATATGGCTCCTTACCAACCAATGATAGACAAACACTATCTAAAGGAGGATGAAAAGAAAAAGGACTTTTTGAGTAGGTAGATTTCTCGTAATTGCTTGCTCACAAAAAAAACAATTTGCACCTTACACTTTCAAAACATTTGTCAAAATAAACATTTTTGTATACATTCTCAACGATACGAGAATCATTACAAAATTTCCTTACATTGCCATTTTCAAATATCTTTTTAAACACTCATTTTTCAAATAAAATATTTTCAAAACCAACACTTTTTATACATTCTCAATAATACGAGAATCATTACAAAGTTTTCCAAACTTAGGCGTTTTCAAAATATTTTCAAACTTACACAAACACAAAGCATTCTAAAAGTTATCAAGCAATTTAGAGCCCATAGATAACTACAGATGAAAAGGGTGCTAACACCTTCCCTTTTCATAACCCACCTCCCGAACTCAAGAAAATATCTCAAAAGGTCTTTCATGTTCTTTTCACCCTTTCCTTTATTGGATAAAAGAAAAGTCAGTGGCGACTCACGTTTGCGATAAAACGCAAAACACCCAAGTCAGTTCTCCCACCATAGCATAGAACTGGTGACTCTGCTGGGGACCTGATAAACTAAAAGTGGGGTTATCTTAAGAGTTAGATCACCTTTATTTGCTTTATTTTGTTTGCCTTGTTTGCTTTACATTTATGGATAATGCTTGGGTTTATTACTTGTAAAGATCCTATACCCGAATTTGGGGCACATTAGGCAAGTAGCAATAGATCGTGGAAACTGTATGGTGTAGACCGATATGGTTGAAGCGATGGCTATGTTAGTGTGACACATTTGTTAGTACCAGTGTCCCTTGAGTTAAATAAAGGAGAATATGGGGCCGCTGTGTGGTGTCATGAAGCACTAACTGAATGTAGAACCTTAGTTGAACAACATGGCCATTAGAAAGTAGTGAGATAGTCAGCTTTGGTGCAAAACTGAAGATTGGTTGATACTCGATACTACACTCATTGAGATCGTACTTTCGGGATATTTTGGCTGCAAGAAAAGATTGATTGTGCTGAAACAATGCCCGATGAAGAAAGATTAATGATATCGAGATTCCTTAGAACCCGGTTAATTTTTTTAGGATAGGTTGAACCAACTAAACTTCAAGAGGGTACTTGCCTATAAACCTCATGTAAGCCTAAACCTAAGGCCATGTGTGCTTTGTGCATATATGACTATTTTTTCATAACATCATAACATCATGACATAGCATTTTTTACTAACCATTCAAGGACCTAGGGATTTATCTTTGTTCTGTTTTATAGGGTATGGCTTCCACTCGCAGAAATACCATCTGAATCATCTTTGTAAAAGTGTCTCCTCAACTCCAAGAGTTAGCATCAAGGGTTCCTTAGAATTCTCCGTTCACCAAAATACATGGTCGACTTCTCAATCTGGTTACCTCAAGCTTTAAAGAAGAAATGATGTGTGTACGCTTTCAATTCTTTGATCCTAAACATCATTGTTTCACCTTTCCCGATTATCAATTGGTGCCCACAATAGAAGAGTTCTCTCAACTATTAGGAGTACCTATTCTTGATCAAGTTCCCTTCACCATTTTAGAAAAGGATCCATAACCTGAGGAGATTGCATCAGCCCTACATTTGAAAAGGTATGATATTGTAGCCAATTGGGAAACGAGGAGCCGAGTCAAGGGTTTTCTAGCCAAGTTCATGTTAGAGAAGGCTCGACTGTTTTGGGAAGATATGGATTTTCAAGCCTTTGAAGAAGTCTTGGCTCTTCTAATCTATGGAAGGTGGTTGATTTTGCACCTTCCCCGGTCAGTACTAAAGAATGAACAAGGTATGAATTGGTCACAAAGAATAATGTCGCTTTCTCATCCAGATATCCATTGGTGCTCTCGATCTCAAGAAGACTTTACTATCATTGACCGTTGTAGGGAGTTCCCTAATGTTCCACTCTTGGGTATTATGGGAGGTATTACTTATAACCCTTCTTTGGCTCTACGATAATTTGGCTACACTCGAAGAGATTGTCCTCATGATGCACTTATCAAAGGTATTGTATTCGACTACGAGAATGATGTTTAAAGTTGTCGTCAAAGGTTTGTACGAGCTTGGGGCATGGTGAACAAGGTTGATATCAAGACTTTGGGGCATAAGAATTCCATCCCTCTTGAGCCTTATCTCAAATGGGTACGAGCTCGTGCACAAAGTCTCATGATGCCATATCCAGTTATCTTACCAATAGTTATAGAGCATATTACCGAGGGAGATACTCCTTATACCATTCTACATCCTGACATGCCTACTGACCTCGAAGAATTGCAAAGATCTTGGATTCAACTCAAGGGGGAACGAGACACCTTTGAATCTCAATTCTATGCAAGCGAGAAGAAATTGTTGGAGCTCACAAGACAACTTCACGAGGAGTGAAGCCTGGATGCATACATTGCACCTAAGAAGAAGTGTTTATGGGAGACTTGAGTCTTTTGTTTTAGGAGTCTATTATGTTGTCTCCTCGAGACCTTTTCGCTTTTTCATTGTAAGCCCAATGGGCAGTTGTAATCTTTGAACTTATTAATACAATTGTTGTGTTTATTTCCTTTTTGGCTAGAAAATTTAAATATCTTAAGGTCCTTGAAAACATTACATTCACATAACAAGCATCATATCATAAGCAAGTTTTCTGATACAGGTTTCCTCATCTTTTACTGTTTATTTCAGTACAAGATGGCTCTAGAGTAAACTATCAAAGATCTCAACATGCACAGTTCCAAGAGACTCTCCTCAACCTAGCTAAAGGTCGGCAAGAAATGATGGCACTCCTTGCCACCAAGAATAAGACCAAGAAGAGGGTTGTTATTCTCAACACTGGAAGAAGGTTCAAGGGGCCTGCCCAACTGGCTCAAATAGAAGAGGCTTCTTTTAAGGAGGAAAATAATCAAGAAGAGGAAGTTAGAAGCACTAGAGTTGGGGTTGGAAATAACCAAGTGTTAGACGATAGGACGTATCTAGAAGGGGGGTTGAATAGATACCTTGATTTTTTAAATCAGTTTTTAAGAAAAACTTGAAGTGCAGTGAAAGCTACCCGGATACACTCATCTAAAACGATCCTCTATCGAAAAGACCGGATATGCGAAAAACCGGATGGAATGAATCAGTGAGAATTATTAACACTTAACTCAATTAAAATTGATCACTTATACTCTTTAACTATTATTAATTACTTCCAATGAAATTTTGAGAAGAGAATACACAAATTTGCACTTTTGGACTTTTATCGAACACTTGGTGTGATTAATTTCACCAAGTTCAATCTACCTTAATTTGTAGTGTTGAAATCAATTATAGCAACCAAAGTGATTACTATAGTTTTTGGTAACAATTTTATTGCACTACAAATCAGGACAAATTGGAACCACAAGAGCAAATTTTCAGATTATTGCAAATAAATGGTAAAGAGCGAGAAAGAAAAACGACGCGCGATTTGTTAAGGCAATTCCCCCTGTCATCCTCGCGTGGGGTACGTCTGCCCCTAATTCTAGAATTTAGAATTAGGATAGTTGCTATTATGATTGCAAAGTTTATACAAGAGATAGAAAATAGTCACCATAATTCAAACCTTATATATTGAATTGAAAACTAAGCTCCACTCTTCCCTTAATTAGATTTGAATCAAGTATGTCACCAATCTTTGATAAACCTCTGGTTGTAGCTACCTTGTTGAGAACCTAAATCGTTTCTCAAACCCTCTGCTCGACTAATTTGATCGCAAGATGATGACCCTAATTCTTCATTCAAAATCCTCCGATTGTAGCTACCTTGTTGAGCAAACCCAAAGTTCCTCAATCCCTTAAGCACGGCTGAATTTGATGAAGCAAAGAACTGTCAAAAACCCCAAATCCCAATGATCATGGAGGACAAAACCCTCAGATTTTATTCAAGAAAAACCCATAATTACTCAACCCAAACAAGATCGCAATCTTCTACTTCAGATGTTGTCAACACACGCTCCGTACCTTGATCAACAAAAATTATTATGTGTAGTTGTCAATGGATGAGTGAGAGGTTGAAGATGATGAGTACCTTGTGTATCTATTTCACTTTTCTTGTTAAAAACCAAATGAACTAACCAAACAAGTATATATATATATATATATATATATATATATATATATATATATATATATATATGTATATGTGTGTGTGTTATTAGAGGTCAAGACCCAAACTAACAGACTGAAAAATAGTTTTTACGAGCGAGCGGTCGACCTATACGAAAGGGGAACTTGACCTGAGCATTCTTGTAAGTGTCATATGACGGTGTATACAAGCCATGTGTCTACCTATGCAGAAGGATGACTCGACTTGAGCATTCCTGAAGGTGCCACGTGACAGAGTGCAAGATCCATGCGTCGACCGCTCTAGGGGTATGCGTCGATGCATAGTTCCTAAACATTGCTTCCAGAATGAGTCGACCACATAGTCGACGTGAGCAAACCCGAGACTTCCCAAAGGAGTAACTTTTAATCATGCATCGACCTGAGCTTTCTTTGAGTCGACTCATAGAGTGTAAATTTTCAAAAATGCCAATTCTTGAAGACTTTTCATGCTACTTTGTCCATCATATCATCTAGTAACATTTCCAACATAGTTTTGACATCATTGAAATCTTTCCCTCACATACTCCCCCTTTTTGATGATGGTAGAACTTGTCCTTAGCACCATGTATCTGGAATGTTCATCTTGGAGATTTCTTCCTCTATCTATGTGCACCCTTTTGTTTCATATCATTTGTTTCATATCATATGTTCTTGACTTCCACATGCCTCTCCCCATTTGACAACATCAAAAAGAGTCAAAGCAATATGTTAAAGTAACAATAATCAGTATAAGCAAGGTTAGATCATTATCTACTTTGGCAATCAATGGCTCTAACAAACAATCACATAAAGAGATGTTAGAGAAGGGCATAGAAAATAATTATACACCAATCATATAATATGGTTATAAGTCGGTGTTCAAAGGAAGACAAACACAAAGTAAGTCATAATAAAAAATAATTAAACAGCGAATACAAGCTAAAATTCATGAAATTTGCAACAAAAAAAATCAATTTTTATCACTCTCATTTCCTTGTTGTGGTGGAGGATTTGATGGTTGATTAAAAGGGAAGTGTTGCATGAAGTTGTTGGTGAAGTTGGTGAAGTTGTTTTCTTGAGACTCCATCATCCCATATAAAGTATTATATCTTTGATCCTGAGTGGTAGAATATGCAGCAAATTATTCACCGTGTACTCTGACACGGTTTGATAGAGTGGCAAGTCTCTCATTCACAAGTGAGGAGTTCTCCTCCTGTTGAAGGCGCATAGACTCAAGAAGATTCAGAATGTTAGCATTGTTTCCACCTGTCACTTCATCTTCATTCATGGTAGCAACATTTTCACTTTCCTTATTATCTTCATCATGTTCCTCCTTACTATCATCTTCTTTCTGCAAGCTCACATTATTACTTCTTATCACATACCTATTTCTTTGCCGACTCGCATCCCAATGGTGACCCATCATAGTCAAAGTTTTCTGAGTGAACTCTTGATCGATTGATATTCTTATAAAGGGAGTACCCGAAACACCAAAAGCAGCCTTGTTGAGGACATGTTAAATAAAGGAAGTGCATCCCAATGTTGTTCCTCTACCAGAATCCTTCTGACTATACATTCTGCTTGCAATGTAGTGAGGCTAATTTATCCTCATTTTGTTCTTGATAGCATAGATCAAATGTACTTCTGTTTGAACAACTCTTGAATATCCACCCCTCTTAGGGCGAATGATGCGAGAAACAATCCATTGGAGAATACGGTCAAGTGGCTTCAACGCACCAGCTGTGACTGACTTTGGAAATAAGGTGTTATTTACAACATTTTCAGAGTATGGCTGTTTCAGCATAGAGTTTAGAGCAAGCTTGAAGTCATATCCTTCAAAGTTATTGGTATCATTAATTTTTATTGCAACCGGACTTGGAGGAAACAATTCAAATTTCATCCAAATTTCAGAGTTAACAATGTAAACTTTGTTGTTCATCTTGTATTTAAAGTACTTCCTTCAAAATTACCTTGAAGACCATTATAGAACATCTTGATCAACTCTTCATTATAAGCAGTATCAAACTCTAGAAAGACCCCTAGTTTCTAAAATCTTAATAGCTCAACAACATGTGGTAGATTCAACCTACCTAGGGTTTCTTGTATACTACGAATTGCTTGACTATTTTTCTTTTACTAAAGTTCTTTGAATAAGAGTCAAGCAAATCATTAGAGAGTAGAGATAAAGTTATTATTGGATCGAGTTCTATTGAGAGGAAGAACTACCTTTCACCAATCTTCTTTTTGTGGGTATTGATGAAGCCATGGGAGAAGATTTAAGAAGTTTGAGATTTTTGAGTAAAAGAGGCTTTTAGGGTTTTGAGAGGGATTTTGGAAAATAGAGTGATGAGAGTAAATGAGTATATATGAGAAGATAAAACACAAATGTCACATAGAAATCCTAAGGTCATTGGTTAGAATGTCACGCGATGTGTCGGCTCATAGAGCCAAAATTTTGAGAAGTATAGGTTCCAGTATGTGTCGACGTCTCCCAAACATAGGTCGACCTAAGCATGCTTGTAACACGGCGGGAGAACTGACTTGGTGTTTTGCGTTTTGATCGCAATTGTGTGGATAGCAAGATTTGCCACCGACTTTTCTTTTATCCAATAAGGAAAGGCTGAAAAGAACAGGAAATACTTTTAGAGATGTTTTCTTGAGTTCGGGGGGTAGATTATGAAAGGGAAGGTATTAGCACCCTTTTCATCCGTAGTTATCTATAGGATTTTAGTTTCTTGCTAGATCACTTGCTTTTGTTTGAATTTGCTTGTGGTGTGAGTCTTGAAAGTATTTTGAAAAATGTCTTTGTAATGGTTCTCGTTCTATAAGAACGCGTGCAAAGTGTTTGTTTTCAAAATAGTTCAAAGATGTGTTTGTGGAGTGTATTTTTTAAAAGTGTTCTTGGAAAGATATTTATGTAATGGTTCTCATCTCTATAAGAACGTATACAAAGTGTTGTCTTTTGAAAATGTTTCAAAATGAGAGTGTTGGTGTATAAATTTTTTTATTTATTGTGAGCAAGCGAGAAACTAGGAGCGAATCTACCTACTCAAAAGGTCTTAGATTTTCTTTTCCTCCTCCTTTAGATGTTGCTATCTTACCATTGTTTTGGTAAGAAGCTCCATCGTTGGGTGTGAAGGGACAGACGCGGGTCAATCGTACAGTCATAGAAGGCAACTTATGAGACGCTTTTAGCAATTTTCGTAAGGGACTAGATCATTTTATCAAAGGCAACATCGAGGGACATCGAGGAACTACGATCTTTTTTATCGAAGGGTATTTCCAAAAGCGTCCCATATTCGAGGGACATGACTGTGTTTTCGAGGCAACGAGCGAGGTTACCCTAGGGGTGCGCGTGTGAAAAAGTATGTTTGTTTCAAGTTATTTTATCTTTGAAATTAGGTTATCTAGCGATTGATTTTAAATCTTGCCATGCACACCTAATTACTATACAGTATAAGGAAAACAGTAAACTGCGGAAATTAAATTTCTACGCTATTACAGAGCTTTCGGGAATGGGGGTACAGATTTACAAATGAAGATGGATTCATATAATTAAATGTCCAAATAGGCAAACAATACAACCAAATCGAATCGAGCAATTAATCGAAATTATAACAAGTTTATGAAGTAAAAATTAATTGACAAAGTATAAAATTCTAAGTATTTTGTTTGAAAAGTTTTGAAAAGAAAATAAAACCTATTCTAAAAAATAAAATAATTGACTAGAAGAAATTATGTCATGTGTATATATTTTTTTTTATTATTTTTTATCATGAAGAATTTAAACAAAAATAATTTAAAAAAAAATAAAATAAGTTAATTAATAAGATTATTCACAAAAAATCCCTAATTAAACTAACTAATTTTAAGAAAGTTAACTTAGAAAAAGTTCATAAATAAAATTATTTACAAAGTCTTAAACTAACTAAAATAAATTAATTTTGAAACTATATATTTTTTTATTAAAAAAAAATACTAAAGATTAAATTAACTCTAAACTAAATTAAAAATCTAAAATTTCTAACTAAATTAAAAAAATACTAAATCAATTATAAGGAGAGGTGTGAAACAGAATTATAAAGGTGCCGTCATGATTTTTGTATGGGCTTTTGATTAAAAGCCCAAATATTTTTTGATAACTTTGTCTAATAGTAAAAGAAGAAAAAGATGAAAAGATTAAAAAATAAAAATAAAAAACACAAAACGTCCCAGGGGGAATCGAACCCGGGACATCAAACTTCCAAACCCAAGTGTTCACCACTGCTCCAGCTAACTCATTCGTTTATTTATTTACTTCTAATAATATAAAAGGAGAACTTAAAAAAATGGGATGTGCCAAGTAAACCAGACCCAAACCCAGTTTAGGAAGGACAAGGAAAGGGTTTTTGAAACCCTAATGTAGAAGCGTCGTATGTTGTCTTCTCTCTTGGAACTATACGAATCTCTCTTTCTCTTGGAAACACACGACTCTCTCTCTCTCTCTCTCCTCTCTCTCTCTCTCTCTCTCTCTCTCTACTCTCTCTCTCTCTCTCTCTCTCTCTCCTCTCATCTCTCTCTCCTCTCTCTCCCTCTCTCTCTCTCTCTCTCTCTCTCTCTCTCTCTCTCTCTCTCTCTCTCTCTCTGAACCACAAGAAATCCTCACCGTAACAAACCTATCCCATTTCCGATATGTTTCTTCTCTCTGTAACTGTCGCGACCTCTAATCTCACGTTCATCTCTCTCATTCTCTCATCGATTCATCATGACAAACAGAATGAAGAAAAGGTAGTAAGATTTTACCTTTAACAGAGTTCTGGTGACGATTTTCGGCACGGTTCACTTGGGGTAAGCTTCATTTTCTACTCTTTCTCTTTTGAAATGAATTCCTTCCTCTTGTTGTCAAATATTTGGTATAGTGTTGTTTTTCAGTGATGTGTGTTGTTGTGTGTTTTGCTGTTGTTGTTGTAGGTATGCATATAAGATTGAGGAATGGAGATTTTCTTACTTGGAAAAATGATGACGATGATTTCTGGGTTTGCTCTGTTTTTTGCTGGCTATTGGTATTTGCTGGTTATTATTCTTGGTTTGATATCTCTTCCTTTGCTGGTTTTTTGGCCCCTTTGGTTTGTTGGCTATTATGCTCCCTTTATCTCTCTTTGTTGGCTTTGTTATATCTTTTCAAAATCAAGGTGAAAGTAGGGGAGAATCTTTTCTGATATGCTGACTTTTGGCCCTTTTGAGTGCAGTTTTTCATATTACTATTTTGTGTGCAAACCTTGGGTTGTCAATAGCAGGTTTGACACAGCTAACTTTGGCATATTGTAGGATTTTGGACTATTGTTTGCTAGGTGATATCTCTTTCATCTTTCCTCTTTCCTATTTCCTCTTTCATCTTTCAATGAAAATGTAAGGTTATTTGCTTTTTTCTATATTTTCTGAAGGGTTTGTATAATTTAGGGGAAATGATGATGCATTTTGGTTTGTTGAGCAAGTTAACTTGATGTTTTGCCTTGTTCTGTTTTGTTTTACTTGTTGCTTCCTTCTTGCCATGCCATGTTTACAGCAGCTGCTATTTTGCTGCAATATTGTTGCAGTTTTTTGTTGGCTTGTGTATTTGGCAGCTTACTTTTGTTGCTATGTTTACAGCAGCTGCTATTTTGCTGCAATATTGTTGCAGGTTTTTGTTGGCTTGTGTATTTGGCAGCTTGCTCTTGCTGCTATGCATATTTTGTTGCTGTTTAGACAGCCTTGGGCTTGCTTGTTTGCATATTTTGTTGTTGTTTATTGTCTGATTTTGCTTGGCAACCTAACTGTTGTTTCCCTTGTTGTTTTTGTAGCCTGCCTTTGCTTGGCTTGTTGTGATGTTTGTTGCTTGTTTTGACAGCCTTGGGCTTGCACAAATTTTCTTTTCCTTTTTGTGAACCAAGGCCCAACCTTGTGATTTGCAAAAATGGGAGAGGAGGGATTATGATAAAACAAAACATCTTTAAATATGATTCCTACATACAAACCCTAATGATGAATTTTTCCTTTCTTACACATCACTCTTGTTTGATTGCTTTGCTAACTTTATTTTTTTCCCTTGTTTCATGGATGGCAAGCGAGGCAAGGTGAAGAGAAAATCATGGCTAGCAAAGATTGGATGGATTTCTTGAAGATGAAGCAAATGAAGACTTGAAGAAATAAAACAAAATTTCTCTCTTTGTAAACAAAACAAATTTTGTAATTTATTTCATTTGTAATGTGATAAACATAAAGCCTTGAATAAATTTGTAAATGATGAAATTTATTGTACGAAACTTTGAGTTTTAATTTAAACTTTGCAATTCTCAATTGAATGCTTTGAATAAAACATCTTGGTTTGGCAACTTGAATTCAAGCAATCACAAAGTGATCAAATAAACCATGCACCTTGTACTCCAATAATTCTTAAACAAAATAAATGTTTAAGATTTCAATTCCAATTTGGTTAACTCAAACCCAAAACTATGGTCATTTAAATGAAAGTCTTAATCTTCACATCTTGTCCAAATCAAATTTGCATTCAAAATGAACTCGCATGCCACGCTCGATTAAAATGGGACTTCATTTGTCAAACAAACATGCCTT
This sequence comes from Vicia faba, assembly GCA_948472305.1. Lineage (NCBI taxonomy): Eukaryota > Viridiplantae > Streptophyta > Magnoliopsida > Fabales > Fabaceae > Vicia > Vicia faba. The sequence continues at coordinate 1,268,220,777 of OX451740.1, forward strand.
AAGAACATTCATCAATCTTGCAGAATTAACGAACTTCAACCTGAGAAACACAGTCCTAAGAAAAACAAATTGTGATTAAGAACATTTGAAATTAAACAAATGACTTGCGAGGATTCGATAACTTTCACAGTCCTTCAAACATAATTTTCTTTTGATCTTTGAGGATAAACTCGTGAGCGACATCACTTATGACCATATGCAGAAATAATCGTTTCATGATTTTTTAATTTGAGGAAATCACAATTCTTAGAAATATGGCGACAGTTACTTAATATTAGGTCAAAGCCCGTGATGCGACCTCTAAAGTATTCGAATTTTGGTGATCTTCCACACGTAATCAACTCTTGATTTGTGAAGAGAAATTGGAGATGGCGTCAAGGAGAGTCATACGCAAGAAGAAACGCTCAAAAATATTGAATAATGAAGAAGTTACAATTTCTTGAACTTGGTCTCGCAAAAGGTCAACTTTTGGGTCAATGGAGTCATTTTCAAACATTTGAACCTGTGACTAAGCAAACTTGCAATGCGAGGTTCGAAACTTGGCACGAACATCCTTGAGGAGACATGAAGATCTATGAAGACCATTTAAAACCTTGGAGACTCAGTTTTCTTTGGGAAATAACAAACCCTAGTTGTTGACTTACTGCCTAGGAAGGGAATCTGACTGATCAACTTTTAATTCAAATTGAGTATATGAGAAACCCTAGGATAGTATCTTGCATGAAAATGGGAGTGAAAATTTTGGGGTACGACAGCTTCCCCTGTTCAATCTTCTTAAACTTGAAAAGTGAGATCGACATGTTTGTCGTTCATAGCTTGAAAGTGGAAGATGATTGAACACTAGAGTGCCCAGAAATTTGCACTCGGTGATGTGTTGGTTGATTGTGTAGGGAATGGGCTTAAAGATGCCATTTGGAGAAATGGTGGAGAGCTTACGGAGATGAGCTTATAGATGCCATCCAAAGGTGATTGTTGACAGAAAATGGACTAAGTCTGAAGTTGGTTTCTACTAGAAAAGAATCAGAGTAAACCTTCGGAGCAATTTATCTGAAACTAGCAAAAATCTCGCATGTTGTTTGACTGGAAAGGATCAGAATAAAACTTGGAGCGATTTATCTGAAATAGAAAATGTCTATTTGGGAAGTATTAGGATAAATAGTTCAGAGATTTAAACTGAAAAAGTGGGTGCCTGGAGAAGAACCAGAATAAATTTTGGGGCGATTTGTCTAAACCAGAGAAGACGTTTGCGGGAAAGAATCAGAATAAACTGTTGAGAGATTTATCTGAACTGGCAGGGATCTGGATTAACCTTGACTAGAATGGAAATCAGAAGAATCTTAGGATCGATTCAACTGAACCAGACAAAAGTCTTGGAATATCTTCAACTGGAATAGAAATCAGAGAGATCTTAGTGTTGATCTGACTGAACCGGAGAAGGTCTTGAATATTCTTTAACTGGAGAGAATCAGAGTAGATCTTTGAGCAATTTATCTGAACCAGAGAAAGTATCTACTAGGAAAGAATCATAATAAATCATTGAGAGATTCATCTGAACCAGCAGGGATTTGGAGAAGAATCAGAATAAATCGTTGAGATATTTATCTGAACCAGAGAAGACGTCTGTGGGAAAGAATCAGAATAAACCGTTGAGAGATTTATCTGAACCGGTAGGGATCTGGAGAAGAATCAGAACAAATCATTGAGAGATTTATCTTAACCAGAGAAAACGTCTGCGGGAAAGAATCAGAATGAACCATTGAGAGATTTAAACTGAACCAGCAGGGGTCTGAAGGAAATATATGTTATGTAGATGGTCGACCACTCCATTCTCAGGAATTGATGTGTAATCGGTTTGCTCAGAGATATTTGCCTTGTCTTGTTGAAAATTTGACGATAATTTTCTATTGATTGATCTTTCCTGAAAAGGTAAAGCGTTAGTTGTATGCAATGTAATGATGTATGAAGTGCATGGTATAATGTTGTTTCCCAAAATAAAGGAGATTGCTCTATATGCATTTGTGTTGTCAATGTTGTAACGTATGAATGAAATGTATGAACATATTAATTGTTCTGCTGGAGTGTTGTTGGATTAGGGAAAATAAATCCCTGACTGTTACTAGGGATGTGGGGTACAAGTCTTCATATTTTTGTTGAAATTGAAGTGTTGATGGATGCGTTTCCATAATTAGAGAAATAAACTCTATTGGGGAAGGGAAACATCGTGCATTGCTTATGGACTTCATGAAATCCTGTTGGGGAATCCCGAGAAGTTGGGCAGCTTTCACTGGGGAATCTTTGGAGCGGCAACTGGAAGTTTTGATCCATCGGGGATGTGAGAGCACTTGATACCATTAGGCTGCATACTGAAAATACATTAGTGATCTTGTAGTAGGATGTATTTTCTTCCGCTCTTGCTGGAGAAAGTACCTGCGGGGATTTTATGGAATGTCCTATAGATATTATCCTATTTCTTAAATCCATTAGTAATTGTCTTTCCGTTTTATGTTCCCCTCTTTCTTGTACTCATTTGTAAACAGTAATAACGTTCAAATGCATATGTTCAAAAATAATCATTGGACGTTTTTGCAAACAAAATAGGAAAGTAAAAGAAAAAACAGATAATTTTTTACTTTTAAAGGAATATCTTTGTATTAACTTGAATAAGTACTTTTGTACAACGAGGCAAACATCCTATTAAGAGAATGTCGTCATAGAAAATGAAAATGGATACAAAGAAAAGATAGCTATGTGAAATAATCCCATGGGGTTCCCATTCTGCTATAGCCTTCATGTCTCTGAGTGTATCATCCACTTGGCGCTTTGTCCGAAGCTGATTAGATTGATTAGAACCGTTTGAGTTTGTCAGTCGATACTAAAGGTTGTATGTAAGGTGATCCAACGGGACATAGTCAAATGCTTTCAATACCTAACTTTTGCCTGGACCTCCCTTTCGGGTTTTCAGTCCACCGGGATACCCTTTTTTGCCCAAGCCGCCCTTTCAAGTTTTCAGCTTGCCGGGTGTATAGATTTTATTGTATTTTATCCCTAATTTTTTCCCGGACCCTTTTGGTTCGCTAGGATGCCCTAATTTTTGCCTAGGCCAGTCGACCTAGCGGGTCTTTATTCATGCGTAGTATCTTTTGACTATGTCCGTGTTTACAGAATGCGGAAGGTCATCGCCATCCATAGTGGTTAAGATCATTGCTCCACTAGAGAATATGCTTTTGATCACAAACGATCCTTCGTAAGTAGGAGTCCATTTTCCCCTGGGATCACCTTGTGGAAATATGATACGCTTGATTACCAAGTCACCAACCTGATATACCTGATGTCTGACCTTCTTGTTAAAAGCTTTGATCATACATTTTTGGTACATCTGACCATGACAGACAGCTGCAAGCCTCTTCTCATCAATCAAGTTCAATTGGTCAAGTCAAGTTTGAATCAATTCATCTTCATTCAGCCCTGCATCTTTTATAATTCTCAGAGAAGGTATTTGGACTTCAATTGGTAGGACGACTTCCATACCGTATACCAAAGAGAAAGGAGTTGCCCTTGTTGACGTGCCCGTCGTGGTACGGTAACCATGAAGAGAAAATGGTAACATCTTATGCCAGTCCTTGTAGGTTACTGTCATTTTTTGTATGATCTTCTTGATGTTTTTATTTGCGGCTTCGATGGCACCATTCATATTTGGTCGGTAAGGAGAAGAATTATGGTGTTGGATCTTGAATTGCGCACATAGTACGGTGGTCATAGTATTGTTGAGATTCGTACCATTGTCTATGATCATTCTCTCCGGGATGCCGTACCGACAGATGAGATTCTGTTTGATGAAACGGGCCACAACATTCTTGGTAACAGAAGCGAAAGAAGCTGCCTCAACCCACTTCATGTAATAGTCAATGGAAACCAAGATGAAATGGTGCCCATTAGAAGCTGTAGGTTTGACTTCTCCAATCATGTCGATGCCCCACATCGCGAATGGCCATGGAGCAGTCAGGACATTTAGAGGAACTAGAGGCACATGTACTTTGTCAGCATAGAACTAACACTTGTGACAGGTTCGTGAATGTTGATGGCAATCTACTTCCATGGTAGACCAGTAGTACCCCGCCCGTAAGATCTTTTTAGCCATTGTGTGCTCACTAGAATGGATTCCAAAGGTGCCTTCATGTAGATCAGCCATGATACTGTCTGCCTCAACCTTGTCTATGCAACGAAGTAAAGTAGAGTTGTGGTTGCGCTTGTAGAGAATGCCATTACCGAGGAAGAACTTAGCAGAGAATCTTCTCAGGAACTTCTTATCATTGACTGAAGCTCCCTCTGGATACTCTTGGGCCTCGAGATACCTCTTAACTTCGTGGAACCAAGGCTTGTCCACTATCTCTTCAGTATTGATCTCGTGATAGTAAGCTGGTTTATCCATCCACTCAATGGTGATTTGGGGAGCCTCGTTACCCCACTTGAGTTTAAACATGGATGACATAGTGACTAGCGCGTTTGCTAGTTGATTTTCCTCTCGTGGAAAATGCTCAAAGGTAATTTCCTCGAAATGTGGGATTATTGTCAACACATGTTCTTTGTAGGGGATGAGATTAGGGTGCTTCGTGTCCCATTCTCCTTTGATCTAACTGATGACTAAGGCTAAATCTCCAAATACACTTAAGGACTTGATTCCCAAATCTATGGCAGCTTTGAGACCCAAAATACACGCTTCGTATTCTGCCATATTATTAGTACAGTTGAAACAAAGTCTTGCAGTAAAGGGAGTATGACATCCTTCAGGGGATATGATCACAGCACCTATTCCATTGCCGAGTGCGTTGGAAGATCCGTCAAAAACCAAGGTCCATCAGGATCCTTGTTCAGGTCCGTCATATGGTCTGAGTTCTTCAAAATTGTTTACCAACATGATGTCTTCATCTGGGAACTCGAATTTCATAGATTGGTAGTCATCCACAGCCTGATGAGCAAGGTGATCGGCTAGCACACTGCCCTTTATTACTTTTTGGGTAGTGTACTGAATGTCGTATTCAGTCAGGATCATCTGCCATCTTGCTATTCTTCCAGAGAGGGCGGGCTTCTCAAATATGTATTTAATTGGATCCATCTTAGATATCAATAAGGTAGTATGGGTCAACATATACTGTCTTAGCCGGCGAGCAGCCCATGCCAGAGCCCATCAAGTTTTCTCGAGCACTGAATATCTTGTTTCACAGTCGGTAAACTTTTTGCTCGGGTAGTATATTGCATGCTCTTTTCGGCCAGAATCGTCATGCTGCCCCAGCACATACACAATTGAATTTTCCAAGACAGTTAGATATATGATCAAAGGTCTTCTCTCGACTGGCGGAATCAAAACAGGAGGCTCTTGAAGGTATTCTTTGATCTTTTCGAAGGCAGCTTGGCATTCATCATTCCATCTGACTACTTGATCTTTCTTCAGTAATTTAAAGATTGGTTCACAAGTAGCGGTTAGGTGAGAAATGAATCTGGCGATGTAGTTTAGCCGTCCTAAGAATCCTATGACTTCCTTATCGATGCAAGGAGCAGGCATTTCTTGTATTGCTTTTACCTTTTCAAGGTCCACTTAGATACCTTTACTGCTGACGATGAGGCCTAGGATTTTACCGGACCTCACTCCAAACATGCGTTTACTCGGGTTCAACCTTAGCTTGTATTTCTTTAGCCTTTCAAACAATTTCTACAAATGGTCAAGATGTTCCTCTTCAGTTTGAGATCTGGCTATCATGTCATCCACGTAGACCTCTATCTCGTGATGGATCATGTCGTGAAACAGAGCTACCATGGCGCGCTGATAAGTTGCCCCAACATTCTTCAACCCGAACGGCATAACTTTGTAACAGAATGTGCCCCACTGTGTTACGAAGGTCGTTTTCTCCATGTCCTCAGGTGCCATTTTGATTTTATTATACTCGTAGAAACCATCCATGAAGGAGAATACTTTGTGTTGTGTGGTATTGTCAACCAGAATATCGATATGGGGAAGCGGGAAATCATCCTTAGGGATTGCCCTATTCAGATCTCTGTAATCCACACACATGCATACTTTACCGTCCTTTTTAGGCACTGGAACAACATTGGCGACCCATTGTGGATAGGAGGTGACGGCTAAGAATCCAGTGTTGAACTGTTTCATGACTTCAGTCTTGATCTTCTCTGACATTTCTGGCCGCATGCGACGGACTTTCTGTTTTACCGAAGGGCAGTCTTCTTTTGACGGCAGACGATGGACCACGATATCAGCATCAAGTCTTGGCATGTCTTCATATGACCAGGAAAAGACCTCAACATAGTCATGTAGTAACTGAGTTAAGCACTTCTTGACACTGGGTTCCATATTGGCACCTACCTTGACTTCTTTCTTGTCCTCTTTGATACCTAAGTTAACTGTGTCAACCAGTTCTTCATGGGGATGTATGGTTCTTTCTTCTTATTGTAGTAACCTAGCTAGTCCCCCTGGAACTTCACAATCTTCCTCACCTTCGTCTTTGGCTTGGTAGATCGGATTTTCAAAGTCACAATAGGCCATAGCAGAATCGTTACCCATGGGATCCTGAGTGGATGTGGATCTGCATTTTGATATGTGAGTGTGTGTAAGAGCATAGCTATCTTTGAAAGAAATAAAAATGTAGAAAAAATAAGAACAAAGAGCATAAATTTTGCATGCAAAAAACGTCCAAGATTCATTGATGACATATGAAAATGTAGTAACAACCCTTACAAATGGACTGTTGTGCCTCGAGTAAGACACAAGATTTTAAAAGTCTAAATTGCTTAATTGTTACAAGTCCGACAAAAATTTAAAGACAATTATTGTTGGATAAAAGTAATAGGGACAAATTCTTTGGCTTCCCAGTTGTTGAGTCCTCCGTTGATAGTTGGAAAATCCATTCTTCCAGATCACAGTTGTCATCACTATCCTCCACTGCGTTGACTCCATGGTTGCTGATCCGCAAAGGTGGTCCCCCGGCACGAGCACGACGAACAGCTTTATGGGCTCCTAAAGTAAAACCCAAACCGAATTTTTCAGATTTGTAGGGAATATCCGTAAGTTGGCCCCAAATAGTACACCCACCTTCTTCGACTACTGCCTTGGTATCTTTCAGAGAAGCCATCTTTAACGGAGGTCTGATAATCTTCGGGACTTCAGAAACAGTCTTGGTTGCCGCAACTGTTTGTGGGACTTCCTCGAAATGCTGACACGGAGTTTTGATGAATTCACCATTCATTTCCACATATCTGAAGGAGTTCAAGTGACTGACCATATATTCCTCCTCTCCATGGACAGTGATGATTTTTCCCTTGATTGGGTACTTCAACATCTCATGTAATGTAGAGGTGATGGCACCAGCGTTATGAATCCAAGGTCGGCCCAATAAATAGGAATAGGAAGGACGAATATCCATCACGTAGAAAGTTGAATCAAAGGTTTGAGTTCCAACTTTAATGGGGATATCCACCTCCCCGTGCACCATTCTCTTCGAACCGTCGAAGGCCTTTACCACTATGTTGCTAGGTTTTAAGGTCAAAACTTCACAGTCTAGTCTATCCAGAGCCTTCTTAGGCAGCATATTCAATGATGACTCAGTATCTACCAGGACATGGGCCAAAGTGGTTCCCTTGAATTCGACAGAGACATGCAACGCCTCGTTGTGTTTCCTCCCTCTAGGTGTCAGGTCAGCATCAGAAAAGCCCAAACCGTTATAAGCGGTCAAACTGGCCACACAATCTTTGAATTGGTCAGCAAAGGTTTCCTGTGGTACATGGGCAGTTTTAAGAAATTTCACCAAGTCCTTCGCATGAGCCTCAGAGCACAACAGTAAAGCTAGCATAGAAATCTTTGAAGGGGTTTGTCCTAGTTGTTCAACTACATTGTAGTCGCTTCTATTTATAATTTTAAAAATTTCTTTCATCTCCTTCTTGGAAGCCTCTAGGATAGATACTGATTGCGCCTTCATCTAGACAGGTTCAACCAAAATTCCTTTGCCCCGAGTCTCGGTCAACTCAGTGATAGGGGTGTCAGCAAGGGTAACTACAAGGACTGTATTAGTAGTGTCAACTGGAACAAAAGAAGGTATGATCACAAGACCGGTAATAGTTTTCGGAAGAGCAGTCTCGGGGGAGAACAATCTTCCACTTCTGGTTATTTTGCTGGTTCCCACAATGTTGCTGATGTCGGGGTCAGCCCTCTCAAAAACTGAGTCTTCATCAGCCAGCCAATCTTGCTTGACGCCGTGATAGTAGACGTCACCCTCATAGTTCTAGGGGACAGTTTTATCTGAGGAGTACGAGATTGGCCCTGGCATAGTAATTATCAATGGATTCACTTTCGGAACAGATGTAATCCTAACGGGTCTTTTGGTGGAGACCCTAGGAGGATTGGAGGAAATGGTTACAATTGAAACATCCTTGTAAGCAATGGTTGGAACGGGAGTCTTCTCAAACAAAATCTCTTTGTCATCCATCAGGCGCTGGACACCTGCTTTCAATAAATGACAACCAGTTGGTAGGGATAAACATAGGTGGTAGCCTTTGCCACAGCCTGGAAATAAAACGGCCTTCAACAGGTTCCTCTTGACGGTCAGGAGAGGAGTAACAAGCTCATCAACAACAGTAACAAACACATCATCTTCAACTGCGTTAACACCACGGCCGTGCTTGGGCATAGGAGCGGTGATAACATTTGGGATCTCGGAAGCGTCAAATTCAATTTATTTTGCTTCGAGAAGGTATTGCACCTTGTTTTTCAAAACCCAACTGTCGTTTGTATCATGACCTGGACTTTCTAAATGGTAAGCACAACGGACGTTTGGGTTGTAACGGTGGGAGGCAGTGTTGGTATTCTTCGGAGCTTCCCGCAAGGTTACCAGATTAGATCTCAACAAATGTGGCAAGACTTGAGACAGCGTCATATTTATCCAGGTAAATTGTCTTACCGGTCTTTCTGTTCTATACTGGTTATTCCTTTGTTGAGTAGGTGATGGCTTAGGGATCATGACAGCCCCTACCATTGGACGGTGTTCAGTTCTGTCCTGATTCTTTTGAGGGTACACAACACCAACCTCTTTCTTCCCAGTGAATGGTTTTCTCACGACACTGGAGGATGTGTCCTTTTGGATCTTCCCACTCTTAATCCCAGCTTCCACTCTCTCCCTGGTCAAGATTAATTCAGTGAAGCCGGCTGAGGAGCTTCCAATTAGATGATTAAATAAAGGATCGGACAGGGTACCCAGAAACATGTCCACTATTTCCCTTTCAGACAGGGGAGGTTGGACCCTTCCTACTAAGTCCCTCCATTTCTGAGCATAGTCTTTGAAACCCTCGCTCAAACCCATAGCCAAACTTTGGAGTTGAGTACGGGTGGGAGCAAGGTCTATGTTGTACTGATACTGCTTATAAAAAGTAGCGGCCAGGTCTTCCCAATTATGGATATTGGCCCTCTCCAGTTGATAGAACCAATCTAGTTGAGTCCAGGATAGACTATCCTGAAAGAAGTGGACCCACAAATCTCTGTCAGTAGTGTGAGGTTGTATCCTCCTCATATAAGATCGGAGGTGCATCTTGGGACACGAAACCCCGTCGTACTTAGCAAACACTGGTGCCTTGAACTTTGGTGGAATAACAATCCCAGACACCAAACCCAGCTCTTCAAAGTCCATCCCGGTCACTTTCTGAATCTCCATAGCACTTAAGCGGTCTTCCAACTATTTGTATTTGTTGTCAGCTGGAGGATACTGCTCTTCAGAGTAATCAACCTCTTCTTCCTCTTCAGATTTTGGATGGTCAGTCCCTTCCTTGTTTTTCCCTTCTTGATTATCCTTTTCACCTGATGATGTTGCGAAGTCTAGAGTCCGCCTGGCTGGCCCTTAGAACCTTCTTCCTAGATTCAAAACACCAGTTGATTTCTTCTCTTTCTTCTTCTTTTCTTTGATCAGCAAAGTTTTCAAATCCTCCTGTCCTTTTTCCAGAGTCAAGAACATTTGTTGAAACTAAGCGTTCTGCGCCTAGAGATCTTTTAATGTCTGTTCAATATCCATCTCACTGAAATAAACAGTAGAAAGATAAGGAGACTTGTTGTAAGAAACCTGCTTGTGTTATGATGAATGAAGATGCATATGCAATGATTTTAAGGAAATTAGAGATTTAAATTTGCTTTAGACAAAAGGAACACACGTTATATTAATAAATCAAAGTTTGAATACATCATGCCTCTTTGGGCTTACAAAGAAACCACAAAAACTCTAAGATAAAAAAGTTGAACGCATCCTCTTTGGTGCGATGTAGGCGTTCAGACTCCGCTCTTCATGAAGCTTCTTGGTGAGTTCCAGAACCTTCTTATCGCTGGCGTAGAATTGGGCTTCGAAAGTTTCTTGCTCTTCCTTAAGATGTATCCAACCCCTTTACAAGTCTTCGAGAGAGGTGGGCATGTTAGGATGAAGGATAGTGTATGGGACATCTCCTTCCACAACAGGCTCTATGATAACTGGGAGAATGGAGGGGTAAGGCATCATAAGACTTTGAGCACGGGCTCGTACCCATTTGAGATAAGGCTCAAAAGGGATAGAATTCTTGTGCCCCAGTGTTTTTCTATCCACTTTGTTTATCATCCCCCAAGCTCGTACAAACCTCTGATGGTAGCCTTGATCGTCGCTTTCGTAGTTGAACACCACACCTTGGATGAGCATCTCATGAGGACCATCTCTTCGGGCATACCCAAACTTTCCTAAAGCTAAGCAAGGGTTGTAAGTGATACCCACCCTAATACCAACCAGTGGGACGTTAGGGAATTCCCCACAACAGTCAATGATAGAAGTATCTTCCAAGGATCTCGAACACCAACGAATATCAGAATGGGTGAGGGATATCATCCTTTGAGACCATATCAATCTTTGCTCGTTCTTCAATGTTGATCGAGGTAGGTGTGAAGTGAACCATTTGGCGAGTAGGGGAATACAACAAAAGAGAGTACCTCTTTTCTTTGTGGTGCGGGCATGGGAGCAATGTAAGATGTCTCCCAGCAAGGTAAGTATAGGATTATGAGAGAGAAAGACTTTGATGGCATTAACATCTATGAATTGGTCAGAGTTGGGGAATAGAACCAAACCATAAATGAGAAGATCCAGGACGTCTTCAAAAGCTTAAAAATCCATATCTTCCTAGAATGAACGAGCCTTCTCCAATAGAAACTTAGCTAGGAACCCTTTGACCCAGCTTCTCATCTCCCAATTTTCTATGATGTAGCCTCTCTTCAGATGCAAAGCTTCGGTGATGGCCTCGGGTTTAGAAATCCCTTCTAGACCGGTGAATGGTATCTGATCAAGCACAGGTACCCCTAATAGTAGAGAGAACTCTTCTAGTGTAGGTACCAACTGATAGTCAGGAAAAGTGAAGCAATGATGTATGGGATCAAAGAATTAGAAGATCACACACATCATCTCCTCTTGGAAATTAAAGGTAGCCAGAATAAGGAGTCGACCATATTTCCTGGTAAAAGGAGAATCTTCGGGAACCCTTGATGATAACTCTTGGAGCTGAGGGTGTGCTTTTACGAAGCTGATTCGGATGGTGTTCCTTCAGATGGAGTTCATGGCCTACAAAACAAAAACAAAGATAAATTCCAAAATCATTGAAATGGTTAGTGAAAATGTGTATGATGTTATGATGTTTATGATGTTATGCAGAAGTAAGCATATACACACAAGGCAAACAAGTCCTTATTTTTTAGGCTTGCATGGAGTCTTATAGGTAAGTACCCTCTTGAAGTTTAGTTGGCTCAACCTGTCCTAGTAATAGTAATCAGGTTCTAAAGGATCTCAATATCACCGACCTTTCTTTTAGGCATTGTCTCAGCTCAATCAATATTTTCTTGCAGCCGAGATATCCCAAAAGTCTAGTCTCAATGAGTGTAGTATCTCAGTATAAACCAATTTTCATCTTTCCACCAAAACCAGTTATCTCACTATGTCCTAATTGGCCAAGTTTGTTCAATTAAGGTTCAAAGGTTAGTTAGTGCTTCATGACGCTACTCAGTGGCTTCGTATTCTCCTCGATTCAACACATGGGATACCGGTACCAACAAGTGCGTCACACTAACATAGCCATTGTTTCAACCATATCGGTCTATGCCATAAAGTTTCCACAATCTATTGCTACTTACCTAAAAGGTGCCCCAGATCCAGGTGTAGGATCTTTAACAGTAACCCAAACAAGGACCCAAACTGTAAAGCATACAAGTCAAACAAATAAAGTAAGTAAAGATGATCTAGCCCTAAGGTAACCCCATTTTTTAAGTTTTTTCCCCAGCAGAGTCGTCAGTTCTGTAACACAGTGGGAGAACTGACTTGGTGTTTTGCGTTTTGATAGCATTTGTGCGGATAGCAAGAGTCGCCACCGGCTTTTCTTTTATCCAATAAGGAAAGGCTGAAAAGAACAGAAAAGACCTTTAGAGATGTTTTCTTGGGTTCGGGGGGTAGATTATGAAAAGGGAAGGTATTAGCACCCTTTTCATCTGTAGTTATCTACAGGCTCTTAGTTGCTTGCTAGATCACTTGCTTTTGTTTGATTATTCTTGTGGTGTGAGTCTTGAAAATATTTTGAAAAATGTCTTTGTAATGGTTCTCGTTTCTATAAGAACGCGTGCAAAGTGTTTTTTTTAAAATAGTTCAAAGATGTGTTTGTGGAGTGTGTTTTTTGAAAGTGTTCTTGGAAAGATGTTTTTGTAATGGTTCTCGTCTCTATAAGAACGTATACAAAGTGTTGTCTTTTGAAAATGTTTCAAAATGAGAGTGTTGGTGTATAAAATGTTTTTTTGTTGTTGTGAGCAAGCGAGCAGCTAGGAGCAAATCTACCTACTCAAAAGGTCTTAGATGTTCTTTTCCTCCTCCTTTAGATGTTGCTATCTTACCATTGTTTTGGTAAGAAGCCCCATCGTTGGATGTGAAGGGACAGGCGCGGGTCAATCGTACAGCCATAGAAGGCAACTTATGAGACGCTTTTAACAATTTTCATAAGGGACTAGATCGTTTTATCAAAGGCAACATCGAGGGACATCGAGGAACTGTGATCTTTTTTATCGAAGGGTCTTTGCTAAAGCGTCCCATATTCAAGGGACATGGCTGTGTTTCCGAGGCAACAAGCGAGGTTACCCTAGGGGTGCGCGTGTGAAAAAGTGTGTTTGTTTCAAGTTATTTTGTCTTTGAAATTAGGTTATCTAGCTATTGATTTTAAATCATGCCATGTACACCTAATTACTATACAATATAAGGAAAACAGTAAACTGTGGAAATTAAATTTCTACGCTATTACAGAGCTTTCCGGAATGGGGGTACAAATTTACAAATAGGGATGGATTAATACAATTAAATATCCAAATAGGCAAACAATACAACCAAATCAAATCGAGAAATTAATCGAAATTACGACAAGTTTATGAAGTAAAAATTAATTGACAAAGTATAAAATTCTAAGTATTTTGTTTGAAAAGTTTTGAAAAGAAAATAAAACCTATTCTAAAAAATAAAATAATTGACTAGAAGAAATTAAGTCATGTGTATATATATATATTTTTTATTTTTTATCATGAAGAATTTAAACAAAAATAATTTAAAATAAAAAATAAAAAAAGTTAATTAATAAGATTATTCACAAAAAAAATCCCTAATTAAACTAACTAATTTTAAAGAAAATTAACTTAGAAAAAGTTCATAAATAAAATTATTTACAAAGTCTTAAACTAACTAAAATAAATTAATTTTGAAATTATATATTTTTTTATTAAAAAAATACTAAATATTAAATTAACTCTAAACTAAATTAAAAAATACTAAATCAATTATAAGGAGAGGTGTGAAACAGAATTATGGACGTGTCGTCATGATTTTTGTATGGGCTTTTGATTAAAAGCCCAAACATTTTTTGATAACTTTGTCTAATAGTAAAAGAAGAAATAGATGAAAAGATTAAAAAAACAAAAAAAAAACACAAAGCGTCCCAGGGGGAATCAAACCCGGTACATCAAACTTCCAAACCCAAGCGTTCACTACTGCTCCAGCTAACTCATTCGTTTATTTATTTACTTCTAATAATATAAAAGGAGAACTTAAAAAAATGGGCTAGGCCAAGTAAACCAGGCCCAATCCCGGTTTAGGAAGGACAAGGAAAGGGTTTTGAAACCCTAATGCAGAAGCGTCTTATGTTGTCTTCTCTCTTGGAACTACACGAATCTCTCTTTCTCTTGGAAACACACGACTCTCTCTCTCTCTCTCTTTGAACCACAAGAAATCCTCACTGTAACAAACCTATCCCATTTCCGCTTTGTTTCTTCTCTCTGTAACTTTTGCGACCTTTAATCTCACGTTCATCTCTCTCATTCTCTTATCGATTCATCATGACAAACAGAATGAAGAAGAGGTAGTAAGATTTTACCTTTAACGGAGTTCCGGTGATGATTTCCGGCACGGTTCACTTGGGGTAAGCTTACTCTTCTACTCTTTCTCTTTTGAAATGAATTCCTTCCTCTTGTTGTCAGATATTTGGTATGGTGTTGTTTTTCAGTGATGTGTGTTGTTGTGTGTTTCGTTGTTGTTGTTGTAGGTATGCGTAGAAGATTGAGGAATGGAGATTTTCTTACTTGGAAAAATGATGATGATGATTTATGGGTTTGCTCTATTTTTTGCTGGCTATTGGTATTTGCTGGTTATTATTCTTGGTTTGATATCTCTTCCTTTGCTGGTTTTTTGGCCCCTTTGGTTTGTTGGATATTATGCTCCCTTTATCTCTCTCTTTGCTGGTTCTGTTATATCTTTTCAAAATCAAGGTGAAAAGTGGGGTGGGGGGGTGGGGGGGAATCTTTTCCGATATGCTGACTTTTGGCCTTTTGAGTGTAGTTTTTCATATTACTATTTGTGTGCAGACCTTGGGCTGTCAATAGCAGGTTTGACACAGCTGACTTTGGCATATTGCAGGATTTTGGATTGTTGTTTGCTAGGTGATATCTTTTTCATCTTTCCTCTTTCATCTTTCAATGAAAATGTAAGGCTGTTTGCTTTTTTTTCTATATTTTCTGAAGGGTTTGTATAATTTAGGGAAAATGATGATGCATTTTGGTTTAATGAGCAAGTTAACTTGTTGTTTTGCCTTGTTCTGTTTTGTTTTACTTGTTGATGTCTTCTTGCCATGTTTACAGCAGCTGCTGTTTTGCTGCAATATTGTTGTAGTTTTTTGTTGGCTTGTTTATTTGGCAGCTTTCTTTTGCTGCTATGTTTACAGCAGCTGTTGTTTTGCTGCAATATTGTTGCAGGTTTTTGTCGGCTTGTGTATTTGGCAGCTTGCTCTTGCTACTATGCATATTTTGTTGTTGTTTGGACAGCCTTGGGCTTGCTTGTTTGCATATTTTGTTGTTGTTTGCTGCCTGCTTTTGCTTGGCAACCTAGCTGTTGTTTCCCATGTTGTTTTTGCAGCCTGCCTTTGCTTGGCTTGTTGTCATGTTTGTTGCTTGTTTTGACAGCCTTGGGCTTGTACAAATTTTCTTTTCCTTTTTGTGAACCAAGGCCCAACCTTGTGATTTGCAAAAATGGGAGAGGAGAGATTATGATAATACAAAACATCTTTAAATTTGATTCCTACATACAAACCCTAATGATGATTTTTTCTTTTCTTACACATCACTCTTGTTTGATTGCTTTGCTAACTTTCTTTTTTTCCTTGTTTCATGGATGGCAAGTGAGGCAAGGTGAAGAGAAAATCATGGCTAGCAAAGATTTGATGGATTTCTTGAAGATGAAGCAAATGAAGACTTGAAGAAATAAAACAAAATTTCTCTCTTTGTAAACTAAACAAATTTTGTAATTTGTTTCATTTGTAATGTGATAAACATAAAGCTTGAATAAATTTGTAAATGATGAAATTTATTGTACGAAACTTTGAGTTTTAATTTAAACTTTTCAATTCTCAATTAAATGCTTTGAATAAAACATCTTGGTTTGGTAACTTGAACTTCAAGCAATCACAAAGTGATCAAATAAACCATGCGCCTTGTACTCCAATAATTCTTAAACAAAATAAATGTTTAAGAATTCAATTCCAATTTGGTTAACTCAAACCCAAAACTATGGTCATTTAAATGAAAGTCTTAATCTTCACATCTTGTCCAAATCAAATTTTCATTCAAAATGAACTTGCATGCCACACTCGATTAAAATGGGACTTCATTTGTCAAACAAACATGACTTAAGAACATTCATCAATCTTGTAGAATTAACGAACTTCAACCTGAGAAACATAGTCCTGAGAAAAAAAATTGTGATTAAGAACATTCGAAATCAAACAAATGACTTGCAACGATTCGATAACTTTCAAAGTCCTTCAAACACAATTTCCTTTCAATCTTTGAGGATAAACTCGTGAGCAACATCACTTATGACTATATGCAGAAATAATTGTTTTAAGATCTTGTAATTTGAGGAAATAACAATTTGTAGAAATCAGGCGACAGTTACTTAAGATTAGGTCAAAGTCCATGATGCGACCTTTAAAGTATTCGAATTTTGGTGATCTTCCACACGTAATCAACTCTTGATTTGTGAAGAAAAATTGGAGATGGTGTCAAGGAGAGTCATACGCAAGAAGAATTGCTCAAAAATATCGAATAATGAAGAAGTTACAATTTCTTGAACTTGGTCTCGTAAAAGGTCAACTTTTGGGTCAATGGAGTCATTTTCAAACATCTGAACTCTTGACTGAGCAAACTTGCAATGCGTGGTTTAAATCTTGGAATGAACATCCTTGAGGAGACATGAAGATCTATGAAGACCATTTGAAACCTTGGAGACTCAGTTTTCTTTGGGAAATAACAAACCCTATTTGTTGAATTACTGCCTAGGAAGGGAATTTGTCTGATCAACTTTTGAGCCAAATTGAGTATACGAGAAACCCTAGGATAGTATCTTGCATGAAAAATGGGAGGGCAAATTTGGGGGTACGACAATGCTTATTTTTCAATTTTGCACATATTCATGAATTTTAAGACACAATAAAGCATAAATAATCACCTAAGCATAGATCACACATCACAAAGGTCTAAAAGACATTTATCACAGGAAATTTAGAATTTTCAAGTTTACCGAATTGCATTGTCAAGAATAGAGTTAGAGTTAGAATGATATTACCTATATGATGCGGGATGATAATTTGCCCTCACAAGTAAGTTGATACAAGTGTGTACATAATTAGTGAGAGTATAAGTATAAATAAGAATAATGCAACTAATGTAGTTGCGACCTATCCGAAATATCGAGAACACCAAGTTCCCTACGGATATGGAAGAAAGGCTCGGTCGCAAGAGGTTTTATGAAAATATCTACAAGTTGATTTGTGCTATCAACATGCTCAAATACGACAACGCCTTTTTTTACATGATCCCTAAGGGAGTGATGTCTAATCTCAATATGTTTGGTGCGTGAATGTAAAACGGGGTTTTTAGTTAGGTTTATGGCACTAGTGTTGTTGTTTGAGCCACAAAATTTGGGCACAACAATTACTGGCTGCGACATATTTCGCCTCGACAATTGATAAAGCAACGGAAACTTGTTTCTTGCTATGCCAACTTACTAAGGAATTTGAAAAGAAATGACACGTACCACTAGTACTTTTCCTATCCAACTTGCAACTGAAAAAGTCGAAATCGGAAAAACCAACCAAAGAGCAATCACTACCCTTAAAGAACCATAATCCATACTTAGTCGTACCACAAAGATACCTAAGTATGCGCTTAACGGCTTTTAAATGTGACTCCTTGGGATATGATTGATACATAACACACATACATACACTAAACATAATGTCGGGACAAGAAACGGTAAGTTAAAGAAGGGAACCAATCATACCTCTATACGTTTTTACATCAACCAACTTACCATGTTCGTCACGATCAAGATTAACCGCGGTAGGAATTGGAGTGTCAATCACCTTTTATTTTTCCATATTGAAGCGCTTTAATAGTTCTTGACAATACTTGGTTTGACTCACAAGCGTCCCTTCCTCGAGTTGATTAATTTGAAGCCCAAGGAAGTACTTTATTCACCCATCATACTCATTTCAAATTCTCCCTGCATCAACTTAGAAAACTCCTTGACCAAGGATGTATTAGTAGAACCAAATATGATATTATCTACATAAACTTATACTAAAATTGAATGTTTTCCTTGGCGTTTAATGAAAAGTGTTGTATAAACCTTTCCTCTTGAGAACCCTTGTTCTAACAAAAACTTGCTAAGGCGTTCATACCAAGCCCTAGGGGCTTGTTTGAGACCATATACGGCACGTTTTAGTTTGTAAACATGGTTAGGATACTCATAGTTTTCAAATCCGGGAGGTTGAGATACATACACTTCTTCATTAATATAGCCATTTAGAAAAGCACTCTTAACATCCATTTGATATAACTTGAAATTTTGTGAACATGCAAAGGAAAGTAAAAGGCGTATAGCCTCGAGTCAGGAAACCAGTGTATAAGTTTCCTCATAGTCGATGCCCTCCTCTTGGTTATACCCTTGAGCAACAAGGCAGGCCTTGTTGCGAGTTATTATTCTGTTTTCATCCAATTTGTTCTTAAACACCCATTTAGTTCCGATTACACGATGGTCTCATGGAGGAGGGACAAGATTCCAAACCTCATTTCTCTTAAATTGGTTCAGCTTATCTTGCATAGCTAAAAAACAATGTTCATCGAGTAAAGCATCTTTGGAGTTTTTAGGCTCAACTTGTGAGACGAAAGCAAAATGATAACAGAAGTTACTTATCTTGGATCGTGTAGTGACTCCTTTTGTGATATCTCCAAGGATATTATCGATGGGATGATCCTTGATAGATTTCCATTCCAATGGGAGATCATTTTCATTTCTTTTAGTATTCGGATCTTTTTCTTTTATAGATTCACATTCCAATTGGGAATTATTTTCATTGCTTTCAATATCTGGATCTTTAAGTATACTTTCCTAAGATACACCTGCACCATCAAATAAAATACCTTTTCCGACCGATCTCGGACAAGATTCATCAAAAGATACATGCACGGATTCCTCAAAAATCTGTAACCTTTTGTTAAATACTCTATAAGCTTTATTCGATTGAGAGTATCTGAGAAATATATCTTCATCAGCTTTTGAATCAAACTTGCCAAGACTTTATTTTCCATTATTCAATACAAAACGCTTACATCCGAAAATGTGAAGGTGCGAAATATTAGGTTTTCTTCCTTTTAGTAGTTTAAAAGTAGTTTTGTTTAGAATTGGATGGATTAGGATCCTATTCAAAAAATAACAAGCCGTACTTATGACATCGGCCCAAAAATACTTAGGAATGATGTGTTCATTGATCATAGTTCTTCTGAGTTCTTCTAAAACACGGTTTTTGTGTTCCACTACTCCATTTTGTTGTGGAGTGCGTGGTGCGGAAAAATTATGATCAATACCATATTTTTCACAAAATTCCTTAAAGAGATGGTTTTCAAATTCACCTCTGTGATTGTTTCAGATTGTAACAATTTTAGTATTTAACTTGTTTTGGAACATCTTAGCAAATTTTTTAAACGCTGAAAAAGTGTCACTTTTGCTAGCTAAGAAAATTGTCCAACAAAATCTAGAGAAATCATCTACTATAACAAAACCATAATAATTACCACCTAGACTTTTTATTCTAGATGGTCTAAAAAGATCCATGTGGAGAAGTTCGAATGGTTTATTTGTAGAAATAATCTTTTTAGATTTAAAAGAAATTTTTGTTTGTTTACCCATCTGACATGCATCACATAAGTGATCTTTAGAAAATTTTATTTTTGGCAAACCAGCAACTAGATCTTTTCATACAATTTTTCTTATCAAGTCAAAATTGACATGTGTTAATTTTCTATGCCAAAGCCATGAGTCTTCGCTCATGGAGATAAGACATTTAACGCCGGTCAAAGATACTTCATTCAAGTCAAGCATATATACATTATTAACCCTCAAGCCATTAAACACAAGTTCCTTATTACTATTTTCAATTAAGAAACAATCTTTTGAAAAAGAAACTTTATATCCTTTATCGCATAATTGACTAATACTAATAAGATTATGTTTAAGACCCTTAACTAAAAGGACATCTGAGATAGTAGTAGAAGAGGGATTACCTACACTGCCTTTTTCGAGTATAGCTCCCTTGTTGTTATCACCATAGCTTACAAAGCCCTTCTTTTTAGCCACAAAGTCAAAGAATAGGTAAATGTCACCCGTCATATGTCTTGAGCACCCACTGTCGAGAAACCATCTTCTCTCTATAGTCTCAAGACATTCCACCTGAAAAATCAAACAAGGGAAATAGGTACCCAATTCTTATTTGGTCCTTGTGTGTGATTTAAGCATGGGTTGCTTTTGGGAGACCATTTGAAAATTCCTTTAGGTACCAAAAATATTCTAAATCAACACTTTTTAATGGTATGTCCTTCCTTGAAATGATATAGACAAGCTGAGTCTTGATAGGAGTTACTTTTGCTTGATTGATCTCTTATATGATAAGAATATTTTTGATAGGGATTAATCATGCTTTTTCTAAAATTTGAACGATCAATAGCAAATGTAATTTTGGGTTGTAAGGCCTTGTCTAATTTGGATTTAAGAACTTTAGTCTCTTTTTGCCAAATGTGACAAGTTTCACAACCATGCCAATTTTGCCAAGAGGTCATGTCAATTTAATCTTTGTCTTTGATACTCTCTATCATGGAAGCCTTGAGAGTTTCCAACTCCTTTTAGGATTTGGTAACTTTAAGCTCAAGGTATTTGAAAATCTTTTTATTTGAAGCTAAGCGTTTGAAAGCTTCCTTAGCCTCATGATGTAGAGTATCAAATGCATTTTGTAATTCAATATAAGACATTTCATCAACATGATCATATTTAGAGTGACTTACATTCTTTTTATTTTTGTGATGCGCCAAAAGACACAAGTTTGCTTTTTCTTCTTCATCACTAGAGTCATCTTTGCTTGATGAATCACTATCACTATCCCAAGCAATGTAAGCTCTTCTAGCTTTGTTCGTCTTCTTTTGAAACTTGTTTCTTACTTTGTCTTTCTTGAACAAGGGACAATCTAGTTTATAATGACCGAGTTTCCCACAATTGTAACAAGATCCCTTTGACTTATCTCTCTTGCTTTCAAAAGGTTTGTTCGGATTAGCTTGCCTTCTATAATTAAGGAGATTCTTGTCCGAATGTTATATTTCATTCTTCTGAAGATATCTATTGTACTTCCTTACAAATAAAACCAAATCTTCATCTGGACTCTCATCTCCATCACTTGAGTCACTTCCACTTGAATCTATGGTGGAAGACTTGGAACTTGAAGCCCTTAACGTGATGGACTTCTTCTCCGTGTCCCTCGGATTTTCTTTCTTGTCTTTCTTTTCATGCTTATTAAGATTTGTGAGCTCTTTCTCATGTTCTTGATGTTTACCAAACATTGTTGTAAGATCCAATGTAGTTAGATCATTGGCTTCCTTGATAGTCGTGACTTTAGGTTGTCATTCCCTGTTAAGACATCTCAAAATCTTGTTAATAGCAACAACATTGGAATTGATATGACCAAGTGTGTGTAAGCGATTTATTATATGAGAAAATCTCTTTTGCATGTCCGCAATGGTTTCACCATGCTTCATGTGAAAGAGATCAAACTCCTGAGTTAAAGTGTTAATCCTTGCTAGTTTGACATTGTTTGTACCCTCATGGGTACCTTGTAAAGCATCCCACATTGCCTTAGCGAATGCGAGATATGAAAGTACTCATCAACTCCAAGAGCTGATATGAGCATATTTTTAGCTTTCCAGTCATAAGCGTAGTTTTTCTCATCTTTTTCATCCCATTATGCTTCCGGTTTGGGTACAATGGCACCCGCATTGTTTAACATAGTTATAACCATAGGACCTTCTTCTATGACTTTCCAAATTTTTCTATCAACAAAATTGATATGGACATGCATACAATCTTTCCAATAGTTATAGTTTTCACTGGTGAAAATAGGCACTCTATTGTACGCCCATTTTGGATCGTTCTCCATTGTCTAAAGAGTTATACGTGAAGCACTATATGAACCAGTGCTACGATACCACTTATTAGACAATGGGACATATCTAGAAGGGGGGTTGAATAGATACCTTGATTTTTAAAATCAGTTTTTAAGAAAAACTTGAAGCGCAGTGAAAGTTACCTGGATACACTCGTCTAAAATGATCCTCTATTGAAAAGATCGGATATGCGAAAAACCGAATGGGATGAATCAATGAGAATTATTAACACTTAACTCAATTATAATTGATCACTTATACTCTTTAACTATTATCAATTACTTCCAATGAAATGTTGAGAAGAGAATACACAAATTTTCACTTTTGGACTTTTATCGAACACTTGGTGTGCTTAATTTCACCAAGTTCAATCTACTTTAATTTGTAGTGTTGAAATCAATTATAGAAATCAAAGTGATTACTATAGTTTTTGGTAATAGTTTTATTGCACTACAAATCAGGACAATTGGAACCACAAGAGCAAATTTTCAGATTATTACAAGTAAACGGTAAAGAGCAAGAAAGAAAAATGACACGTGATTTGTTTAGGCAGTTCCCCCTGTCGACCTCGCGTGGGGTAAGTCTTCCCCTAATTCTAGAATTTAAAATTCGGATAGTTGCTATTATGATTGCAAAGTTTATACAAGAGATAGAAAATAGTCACCACAGTTCAAACCCTATATGTTGAATTGAAAACTAAGCTCCACTCTTCCCTTGACTCAATTTGAATCAAGTATGTCACCAATCTTTGACAAACCTCCGGTTGTAGCTACCTTGTTGAGAACCCAAACTGTTTCTCAAACCCTCTGCTCAACTGATTTGATTGCAATATGATGACCCTAATTCTTCCTTCAAAATCCTCCAATTGTAGCTACCTTGTTGAGCAAACCCATAGTTTCTCAATCCCTTAAGCATGGTTGAATTTGATGAAGCAAAGAATTGTAAAAAAAAACCCAAATCCCAATGATCTTGGAGGACAAAACCCTCAAATTTTATTTTTTAAAACCCACAATTACTCAACCCGAACAAGATCATAATATTTTACTTCGGACGTTGTCAACACATGCTCCGCACCTTCATCGACAAAAAATATTATGTGTAGTTGTCAATGGATGAGTGAGAGGTTGGAGATGATGAGTACCTTGTGTATCTAATTCACTTTTCTTATTAAAAACCAAATGAAATAACCAAACAAGTATGTATATGTTATCTAAGGTCAAGACCCGAACTAACAAAATGAAAAACAGTTTTTACGAGCGAGCGGTCGACCTATGCGAAAGGGGGACTCGACCTGAGTATTCCCGTAAGTGCCATATGACAGTGTATACAAGCCATGCGTTGACCTATGTAGAAGGATGACTCGACCTGAGCATTCCCGAAGATACCACATGACAGAGTACAAGATCCGTGTGTCGACCACTCTAGGGGTATGCGTCGACGCATAGTTCCTAAACATTGCTTCCAGAATGAGCCGACCACATAGCCGACGTGAGCAAACCTGAGACTTCCCAAAGGAGAAACTTTTAATGATGCATCGACCTGAGCTTTCTTTGAGTCGACTCATAGTGTGTAAATTTTCAAAAATTCCAATTCTTGAAGACTTTTCATGCTACTTTGTCCACCATATCATCTAGCAACATTTCCAACATAGTTTTGACATCATTGAAATCTTGCCCTCACACCAAGTTACTGAGGACGAAGATTATTCCAAAGAGCAGTATCCACCGGCAGATAAGAAATACAAACAGCTGGAAGACTGACTTAAGGCTGTAGAGATCCAAACAATGCTTGGTTTGGACTTTGGAGACTTAGGTATGGTCCCTGGGTTGGTCACTCCCTATAAATTTAAAGTTCCTATCTTCGCCAAATACGATGAGGTCTCCTGTCCAAAGATGCATCTGAGATCTTATGTCCGCAAGATTCAACCACACACCGCCAATAGGAAGTTATGGGTACACTTCTTCCAAGAAAGCTTATATGGGACACAGTTGGAATGGTTCTATCAACTAGAAAGGACTAATATCCACACATGGGAGGATCTGGCTGCTGCCTTCTATAGACAATACCAATACAATACTGATCTTGCTCCAACACTCGTGTAATTACAAAATATGACAATGGGTTCAAATGAAGGCTTTAAGGAGTGTGCTCAAAAATGAAGGGACTTGGCTGGAAGGGTGCAACCCTCATTGACTGTCAGAGAGTTAGTGGACATGTTTATGGGCACCTTGATTGGTCTATTGTTTAATTTGCTGATTGGGAGTTCTTCGTCAGGGTTTACTCAATTAATCTTGACTGGTGAGCGAGTTGAAAGTGGAATCAAAAGTGGAAATATCCCAATGGCCTCCACTTATAATGTTATGAAAAAACCATCCATTGGTAAGAAGGAAACTAATGTTGTTTATGGATAAAGGATTCGTGTCAAGAATGATCGTTATAAGTTGGTAGGAGTTGTTTTAATTTCAAATCTGACCCCAGTTCAACGCCCACAACAATCAAACAGACAACAAAGGCCTGATGTCACAAGTAGGAAATTCAATAGAATTAACATGCCACTATCTCAAGATTTACAACATCTGTTGAAGGCAGATTTGGTAACACTAAGGAATCCTCCTCAAAACCTCGATACTTTATCTCCAAAATACAACCCGAATGCAAAATATGCTTATCATTCCAATAGCTTTGGGCATGATACCAATGATTGTTGGGCCTTAAAGAGCAAGATCCAATATTTGATTGATAACAAGGTGGTCGATTTTGACCCTCCACAAACCCCTAATGTCATTATTGCTCCCATGCCCAGTCATGGTAAAGGTGTCAATGCTATTTACGATGCCTCATTTGTCTCCACCATCAATGATTTAACTACTCCCTTATTGACTGTTAAGAAGAATTTGCTGAGAGCCGGTTTATTTCCTGGCTGCCTTGAACATTGTTACCATTGTGCTTCTTAAACCAACGGTTGTATGTGGCTAAAGAAAGGTATCCAACGCCTGATTGAAAGCCATGAAATTTTGTTCGAGAAAGCTCCGTCTGTGAAAAGTTTACCTCAAGATGTTTCCATAATCACAATCTCCAACACTCCTATTAGGATCACCTCTAAAGGCCCTATAAGGATCCCTGTTAAGCCAAGAGTGGCTCCCTTAATCATCACTACACCGGGGCCAGTCCCCTATACCTCTGACAAAGCTGTGCCCTGGAACTATGGGGCAAAAGTTTATTATCATGGTGTCAACCAAGAGCCATGGATTATTGAAAATGAAGAGCCTGAAATTACAAACATTATTGGAACTAGCAAGGTGACTAGGACATGAAGGGTCTTCTCTTAGGAGATCTCTCCTCCAACAACTACTACAACACATGTTTGCATTCTCGCTACTAGACCAGTTGCTGATACCCGAGGTAAAGAGAAAGTTGTTGAGCCTGCCCTGACTGAGGTACCCTCAAAAGAAGTGACAATTGAAGACCCATCTAGACAAGAGATAGAAGAAATTCTAAATATCATTCGAAAAAGTGATTACAAAATAGTGGAGCAACTGGGGCAGACACCCTCCAAGATATCCATGTTGTCCTTGTTGTTATGCTCTATCGCACATGCCCAAGCTTGGATGAAATTTCTGAAGAATGCCCATGTACCACAAGAGAGCACTGATGATCAATTTGAGAATTGTGTGGCAAGCCTAAGTGTTGACAATGGCTTGGGATTTTCTAATGCAGATTTAACTCTGGCAGGGAAGAATCACAACAAGGCTCTCCACGTCTCTATTGAATGCAGAGGCACCACTTTGGCGCATGTGTTAGTAGATATTGGATCCTCACTCAATGTTTTACCCAAAGGTGCTTTGGACAGATTGGACCGTGAAAGGCTGATGTTGAAACCCAGTGATATTATGGTGAGAGCCTTCGATGTTTCGAAAAGAATGCTCCACAGAGAGGTTGATCTACCGATAAAAGTGGGATCTCAATTTTCAATTCAACTTTTATGTAACGGATATTCTCCCAGCCTATTCATGCTTGCTCGGACGCCCATGGATTCATGGAGCAGGTACGGTTACCTCTACATTACACCAAATGTTGAAATACCTAGTGAAAGGGAAGGTTGTCACAGTCTATGGAGAGGAAGAATATATGGTCAGTCATTTGAATTCTTTCAAATACATTGAAATGGATGGCAAATTCATTGAAACCCCTGTCAATCATTTGAGGTGATTCCTCCAATGGTTGCTGCCGCTAATCCTGCTACTCCTGAAATCGCTAAAGGCACACTTAGAATGGCCTCTCTGGAGGATGTTAGGGTTGTTATAGAAGATGGAGACTGCATTATCCGGGGACAACTTCCTGGCATCCCCTACAAAGCTGACAAAATTTGGATTGGGTTTTACTTCAAAGGCTCGGAAAGAGGTCCGACGTGCTCGTGCTGGTGGACCACCTCTCCATATTAGCAACAATGAAGTCAATACTCTGGAAGACACTGATGGTAATGGTGACTTTGACGAATGGATATTCCCAACTGCTGACGGTGGACTTAACAATTGGAAGGCCAAAGACTTCATCTCAATCTCCTTCAACCAGGAGTAATTGTTACTTCCTGTTTTTGTTGTTTTAATAAATTTGTCTGTATAATTTCCTTCAAAATAATTACTTTAAACCATGTGCCTTGCCCGGGGCACAATGGTCCATTTGTTAAGCGTTTGTCATTTCATATATAATATACTCATTTAATGAAAACATTGGATGATTTTGCATTCAAATCTTGTGCTCCTTGTCTTTATTTTACTTTAGTACATTTTCAAATATCCACGTGACCTTACATGAACATACACATATTTGCAGATCCACATCCACTCTGGATCTCATTAACAATAACTCTGTTGTTTCCATCTATGACTTTGAGAATCCAAGCTATCAAGCCAAAGACGAAGGTGAAGAAGATTGTGAGATACCTGGAGAACTCGCCAGACTCCTAATACAAGAGGAAAAGGCTATCTAACCGCACGAAGAACCGGTCGAAGTGGTAAACTTGGGTACTGAGGCAGATAAGAAAGAAGTCAAGATTAGCGCCAAATTGGAAGGCAGTGTCAAGGGCAGATTGGTACAGATGTTGCACTAATATGTTGAAGTCATTTCTTGGTCATACGAAGACATGTTAGGGCTCGATACTGACATCGTGGTTCATCGTCTGACAATGAAAGAAGGTTGTTCTCCCATCAAATAAAAGGTTTGTCGCATGCATCCTGATATGTCTGAGAAGATCAAGGCTGAGGTAATGAAACATTTCAATGCAGGTTTCTTGGTAGTGACGTCGTATCCCCAATGGGTTGCAAATGTTGTTCTAGTACCAAAGAAAGACGGTAAGGTCTGTATGTGTGTAGACTATAGGTATTTGAATAGGGAAAGCCCCAAAGACGACTTCCCACTACCACATATTGATGTCTTAGTTGATAACACTGCTCAACACAAGGTGTTTTCCTTCATGGATGGCTTCTCAGGTTACAACCAAATCAAAACAGCGCCCGAACACATGGAGAAAACTACTTTTGTCACACCGTGGGGCACCTTCTTTTATAAGGTTGTGGCTTTTGGGCTGAAAAACGCTTGCGCGACTTATCAACGGGCTATCATGGCTTTATTTCATGATATGATTCATCATGAGATAGAAGTCTATGTCGATGACATGATAGCAAGGTCCCAAACTAAGGAAGAGCACCTTGATCTTCTGCACAAGTTGTTTGAAAGGCTGAAGAAATACAAGTTGAGGTTGAACGCCAACAAATGCATCTTTGGGGTAAGGTCTGGTAAGCTCCTAGGCTTTGTCGTCAGTGGCAAAGGTGTTGAGGTTGATCCCGCCAAGGTCAAAGCTATCCAAGATATTTCAGCTCCTTGTACTGAGAAGGAGGTCAAAGGTTTTCTAGGACGACTAAACTACATTTCCCGATTCATCTCTCACCTGACTGCTACTTGTGAACCACTTTTCAAGCTGCTGAAGAAAGATCAAATGGTAAGATGGAATGACGACTGCCAAATATATTTTGACAAAATCAAGGAATACTTTATATAACCACCAATTCTGATGCCACCAGTTGAAGGAAGGCCTATGATCATGTACTTAACCGTGTTAGAGAATTTGATGGGGTGTGTGTTGGGGCAGCATGACGAGTTTGGTCAAAAAGAGCATGCAATATACTACATTAGCAAAAAGTTTACCGACTATGAAATAAGATATTCACTACTCGAGAAAATTTTCTGCCCTTTGGCATGGGCTTCTCGCCAACTAAGATAATATATGTTGACTCATACCACTCTATCTCTAAAATGGATCCCATCAAGTACATATTTGAGAAGCCAGCTCTCTCTGGAAGGATAGCCCGATGGCAAATGATCTTAACTGAGTATGATATCCAGTACACTATACAAAAAGCAATAAAAGGAAGTGTGTTGGCAGATCATTTGGCAGATCATTTGGCACATCAAGCTGTGAATGACTACCAATCTATGAACTTTAAATTCCTGGACGAGAATATCATGCCGATAACAGGTTGTGAAAAGCCTGGACCATATGAAGGACCTGAACAAGGATCTCGATGGACTATGGTTTTTTATGGAGCTCCCAACGCTCTTGGTAACGAAATTGGTGTTGCGATCATTTCTCCCGAAGGTTGCCATACCCCTTTCACTTCTAGACTTTGCTTCGACTGTACCAACAATATGGCCGAATATGAAGCATGCATCTTGGGTCTCAAGGCTGCTATTGACCTAAGAATCAAATTCTTAAGTGTATATGGAGCCTCAGCTTTGGTTATCATTCAAGTTAAAGGAGACTGGGATACAAAACATCCAAATATTGTCCCTTACAAAGAGCTTGTGCTAACCTTGATCCCGTACTTTGAAGAAATCACCTTTGAACATATCCCGAGGGAATAAAATCAGTTGGCAGACGCTTTAGCTACCATGTCTTCTATGTTTAAGGTCATATGGGACAACGAAGCTCCCCCAAATTACTATCGAAAGATTTAATGAACCAGCACACTACTATGAGATTGACACTGATGGTGTGGAGGAGAAACCTTGGTTTCATGAGCTGAAAAGATATCTCAAAGCTCAAGAGTATCCTGAAAAGGCGTCAGTCAACAACAATAAATTCTTGCGGAGGTTCTCAGCCAAGTTCTTCCTAAGCAATGTGATCTTATACAAGCGCAACCATGATTTAATTATGCTCTGTTGTATGGACAACAAGGAAGCAGAAAAGATCATGGAGGATATGCATGAAGGTATCTTTGGAACTAACTCTAGTGGACATACTATGGCCAAGAAGATTTTGTGAGCTGGTTACTACTGGTCGACCATGGAAACCGATTGTCATCACCACTCGAGGACTTTCCACAAGTGCCAAATTTATGCTGACAAGGTTCATGTGCTTCTGATTCCTTTGAATGTCATGACTTCTCCTTGGTCATTCGCAATGTGTGGAATCAACATGATTGGAGAAATCAAACCTACTGCCTCTAATGGACATTGTTTCATTCTTGTTGCCATTGACTACTTTACCAAGTAGGTTGAAGCAGCTTCATTTGCCTCAATTACCAAGAACGTCGTAGCCCGGTTCATCAAGCACAACCTCATCTGTCGGTATGGTATCCTTGAGAGGATCATCACTGACAATGGCACCAACCTTAATAATTCCATGATCACTGAGCTCTGCACACAGTTCAAGATGAAGCATCAGAACTCTTCTCCATACAGACCTAAGATGAATGGCGCAGTGGAAGCTGCTAACAAGAATATAAAGAAGATTATGCAAAAGATGGTGGTGACCTATAAAGATTGGCATGAGATGCTACCATTTTCTCTTCATGGCTACCATACTTTGGCATGAACATCAACTGGGGCAACCCCTTTCTCTTTGGTTTATGGCATGGAAGTTGTCTTGCTTGTCGAAGTTCAGATTCCTTCTCTAAGGATTATGAAAGAAGAAGACCTAGACGAAGACGAATGGATTCAGACAAGGTTAGATCAGCTGAATTTGATTGACGAGAAGAGGCTGGTTGTTGTTTGTAATGGTCAGATATGCCAGAGGCGTATGATCAAAGCTTTCAACAAAAAGATCAAACATCGGGTATACCAGGCTGACAACTTGGTAATAAAGCACATCATTTTACCACAAGGCGATCCTAGGGGCAAATGGACTCCCACTTACGAAGGGTCATTTGTTGTTAAGAAAGTATTCTCGGGCGGTGCTGTGATGCTAACCATTATGGATGGGGAAGATCTCCCGCACCCTAGGAACACGGACATAGTAAAAAAATACTATGCTTAAAAGAGACCCGCTAGGTTGACTGGCCTAGGCAAAAGTAAGGGCATCCCGGTGAACCAAAAGGGTTCGGGCAAAAATAAGGGATATATACAAAAGATCATACACCCGGCAAGTTGAAAACCTGAAAGGGCGGCTTGGGCAAAAAAGGGTATCTTGGTGGACTGAAAACCTGAAAGGGAGATCCAGGAAAAAATTAGGCGTACGACTATGTCCTGTTGGATCACTTACATGTCAGCTTTATTATCCAGATCAAAAGTACAAAAGGTACAAGATTAGTGCAATCAACTTCTTCTGACGGCAAGAGAAGAGATGTTCAAAGACATAAGGGCAATAGTGGACTTGGAACTCAATGAGATCACTTCCACATGGCTATATACACCTGTTTTCACTTTGTACTATTTCATTTCACGACAATCTCCTCTTACTAGGACTTCCATCTCTTTGTACAAAATCTCATGTTTATAGGCAAATTATTAATACAAATATACTTTAAAGTCCAAACTTTTTGTTTTTTATGTTTTGTTTGCAAAGAAGTCCAATGACTAAAATTGAATGAACATTGGCATATGAACATGATTAACAGTTAACAAATAAATAAGAACAGGAATGAATGTTTACTCAAAACACTAGGAGCTGGGATGATGTTCGAGTTATCCATAAATCGCCACAGAATCCCTTTCATAAGGTTATCACCAGTGAGGTCGCCAGAACCACTTCTATGAGGTTGTCCCCATAGATTAGTTTTCATAAATAAGGGTACATTCCCCGCAATCTCCCCGGTAGATCACTTTAACAAATAAAGGAGTATAATCTTCTCCCCGTTAAATCTCCCCAAGGAGTCCTAATCAGTACAATTTATGGAAATTCTCTTCCCCAACTGAGTTTGTCCCTCCAAAATAAAAGAAAGAGACCATGTAAAGTTTCTTCTTTTTAACAATTTCAATAACCAAGAGAGTTGGTTTCCTCAGCATAGCACTTCTCTATCAATAAGTGTTTATTTCCCAACAGGGTTTATTTCTCGAACAATCTATAAATTCCCCATCTTAAGTCTATTCCTTAAGACTAGTGCAAATCACTGACAAAATTCTATCCCTAGAAAATTGCCACAAAGCCTGGAACCCGACCAGATAACAATTAACTTTATCCTCCTCAAACAAGTCAGAAGTTTAACCATCTATTTTATCCTCAGTCGGGGTATATAAGAAATAAATTCCCCAACAGAGAAACGGATGACCAACGTTCCTAAACTCTATCAATACGACCCCTGTAGAGTTTTTCTCAAACAAACAAACAGGAATCCCTAGCGGAAACATTCTGGACAAGATTGAAGATACACATACTCTTCATTCCCCAGCAATAGTCAGGGATTTATTTTCCCAGACGAAGATACACTTCAACAACATTACACATTCATACATCATAGCATATGCATACAAAATGCATATAGCACAATCTCATTTATTTTGAGAACACCATTACACAATGAATTCCATACATCATGACATTGCATACAACTAACTCTTTACCTTTTCAGAAAAAAATCAGTCAATAGATGAATATCATTAACTATCAAAACAGATTATAGGTTATCCCCTGAAACAAGACAAGGAAAATATCTATATGATGGATAATCCTTTCAAACATTTGTTGGCTCAGATTAAATCAACCAAAGATTTATTCTGATACTTCTCTCAGTAGACCTTCTACTGGCTCAAATTAAATCGACCAAAGATTTATTCTGATACTTCTCTCAGTAGACCTTTTTCTGGCTCAGATTAAATCGACCAAAGATTTATTTTGATACTTCTCTTAGTTAAAGATTTTCAAGCATATGTTGGCTCAGATTAAATCGACCAAAGATTTATTCTGATACTTCTCTCAGATAAATATTTTCAAGCATCTGTTGGCTCAAATTAAATCGACCAAAGATTTATTCTGATACTTCTCTCAGTAGACCTTTTTCTGGCTCAGATTAAATCGGCCAAAGATTTATTCTGATACTTCTCTGAGTTAAATATTTTCAAGCATCTACTAGCTCAGATTAAATCAACCAAAGATTTATTCTGATACTTCTCTCAGTAGACCTTTTTCTAGCTCGAATTAAATCAACCAAATATTTATTCTGATACTTCTCTCAGTTAAAGATTTTCAAGTATCTTCTAGCTCAGATTAAGTCTACCAAATATTTATTCTGATACTTCTCTCAGTAGACCTTTTTCTGGCTCATATTAAATCGACCAAAGATTTGTTCTGACACTTCTCTCAGTTAAAGATTTAAAGACCTCTGCTAGCTCAGATTAAATCGACCAAAGATTTATTTTGATACTTCTCTCGATATACCTTTTCTAGCTCAGATTAAATCGACCAAAGATTTATTCTGATATTTCTCTCAGTTAAAGATTTAAAGACCTCTGATGGCTCAGATTAAATTGACCAAATATTTGTTCTGATACTTCTCTCAGTAGACCTTTTTCTGGCTCAGATTAAATCCACCAAAGATTTATTCTGATACTTCTCTCAGTTAAAGATGTAAAGACCTCTGATGGCTCAGATTAAATCGACCAAAGATTTGTTCTGATACTTCTCTCAGTAGACCTTTTTTCTGGCTCAGATTAAATCGACAAAAGATTTGTTATGATACTTCTCTAAGTAGGCCTTTTCTAGATCAGATTAAATCAACCAAAGATTTATTCTGATACTTCTCCCAGTTAACATCGAGTGTAGACTTAGTCTAATTTCTCTATCAACAGTTACTTTGGATGACATCTATAAGTCCATCTCTGGCGACTCTCCGTCATCTATCCAAATTGCATCTTTAATCCCATTCTCGATATAATCAACAAACAGTTTACTTCGTACACAGGAGAATGCAAATTTCTGGGCACTTTAGTGTTCAATCCTCTTCTACGTTCAAGTCACGAATGGCGGACAAGCCAATATAACTCTTCAGGTTTAAGAAGATTGAACTGGGGAAGCTATTGTACCCCAAAGTTTGTATTCTCTTTTCTCAATAAATTTCTCATAAAAGATCTCAAATGCTCAAGGATTCTCAAGAATTGATCAGACAAGGTCACCTCCTAAGCACTGGATCCAAAATTATGGTTTTGGTTTTCTCAAGGATAAATGGACTTTTAATGCCTCAAGTGACTTTCATGGTTCATTATAGATCTTCAAGATTTCTCATACCAAGTTTCAAGTCTTGCACTACAAATTTGCTCAGTCAATTGCTCAGATGACTGAAAATCAACTATATTGGGTAAAAAGTCAACTATGGTCAACATACAGTCAAACTTCATGATTTTTGGTCCCCATCAACATTTTTAAGTCATATTCCTCAATTGATCAAGTTTTGATCATAATTCCTCAAGAAAAAATATTAAAATCATCAAAGGGGTTAAATTGACCAAATTAGGGTTTTGACTAAGAATGATTGATCAGTGACTTTTGACCTAGTACATGACCTGATGGTTTGAAGCATAATCTAAAGGACTCAAACACAACATATTAAACTAATTGCATAGCTCAAATAATTTCCCAAGATCAAAAGGGTGATAGTTGAGAATTGGATCAACTGATGAAAAGTCAACTGATGCACAAAAAGTCAAACTTTGACTTTTTGATCAACATTGAATTTCAAAGATCAAGATTCATAAAGATATTCAAAAATATCAAACTTGATCATAAAGAATCAAGAAATTTAAGAAAAACAACAAAAAGTCAAGATTTCTAATACTTAGAAAAATTCTAAGTGTTTTTTATCCTTGATAATTTTACTACTTCATGACAATTTTTCACCAAGATATAAGATGATTCAAGGAAAACTTTCAACATGAAAGTTGTAGATCTTGATAAATTCTACAACTTTTCACTTGAGGGTTCATTTCCAAAAAATTCTTAGATTTGAAGATATGGGCTCATGAAGTCATGACATTTTTATATAAACACTTAGTGAAATTTTCATCAAGTTAGGCAGATTTTTTGTCCCAACTTCTTGACAATTTTTCACCAAGTTCCAAGTTGATTTAGCCAAAGTAGTCAACATGAAAGTTGTAGACAATGTTTCAAGGTTTCCGAAATGTCAAAGAACTTGAACAGATCATGCTTGAGCTAGGAGAATCGAAGAGAAGAAGTTGGACATCCATTCTTGAATTTTAGGTCATTTTCATGAAGAATGCATGATCCAATCTCAAGCCATGTTGCATAAATCTTGCTTTTCAGGCTTCTAACTTGCATATATATCCATAATGAGATGTTTACACAATTGATTGAGCCATTATCCAAGCATTTGAGTCATTGTGCAGGTGATCATTCCATTTAGGGAAGAAAGTCAAGACTTCCATTTTGGAAAAGTGGCTTTAATCACAAAGTCCACTCTCCTTGAGCCTTTCACTTGTTTCTTATGAGCATACACAATGTCAAAGCCAAGAAGCAACCATCTACAACCTGTTAACCACCATACAAGACCTTGCACTTCACATTGAAACAATGAATTTCAAGTTTACTTCAAAATCAAGTCACATGGACATAACATGTGATTCTTGATTTCTGATTGCTAGAGCCTTCAAAACCTTCCCTCTATAAATAAAGGAGTCATTTGTAAGCTAACACACGAGTTTAAAAGCCCTATAACCCTATCAAACTCCCTCTAACCAGAATTTGCACAAAAATGTCCATAACTTGTCATTTCTGACTTTGAACACGAATCTCACAATCCACTCGTGCATTTTCACTTTTAATCAATCACAAAGCTTCCATACCTCATATATAACTCATCCCCATCCATGTTTCAACACTGTAACTTCATCTTCATCATCCTCCATTTCCAAATATTTAAACCTGCAACTTGACTTCTCTAACACGATTCAGGAACTTTCAACATAAAGTAAGAGTTGCATTAGCTTCCTAGGAGTCCAGTGAAGCTATCCATATCATCACCACACTTCCAGGGGTGCTCAAACTACATACACTATTTCTAGTTTTGAGGTAAGTTTTCTCAACTTTGAACTCTCTCTACAAGCATCATTAATGGTTACTTTGTGAATGAAAAATGTAGACATAATTACCCTAAAGCTAACCATGCCTTTATTTTTCATTTATGTTGCCTGGGTGATGTGAATTTTGAAGTTTAACTTTCTAAAAAAATTACGTTTTATTTTGTACCAAACAAAATTGGTGTTCATCATTTATTTATTGCTTTAGTTATTTACATGGTTGAATCTGTGTTGAAAAATGGAGCAAGTTTCATGTTTACACTTTTGAAAATGGTTAAGAAATGAGCAAGTTCAGAAATTCAAATGTAACAATGGAGATGTTGGTGCAAGGAAACAGATGAAGTTATAATTAGGAATGGGTTTATTTTAAATTTGTTGCAACTTGTTCTATAAACAGATGAAACAACCACCCTAGTGGCAGAGGAAGCGCGCGTAAGGCATTAGTGTATAGGGACCTGGATTCGAGCCCCAGTGGTACCCTTTTGTTTTTCACATATTTTACTATTTTAGATTCAATGCAAGCAAGCTAAGGACATGCATGATGCTTCTCTCATCCACACCATCAGATCTGTCGGGACATTAAATCAAGCGCACCAAGACGCGTGCCCCATGGTACACCCAAAGAAGTCATACACACTGAATCATAAAACATGCATTAGACTTGTGTTCTGGGTCTAGATTATTTCTAATTATCACCCCCTAAATTACTTTTTTCAGCACAGGCTCATATACTTTTCTTTTTTATTTTTATTTTTTAACTTAAACAAAAACAGACTTGGACCTTTTTTGCTAATTCTTAACCTCCTAATTACTTTTCAACACTCCAGTCCATTTCTTTTATTTCTTTTTATATTTTCATTTATCTATTTATTTTATTCAAACCAAAAATACCAAAACATAAATTTTCTTAAAAATTTAATTTAAACACTTATTTTCTTTTTGTTAATATTTAGAACTAGATTTTGTTTGTTTTCTATACTTTAAAATATTTTTCTAAATTAATATCAACATTCAAGTTATTTTCTAAACAAATTACTTAGACTTAGGTTTTATTTTCTTCTTAAATTCAATTAACTTAGATTTTAGGTTTTGTTAAAAAATAATTAACTTTTCTTGGGATTAAAATTAATTAGTTTGATTAGGTTAATCTTTAAACTTTTTCCATCAAAAAACCCTAAAAAAAACAATTTTCTTCTCCTTCTTTACATCTTGTACATTCTATTCATGTTTAATGGTTTGTAATAGATAATTAGACTTTATTGTTTTCTTCCCCTATTCACAAACGTGTACCCCCCCCCCATTCCCAAAGCGTTGTAATAGCGTAGGACATTTAAATTCCGCAATTTATCGCTTTCCCTATTATTGTTAGTAATTAGAGTTTGCATGACAAGATTACAATCAAACATTAGACAATCCTAATTCAATACAAAATACATGAAACAAAACACCTTGCACACATGCACCTCTAGGGTAACCCAAACTTGTTGCCTCGGATAAAAATAGTCGTGTCCCTCGAATGTGGGATGTTTTAGCAAAGACCCTTGATTAAAAGATCATAGTCCCTCGATGACCTTCAATGTTGCCTTCAGTAAACAATATTAGTCCCTTACGACAATTGTTAAAACATTCTACAAGTTTCCTTGTATGATTGTATGACGACCCACGCCTGTCCCTCACATCCAATGATAAGGCTCTCTATCAATCAATGGTAAAATAGCTCTATCTAAAGGAGGAGGAAAAGAACAAAGACTTTTTGAGTAGGTAGATTGCTCGTAATTTCTTGCTCACAAACAAAACCATTTCCATACTTCACACTTTCAAAACACTTTTCAAACAAACATTTTGTATACATTCTCAACGATACGAAAATCATTACAAAATTGCCTTACATTGGCATCTTCAAAACATCTTTCCAAACACTCATTTTCAATAAATATTTTCAAAACCAACACTTTGTATACATTCTCAATGATACAAGAATCATTGTAAAGTTTGCCGAACTTAGTTGTTTTCAAAATATTTTCAAACTTACACAAACACAAAGCATTTCAAAGTGAGCTAGCAATTAAGATCATGTAGATAACTACGGATGAGAAGGGTGATAACACCTTCCCTTTTCATAACCTACCCCCCGAACTCAAGAAAATATCTCAAAAGGTCTTTCCTGTTCTTTTCACCTTTTCCTTTATTGGATAGAAGAAAAGTCGGTGGCGACTCTTGCTATCCGCAACATTTGCGATAAAATGCAAAACACCCAAGTCAGTTCTCCCACCATATTACAGGTATTTATTGGTATTATCTTACCATTTCTTCTCCCTGTGAGACGATGTTACTTTTTTGCTATCTTCTCAGTGAGTGAATAGTTCCCAGTTATCTGTCGGTCCTTGTTATCCTTTACTTTTCTCCTTAATATTTGAGTTAATGATGCTTTATCTCTTCCTTGGGCTTTACCCCCAATAGAGTCGGGTCTTTTCTTCACCAGTGATTTATTTTTCGGGTCGAATTTTCCTTTTGATCCTTTATTTTAATTTATGTTTCCCCAGCGGTGTCCTGTGTCACCTTTGGATTCATTTGTTTGCATGCACAATCATAAGCATTGCATGGCATCTTAGGGCCAAAATTAGGGCTCGTTTTATATTTAAGTATCTTCAATCGCGTCGACACGAAGATTTTAAATTTCGTATCTCCTGATAGAAGAAACTTAAGTAAGGGCAGTTGTTGTACCCTAATTTTTGCCCCTAAGATTCCTCTATCATCTCATATCAACTCAATCATATCAAGATTACACTTGGGTTTGGTTCTTCTCCCTATCTCTAGGTTTGCTCATGAGAGATCACCAAGAACTTTGATTTTTATATTTTAATCATATTTGTCTTGTGATTGATAAATTTTTTACTAATAAATACAATTAATGTTTGCTCTAATTGATGATACCATAGGTGAGGGCACAACATATTTCATCAGGTTGATTCATAGGTTCATGAGTTTATTTCAATGCCTTCTTCAACAAAGCTTCATTAAGATTCAAGCTTCATCATTTAGAATTCTCTAAAGTAATATCATGACAAGGTCTACTATGATTCATCATTCCTTAATTTGTTAAAATAAGTCAAAAGATGCAATAATTGATTGGAGAAGTTTGACTTAATTGGACAAGTTCTTGATTCCTTGATTACAAGTGCATAACTCTCTCAATTCTTGATATTTGGAAGTTTTTATTGTTTCTATGGTTTCTTATTATCATCCACAACAACTTCTATTCACATGGTAAAAGTTATTGTGTAAGGAAGATTGTCAAAATTGAAAGGGGTCTCCAAGTCATTTTGGTGCTTTATGAGCTAGGGTTTTGGACTTCTAAGGGCTATATCTTGTCCATCTTTTGAGATTTTTGAGTTATTCCAAAGATATGCTTCTCCTTAAAGGGTTATCAGCCAATCACTTCAAAGGTTTCAAGCAAATTTTATGTGGAAGATTCCTAATGATGGAGAAACAATACAAGTCTTCTAGATAGACCATCAAAATCCCTTATGTGACTTCAAAAGATCATAACTTGGTAAATTATATTTCCTTGAGCCCATTATTTTTCCATATTGATCTTAAGTATGTTAACTTCAACTCTTATTTTATGTGCAATACTTGAAAATCGTTGGAAGATTCCTTAAGAATCCAAACGATTATAGGCCACCTCATAGATTTTCACCAAATTCACAAGGCCATAACTTTTTCAATACTTGGTATTTTTGAGTGATTCAAGTTTCACAATACTATTTGGGAAGTCTACTTCAAGCTATCATCAATTATTAAAACAATATTTTTGAGGAAGGCCTTGTTTGGAATCAAAACATTATAGGTCACTTTTGAAGAAAAACTTAGAATTTTTCTAAGTACAAAAAGTCATCATCTTTTTCTCAACTTTGACTCATCACAACTCTTAGCTCAAGCATACTTTTGATCTCACTCTTGTCACATTGCAAATATTGTGACCTTATATTTCAAATGCTTTAAGAATTATACCCTAAGACCACTTGAGCTGTGAATACCATTAATTCAAAGTGGGTACCTTGGAAATGAAGTTTCACTTCAAGTCAGATTGCAATTTTCATAATGTGGCTTCTAATCATCAAATTACCATGCGTTTTTCACTTAAGCATGATCAACAAAGATAATTGGATTATTTAGAGTGATAAAACGCATTAATTAGATGAGTTTTGATGCACATGTGAACACACTTTACTCGTGTACACAGGTGTGCACGAATTCATTTGAATTTGCACCATTCACCCCTCCTCTTGATCCCATTCACTTCTTCTATAAATTCATGCTCTATTTCACTCATTTTGGCAAGCTTGAACAGCCAAAACTACTATGTCAAACTCCCTCCATAACTCACTTTTCTGAATTTTCGAATTCCTCTTTTCTCCACTTTTCATTCCAATTTCTTTGTTGATCCTTTATCCTTGAACTTCATTGAAGCTAACATGATAAGAATCAAGCCTTAAGGTGTCCTAAATCGTGCTAGCCAAGTCCATTTATAGAGTAAGTTCATCAGACTTTGTTCAGGTAGTTTAGGGCACCAAATCTTCTAACTCAAATTACTGGAATGGTTTATGATGTTCACGGATGCTTGCTATTAACTTAATTTTGGTGAATCATAGCATTTGATACTTCTGTTTTCGATTTCAAATCTTTCAAAACATCTCTGGTTTTTTTTCAAATCGAGTAAGTTGTGTTTTATATAAATTTGGCGCAAGGATATGGTTGTGATCGTCTTGAAGAGACGCGTCTGATGATACCACTATGAGCGTCTAAATTTATAGATTAAAGAATTATGGTTTTGCCCTATTTGCAGAAGGCTGGAGGTTGAAGACGACCTATGTGTCGTTCTTCAACCAATGATGCTCAGTCAATTGTTTTATTTTGATTGGTTGTACTTTTTGTGTTGCATACGTGCGCCTTGACTTGGGTTCATGATACTTCCTCACCTCAGATCCATTAGATCTTCCAGCGTGTATAAGTGAATAAGATCCAACGCGTGTGGATTTTTCTGATTTATTTATTTTTACAAAATTTATTTTAAATTTATTTTAATTTCAAAAATTCATAACTCTCTTATTTTTTATCCAAAAATTATGAAAAAAATATACAAAAATACTTTGAATTATTTCTGACTTTGTGAATACTTTTTCATATTTTTATTTTGATGTTTGATATTTTTCATAATTTTTTCTTTGTTTGCTTTATTTTAATTGTTTTAAAAATACTTTCTGGTCTTTTAAAATTCTAAGAAATTTATGGAAGGATCCAATGATCTCTCGACAAATATTGATGACCTCATTTTATTTTTATTTTTGATTTTACTATTTTTTCACAAATTTTGGTTTATTTTTCTTATTTTCTCCAAATTTTAAAAAATAGTTTCTAACTTAAAAAAATTCTGAAAATTTTTGTCAACTATTATTGAATCATGTTTGACTTCTGACATTTTTTTAAGGATTTTTATTTGGTATTTTTATATACTTTATGTTTTTTTACCAATTATTTTCCTTTTTATTAACCATTTTAATTTTATTTTATTAAATATTATTTTTATTTTGGTTCTGACTTGGACTTCATTTGGTGACAAATTCCTCAACCTCATTGGATCTTGGGTGTTGATAGGTTGAGAAACCAAATCCACCAAAATGGATGAATGATGTTGGTGATATTTGAAACCCTAATTTCATACAATGCATCCCCTCCCTCTTTATCTTATCTCTTTCTTACTTGTACTACATGTTGTTAGAGAATGATCTACATATCATTTTTTTAAACATATGGTACATAGATTGCTATTGACCGGCCTCAAAATATGTGCGACTTCTACATAAGTCCACTTACAATTGCTTAACATGGCGCTAAATTTTGTCCATATTCGAGAAATGATCATTTGTGGCCCAAACCTATGTTTGTAAGCCCAAGTATGTTTAATTTGAAACCTTTGATCCAATAATCTTGAGGTTCATTGTTAGGAGACTTTGGTCTTATCAATCCTCTAATGAATCATTATAAGTTTTGGTCTAAGTGAATCATTTAAACATCGTTGATCATTTATTGTTGCCTTGAGATTTTGAAATGAATGATATTACTTGACAAAAAGCAAATGAAACTTTTTATTGAGAGGCTTTGATTTTATCAATCTTCTAATGAGTTTTCAAATGCAAGATTCAAGATGGTTATTCAACTAATCTCTAATTTCTAACCCATTAACAATTGACTTTTATTTTTATGCTTCTACTTTATGCCTTTACTTTTATGCACCATTTATTTTAACATTCACGTCTCATGCTATTTTCATCTTTGCTCACTTGAGCATTTATCTTTATGCCATTTTTATTTTGCTCACTAGAGCTTTTATTTTCTTTTTGAATACACCTAATAATCAACTTGAACAATAAAAAACTTTAAGGTTACTTGGACTATTTGGTTACTATCCTTGGCATTTTGGAGCTATGGACTTCTTGGACTTAGGAGTACAGACCTTGACAATTCTTGAGACCTTGTGACTTCTATTGTTATTTTTTCTGGAGCTCTTGAGGTTTACCGCGAGACATTGGGTTGATTTTTCTTTGTGTGCAGGTTATTCTGATTATATGCTTTGTCTGTAATTGGGAATTCATCTATATACAGCCGTTACTCTGCCAAATTTTTGTGAAGACTTAATGCATTTGAAGCTTGGTTTTCTTAAGAGGTTTATTATCTTTGTTTGTTTGGTTTCAAATCCAAATGATAGGAATTCTACATTGACTCATTGTGTCAAGTGTTGGCTTCTTATTTGTTATACGATTCTTTTCCCTAACTTTTACCATATGCTTTAGGGTAGTCTTTTCATCTCCTCCCATCTTCTTTAATTTCAAAAAATATTCTCCCTCCTTTTTCAAAACTATTCCTGTTTGCTAAACTTGAATCGCTT
This sequence comes from Vicia faba, assembly GCA_948472305.1. Taxonomy (NCBI): domain Eukaryota; kingdom Viridiplantae; phylum Streptophyta; class Magnoliopsida; order Fabales; family Fabaceae; genus Vicia; species Vicia faba. The sequence continues at coordinate 1,268,263,142 of OX451740.1, forward strand.
TCATAATAAACTTGGACTCAGGTTCATGCATTTCAAAAAATATTTTCTTAATAAAACTTTAACCAACTTAATCATACTTTGACATTTTTTGTGAGAAGACTAAAAGTCAATAAATTTCATTCAAACCATTTTTGCCACTTTGGATTTTTACTTTAAAATTTTCTCAAAAGATTAGACTCTTGCAAATCCTTGTAGTGATGAGAGCTACTATACTTCTATGGTATGAAGTCAAGTGAGATATTTTCCACTTGGGTGTTGAGCGAGGCTTTGTTGATTTTAAAATCCAAGCTATATCCTCCACTTTGAGTTGACGCAAATTCTCCTTTCTCATAATTGTAGGGAGTAAGTATGTTCTTCCACTCGGATAAGACAATGATGTCTCTTCTCTTAAAATTAACCAACACACATGTGTTTTAAAATTTTTAAAAGGTGAACTACGAGTACCCTGATCCCCTATTGCACGGAAGATGGTACGTAGCCACTAAAGGTTCACAACTGCGGTGGGTACAAAAATTGTAAAAAAAATACTTCTTTTCTCATCCTCGCCATCTATTTTTGTATACAACACTTATAGCCAAAATACATAAATTTTTAAAGAGGTTCCTGTGGAGTACCTTAGATGTTTAGGGTGCTAATACCTTCCATTTTCATAACCAACCCCCATACCTAGATTCTCCCCCCCCCCCCTCTTTTTTGGGTTATTCTCTCTTTTCCCATTCCTCTGGAAACAATAAAGCGCGATGGTGATTTTTATTTGATCTTTGCAAGTTAAGTCAATCCAATGGCTTAGTCTTAACATTTCTACCGCTATAGTGTGACCAATGCACCTGGTGTATTTATGGAATATATGAACAAGATTTTTAATCAGAATTTGGACAAGTTTGTGGTTGTATTTATTGATGATATTTTGATCTATTTGAAGAGTGAAGAGGATCATGCTGAGAATCTAAGGATTATGTTATTTGTGATAAAAGAGAAGCAGTTTTATGCTAAGTTTTCTAAGTGTGAATTCTGGTTGGAAGAAGTGAGTTTCCTTGATCATGTGATATCAAGTGGTGGTATTTATGTTGATCCGTCAAAGATTGAGGTTGTATCTCAATGGGAAGCTCTAAAATTTGTTTGAGATTAGAAGTTTTCTTGGTTTAGTGGGTTATTATCAAAAGTTTATTGAAGGTTTTTCCAAGTTAGCTTTGTCGTTGACGCAATTGACTAGGAAGGGTCATGCTTTTGTTTGGACTGCACAATATGAAGCTGGTTTTCAAGAGCTTAAGAGAAGGTTGAGAACCGCTCCTATTTTGATTTTTCCTAACCTGACATAACTGTTTGTTGTGTATTGTGATGCTTCATTGATGGGTTTAGGAGGTGTGCTGATGCAGAATCGACAAGTTGTAGCTTATGCTTTAAGGCAACTTAAAATGCATGAAAGGAATTATCCAACTCATGATTTAGAATTAGTTGTTGTTGTGTTTGTGTTAAAACTTTGGAGGCATTATTTATTTGGATCAAGATTTGATGTGTTAAGTGATCACAAGAGTTTGGAATATTTGTTTGGTTAGAAAGAGTTGAATATGAGGCAAAGAAGATGGTTGGAATTCTTGAAGGATTATGATTTTAGCTTGAATTACCATCCTTGTAAAGAGAATGGTGTGGCTGATGTGTTAAGTAGGAAGTCTTTGCATATGTCAATGTTGATGGTGCGAGAGTTGGAATTACTTGAGAAATTTTGAGATATGAGTTTGGTTTGTGAAGAGACTTATTCTTGTGTTAAGCTTAGTATGTTGAAGCTTACTGGTGGCATTCTTGATGAGATTCGAGAAGGTCATAAATCTGATTTGAGTTTGGTGGACCGATTAACATTGATCAATAAAGGTCGAGGTGATGATTTCACGATTGATGAGAATGGTATCATAAGATGTCGTGATAGAGTTTGTGGTCTGGATTTGGTTGAGTTAAACAGACACATTCTTGAGGAAGGACATCATAGTGGATTGAGTATTCATCCTGGAGCTACTAAGATGTACCAAGTTTTGAGGAAATTGTTTTGGTGGATAGGTATGAAGAAAGAGATTATGGAATTTGTGTATTCTTATTTGATCTGTCAGAAGTAAAAGATTGAGTATCAGAAGTCGTCTAGTTTATTGCAACCGTTATCTATTCCTAAATGGAAATAGGATAGTATTTCTATGGATTTTGTTTCTGTTTTACCTAGAACACCTATTAATTGTGAAGTTGTTTGGGTTATTGTGGACAGGTTGACGTAATCTACACACTTTATTCCGATGAGAATGGGTTATCCGATGGAGAGACTTGCAAGGTTGTACATTGATAGGATTGTAAGTTTTCATGGTATTCCATCGATTATTGTGTCAGATAGGGATACGAGGTTTACTTCGAGATTTTGGGAAGGTTTACAGAATGCTTTGGGTACGAAGTTGCATTTGAGTTCTGCTTATCATCTGTAAATAGATGGTTAGACTGAGAGGACAATTCAGTCACTTGAGGATCTTTTGAGAGCTTGTGTTTTGGAACAAGGAGGTGCCTAGGATAGTTACTTGCCTTTGATTGAGTTTACTTACAACAACATTTTCCATTCGAATATTGGAATGGCACCATTTGAGGCTTTGTATGGTAAAAGATGTAGGATACCTTTGTGTTGGTATGAATCTGGAGAGACTGTTGTGGTTAGACCTTAGATAGTTCAACATACTACATATAAGATTAATATAATTCAAGAGAAGATGAAGGAATCTCATAGTCGTCGGAAGAGTTATCATGATAAGAGGAGGAAGAATCTTAAGTTTGAGAAAGGAGATCATGTTTTTCTTAGAGTACTCCAGTAACGGGTATTGGTCGAGCTTTGAAGTTGCATAAGTTGATGCCGTATTTTATTGGTCCTTATTAGATTCTAAAGAGGGTAGGTGAAGTGGCTTATCATATTTCTTTGCCACCGCCACTTGCTAATCTCCATGATGTGTTCCATGTGTCTCAGTTGAGGAGATACATTGCATATCCGTCTCATGTTGTCCAATTAGATGATGTGCAAGTGAGAGATAACTTAACTGTGGAGACATCACCTATGTGGATAGAGCATCGGGAGTTGAAGCAACATAGAAATAAAGAGATTTCCTTGGTGAAGGTAGCTTGGGGAGGATCGGAAGGTGGAAACGTGACTTGGGAATTGGAGAGTCAGATGAGAGAGTCTTACCATGAGTTGTTTGTTTGAGGTAATTTTTTAGGACGAAAATGTGTGGGAAAGTTGTAACACCCTGTTTTTCTTTAGTAATTTATTTAATAATTATTTATTTTATTAATTATTATTTGATATAGTAATAAATTAAATTATGTGATTTTGTGAATATTTGGATTAATTGTTGATCTTACCGGTTGATCAGAACCTGTGAAGTGGCTGGAAGATGATCTGTAGTCTGGTTGTGATGTCGAGGAGGAAAAAGGAGGTTGTACCTGCAAGGCACTTCGACGGTCAAGTAAGAGTGGGAACAAGGAGATACAAGCAAAATATTAAGGTATTGGTGGTGAATAGTGAATATTCGATACCTGGCCCTCACAGGTGTGAGGGTTTATATAATGCCCCTGGCGCATGGCCATTGGTTCCTGATTTTATGCCTAGATATGCGGGTCTGTAAAATCAGGTAACTGCCAGGACTTGGTCAAACTGGGCAGATGTACCCATAACTAGTCGTTGGTTCTGAGAAGGAGGCAAGTTACGGGCATCTCTCTGGTCGGTTCCTGGTGTCCTGCACGACTTTGATGTCGGGTAGGCTGAGAGATGCTCGTCGATCATCCTAGGCCAGTGTCGGCTTGGGAGGGCAAAGGGTCGATATTAGCCGACGCAGAGCAGGAGGTTCGGGTCATGGTCGTACAGGTCATGCCAGAGGAAAGGGTTAGACCGGGCTCATTCAAGATGTCGGGCCAGTCCAGAACAATAACCCTCCAAGTCATTGCTTCTGGGTACATGAGTGATGACTTTAACACCTGCTTGTGGAATGGGGCGTGTCTTACGGGGAAATAAGTGTTGCCCGTTGCGCCTTTCTCGCGGGGAGATGGTGAGTTGGTCGTTAGGAGCTTTGAACTTGAAGAGGTAGTGTGTTTCGGGTAGCATGCTAGCGAAGCGGTGCAATGATGACCTAGGGGATAAGGTGTAATAATGACGACCCTAGGGTTTCCCAGGCGCGTGTCTCGCACGCACGAATGGCCCTAACTATAAATACGAGAGGAGTAGGGAGTTTAGTGTTTTTCGTCTTCTCTCTCAACTGCTCATAAGAGCTCGACCGTCAACCACCATCGTTCCTTGAGTTTTGTTGCTCGTAGCTGCTACTTCCAGCCTTTCTTCTTCTATTAACTGGTAAGTTTTCAGTTTTCCACCATTGCTCACTTTCAGTAGTTCATATTTTCGCCATTTTCTTTCTAGAGATGCATGCGAATAGGGTTTAGGGTTCCATTGTGAGGACGTCATTGAGGAGTGTTGGCGGTAGGCGGTGTTTCTATAGTTTAGAATTATCGGAGCCGTTGTGGGATCTCCTCGGGCACTTCGTGATGTGTTGTAGATGTCCTCTTAGGACTTAGGGCTTTTTCTGTAGCTTCTTCTTGTTGATGCGCCTTAGTGAGGGTTCTGGTCGGGGATATTATCCTTGTTTCCCAATGTCGTTTTGCTTGATTAGTGGTGGAAGGATGGTTCTGACATTGATGTCAAGCTCATATTTTTCCTCTGCTTTTTAGGTATTATGGCTGATAACGCCCGGGTAGATCTCTCGAGCGAGTCTACACAATCTTCGAGAAGTTCCTCAGACGAGACGAGTAGCTCATCGAGCATTCTGGAGATTTCTGAGGATGTCAAGAATCAGTCGGAGCAGCAAACAGGGGGAGGCGATGTGGAAATGACCTTCGTCGATCAAGGTTGCTTGTTTCCCCCCAGGGACGAGGAGGATCCATGGGCTTGGGTCGCGAACGATCTCTGGGACTAGCCTTCGTATTTCTTTGAGCATCATGGGGATATTTTTACAGATGTGTATACTCACGAGGAGGGGAACCAAGGAGAATGGTCATTATACATCCCCGGGAAAGAGAGCAGAATTTGCTCGAAATACGATAGGAGACAGATTCCTATGTATGACATCGCATTTTGGGAGATGGGTCTATGGCTTCCCTTCTCTGATTTTGAGGTGGCCGTATTCAGGCACCAGCGCGTGGCTCCCTCCCAACTGCACCCGAACGACATTCCGTTCATGCGAGCATTCGAAATAGTTTGTGATTACTTGAAGATAGGGGCCATCATTCCCTTGTTCTTCTACTGCTTCCACCTCCAGAGGAGCAAGGTCAATGGTAAATGGGGATGGGTTTCTCTGAAGCAAGGCAACGGGAAGTTGTTCAAAGCTTATTTGGAGTTTGTCTGCCACTTCAAATATAAATACATATTGGTGCAGCCTTCTTCGAGCAAGGCGATGTTGAACGTCTTTAGGGCCGTGTCGGCGCACAACGAGGATGGTACTCCCTGTCTAAACAAGCTAGGAGACCCCATTATAAAATTGGTTTACAAATTCCCGTTCCAATGGACGAGGAAGCCTTTTGATAGTGAATTGGGCTCCTATGTATAGAGGGAGGGGAAGCTCGGAGTTGAGGACTTGGAGAGATTTGTTGTATTGACTGTGTTTGTGGCTTGGATCCCTCCTGTTCAATGGGTCGATAGAGGAGGCAGGCTGGTGATCAACAATACCGAGGAGCCTGTATACGAGCCGGGCTTCATAGTTGTCAAAGAGCTCCTCGAGAGCGAGGACCCCGTTACATACTTAAGTATATATATGTTTTAAACAGTAGTATGTGGTCGCCATTTATTTGACTCCTTGTTTACTAACTATATTTCTTTTTATTTGTTTTGTAGATAACATGAATCCCGCTCAGGAGCACTTAGCCAGGACTCTTGCTGCCAGAGCGAGGAGGGATCAAAAGGATACACATACTGGCTCGGAGGCCACTCCTACCTCGGGTTTGGGCAACTAATCATCGGCCTAAGCTATGGACGCTCTTTCTACTATTGTCGTTTCCTCGAAAGCGAAGAGGCTGCGTCCCAAGGGGAGCATCGACCTGACTAGGGAAAAGGGGAAGGGAACGTATGATTTACCCCCTTGCTGGATGGAAAAGACTTTCTTCGAGGGAGCGGCTCTCCGTCTTCCCTGGGCCGAATCCCTTCATCTTGAGGGAATGGGCCGTCCGAAGAAGAGGGCGATGGTGGCGCAAGATGTTGGCGGTTTAATGCGGATCCTGGAGATGGCGGTCGCCTATACCGAGGGAAGTTCCTCTTAGGAGGCTGAGGTGAAGAATCTTTGGGCCAAGATGGCTACGAGCGAGAATTCCTGGGTCGAGGAAGAAAAATCTCAGAAGCTGTCTGACGAAGAATCGGGGAGGCTCTCCGAGGAACGCATGGTCCTTTTGCTTGAGAAGAAAGGCCTTAGGGAAAAGGTTGTGGCCCTAACTGCCGAGATTACGCCCACTAAAGATAAGCCGGAGGACACCAAAGATCTAAAGACTCTAGCCGAGCTCGTTGCTCGTTTTCAGTTGGATGTGGACGATACTCAGGTTGCTTCCAAGGGTAGCTTCAAAAACACTGTAAAGCAGATGCACATGTTGAACCCCAGTGTCGAGCTCAACACCTTAGGAATGAGGGTCAATTATTACGTGGTTGCGGGTAAGATTCTGGTCCTCGATTATCTCAAAGAGTTCATTGCTCATCCGATCGGGGGTCCTGCCCAATTGTCGCCCATTACTGAAGAAGAAGTTGAAGGATGATTATTCTATTTATTCCAGCCTACGAGTCATATAGTTGTATTTTTGTTTCTTCATGCTTTTGCCCGTTTATGTAATTTTCGAATAAGTGTGGTCTCTGGCCACAAATTTATTCTTTTTGGATGGGGCGTTAAAAGCCTCTTTGTTGTAATATTCGCACATTAGCGGTCCAAGTGGTCATTTCGTTTAGTTTTTCGGCCAACGGTCGTTTGTTTTGAATATTTAACTTGTGTTGCTTGCATGTTTATTGATAAACTCGCCCGTTTAGGACATTTTTATTTTGCTAAGAGTTTGTAGTGGGGATTTTCTCGTTTAGTATGTTTGTCAGTGTAGGGAAACTAATCAAACGACCAGGGTGTATATCAGGCACGGGCCGGAACCCAGGTCTCGTTTCGAGGGACCCAGGTTCGGAGACGTGAACTTCTCATTGCGAGTCGGGCGTTCTACCGTCATGGCATAAGGACTATGGAGCTCGATTGAGTTATCCATGTCGGGCTGAAGGTGCGCTCGTTATAAGAGCGGAGCTTCGTCCCTTCTGAATATTTTGGGTGCTATACTTGTGCCTAGGCATGCACGCGTGGTCGGGCCTGGGTGAGTTTGTCTTGTCGACCAAACTCGCCAACTGGTATGTGTCTTTATTTGTAATATTGTTCTAGCTTTTCAGTGTTCCATGATCGAACAAGTTGTTCCCCTTGTAAGTTTTCTAGGTAATACACTTCAGTCCCCGTTTTCGCATAGACGTGGTAGGGACCCTCCCAGTTCTCTACGAGCTTTCCCTCGAGAGATTCTTTTTGATTTCTCTTCAAGACAAGGTTGCCGACCTTGAACTCTTGTCGTATGACTTTGGCATCGTAGTGCATGGCTATCTTTTATTTGAGCGAGGGCTCTCGTAGGGCCGCTCCCGTTCTAATTTCTTCCACCAGATCTAATCCTCCCGAAGGGCAACGTCGTTCATCTCCTCGTCTGGAGGAGCTCAGTTTGTCTGGAAGGTTCTTCGATCTCCACGGGGATGACGACCTTTGTTCCATAAGCTAGCCGGAAAAGGGTCTTCCCAGTTGACGAATGCGCAGTTGTTAGGTATCCCTAGAGTACACTGTGTAACTCCTCAACCCATCTTTTCTTGGCTTGAGGCCCTTGAGTATTACTCTATTTGCATATTCGGCTTGGCTGTTTGTCATGGGATGCTCGACAGGGGCGAAGTGTTGGATGGTGCCCAGTTTAGCGACGAATTCCTGAAAGGTGTGGTCTGAACTGAGTCCCTTCGTCGGTGGCTATTGCTTTTGGGATGCCAAATCGAGTGGGGATGTTTCTTTTGTAGAAGAGGAGGACATTTTGGACGGTGATTTTGGCCAAAGCTTCGGCCTCTATCCATTTGGTGAAGTAGTCGACTGCTACGATTAGATATTTGTTCTGATTGGTTTCGACCACGAATGGACCGAGGAGATCCAATCCCCACCAGGTGAAGGGCCAGGGAGAGGAGAGGGATTTAAGATCGTTAGGTGGAGCTAAATGCATGTCTCTGTGTCGTTGGCATTTATCGCATTTCTTCATGTGCTCTTTCGTGTCGTGCTGCATGGTGGACCAATAATATCCTGCTCGCAAAGCTTTTCTCGCGAGGGATCTCCCGCTTAGATATTGGATGTCGATGCCCTCGTGGATTTTGATCAAGACACGGTCTGCTTCGCTTCGGTCGATGAATTTGAGAAAGGGAATGGAAAATCCTCTCCTATAAAGTTTGCCCTCAACCAAAACGTACGAGCAAGCTCTTCGCCTGACAACGGCCGCTTCTTTCGGGTCATTAGGGAGTTTTCCCTTAGTGAGGTAATCGTGTACTGGGGTCATCCAACAATCGTTGTCCCCGATGGAGAACACTTCTAAGGTAGAGCATGGCTTTCAGGTGCTCGGTCGAGGAAGTATTTCTTGTATCACTGACTTATTTCCTCCTTTTCTCTTTGTGCTTGCCAACTTAGATAAGATATCTCCGCAGGCCTTATGCTCGCGGGGAACATATTGTACATCCACAGATTTAAATTTCTTTTTCCTTTCCTGGACCAGGGCCCAATATTCAGTGAGTTGGTCTTTTTTGACCTGATATTCGCCTCGAACTTGAGAAGCGACCAGCTGAGAGTCGGTGAAGATTTTTACTTCCTTGTCTCCCAAATCATCGGCCAGTTGTAAGCCCGTGAGGAATGCCTTGTATTCGGCCTGATTGTTGAAGGTCGGAAAAGATAGAGAGAGGGAGACCTCTATTAGGGTCCCTTCCTCGTTTTCCAATATGATGCCAGCGCCTCTTCCAGTCGAACTAGAGGCACCATTGACAAAGATCGTTCAGCGACGTGATCCGTCGAGATCTGCGGGCGAGGTCATTTTAGCTACGAAGTTAGCCAAGGCCTGTGCCTTAAGGGCTTTCCTGCTCTCGTATTGGATATCAAATTCAGAGAGCTCCAAGGACCATTTCAACATTTTGCTGGCCATATCTAGCCTTCCGAGCATCTTCTATATTGGCTGATCCGTTCGGACGACTACGGTGTGGGCCAGGAAGTAGTGTCTGAGTCTCCTCGCTATGTTAACGAGGGCTAGAGCTATGTTTTCGATTTGATGGTATCTTTCCTACGGGCCCTACAAGGCCTTGCTCGTGAAGTAAATTTTCATTTTTCCCTCTAGAGTTTCTCTAATCAGTGTCGCGTTTATTACCTCGGAGGCGGCGGCCAGATAGAGGTAGAGAACCTCGTCTTTCTCGGGTAGAGAAATAACGGGTGGCTGCGACAGCGCTCATTTTAAATGAATGAGGGCTTGCTCGCATTTGGGCGTCTATTCGAAGGCAGCTTCCTTGCGTAAGAGTTTGAACAAGGGAAGTGTGTGCTGGGAAGACTTTGCCACGAACCGAGAGAGGGAAGTGAGCATTTCGTTTAGGATCTGGATGGACTTTTTCGTTTAGGGAATTGAGCATGTCGTTTAGAATTCGAGGAACTTTCCTGCCCGTATGCCGAAGGTATATTTTCTGGGTTGAATCGCATCCGACACTTTTGAGCCTGCTCGAACACTTTCTTTAAGTGGGCGGCATGGTCGAGCTCTTTGGTGGACTTGACGATCATGTCGTCTATATGTACTTCAAGCATGTCGCCTATCTCTTTGCAAAAAAAATAATTCATCATTCAATGATAGGTAGCGTCCGCATTTTTCAGGCCGAAGGGCATTACATTGTAGTAATAGTTGCCCGACTCGGTCATGAAAGTGATGTATTTTTTTGTCTATTTTCGCCATTGGGATCTGGTTATAACTAGAGTATGCATCCATAAATGATAGCAATTTGAAATCGACCGAGTTGTCACCAGTTTGTCAATATTGGGGAGGGGATAAGCATCTTTCAGGCAAGCCTGATTGAGATCAGTATAATTAATACACATGCGCAATTTTCCATTAGATTTTTTCACAAGAACTACATTGGAGAGTCAGGTTATGTATTGGGCTTCAGAAATAAAATGTGCCTCTATGAGGTCTTTTACAACTAGTTTTGCAGCCTTCGCTTTCTCGAAAGACTGTTTTCTTCTGTGATGCGCGACCACCTTGAGAGCAGGATCTATAGTCAAGTGATGACATGCAACTTCTGGATCTAATCTGGGCATCTCAGCCGCATTCCAGGCGAACATATCAGCATTCTCCATTAAGCAAGATTTGAGTTTCCTTTTTGCCAGGTCAGGGAGGTCTGCTCTAATCTCCACTCCTTTGGTGGGATCTTCTCCAAGGGGAACTAGCTCGAAGTTGTCATTCAGGATAGGTCGTGCGTGACTTAAGAGTTCGTTGCGATCAGCAGAAGGGATCGAACCTTCTTCTTTGACCATAGGCTCATTTCCCTTCCTTCTTTGCTCAACACGGTCTTCCTTGGAGAAGCGACTGTCGATGTCAATGGTGTCGACCCTCGGCAGTGGATTGACTTCTGGTGGACGTTCGAGGTTGAACGCTGATGGAACTGAGGCCCTTGGTTGAAGCTTCGAAACACCTTCTTGCTGCTTGGATGTCCTCGTGGAGGGTGGCGACCAAGCCTTCAGCGGTGTAATACTTTATTTTGAGATGCACGATAGAGGGAACCACAATAAGTTCAGTGAGAGTGGGTCTCCCTAAGATGAACTGGTAGAGGGACGGGCAATCTACTACCAAGAATTGGGTCTTGATGGCTCTGGCCGTTACCCCTCTCCCGAAGGTAACGATCAACTCGACATATCTCTAGGGTTTCGTGTTGGCTCCATTGAAGCCTTGGAGATCTGATCCAATGTACGGGGTCAGGTGGCTTTCATTCAACTGCAAAGTGGTGAAGAGCTGGTCGTACATGATGTCCACCGAGCTGCCTTGGTCGACCAATATGCGTCGCACATCGAAATTCTCCATGCGAGCTCTCACGAGTAGTGGGATGGTCGAATTCGGGGACTCGCCCAGTAGTTCCTCTCTGTAGAAGGCGAGGGGATAAGAGCCTCCTCGGAATTTATCGAGCGTGGCGCCCATATCTGAGTTGGCCTCTATGAGCTGGTCGAATCTTCTTTTCACCGAGCCAACTGTGTGTCTGTTGAATCCCCCGCCTGAGGCGACCATGGCCACGGAGAAAGATTCCTGAGGATTGTGGGAGGAGAAGTACAAGGGAACTTTCTCCATGTACGATAATATAAATCTTTGGCGACCAGAATGGCATCGAGGTCGGAGGACTTCTTCCCTTCCTCGACGTTTTTGGTTTCTGGTGCTTCTTCGCGGGCGCCCTCCTTCTTTTTGTACTACTTGAGGTGCTCGTCTCTAATTAGTATTTTGATTGTATCCTTGAGATGAATTCAACCCTCTGTGTTATGCCCATGGCTTTTATGGAACCTGCAATATTTACTCTTGTCGGTTCCCAGTTTGGACGATGTTTGTCGGGGGAAGTGCGTCACGACTTGCTTAAACTTAGAATTGGCGCATTCAGAAAGAATACGCTCCCTTGATGTAGTCAGAGGGGTGTAGTCGTGGAAGCGACCGACATGCCCCTTGTAGTCCTTGGAATCGCGGGACTTGTCTTCCCGTTTCTTTTCTCCTCGATGAGGTATCAAGGGCTCGTCATTCCTCGAGGACTTAGCACTCTCTCTATGCCTCGATTCCCTGGCATTGTTGGCTGCTTCCTTCTCCTCGAATTGGATGTACGCCTAGGCCTTAAGGAGGAGGGAGTTGAGTATGGCCAGTGTCTCAATACCTACAACTTTGGCAAAATCACTGCAGGGACGAAGCCCGTGCTCGATGAGATATTTCTTCATGTTATCGGTCGTTGAGACCTGGAGTGTTTCTTTGTTGAAGCATTCAGTGTATGCCTGTAGAGATTCGTCTCTGCCCTAAATGATTGCTTCGAGCGAAGCCTCCGACTTTGGGTGTCTATGGGAGGTGGTGAAGTGCCTCGAGAATATCCTCCCGAGCTATTTCCAGGAGGTGATGGATTCGTCAGGGAGGCTCTTGTACCAAGACATTGCCCCCTTCCTGAGAGTGCTTAGGAATAATTTGCATTTGATGGCCCCTCTGACTCCTTGGTAGTCGAGGAGAGCATCAATGTTCTCGATGTGCTCGTCAGGGTCTATTGCTCCATCGTAGGTTCCCAATGGAGATGGCTTCTCCAGGCTGACAAGGAGCGGGGCCTCTATAATTTCCCTCTATAGCGGGCCACTGGGCTTATCATCCTCAGTACTCACGGGAGATGGAGAAGGGGAGTGATAGTTTCTACCCCGTCGATTGTCACGGTCTCGTCGGAGGGAGGGGCTTCTCTATTTATGTTTTGGATCGGGCGAAGGTAATTGAGTGCAATCGATTTTCCGGTTGTCTTTCCTCTTCTTGGATGAAGAGGGGTCTTGATCTCTTACAGGAGGGGTGCGGTTGCGTTTCTTAAAAAAGAAACATCGCGCCTCTCCTTTCTTGGTGGAAGGCCACACCTGGGTGGTGATATACTGGGGGAGATTCATCGTCGGGTTCTCCGAGGAGGAGATCTTGACTATTTGTTCTCCCAGGCCTCTATCCTTTGATTGTGTTATGGGATGAGGGTGTTGGTCGGATTGATAGCAGTGAGCAATGCTTCCATGGTCGGACCCGCGCTGAGAGGGATGGGAAATGGTTATATGACTTTTGGAAGTTCCTCAGTTGGATTCTTGGGGAGTCCCTTGTCCAAGATTTGGTCGTCTCTGCATCGGGCGTCAGTTGAATCTGGAGACGTAGTCTGTCCATCTCGGAAACCCAGGTTGTCCTCGAGGTGAGGATGTTCCTTACTTCCGTCGGTTTTGTGAGTAGGGGAAAGAATGACCTTTTCGGGCAGACGGAGATCATCATGGTCGGCCATGATTAGTGAATGGAATCTTAAAAAGTTGCTTTGAACATTACGTTTCAAGGAAAGAAAGATGGGGAGAGCAGTTTCCCACAGACAGTGCCACTGATCTTACCGGTTGATCAGAACCTATGAAGTGGCCGGAAGATGATCTGTAGTCGGGCTGTGATATCGCGGAGGAAAAAGGGGGTTGTACCTGCAAGGTACTCTAAAGATCAAGTAAGAGTGGGAACAAGGAGATACAAGCAAAGCATTAAGGTATTCGTGGTGAATATTCGATACCTGGCCCTCATAGGTGTGAGGGTTTATATAATGCCCCTGGAGCATAGCCATTGGTTCCTGATTTTACGCATGGATATACGGGTTCGTAAAATCAAGTAACTGCCAGGACTTGGTCAAACTGGGAAGTTGTGCCCGTAACTAGCCGTTGGTTCCGGGGAGGAGGCAAGTCACGGGCATCTCTTCGGTCGATTCCTGCTGTCCTGCACGACTTTAATGTCGGGCAGGCTGAGGAAAGGGTCAGGTTGGGCCCATTCAAGCTGTCGGGTCAGTCCAGAATAATTGTGTAATTGTGTTTTGGGTCAATAAGTGTTAGAATAACAGTATTGAGTATTGAGCCTTAAATGTCACATTAGAATGGGTGAGTGAGATAAGCCCATTAGTGAAATAAGGGTTAGTAAGAGTTGTAAGTGAAAATAGAATTAGAATTGTAAAACAAGAGAAGAGAAGAAAAGGAGAAAAGAAGAAAAGAAGGGAGAAGAGGAGAAGAGAAGAGGAGAAGCTTAGAAAGGATATATATATAAGGTAAGGGTGTGATTTTTTGTTATTATGGGATTATATATGAGTATGTAATGGGTAGTAATATGAATTAGGGATTTCAATTTCAATTTCTAGGTTTTTGATATACTTAAGTTTTGAGATGTGAATCATGAATTAATGTTTGGAAATCATGTTTTTTATGTTAGTAATGGATAATACATGTTAGATATAAGTCATGATGCATTTGATTGGTTAAAAATGGGTGTTAGAATGGATTTTGGGTAAAAAAATCCGTAGCAAGACAGAACTGTCCGCAAGCATATTTTTTTGCATAATCGCATGGGCGTTTAGTGTTGTGAGGGACCATAAGCATTCTTGGTCAGAAACCAAGAATAGACGTGGTGATAGATTCCAGAAGTCAGAAACTTCTACTTTTGATGAGAAGAAACATCATAAGGGAAAGGAGAAGTTTGACAAGAAGAAGGTTCTATGTTAATATTGTAAGCAGTTTGGCCATTTTGCTAAAGATTGTTGGTCAAATAAGGGAAGAAAATCAGAAGAAGCAAATATAACCAGAGGAGATTCTGATGATGAAACTGTGCTATTTATGGCTTGAGTCTGATGAAAAGTGTTTGGCATACTGGTGGTATATGGACACTGGTTGTTCAAATCACTTGACTGGAAACAAATAATGGTTGATAGATTTTGACTCCAGAAGGAGGACAAAAATCATATGTGCTGATGATAAATACCTTAATTCAAAAGGTATGGGAAATGTCAAAGTTAAAGTGAAGAATGAAAAGACCTTTCTGGTCAAGGATGTTTGGTATGTTCCTAGAATTAAGAGTAATCTAATGAGTATGGGTTAGCTCATTGAGAAAGGTTTCTCAGTTATTATGAAAAATAATCTTTTGAAGTTGTATGATTCCAATCAGAAGCTGATTATGCAATCTGAGCAGGGAAACAACAGAATATTCAAGGTGAATGTAGAAACAACTAAAACAAAGTGTCTTAGTGCAGAATACATTGAAGGTGATAGTAAGTTGTGACACAAGAGGTTGGGACATCTGAACTACATGAGTTTAGGGTATCTGAGTTCTAAGAAGCTCGTGCGTGGCATTTCGAAGATTGTGAAGCCTAAGAAGTCATGTGAGGTATGCATGAAAGGCAAGCAACCCAGATTGCCATTTGTGTCAGAAGTAGCCTCAAGAGTAAAACATAGTTTGGGAGTAGTGCATTATGACGTGTGTGGACCATTTCCAGAACCTTCACTTGGAAGAAATAGGTATTTTGTGTCTTTTGTGGATGAGTTCACAAGAATGACGTGGGTAACACTCATAAAGTTTAAATATGAGGTGTTTAAAGAGTTCTAGAAGTTCAAGGTGAAGGCTGAGAAACAAAGTGGTCGAAAGTTAAAGATTCTCAGAACGGATGATGGAGGTGAGTATAACTCTACAGAATTCCAAAAGTTATATGAGGATAATGGAATTGAACATGAGGTTACTGCTCCTTATACTCCTTAACACAATGGTCATGCTGGAAAAAAATCGTACTTTACTTGATATGACGAGAAGCATTTTGAAAGTGAGGAAGTTACCTCATATGTTGTAGGGAGAAGCTATATCCACTTCATTGTATGTGCTTAATAGGTGTCCAAGGAAGAAGCTGGAGGAAATTGTTCCTTTAGAAAAGTGGACTGAAGACAAGCAAAGTGTTAGCCATCTGAAGGTGTTTGGTTCTGTATGTTACAAACACGTTCCAGAAGCCATAAGAAATAAGCTGGATGATAAAAGCAAACTAATGATTCTGGTGGGGTACCACGGTACATGTGCATACAAGCTTTATTGTCCAAAAACTAATAAAGTTGAAGTCAACAAAGACGTCATTGTAAAAGAATCAGAAGTATGGGATTGGAGTAAGTCTCAATCTATTTATGAAGATGAGTCACAACTTGTAATTTCTGAAGAAGTGTCAGAGTCAGATGATGATTCTGGAAACTCTGAAGATGAGTCAGATGATGAATCTGATTCTGATCCAGATTTTGATGATGATCCAGAATCTGGTGGTGGTCATGCTTCTGAAAAGGAAAACTATGAAGACGTAATTTCTGGAGTACAGGCTTCTGAAGATGGTCATTTTCTGGTGGAAATCATATCTTTAAAGGTGGACCTTCTGAAGAAGGAGATTCTAAAGGTAGTCCAACCTCTGATGAAGGTCATGATTCTGAAGAAATAACTTCTGAAGACGATCTAACTTTTGAAGATGGTACTTTTAAAGGTAGTGATTCTGAAAAAAGTCTAGAAGCTAACAAAGGTGGAGCTTTTGGTGGTAGTCGGACTTCTGAAAAAAGTCTAGAAGGAGATTTTGTTACAGAGTCAGAAGGAGATTTTGAACAAGTCTAGAGGCCACAAAGAAACAAGACTTTAGAGTTAACTGAGCTTCTAAAGGAGAAGAAAGTCATCAGCGTCAGATGAGTTTTCAAGGAGAAATTTACATTTCTAAATGGAGTATTAGAAGTTACATATTGTAGAAACCATAAGCAACTTGCAGATGTTCTGACGAAGGATGTCAAGACTGGACGCTTTATCCTTTTGAGGGATGGAATTTGTGTTGTAGTTTTTTGGTTAGTTCAATATGAATTAAGGGATGGTGTTGGAAGTAATTCATATTCAGAAGCTGTTGTTAGAGTCAGAAGATTCTGATGTTATTACTCAAAAGCAGTGTTGCTCAGAATCAGTTGAGCTTCTGAGGTTGTTAGTCAGAAGTTGTAAGCTTCTGAGACTGCTTAGTTAGAAGTAATAGTTTGATATATTCAGAAGTTGTTATTAGTCAGAAGCAGAAGCTTCTGAGGTCACGCCCAGAAGTATGTTTAGCTTATGGGGTCCTAGTTATTTTGTTTACTTAGCTATTAAGTTTAGTTTGCTTAGTTATCAAGTTTATCTTTTGTTAGGGTTTACATGACAATTTATTTTATGTATAAATAAACTAATGATGGTTGTTATTTGTAATCAATCTTTTACACTTTTGTAGCCATCATTGCATAGTGATAAATATATTCTCTCATTCTTTTTGTTATCATCATCTTGTGCACTAACACAAACAAGAGTGTTTTTCTACGGTATTGATTTTAAGTGACATTACGTGAAACGTGACGTACCACGTCAGCTTCTGTTAAATAAACGACAGAGACAAAATGTGGATAAAAACTTTATGAAAATCATTTTTTAAAGAAAATTTTTTAAAAGACTAAAATCAAAATTAAACATATTTAATCATCAAAAAGATATATTGCTTTATAAAAAAAAACAAAGATGAATGCGTGTAATTAGGAAGTTACGAGGAAGGAAATTATATTTTTGTGACAATAATAATTGTGTTATTTTAGTGTCTTGCAATTGGTTGAGCTATGCACACAACCCAACATCTGTGTGTAATTTCGGTTCTATCCCTCGTCCTTACTTTCACTTCTCCCGCTCAAAACCAAACACGTGATTCAATCAAACACAACAGTGCTCTGTAACATTTCCTTCCACTCAAATATCAGCTTCAGCACTACTTTGAGTTTTGAACAAGTAAATTTCATCAAAATAAAGAAAAATACATTTAAGCATTTAGTTTGTTATTTTCTTGACTCAAATCTTTAACTTACTTTTTTTTTAATATAAAAACAAACCAACTTTATTTATTCATTTGTGTTCCCAAAGAAGCCGTTAACATGGCTTCTGTAACCATAGCTTTCGGTGTTTCACCCATTTCCACCATAACAACAAGAACAAAATCTCTAAGAAAAACTCACCATAAACTTCAAGCTCATGAACAACCACGTAACTTAGATGTGCTATATTCTTCTTCTGTTTCTGTTGAAGCAAACCAAAACGGCTCTGTTATCAAGGAGGTAGTAAAGAACAAGGCTACTTCATCATTGAGTTCTAGAGTTGTTGTTGAAGATGAAGAAGCTGGTTTGGCACCACTTTGGGACGATGGATATGGATATCGTACGGTGGAGGATTACTTTGCTTTGTCTAAAGAGATTTGCAACTTTGATGGTGGGCCACCACGTTGGTTTTGCCCTATTGAATCTACTTATCCTTCCAATGATTCTCCAACTATCATGTTTCTACCAGGTAAACCACTTTCTATTATTATCTCTACAAATTTTTATGCTATTATTATCTGTGATGATAATGTTTTATGCTATTGTAGGGATGGATGGGACTGGATTTGGTCTATCTTTGCATCATCAAGCTCTTGCTAGGTATGTTGTATTTTTTTTATTGTATTCTAATGGAAACATTATTATAAAATTAATAGCACATGTTTAGGTGATTAGCATAAGTTTGTTGTGCTCATATATTGTACTGATTCTAAGTTTGTTGTGCTGTTCAGAAGATCTATTCCATGTAGTTTATATTTTGTTGCTTCTTATTATCAGATTTACTTTGTGTGGAAACAGGTTTTTTGAAGTTCGTTGCTTGCATATTCCTGTCCATGATCGAACGCCATTTGAAGGTCTTTGCTTTTTTAGCGTATGCTTTTGTCAACTTTCTGATGTTCATTATTGTGAATGATTATTTGTTCTTGAACTGAAAGCTTTTCCTTTATGATTTTATTAAGGACTGGTGAAACTTGTTGAAGAAGCTGTTAAACTTGAGCATGCTCTATCGCCAAAGAAGCCGATTTATCTGGTCGGCGATTCCTTAGGTGGTTGCCTTGCACTTGCCGTTGCCGCTCGTAATCCAACAGTTGATCTAATACTTATTTTAGTCAATCCTGGTGAGTCTATCAATGCTCTAGTCTTTTTCTCCATTTTGTTCTCATATTTTATTTATTTGGTAATGTTTTGTCCAATTTGAATCACAGCTACATCCTTTGCTAGATCTCAGTTGCAACCTTTGTTACCTATCTTGGAGGCTATCCCTGACGAACTACACGTAACCGTTCCATTTCTTCTTAGTTTTATTATGGGTAAACAATCTGATTTCTCAACACTTTCAACTTTTCCCTTTACATTTTCACTGTGGCTGTCTTGGGGCGTACATGATTCAAAATTTGTCACGATTAAACTGTAGTTAAATAGGGCCTGTTAAAATATTTGTCACGGTTAAGTCATGGTTAATAGAGTCTATTTATTTTACCATGGTTAAAATGAGACTAACCAACACAGACTCTGATATAATTTCTTAACATCAGGTGAACCATTGAAGATGGCAACAGTCAATATTGGAAACGGGCTTCCTCCTACGAAGATAATAGAACAACTGTCAAACAATCTTACTTCATTGCTGCCATGTCTTCCTGTAAGAAGCTTTTGATTTTACGAACTAATGTATTTACCTCCTAAACTTGTAGGTATCCCTTATTTTGTACTAGTATCGATCTTTTCTCTTACTCTGTGTGATCTTTTGTCAGGAGCTGGCTGATATTATACCAAAAGACACTCTTCTTTGGAAGATTAAACTTCTCAAATCAGCTGCTGCATATACTAATTCACGTCTGCATGCTGTCAGAGCTGAAGTACTTGTACTTGCTAGGTTCTTATCTCTCTATTATTGGATGTATCATTCAAACGTATACATTGTTTTAAGTTGGGTTTTGAGATCGACGATGTTTTCTTTCTAGTGGCAAGGATAACATGCTTCCTAGTGTAAATGAAGCTCAAAGACTCGCGAGTACGTTGAAGAACTGTAAAATTCGTATTTTTAAGGACAACGGACACACGCTTCTTTTGGTATGTGTTATGAATAGAGATACTTACAACTATCATCAACATTAATCATGCGATTTTTTTAAATAAACACGGGACTTGATATTTTTTCTGATTTTGATCATTCATTTGAAATTGAACCATTGGTCAGTGTTTAGGTCTAGTGGAAGGACTAATCCCGTATAATGTGTTGAACAATGGTTCCCTTAAATATGAATTTCTGCTGCATTGTAGTTGATTAATCATGTTCTCCATGGTAGTGCAGGAAGATTGTATTGGTCTGCTAACAATCATCAAGGGGACATGCATGTACCGCCGTACGAGGAGGCATGATTTGGTCATGGACTTCATTCCCCCCAGTATGACAGAGTTCAGATATGCAATGGATCAAGTAGTCGGGTAATTTGTTTTAGCATATTATGCTCTCCACATAGTATTGAATAGACACAGATTTTCATTGCTAATATGTTATTGACACGATGTGAATGACAGATTATTTCGTTCTGTCACCGGATCTGTGATGTTCTCTACATTGGAAAACGGAAAGATAGTAAAAGGTCTGTCAGGTGTTCCAGATGAAGGTCCTGTCTTATTCGTCGGTTATCACATGTTGTTGGGATTAGAACTTATCTCACTTACAGATGAATTTTTAAGTCAGAAAGGTATTGCTCTTCGCGGAATAGCCCATCCTGATCTGTTTACCGGAAAATTGGAGAGCAATTCTTCTGAATTCTCTATGGTTGATTGGGTGAAGGTATTCGGTGGCGTGCCTGTTTCAGCAAGCAATCTTTTTAAATTACTTTCAACTAAATCTCATGTTCTCCTATATCCCGGTGGTGCACGCGAGGCTCTCCATTTCAAGGTTCGTCAACTATCTTTGTTATAATCGTATTTTCAATCCGAAATTATTTTATGCTCTTACGTTTTCCATGTAATCTTATAATGCCAGGGTGAAGAATACAAGTTGATTTGGCCTGATCAACCAGAATTCGTGAGAATGGCAGCACGATTTGGCGCTACCATTGTTCCGTTTGGAGTTGTAGGCGAAGATGATATAGCTGAAGTAGGTTTCTTCTTTTCTCTCCAAACTTTCATAGTTTTTTTCGGACTTTTTCTGATTGAATCTTATTACAGATAGCTCTTGACTACAACGACTTAATGAAGATTCCGATACTCAATGATTACATCAAAGATCTTAATCGAGGCTCAGTCAAAATTCGGTAATTATTCTTCATCACATTTTAGTTTATGAAATATGATTTTATTCAATATGTCAAAATGTGATATTTTTCAACCTTTAGAGATGAGAAAAGTGGCGAGGTAGCAAACCAAAATCTGTCATTTCCGGTGCTTCTACCGAAAATACCAGGCCGATTTTACTATCTATTTGGAAAGCCAATAAGAATGAAAGGCATGGAGAATATAGTAAAAGACAGAGAAAATGCAAATGAATTGTACCTGCAGATTAAGTCTCAAGTTGAGAAAAACATAGATTACTTGATCAAGAAGAGAGAGGAGGATCCTTATAGGAATTTAATAGATAGGAAAATGTATCAGGCATTTTATCCCTCTCAAACTGATCAAACCCCAACATTTAAGCCATGAGAATTTGTTGATATGATACATTATGTTAGTCATTTTTATGTAACATAATTATTTGGAAACTGATATGTATATGTAACATAATCATTTTTAATATAATAAAAAATAGTAATAATGATTTTCTTTATTTATATAAAATATTGTTTATGGTTTTATCCTTGGACTTAGATAAAAACATGCTACAGGAAATAGTCAATGATTTTCTTTGTAATAGCCAATGAAGTTAAAGTATACTCATATATTGGTTGATCTTGTTAACAATCTCAGAGGAAATGTTTTTGAATTAGGTGCTGCATAGGAGAGTTTGGAGCTCTTCTAAATTTGTGTTTAAACTTTGTTTGAGTTTATTAAGATACAATCAAATCATGCTTGTCATAGTTTAGCTCAAACATTTTCCTCCAATATTCGTGGATTTCATTTTGGTGAATTCAATACAAAATAAAAGAAGAAAAAAAAACAGAAAAGTACACATTAAGTGTCAAGGGCATTCCCACATAGCCAATCTAAAATGTGAGATGGCAGAGACAAGGACTTACACCTTTAATCGAATAATTCATATATGGGAATTTTTTAATACCGGGTTACTAACACACCTCATGAAAATACAATAATATTCTCTGATTCTGGAGTTACATCTCCAGACGCACTACAACTTAATATATTTCTGAATTAGGCCTTAAGTCAAATGGAAAAAAAATTACGGAGATACGTCTTTGTATATATTACAAAGATGCATCTTTGAACGCTATTTGTTCAAAAACGTGCCGGAACTCTTTCTCCTTTTTTACTTCTAAAAAAATAACTTAAATCACTCAACTTTCTCAAACTCTCTCAACTCACATTCTCTCAAAATCATATAACCAACTTCAAAGCTTCTTCCATCAACATCAAGTCCATCAAAGAGTTCATTCAACACTGAAATAAACTCACAATTTGTAAGTTTTTTATTTTTTTAAACTTTTTTGAGTTTTTGTATAAATTTATAGAAATTGATTATTAGGTTATGAAATAGATAGTGTATACATGTTTGATAGTTTATACATAATGAGAAACATGTTTGATAGGTAGTTTTATTGTTGTTTTGGGGACTACATTTCTGCCATTGGCTCTGATGAGAGTTGCACAAAATTTCAGAGATGCATCTCCGAAAATTTTCAACTTTTTTATTTCCAAAAACCGGAGATGCATCTCCGGAGATTTTCAGTCTGCATTTTTTTTTTTGCTTTTTTGCTTGTAGTCAATGTGTGGTCTACTTACAGGCATTATGGCTTATAAACAAGACCGATTGAGACACGTCAGAATTGCATAACATGCATCTATTCAGAGTGAAAAGAGTCGAGCATCACAGGCTCCTGTTACCTCTAGTCTAGTTGATGCGAAGGCATCCGCTTCTAGAACTCATGTATTTCTGCCTACTTCTTCCCGTATGTTACGAGTGTCACCTCCTCATGCATCTCTGCCTCCATCTTCTCATAGGCGACAAATTCACCTATTCATGCACCCGAGACAGCAGAGGTACTCGAGTCACTGAAGGTACCTCAGACACTAGGCACAGGAGACAACAGAGATACCTGAGGCACCCCAGGCCCAGGAGGCAACAGAGGCACCTGAGGCACCCCATACCCAAGAGACATCACAGGGGTTAGGAGGAGGTTCGTCAGACTTATCACTGCTGCCTCTTTATCCAGACCATACGGCCAGACATGTCGGGGACAAAGATATAAAAATAGTTGGATTCATTCTTTTTAAATTATGTTTGTTATAATATTAAAAGTGTTTGAGAATGATTTATTTTTCTACAGGACCTTGATCGGCTAAAATTCATCGACCATAGACGGAATAGGGATGTCAATTTGTATCTGTTAATGGGGATTCATGTGGAGATTATCAGTTCGGAGCTTTGAAGTTGGGAATTTTTCTCCCGCGAAGACGGGGATAGGAGGGTGAAGTTCCCTCGTTGACACTTTGAGGCGATGATCACGAAAGTACCCTTTACCACACAGATTTCTCGACCCTGACCATACTATTTAACTTTTATATTTTATATATTATATAATTATTTAATTTTACATATTTTTTATAAAAAAAAAATTAATGTATTAAAAAAATGAAGAGTCATTAGTGGATCATTTTACTTTTTTGTTTTATTGTAGAATGTATTGTTTCGCTACCCAAGTACCAAACTATAGAAAAGTGAATCCAATACATACAATGTAAACATTATCTCCTCTTTTTCTTTTCTCAATTATCTTTGTCTCCTTCATTCACCATCTCCTATGTTCTCATCATCATCACAACAATCATTCTTATTTGTTCATTGTGCAAATAGTAATTATTATTCAAATTCACTTTACTTCTATTAGTAACATGTTTTTCATTCAATTCATAAATTAGTAGTTATGAATTTGTCACACTCACACATAATCAACCATTTGCGCTGGACGACAACGGTATTGTAGTAGTAAATTAGTCGAAACATGGTAACAACAAGTTCTATTGAATATTTATTTTTTTACAGAAAAAAATATTAGCAACAACAAATGCTTTTGCTTCTTTTTTTGTTATTGATACAAGATGTATTTTTTATTTTTCAAAAAAAGATAGATGCAAAATATATGTGTTTTTTTAAAGGAAAAAAATAATGAAATACTAGTGTCATAGTTTTGATCGAAAAATATAAAAAAATTCTTAAGATTCGATCTCCGTGGATCTCCGTAGGGATCTGTGAGGATGGAGATGAAAAAAATATTCCCCCGAGGCGGGGATTAGGGATGGAGATGAAGAATAAATTAAGGGATGGGGTGGAGAGTGGGAAAGCATCCTCTAAATATTCCTTGCCTGTAGACATCTCTAGGAGAAAGATTATTGGCCTGCGTCGGCCTAACCAACATATTTTCAGGATGTTTTGCAGGTATTTGGGATGAAAGACTTGTGCAAGACCGGTTATGTTAAGATTAACCATAGTATGTTTAACGAGTTTGTAGAGAGATGGCACACAGAGACATCATCATTTTAACTAACACATAGTGATATATTTATCACACTGGACGATGACTCGTGTCTATTGCGTCATCTGATTAGGAGGAAACTTTTAAATTATGGGAAGATTAACATAGATGAGGCATTGTAGATGATTGTAGACTATTTGGGAGTTGACCCAGAGGCTGCCTTGACGAAGTTTGAAGCCACTTGACGGGCTCGTGCTAGGTTTTGATTCCCGTAGAAGGTGTATACAAATGAGGTACTTAGAGCAAAACAGTCTGCTAATGATGATGAGCATGTTGCGCAGCATAAAGCATGCACTATGAGAGCATACATGTTGTATTTAGTTGGCACTGCCTTTTTGTGGACAATAATATCACTTATGTGGATGTCATCTATCTGCGATATTTTAATGCCTTTGAGAGGATCCATGGATACAATTAGGGGCACTTGTTTGGTCTACTTGTACTCTAAATTATCCAAGGTTGTATGTGGAAGACGAAACAGGTGACAGACAGCATCACACTATTGACAGTAATATTTCTTAGTCTTTTAGTGAGTGTGTGTCATTTTTATAACATTTTTGCAACACCATTACTAATGATTCATGTGTTCCAAAACTTTTTAGGCTTGGATCCTCCAGCACTTTCCATGCATCTCCGGCTGGCCATGTATACTAGCCTATATTGAGAATACGTCATGTGCTTCTGCATTTTCCCCGCTCATAGAGAATCAGGCGACAGAGTCGTTCAGATTGAGAATTATATGTGCATCTATTTCATCTATTAAGATGAATGTTCTTTAGAATGGGATAGGTAGTAATTTCTTCTCTCCCAAGAAAACGTTGAGACAAAAAGATCCCATTTACCCATATATGTTTGTTCTTTGCATTGATAAATTATCCCACCTTATTAGTGAAGCAGTTAACTCAGGGAATTGGGAGACTATAAAAAGGGAAAGTAAGAGACCTAGTCTATCCCACTTAATGTTTGTTGATGACCTCCTCCTATTTGGAAATTCCACTAAAAACAAATTATATGGGTGATGGATGTCTTGAATAAGTCCTATGTTATGTCTAGGCAGGAAACTAGTGCTGATAAAACCAAGATTTTCTTCTAAAAAAATATAACAGAGCATATGAAGAAGAGACTCATAAATTTATCAGGCTTCAAGGCAATAAATCAGTTAGGTAAATATTTGAGTGTTCTTTTGACTGGAAAAAACCTAGTGTGAAAGATTGTCATTATCTTGTAGAATAACTAAAAGCCAAGTTAGCAGCATGGAAAGGTAAACCACTCTCTTTTTCATAAAGGGTAAAGTTAGCCAGTGCAATAGTAGAGGTTATTCCATTGTATCCTATGATGAATTGTGCCCTCCATAGTGCTTGCTTGAAAGAAATGAAGAAAAATTCATAAAGGCTTTGTGTGGATGGGATACAATAGACAAGAAGTATGTTCACCCTGTGAGATGGGATAACATAACCATGCCTAAAAAGATGAGGGATTGGGATTGAGGAACTTAGAAGATATGAACAAAGCTTACCTATTGAAACTGGCCTGAAAACTTAGAAGTGGGAAAAACTCTTTATTATGTGAAGTGATGAGAGGTAAATATGGTAGACAAGTTAATTTGGATTAAAGCATTGAAGCAAAGGGTGTATGACTCTAGTCTTTGTAAAACCATAACTAGTTTATGGCCAATAGGTAATGATATGACATAATGGGCTATACAAAATGGCCAAAAGGTTAAAAACATAAAAATAATAGCACCATCATTAGATAATGTCAGATTTATCAACAAGTTAAATTCTAAAAAAAAATGTATAGACTCCACAACATTGGAGCCTCTCCCCTATTTCCCCAATGCTCCAAACAGAAGAGAGAACCTGTCTTTCTTCAACTTATCCATCTCCTTAATCTCTCTTGCCTGTCTCTCTTCAACTTCTCCCTCTCCTTCCTTAATCTCTCTTCTATAAATTTATTATACCAATCAGACCCTCAAAACATTGAAAATTTAACTGTTTTTTACACATAATTTCTTCGTTTAAAATCCTTAAAAATTATCCTTAAAATACTCATTATCAAGACCTCTAACTTAACTACGAACGAAAATGAATCTAAAAGCTTTTATTATTATTTTTTCTTTTGGACATAGAAGTATCGTTGTTTTCAGCATTACATATGCATTGCTTCTGACTGAGCTACAGAAACAACTCACGTGTTAACGTGACTTCCTTATTGTTTTTGACATATTGTTTTGTTCTTACAGTTAAGAAATGAAATTAGATTTCCCTAGTGGCACCTAACTTGCTGTCACTAACACCCATTCATGAAATTAAAGAATTGTTTATGGCACCCAAAGTGGTGGAAAGACGCTTTAAAGAATTCCGAAAATGTCTTTCAAAATTTGAAAGTGTATTTTCGAATACACCTTTTTCACATCAAATACACTACACTTTTATTTTGTCAAAAAAATAGTTCAAAAATATACTTATAAATCTAGAAGTATACTTTCTTATGATACTCCTTCTCACTTCTTCTCTTTTTTGCACAATAGGGGTGTTCGCGGTGCGGTTTGGACGGTTTTGAAGCAAAAAATCATTCAAACCGCAAGAGAAAAAAACATGCGGTTTGATTTGGTTCGGTTGGCTTTTAAAAATAAATCCGAACCAAACCAAACCAAACTTATGCGGTTTAGATTGGTTCGGTTGTTTCGGTTTTTTACAAAAATAGTTATTATGACATACATACAAATATATAGGAAAATATAATTTTATATTTAATTGTTCATACATTACCATAAAAAATTTATAATTGTCAAAATAAATTTATAATTTGATACATAAAATTGCATATTATAATTTTATCTAAATCTAAATAATGATATCAACAAGATTGCATTCTTAAATAAATATTATACAAAGAATATGATAAAATATATTTTGTGAAAATAGTATTTATAAATGAATAATATTTTATTTTTTATGATTTGTAAATTAAAATGAATATAATACAAAGTATGATAAAATATACACATAATACATGTTGATTTCTCTAAAGAATTATAGAAATATATATTGGTTAGTAAGATTTTATAACATAATGCGGTTTTGTTTGGTTTGGTTCGGTTTGTAAAATACAAACCGCAAACCGAACCGAACCATGCGATTCCACGAGAAAATAATCCAAACACATCCGAATCAAATGCGGTTTTTTGCGGTTTCGATTTGGTTCGATTCGGTTTTGCGGTTTTCTATTGGACCGGTTTGGTTTTGAACACCCCTACTGCACAATGCGCACTATCAAAATTAGAGTATTGTGCCAATCCTGCTTTTGTCTTACACAACATTATTGCAGGATTCTTCTGCCACAGATCAAATAATGGTTGCCCTGAAACATGTCCAAGAGTCGCTACTGTATGAAGATAAGTCTCAAATCTTGAGATACCTCCTCATCTTGAATGACCATTTTGAATAAGGTTCTGTGTAATGCACTTTCCATATATATTCTCTCTCCCAGTTTATTATACTAAAGATCATTGTCATCTACAGTCACATTCTTTTTCAATCTTTACAAGATCATTGTCATCTAGAGTCACATTCTTTTTCAATCTTTACAAGATCATTGCCATCTAGAGTCACATTCTTTTTCAATCTTTACAACTCTTATACTTGTGAATAACATCATATAGTGACAAAATTAACTCCACACTCCATTTTTAATAGGCAGGGGCCATCACAGGAACATCAGAGGTGTATTTGACTGAATTATTAATGTGCCACGTTGAATCATATTATTTGTATTGACTGATATGACAATATTAGAAGAGAAGTGAGGAAGAAAAAGTATTCGGAAGTATATTTTCGAACTATTTTTTCTAAGTGAATGTGTGGTTCACTTACCCATTAATTTGGTGTATTTAGAATGCATCCGGAAATGCATTTTCAAATTCTAGAGGTAGTTTTGGTTTTTCGTTAGGGTGGAAAAGCAATGTTTAGGGAATTCAATTGAAATATTGTGTAGCTTAACTTTGGCCACTCGATTGAAGGTTGACACATTGCCATTTCGGTTCCATTTTGGTTCTTAAATATTTTGTGGGTGCTCTTTGGACTGAGACACACTTCCCTAACCCTGACATTATGCACCAAAACATTCCAATATACATACAAAAGCAAGGGAGAAGAGCACGGGATCAAAACCAGGGCTGGCAGCGAACCAGCCTTAGATATCAACATAGTTTATTTGAACTTTCGAGAATAATATTACTAGCCATTAACAATTAGCAAAAAAAATTTAAAACATACATCTGTAGAACATAATTTCTATGGGAATATTATTTGATGCACAATTCAAATTTACAATATTTTCGTTATCATCTTAAATTAACCACCTCGTTCCTGAGAAACACCCCAATATGCCAGTATGATCCCCGCTAGTTCCCAACACAACCAATTAATAACCTTTGTGCCATTCGCAAACCACTTATGACTCCATCATGTCCAGCAAAAGTATGCACTCCAGCTATAGATATAATTCAAAATTTATAGTAACTGCTCTCTACTAAAGAAAAACTATCCAAGCAGGTCAAGAGAATGCTACTAAACATGGTGACAAATGAGAGTTCAGAATTTACAACATTCTTACAATGCCACCGATTGATGCAGGCAACCAAAGATGAAGGAGTGCTCAAAGGTTTTTCAGACAATCATAAGAAAACCTGCGAGTTTTAATCATAATAAAGTCAGCATCCCCTTCTGAGACAAAACAAATCAAGTATATGTTTCATAGCCAAGTAGAATGGTAAATTCAGCATAGAGAGTCAATTAAACAAATGTGCTTACCTTCTCTGATTTTTCTTTTATTGATAAAACTTAATCTATTAGGTAAGAAAATAAAATGGTTACACAACCAGACATCTAAAACTTATTAGCTATACCAATCATAAAATGACCATTTGAACACAGGTAATTTCCTATTTAATAGAGAAAATTACTTTGGTAATATTTGCATCAATAAAAAGGAAGAAATAAAGAAGCCATTAAACAATTAATATCACATTGTAGCTGATAAAAGCAAGCAAAGCTCGAGATTACCAACCTTTGATACATATCCAATTTGAGGTCATCTTCCTTGAACAACTCTGTAATTTAGGACCAGGTCATCTGGTTTCTTCCATACATAAGCTCGCACAGTGGCTAAGCTCATGTCAGGAGATAACACCTGGAAATAAACAACAGTCAGCTAAATCAACATAACTCCAAGATGAGAAAGTATCATATTAAAGCACAGACTACAGAAAATTAAATCAAATAACTTCCAGTTAATTAGGGTCAAACAATGTTTCTTTTGTTAAAAAAGATGTGATATCATCATTCAATCAATCATGAGACGTATCTTCAAAATTACAGATCAAATACTATTACTGTGATCCATTTTAATACTTCAATTTAACTGTAATGAGGCTTCAATAAGAAGCCATATACTAAATGAGTTTTAAAACTTGGAGTGCACCAGCAGAGTAGATGAAGAGTTGTTATGGTGAAGTTAAACTATCACATGACTAAATGCTTTTACTAAATGAAGCTTTATTGTTGCTTGATTTGAAACAAAGTATTTCAAACAATCATTTCAAATCAACCTTAAAAGGTAAGTTGAGCTAATTTTAGGGACAACCAAACCAAGAATACTTAAACCATATTTAAAGCTCCCTGCCCATGATTTTACCAACTCAAAAGTCAGTCAAAATTGTAACTTTTGTAAATTAAACTACAATGAAAAATGAATTACAATTCTGAAGATATATGTCATATGCATAAATTGGAAAGATTGTGGAAAGCATATACATGAACTGAAAAGTAGGACAAGTATAGAAAAATAAAGCATGAACTTGCTCAATCCCAGCATCTACATGCACGTCATCGAAACCATGCCCAAGATGACATAACACTTGCCTGATTGTTGCACAATATTTCAATTGAAGGTTTAAGCTTTTGCCAAGGTTTGAATCCAGATCCAGATCGGAAAGATCCATCCCCGATTGCTTGAAGTTGTGACTGTGACCCACTAAGTCCAGGGGTAAAATTACCGTCAGCAAGTAAGTTATCCAAAGGTTTATCGAGCACCATCTTTTCTACCACATAATTAACAACCTAACCAACAAAAAAAGGAAAGCTAAGTTGATCATTCAGAAATGCATAGTCATGTGGGACAAGAATGCCTCCAAAATACAAAAATTGAAGACTTAAATGAAAAATATATTAACCCTTTTGGTAAGCATGACCAAAGTCAACAACACATGCAAATACTTTTAATGAAATTACAATTCCCAATTGTTAATCAATATAAATATGAAAACTTACTTTGTGAATTCTTAATATTCGTGGAGCACTTAGCTTTCCTTGTGTCAGGATCTGGACTGGAGAGCCTTCACATGGATGCAAATAGAAACTGCATCTGTAGAGATTATAACAAAAGAGTCTATATAAATTATCTAAAACCAACGATAATCATACTAAAAAGAATTTCCATCAGACTCGGACAATGAATTCATAGACTGCCGTTTATATCTACAAAAGTAAGGAAACAAACTCAATATTTTCATGCCAAAACCATTCAAAGTACATAAAAATGTTCAAAGATAATGTAATAATCAACAAATAGATAGACCAAGCAACAGATACCATTGGCAAAAGATAAATTCATAAGACTCCTTAAGCATATAGAAAGTGAGGTCAGGTATGAAACGATGTGTTAGCACCGTCATTTTTTAAATAAAAATTGCAAGTGTAAAGAACTTCCATTTAACACTCTAGAGTCATGTTGTCATTAACAAGGGCAGCACCAATTTTAAATAATCAAAACATGCAATGATCATGGTTCCTTTCTTTTAACTATAACCAGCTCATAATGCAACGCTAAGCGAAGGAAAAAATTAAGAGAAAGGTAAAAAGTTACTTTGTATTTTCTCTGGGAGGTAACCGATTATTCAAAATGCAGTCTAGACACCACCAGGGAAAGTCTTTCTCATCTTCTGTTCCATCTAAATCAGTTATTTTTTTTCTCCACGGACCTCCATGAGTGCCCTCAGTAACAATTGAAGGAGGGGAAACAAGTGAGAATTCAAACGGAGGATAAACCATAGCATCATTCTCAGAACTCACGTCAACATCAGCTCTCGAATGGATAAGACTTCTAGAAGCAACATCCTTTCCAGATAATTCTCCATTAGCTGAAGCAGGAGACCCCATTCTTTGCTTTCGTTTTCTTAACCAATGAGCCAAGAGTCCTTTTAGGGTTTCTCGACCCAAATTAACCTGGGCAGAATAACAGACACTGATTTAGAATGCTGAGCATAAACTATTGAAACAAAACATAAAACATAACTCAGCCAATGTCAGTTTAATAGTGTTGTTATATTGTTAGGCAGTTAGTTTTATATTTTCAGTTCTAATATTGTTAGTACATTTGCTGAGCTGTCATATTTGCTGTGATAGTAGCTTTGTTTGTTATGATCTAAGCCTCTCTATAAATAGAGTGCTTTTCTGTATCTTCTTTATTCAAGATAATGAAACTTCTCAAACCGTTTTCTCTTCTCTCTTCTTTACCAAACTCTATCATGGTATCTAGAGCTTAAATTTTTTGATCCATGGCGTCCTTGTTTCCGTCTTCGCAAGTGAAGCTTTCTCACTTGATCTCTGTGAAGCTTGATGATAGGAACTTCAAGCATTGGAAGCAACAGATTGACGGAGTTGTACACGGTCATCGCCTACAACGGTTTGTTACTGTTCCGCTGATTCCTCAGAGATCACCGTCCGATTCCGATACCACACCACACGGTGCAAATTCTGCGTACCTGGAGTGGGAACAACAAGACGCACTCGTCTGCACTTGGCTCCTCTCTACTGTCTCAGATTCGCTTCTCCCAAAGCTTGTAGAGTGCAGACATCCGTGGCAGGTATGGACTGAAATCCATCGCTACTTCAATACGCTCCTCACAACCAAAGCGCGCCAACTACGATCGGAGCTCCGGCAGCTTACGAAAGGAACTCTCACGATTACGGAACTATCGCGCGTACACGCGAAATCAGTGAATCACTGCTTTCGATTGGGGATCCGGTACCATTACGTAACCTAATCGAGATCGTTCTTGATTCTTTGCCTGAAGATTACGATCCAATTGTTGCAGCCGTTAACAGCAAAGACGAATTAAGTTCCTTGGATGAGTTGGAGTCGTCGCTGTTAGCGCATGAATCGCGCCTTGAGAAGCATCGTAAGGCTGTGGTTACTGAACCGGCAACGGTGAATCTGACTCAGGCAGCGCCGTCGTCTTCGCCGGTTACGTCTGATCAACCAGCGTTGACAGACGCTTTCCCTCAAGGTACGAGTCACGTGACTGCTAACGCTGATAATCACACTTATGGATCTCGTGGAGGTCGTTCCGGTCGTGGTCGCTATGGACGCGGTGGAGGTCGTTTTGGCAAAACGCAATGTCAGATTTGTCACAAATCTGGACATGACGCGTTTACTCTAATTCCAGTGGTGCTGCATATCCACCTCCAAGAGCTCAGTATAATCCCTTCCTTATGCAAGCACGCCCTATGTTTCCAGCTCAATTTGGATATTCTGTTCCAGAGGTAGTGCACCTCCTAGATCTTCTGCACCACAGGCGTTTTATGCAGGTTCTGAAGCTGGTTTTAATAACCAATGGTGGTATCCTGATTCAGGAGCTTCTCATCATGTTACTCTTGACGCCTCAAATTTGTCTGATTCTGTTTCTTTGCCAGGAACTGAGCACGTATTCATGGGAAATGGCCAAGGTTTGTCTATAAATTCTGTTGGTTCCATGTCATTTCACTTGCCACACACTGCCAACCTACCTCTTACCCTTAGAAATCTGCTCCTTGTCCCTAACATAACCAAAAACTTACTGAGTGTGAGCAAATTTGCTCAAGATAATCATGTCTTTTTTGAATTTCATCCTAATTTATGGGTTGTTAAATCTCAGGCTACTTCTGAAGTGTTACTTCGTGGGTCTGTTGGAGATGATGGACTTTACAAGTTCTCTAATCCTACCACTCAGCTATCCAAGTCTAGTTTTCCAAGTCCAAATTCTTGTTCTGCCCAATCAACATATTGCAGAGCTAGCTGTAATTTATCATCTTCATTTGTAGCACATAATACTCCTATTTTCAATTGTTTACCAAATTGTATAAGTCATTGTAATACTCTTTGTAATCATGATCAGTTTCATAATAATATGAGCAGTTTTACTCATTCTCCTTTTCTTAATTCTACTACTTACAATACTCATGTATCCTCTCCACATTCTAATAGCTCATCCTCCATAGCCACAAGTAAATATGTTCTTTGGCATACTAGATTGGGACACCCTAATCATCATTCCCTAGTTGAAGTTTTCAAACTATGCAACTTCCCCAATTTTCCAAAACCACCTACAGAATTGTGTCAGGCTTGCTTGTCTTGGCAAGTCTCACAGATTACCTTCTACCCTATCCACCACTGTTTACACCCATCCTTTTGAATTAGTTGTTTGTGATCTTTGGGGTCCTGCACCTATAAAATCTACTGGTGGTTACACATACTTCCTCACTTGTGTAGATGCCTTTTCTAGGTTTGTTTGGGTATTTCCTCTCAAACTCAAATCTGATACCTTTCTCCAGTTTACTCAGTTTAAGAAAATGGTTGAACTTCAATTCAATTATCCTATCAGATGTGTTCAGAGTGATGGTGGAGGAGAGTTTAGGCCTCTCGCCAAATATCTAAATGATTTGGGTATTGTTCATAGGCTCACTTGTCCTCATACTCATCATCAAAATGGCCTTGTTGAACGTAAGCATAGGCATATAGTTGAAACAGGGCTCACACTTCTAGCCCAATCCACTCTTCCTTTAAAATTTTGGGACCATGCTTTTGTCACAGCTGCCTATCTTATTAACAGAATACCTAGTCCCACACTTGACAATTTCTCTCCTTATTTCAAACTTCTAAATAAGCCCCCAGATTATTCAAACCTTAAGGTCTTTGGCTGTTCTTGCTATCCCTTCCTTCGTCCCTACAATGCCCATAAGTTAGCCTATAGGTCCCAAGAGTGCTTATTTCTTGGCTATTCTACAGCTCACAAAGGTTACAAGTGCCTAGCTTCTGATGGTCACATCTATATCTCCAAAGATGTGGTGTTTCACGAGTCTAAATTCCCATACCAGCCCATGTTTCCCACTGCATCTCAATCTTCCTTATCCAACACAAACCTCAATTCTACTAATGCCTCCTCCTGGTCAATCCCTTCTATAATTCCATCCCCTGAATCCAGGCAACCTACATCCTCTCCTTCCCTTAATTCTCCTTCTCCTACTCGGGCTGAACATCATCATTCTGTCTCTCCTTCAGCCTCCCATTCTGAGTCTGTCTCAGCTTCTAATTCTAGTTCTACTGCATTCCATGTTCCTTCAAGTTCTGCTTCAGCTTCTCATACTCATGACCAACCAGTCCTAGCTAATGCTGACCACACCCCTCCCTGCTCTCCTGCCCTCATTCTTTCAGACCCTGCTGAAGCATCTACCATTTCTCCCTCTTCCTCTCAAACTGTTTCCTCTAACCCCTCTCACTTTAACCAACCTTTTGTCAATCCTCTCAATGTGCATCCTATGCAAACCAGAGCCAAAAGAGGCATTACCCTCCCTAGACTTAATCCCACACTGCTTTTAACCCACATGGAACCAACATCAACTGATCAAGCCTTGGCTACTCCTCATTGGTTCCAAGCAATGAAAGAGGAATATCAGGCATTGATGAGAAATCAGACCTGGACTTTGGTAAAAGCACCTGATTCTAGGAAGCCAATTGGCTGCAAGTGGGTCTTCAGGGTCAAAGAAAACCCTGATGGATCTGTCAACAGATACAAGGCCAGATTAGTTGCAAAAGGGTTTCATCAGAGGGCTGGCAGTGATTTTCAGAAGACTTTTTCACCAGTCATCAAGCTTGTCACAGTCAGAACAGTCCTTACTATTGCTGTCACAAACAAATGGATCATCCAGCAAATTGATGTCAATAATGCCTTTCTAAATGGCACTCTTGAGGAGGAAGTTTTCATGCAACAACCCCCTGGGTTTGCAGCCTCTGACAAGTCCCTTGTGTGCAGGTTGAACAAAGCTATCTATGGGTTAAAACAGGCCCCTATGGCCTGGTTTGACAAACTCAAGAGTGCCCTGCTTCAGCATGGTTTTCAAGCTAGTAGGTGTGATCCCAGCCTGTTTCTGCTTCATCAAGGCAAACTTCGGATCATGGTTCTTGTATATGTTGATGATATCATCATTACAGGAAATTCAGCTTCCTTTATTACATCCTTGATCAAGCTTCTTAATGATAAATTCTCATTGAAACAGTTGGGACAGCTTGGCTACTTCCTAGGCATTCAGGTTTCTCATCTACCTAATGGTTCCATTCTTCTCTCTCAAACAAAATATCTTACTGACTTACTTCTAAAAGTAAATATGCTCAATGCAAATGCCATGCCCACTCCCATGGCTTCATCCCGCAAATTGTCAAAGGTGGGTTCTGTTCCTGTTGAGCATCCCACTCAGTTCAGATCTGTTGTGGGTGCTTTACAGTATGCCACATTGACTAGGCCTGAAATTTCTTATTCTGTCAACAAAGTTTGTCAGTTCCTGTCCAATCCCCTAGAGGAACATTGGAAGGCAGTCAAAAGGATCCTAAGGTATTTGAGTGGCACCATACCGCATGGGTTACTCTTGCAACCTGCCCTTGTTCATCAACCTATGCAGTTAATAGGGTTTTGTGATGTTGATTGGGCATCTGACCCTGATGACAGAAGATCAACTTCAGGCGCCTGTGTTTTTCTTGGCCCAAATGTCATCTCCTGGTAGTCCAAGAAGCAGCAGCTGGTAGCCAGGTCCAGTGCTGAGGCCGAGTATCGCAGTATGGCTCTGTTGGCTGCTGAGTTATTATGGGTTCAGTCTCTGCTCAAAGAGATTAACTGTCCCTTTCAAGTGCCAAAAATCCTATGTGACAACTTAAGTACAGTCACACTTGCTCACAATCCTATCCTCCACAATAGGACTAAACACATGGAGCTGGACATCTTTTTTGTGAGGGAAAAAGTTCTGAGCAAAAGTCTCTCAGTGGCTCATGTCCCAGCTCAAGATCAGTGGGCTGACATTCTGACTAAACCTCTATCTGCTGCCAAGTTTGTTCCTCTGCGTGGAAAGTTGAAGGTGTTTAACAAGAGTGACTTGTCCAGACCACCCTCAACTTTTAAAGGGGACTAATAGTGTTGTTATATTGTTAGGCAGTTAGTTTTATATTTTCAGTTCTAATATTCTGTTAGTACATTTGCTGAGCTGTCATATTTGCTTTGATAGTAGCTTTGTTTGTTATGATCTAAGCCTCTCTATAAATAGAGTGCTTTTCTGTATCTTCTTTATTCAAGATAATGAAACTTCTCAAACCGTTTTCTCTTCTCTCTTCTTTACCAAACTCTATCACAGTTCAACAGAAATGTGACGTTTGAATACTTCCACCGTTTATGATACTGGTACCATGATAGGAATCATTTCAAACTGGGCAACAATATGGAGTAAGATAGGAAGATGGTCACATGCTACCGACTATGATGGATCCCAGTTGTATAAACTTGACATCAACTATTAAAGTTGACAGTGACAAGCAAATAGTTGCATGAAGTTGATACTGATCCTTACAGCATACAAAAAACTAGGAGCAAAATCAATATAATAAGGAATTTAAGACGGGGGTAGGTAAACTGCTAATGACAATGGAGCCAGTACCTTGTCGTCTTCAGGCTTCCCGATGATATTAAGATCTGCTGAATACATCTCTGCAGAAAAGCACTGGGGAGTATCCAAATGGACGGACAAAGTTCCGAGCCTGGTATCCACTGTGAACCACGCGGGAACACTTACCTGGAGCACAACACAGAAAGAAAAATAAACACTAGCTAGAGCTAACAAAATATTACAATTCATAATATTTTTGTATCAGATAAAAAGTAGTAATTTAAAATAAAAATCACTAAGCGTACCATCTCAAATAGCTCTTCCTTTTTCTCCTTAAATGAAACCTAAATAGTCCACAACCAAAGCACGAGTTATTTTGAGCCAATAAATAAGCTGGCTATAATTGAAATTCACAAACATCATTCAATAAAGACAATTGCAAGTTAGCAAATGAAAATCAACCAGTAGTCACCTTTCCATAATCTTCAACCACAACACCTTTGGTAATCTCCCAAAGCTTCACCGAACCAGATGTATCCTAGACCAAGTGCCAATTATCAGTTCAACAGATAACCAATAACGGTTATTAACTTTAAGAAGAACGAATGACAATATTAGCATGTATGGCACAGTAACAAGAAAAGAGAATACCACGGTTACCTTGGTCAACACATGCCTCTTGTTATTTAAAACTTCATGCTGCACTATTCCAGGGGTGCCCCTGATAGTTAAGGTGGGTTCTTTATATAAAGGAACCTATTAAAAAATTATAATTTAAAAACAAATTAGACAACTACAAGTTCCCCAGAACAGAAAAAACCAAAAGAGAATTTATTTCCAACAAAAACTGTTTAGAAGACAAACCCAGTCATACTCACAAATAGGAAGCAATAATATGGGATATCTACGCGAACATGTTTCATCTATAAATTAACTTAGATCTGTTTGGGAGTTAGGAGAAAAAGGGAAGGGAAAGGCTTTGAAGAAATGCAAAGAGGGAAAGAGATGATAGCTCCCCTATTTTGCAGGGAATTTATTTTTCTCCGTAAAACTAAATCTCCTATATGGAGGAGAGGAACTCGAGAAATGAACTGGGGCTGAGGGAGGGTTTAGTTTAGGCAAATTGTCCAAATCGTTTACATCGTTATATAATATTCTCAAAACAAAACAAAAAATCTATCATAAGCATTCTCCTCCCCTCTTCTGATAAAATTTACTCTCAACGAAAGCAATAAATTTCCCTCCACACCGTTCCCTTCCTTACCCTCTTAACCTCCAGCAAAGTCTTAGGGTCTTTTCATGAACAAATTCCCTAAGAAAACAGGTAAAGGAGCATTTGATATACTATGTTAACTATTTAAAAAAATATGTATTGAATGTTTTCGTCATTTTTAAGATAATAAATATTTTACTTATTATTCTGTTTCTTTAACCAATACTCTTAGGCTTTGTTTGGGAGTTTGGAGGGGAGGGGAAAGGAGGGCTTTGGGGAGGGGATTTGTAAAAAAGAAATAGAGAAATCTTTGACATTTTTTGAAACTGGGCTTTTGTATAGAATGATAAATAAATGTTTATCATTATTATATTTTTAATTTTCAGAATATTATAACAACATAAAATATATTTGAAGAACTTCTGTAAGCCTTCCAAAACCCTTGTCCAATACAAATTTTGAGTTCCCTCAAATTAGAAGGATTTTGTGTTATGAATAAAAACAAACCCTCCAAAATCCTTTAGTTCTTTCCACTCTATTCTTCTCTTTTTTCAAACTCCTCCCCTCCCTTTCCTTCCAAACTCCCAAACAAAGCCTAAGAGTACTCGATAGCATACATCATTTACATAAGCAAGTGGT
The DNA here is from genome assembly GCA_948472305.1 of Vicia faba. Taxonomy (NCBI): domain Eukaryota; kingdom Viridiplantae; phylum Streptophyta; class Magnoliopsida; order Fabales; family Fabaceae; genus Vicia; species Vicia faba. Next base: position 1,268,301,933 of record OX451740.1, read on the forward strand.
ATAATGAGTTTTCATAGTAACACAATACTTCGAAGATAAAAAATAAAAAATTAATATAGTGATTTATCAGAAATAAATGTGACATACTGGGAGAGCTCCTTCTAGTGACACCCTTGCTCTTGAAAAGGACAAGTTTCCAGCTAAAAAGGAATTGCCTCTTTGGAAAACCTTTTGAGGGTTGCATCCTTCAGCTGGCCATCTATGAACAGAAGAATCTGTTGATGCAGCCCATATGCTATCATTGTGCAAAGCCAATTGAAGAACAGGGTGTTCGCCGGTGCAAAGCAAACTACTCTCTTTTGTTTGCAAGTCTGTCAAGTATAACTGAAGGCATGAAAGAATTCGGCATTAGAAAGACGAGCTCCACAAGTTATTAAACAAAACAAGAAGTCAAAGAAATGCAAGTCATATTAATAAAAAAAATAATAATGTTATTATCATGGAAGTTGCACTCACTGAAAAGTCTCGGCCCCCACTATAAACATGACTAAATGTTGGAGTGCTGGCAAGTGCCCAAACAGAATCTGTATGAACTGCATAAGAATGAACACATCTCTGCTGACCTATATCCCAAAGCCTACAAAGAAAGATTATTAGCCAACCACGCAACAAAACAAATAGAAATGTTAACAACACCAAATGCATCCATTACCTTATCATAGAATCTGAAGATCCTGACAAACAATACCTGCAATAATGACATAATATAAGTGTTACAGCTGACTTGTTTGAGGGGCGGAGGAGAGGAGTTCGACTTAATTCAAAATAACAAATTTATCCGATGAAAAAGGCATGATGGGAGCATAGAATAGCAATGAAAACCCAACGGCATTTCTTTCATTGTGTTGACTATCAAATAGCATTCCACTGTGACACAGCCAATGAAAGCTCTTGGGATCCTAGGCTTATGGCCAAAGCAGTTCTTATATGGATTTAGCAACCCTCGTCTCTTGAGCTAATTTTTGGGATTGAGTTAGGTCTAGCCCAAACTCTAACATGTATCAGAACTTAACCTAAATCTGTTTTTGGACCACCTGTATTTGTCCATGCTCTGGATGTTCAAGCATAGGCATGAGATATTGTTATTGGGTCACTATGTTACTAATCAAAGATAGCAAGTAGTCCGAAGAACTAAATACAGGTATAACTTGTAGTGGGATGACCATTATTCTCATTTTTTATATTTATTAAATAATTAATATTATATATAAAAGTTCTTTATTTTCAAATTTGTTAAACTATTATATTTTTTAAATAGCACTAATTTTAAATAATTGTGTGTGTGTGGTGTGTTTACTTAATAGGAATGGCGTGGAGTGATAAGAGGCTGGATTTCAAAAAAAACTAACAGTACTAACATTTGCCATTTCAAAAAAAAATTCATAGGAATAGCCATGCCCGGATGGATTTCTTTGTTTTCACACTTTTAATATTTTTTAGTGGTCTTGGGCCAAGCCATGATCAGTTGTTTCCTCACTTGTGTCATTATTCTCTCATTTCTAAGTCCTCGTTTGTGACCTGAAAACGCAAGCTAGCCATAGAATAAAGAGCTGTCCTTAAAACCATGATGGAGTGAATCTGGGGAGGAAGGAAGCCCCTTTAGTCGTTGCGATAGGACACTTCCAGTGCGGTTGGCGGCCACAATCGCCACACCGAAAAAATACTCTGCACCAGCAATTCACATCACAGAAGACCTTGATTTTGCTCCGTAACCGCATGCTATTGTACCACTATTCACGTCATAGGGGCTGCCCACACTTTTTCATGCTTCATATGTTTGTTCCTAGGCAAAAAAAAGTGTTGAATGCCACGCCAACTAGAGGTATAACCAAAGTAGTCTTATAAGGCTTGGGAAATCCTAACAGCTTGACCTAACTTTCTTTGAGTTAGGTCTAGCCCAAATTCTAAGAAAAGTATTACAAGTTTATCATGTGTATTGTTATCTATCTATAGGTTGTAGGAAGGAAACAAATGCAAACTAGAAGGATAAAAAAAAGGTGAGGAAATTTTTTTAATAATAAAGAAATTATACATGAATTGAAGGAAAAGCTGGTTACAAACTTTAAAATAAAAATGTCAACTGAAAATTTGCAACTAAACTTAAATATTTATTCTACAAACCTGCCAGTAGAATCCAGAAGTAGAGCCCTGATGTTATCTGTGTGCCCTTTAAGCTTAAGAATCTTTGATCCTGATCTTGTGTCCCAGACACGTACAACCTAGAGTGTCCCAGACAAATTAATAGAAGAACTAATGAAGCATGTTTCAGGGTCAGAGATAATATTACATAATCTAGCTAGAGGAGAATTTAAGAAACTGCACTTCAAACAAAATCTCATCTAACAGTCCAGAGGTAAAAAGCCATATTAAGTCAGAGTGTATGTCATATTGTACCTTTTCTGTGCCACCAGAGACAAGAATCGACCCACCTTCATTCATGGCCAATGCATAAACAGACTCCTTATGGCCTTTGGCAGCAATTGGAATGTACCCTTGAGTTTGAGTAGTGTGCAAGGATATACTGTTGCTTGAGCTGATATTACGCAAGTTTGTCGAAGGTAATGAGTTGGCAATACCATTTGTAGACTCATCAACCGTAACATCATTGCACTTAGACACTGGAGCAAGTGCAGCTTCAATATCCCACATAAAAACCTCCCCACCAAGGCCACCAGAGGCAACAATATTGCTCTAAAATGCAGACACTATTAAACGATCAGAGAACGGATTTGACAATGACACAAACTTTTAATTGAACCAAAGTGACTATTGGATTAAATGTGGAACATGTTAAAATAAGAAAATCAACATTTTTATGAACTTAATAAGAAGCATAGGAAATTTGAAGTACATTACATTTTTTCCAGCTGCTGCGAGGCAAGTAACATAATCAGTGTGTTGGCGGTGTGTCCTAACACAAGTTCCAGTGGACAAAGCATTCCATGTCTAGCACAAAAATACAGCAACCCAATTAAAAATCAAAATGAGTAAATAATTATATTAGTGCTGGTACTGTTGTGGAATGGTAAGGGACTGTCAGAACAAATAACAGCCAGCAATCAACAAACCTTAAGGGTTGCATCTGAAGAACAAGAAACGAGTGTATTGTCACCGACAAGAACAGCATCGTTAACCTGCAAGAATAGAATAACATTTATATATTCAGATGTAACTTATACTGTTGTGCACGTGTTATAAATTGCATTAGTTTCATGTTATAAAGGAACAGTTTAATGTCCTATTACAGTAGAACATCCAAATCAAATACTAATAAAAAATGTGAGTCAAAAATTTGTTAGAAGTTGAGAATTGAGATTAGAGTTTAGACATTAAAGATATTTAAAAAATGCATTATTAACAATCTAGCTAAATGGTCACCAAAATACCCTGCGTATGAAAAGGGCCAAAAAAACACGTGTGGGAGTGTCATTGTAAATGCAGACGTAGCTTCAAGTAATTGTAGTAAAGAAATATTGAGCATCACCAAAATAAATTACACCAAATAAGGACAGGAAGATAAAGAAGAAATAAATAAAAGGATTACCCAGTCCACATGAGATTCAAAGGTAGCAGAGCATGTTGCCACATCCTCAGAAAGCGCCCATCGTTTTAACCTGCCATCACGGCTTCCGGTAAAGAGATAATCTGACCCATCAGATATTGCAGATGTAAGTAGGGCCAGACAGTTTATGCCTGCACAATGCTGTACAAAAAAAACAATTTTCAAAGACAGTACACCAAGAAACTAAGAAAACTATCAAAATTGACCTAAGCAAGCCATGTTAATGCAAAAATAGAATCTTTGACAAGACTTGACACCTATATAAGCAAAATGCTAAACACCTAGCAGAAAAATGTCAAGTATCAATATGAACCCAAAATGAAGCTTTGAACGATCAAAGATTATTTGGTAAATGTTTAAATATAAAGGGGAAATACACAGAGCACCAAATAGCTGGTTCAATTTTTAAAAAGAGAAAATACTCCCTGCAGTCATATTTAACTGTCCGCTTACATGATAAATTGTGAATTATAGTCTTATCTTCGCCGAATTAATTAATAAGAGAAAGAAATGTCAAGAGATGAAAATTACTATTTAACTGAAATCTCTCCCTGTGTGTTGCCAAGATCAAAATACTAGCTACTAAACAACAATTTCAATGCAAATACATTAATTGCTATTAATTCCAGTGCCCTTACCTTGAAATGCACTTACAAATGAATGAAGTAGGTAATATTAAAATTTAGAGAAAGCATCCATTTTGAACCTTGTCATTTTTTGTAAAAAAATCAATATAATTGCATAACTATTACATCGATTTGATTTTCAAAAGTTTGGTTTTTAAAATTTTAAAAAGCCCAAATCCATTTTACGGAGACCAAAACGATGTCATTCAAATACTACTACTTCAGGATTAACTGGACGGCAATAATCTTTCAAGGAGCAAACTCTAGCTTCAAAAAAATGTTTTGAGGGAGAATTGGGGATCCACTCTAAAGATATAAATTATATTTTCATCCACAGCAACAACAACAACGAATCATTCTCAACTAGTTAACAGTTTTAGTCTTGTAGAGAGGTGTGTATAATACCAAAGCCAACTCTAGTGGGGATAACGATGCAACTTAAAGAAGCAATAATGAAACTTGACCGTTTTCCTAGAAAAAACAAAACAAATAAATAAATAATGAGATCACCTTTGTGTCGTCAGGGTCGTTCAACACATACGTTAATCTCTTCTCCTTTCGAGGACGAGTTGAATTGTTTGCGTTACCCGTACTAGCCACGCGGTGCATTGCAGAAACTATAACAGTCATAAATCACATAGAATAAATAATATTCCCATGAATAAATAAATTGAAGAAAATAACTCCAACTAAGGAATTTTACTTCACAGCATTTTCATCGGTAGAAAAAATAACATTAGGAAACAAAAACTTCAGATGATGTAATTTATGAAATACAACCCATCTAACTTAAAAAGAAAGTTCTCAAGGGCACAGTTCAAGAAATAACACCCTCACTTCGAAAGAAGCCACAAATGTGTAAGGCATGACCACATAGCTCATTAGTTCTTTCCATCCAATAAATTAACTCATTTGAGATAGACCTAGAGATTCAAAAAACGGTCCGGGACTGCGAAAACGACTGATACTGATACCATTATCTCCGTTTTTATGTTAAAGAACAAATTGTGGTTAATTCACACTGTGACTCGCGACACCTATATTGACCAAAATCACGAAAGTCTTTACGCGACTGCGATCGTTTTTTAAAACCCTGCCTAGTAGTATCAGCAGAACTAAAATATACAATTCCAAGTTCTCGATCAACTAACTCATTTCTTTCTCAGCAAATGCATTTCTATAGTAAAAATCACAATATCTACGCAAAGTTAAAACTCAATACTTCCACTCTCTGAACAAAACTACCAGTCAAAGCACAATTGCACATCAAATTCATCAAATTCATGAAGGACTCAATTAAAATCAAGTCAAAATTCAAAGCTACACAATCAATCATCGAACACAAGCCTATATTACACATCAAACTGAACTCGATGAAGCTACTGAATTCCCCAAATCTTCACACAAATCAAAAACAAACGCAACTCTTCACACAAATTAACTACTCTGATCATAGAATTAAACGATTTTAGATAAGTTCTAAGCTAAACGGAACTTAATGATATGCAATAAATTACTATACAGAATCGAAACCAGTAAAAAATCCAAAAAACCGAAATCAAAATCAAGTAGGAGAAAGAGAAGATTGAACAGTGGAAGAAAAAGGAGCGAAACAAACCTTGATCAGTGATGAAATTGAAGCAGTTTTGGTTTATACTTGGTTTTTCCGAAGCTGGAGTTTCAAGTTTAGAGAGAGAAAGTGTTGTTAGAGAGAGAGAAAGAGAGAGGGGATGATGGAGAGGGATCGAACAGGGTGTAAATATGTGGGCGTCAAAATTTATTCCGGTAGATCCTTTGACCTGATTTGGGCATTTTTAACTTTAGGGCACGATGGTCTTTGTAATATTTAATTGTGGAGCAATATATAGGTAGAAATCGAGTTGATTCCTCTAATTTGATTTTTTTTATTAAAATCTAATATGAGGAAAAATTAGTTAAATTATCAACTATCAAGCCATTAGAGAAAGATGTCACCATTACATCCAAATTGTCCTTCACTTTTCAAAAAATTACAAAACAAAAAGAGCATATTAGTCATCTCATTTTATTCACACCACAATCAACTCACTTCCGCTACGTGTGAGTCAAAATTTTCCTCCTACATTTTACTTGAATTCAATCTACCATTCACTCTCTCTCTTGTTCCATCTTCTCCTCTCACATGTTCCCTCTCTTCAAACCCTAACAATGTTTCAGCCCATTTCCTCAAATGCTATCTACGGCCACCACACATTTGTCGACGACATCTCTCTTTTCGATCGCCATCAAAACGTGAAGCATCGGTCACTCTGTCGCACGGGACCAAACGACAGCCACCACTTTTAGATTCAACGCGAGTATTTCTCTTTTCCTTTCACTCTATTGATTTCATTCATCTTCTCTTGCTCGTCTCTCTTTCTCAAGTTCAACTTTAGATGATTTCTCTTCATTTTACATGTAGATCGGTTTTGAAGATCTGTAAATAAGAGACATAGAAACTGATCTGGACTGCGCCTACGTTGGTCATACGAAAAGAAGACCCAAACGGCCCAAGTTAGATATTGTGGGGCACCTCCCCATCTAACCGTTGGGGGACGTGGCCCACCACTTCTCAACGGACACATCAAACTGCCCTCTGGGAATCTCAGGTCCAACCCTATTCTCGCAGAGCAATTGACTAAGGGGGAGTCCACTTGCTGGACTCCATACTCACGTAAACCCTGGCAGTTCCTGTTATTGGGCCTCTGCGTAGCCCAATAGTGGGGACATTGGCCCATCGCTGGGGGCTATAAATACCATCTCTCATGAGAGGGTCAGGTATTCATTCATTTCCACCTATATACTCACTTGCTTGCTCATTCCGTCTCTCATTTTGCCATCGGAGTGTCTTGCAGGTACCCCCCATCTCCTTCAAATCCAGCCCGAAGCCAACTGTGACGGTCCAATTCTGACCAGGTACGATCAGTGGCGCCGTCTGTGGGAATCTAAGCTTCCCCGTTTTCTCTTCACTTAAAAGACCAAAGCTAAAACCATCCTCAACTGTCATGGCTAACCAGACTCGGGACAACCAGAACGTTCGTGTCATCGAAGCTAACAACAACATCACCAACAATAATGTCGGTCCCGACAACGTCGGCATCACCGGCCATAACACGGTCCCCGGAGGCAACATCCCCGAGCCTTCTAACTACCGGGACGGAGCCACGGCTTCATCTTCAGCAATCCCTCCTCGGCTTGAAGAAGATCCAGCCGTCCAATTCCACGAAGTCCCTGTCCCTTCCAGGGCAGACGCCACAGCCAGGGTACTGTTCGCGACGATTAACCAGACCAACTATCTCATCTTTGCCCAGGGGGAAAGATTGAGAGCACTCAAAGACGACCGAAGGCCCCTAGAAGACACAGGAGACCTCAATCTCCTCCCCCTCGACAAATGGAGGAACGTCCCCGATCTCCCCACCGGAGACAGAATCAGGACATCTCTCGAAGCCCGTCACCTCGATCAATCGGGCGGTGACCCCGCTTGGAAAGAGAACCACTCATCGAAGCAGGAAGGCGCAACCACGGCCCTTCGCGGCAAGAACAAAGACCTCCCGAGGATAGACACGAAGGAAACTATCAATGTTCACATCGCTCGAGGAACGTCCCGCACGACCAGGGCCACCGTGACCGACAATACATTGGATCCTCGTCCCGCTCCCCAGAACGGAGTGACGAGGACGACCCCCGCGGTCCCTTGTCACAAGCTAACATGGAGGCGCCCATTCCCCCGGGCATGGAGAAGCCTCCCCACTTAAAAGAATATGACGGTGTTGCCGACCCGGTCGACCACATAGACGGGTTCGAAGCCATGCTGCACTACCACAACGTCAGGGGACCAATCAAATGTCGATTATTCCCCACGAACCTGAGGAAAGCAGCTATGGACTGGTACAAGGGTCTCACCCCGGGGTCAATTACCTCGTGACGAAACTTGAAGAACCAGTTCATCAGCTCGTTCACTGCTTCGCGACGACACCCGAAGATCGGAGCGACGCTCGAGGCCATCATCCAGAAGCACGATGAGACCTTGAGGGAATTCATTAACCGCTTCAACCGGGAAGCCATCCAGGTCCCCTGCACGGACCATATGAAGAGATACCTGCTGGAGAGGGGGCTCCTCCCCGGCACCGAATTCAGAAAAGTCGTGGGCATCGAACCACCCCGAACGTTCGATGCCCTCCTCGAGAAGGAAAGAGCCTATATGGACTACGAGGAAAGGGAAGCGGCCAACAGAGCCTGAGACCCCAGAAACCGCGGATCCAACAGCGTTCCGCGACAAGATATCGCACCTCCTCGATGCACCGGGGAGAAGAGAAGGGACGACAAACCCCGGGACACCCGGGAGCAGAGGGGGCCCTCGGGACGGTTCACAGAATACACTTTGCTCATGGCTTCCTGCGAGCGCATCTTAGCGGAGTGCGCAAGTACAGATTTCAAGGATGGCAGTGTCAAACGTCCCCGTCCAGCTCCTGCCAAACCTGGGGTGGACCAGAGCAAATATTGTTAGTACCACCGGAGCCACGGGCATCTGACCGAAGACTGCGTCCACCTCAAGGACACCATTGAGACCCTTATAAAAGGGGGGAGACTCGCACAGTACCGGTGAAACGATGCTCCTTATCGGGACGCCCGTGAGACAAGGGAAGCGGAAGAGGATGCTTGACCATATGACGATTCGGTTCCCATCCAAACTGCATTCTCCTTCATAAGACTCGAGGACTTCTACGTCCCCGGTCACTTGCAAGAACCTCTATCGACGCACAGCAGGTGGGAACATTTCCCCTCCGCCATGGTCATCAATGGTGGAGGGTTAAATGATCTGACCATAAATTCATCTAAGAGGAAGCTGGACGAGTTGGTCGACACGGCCCCCCCTCAAACGGTGACCTTTGAAAAGGTGAGAGGCAGGTCAGAGCCAATCACCTTCTACCTCGAAGAGCTCCCCGGAAGGGCCCCTAATTTGGTCATCCCTCTGCTGATAAGAGCGAGAATGGCCAACTTCGGCGTATATCACGTCCTCATCGATGAAGGAAGTTCCGTCGACGTGATGTATAACCAACTATTCTGATCCCTGCAGCTCGACGACTCTCACCTCTCACCTTACGTGGGGTCGGACCTGCAGGGCTTTAACGGCTCAACTTCCAAGCCTTGGGGATACATCGAGCTCATGGTTACATTCGGAGAGGATGCGGCTACGAGGCAAGTCAAGGTTCATCTCCTCGTTATTGATTGCCCCTCCCTCTGCAACTGCATTCTCGGAAGGCCGACACTAGCAGAGCTGACCGCAGTGCCCTCCGCATTCCATTTAAAAATGAAGTTTTACACCAAGAGGGCACAGGTCGCCACTATCCAAGGTGACCTAGTGTTGTACCCCAAAATTTGCCCTCCTATATTCTTCAAAGTTTTGACAAGCATCATCTCAATTGGCTCAAGTCTACTCAAGGATTGTACAGTCAACCATCCTCCTAAGCCTGTCAAAATTAGGGTTTTGGTTCTTACAAGGAAGTTGAGGTTTTCAAGGGCTTAATCAAGTCCCATATGCTCATATACATTGTCAAGCACCTACATGTCAAGTTTCAAGGCTCACAAGGTCAAGTTGCACAGTCAAAAGCCCTAATTGCTTCACAATCAACTGCAGGGGCAAAATGGTCATTTGGTAGTCAAAAGTCGAAATTTTTGGTCAACATCTTATTTTGAAGCTACAATCATCATTTGGCAGTCTAAGTTGTCCTACCATTGCTTCGGTGACCACACTGTCCCGATAATCGAATTGACCTGAATACCTCCAACGATGGTGCTGCCTATCTCTCAATGGTGGGATAGCACTATCTAAAGGACTCTTACACAGCTTAATTCCTTAGAGTAGGTAGATCTCATGGGTACTTGCTCTTTCAAAAACAAACAAAAACATCTTTTCGCACCCCACACTTTCAAAAAAAGTTTTCAAACAAAACACTTCATACACTCTTGAGGACTGATACAAGAGTTACTTAGAAAAATTTCAAACGAAACTTTTTCAAAACCCACACACACTTGAAAAGCAAACAAATTTTTGAAAACATAAGAGCAAGTACCTAAGAGCCCGTGGATAACCACGAATAGAAAGGGTGCTAACACCTTCCCTTTCTATAAATCTACCTCCCGAACCGAGAAACATTCTCGAATAAGGAATTTTGCTATGCTTTTGTCCTTTCCATGTTGGAGAACATAAAAGACGGTGGCGACTCTTGCTTACCACGACATTTCGTGAAACCAGCTAAAAACAGTCAGTTCTATTTCCACCGATCACAGAACTGGCGACTCTGTTGGGGACTATAAAAGTGAGGTGTACCTTAGGATTAGATCATACTTATGTTTTCAATTGCTTTGTTTTGTTTGCTTTATATTTGTGGGCTTTGCATCGGAGTTTCATAGATCCTAACCCGGATCTGGGGAATACCCTTTTAGGTAGCATAAGCTGTGAGGGACCTGTTCGGCGTGGACCGACACGGGTGAAGCAGTGGCTACGTTGGTGTGGCACCTTGGTCTGTACCGATATCCCTTGTGTTGCAACGAGGAGAATATGGGTCTTCTGAGGAGTCATTAAGCACCAACCGACCTTAGAACCCTAAATTGACCCAACTTGGCCATAGAACAGTAGCAGTATGCTACACCCATTGAGGCTAAACTCTCGCGATGGTTTTGGCCGCAAGAAAGGATTGCGACGCTGGAGTTATGACCGATTGAGGGTAGTCAGTGATATTGGGATCCTCTAGAACCCGGTTACTTTTGATAGGACAGGTCTTAACCAACGAAACTGAAAGAGGGTAGTACCTGAACTTCATGCTGGCCTAAACTCTAAGGTTTGTCTTGTGTGACTTGTGTGCTTTCAAACTTGACCACTTGCATGCTTGTTATCTAACACATGAGTTTCTTGCAGGGTTTGTTTACAGTCCTTAACCTGGACTCATAACAGGGTTTACTTACATCACTCCACGCATAGCATAACATCATGCCATCATACCATTGCATACATCCTACATAAAGACTAATCCATTTCAAGGATCTCAAGGGTTTGTGATGCAGGTCATGATGTCTAGCAAGGGGCAAAGGGGATTTATTTTCCTCTAGCCAAGGTTAATGACTTGAGTCAGGGGCTATGACCCACTCGATATGGTGAGCCTTGACTCTTGAAGAAGGACTCTCAGTAACATGAAGTTCCTTCAATCAAGCTACCCAATTTCAAATTCTAACAAGTTTCTCTGTTTACCCCGCGAGATCCTTGAAAACATCGCATGCATACATACATATCATTGCATTACAGGTACTTTGTTCTACAGGTTGCTTACCTTCTTCGCTGTTTATTTCAGCAGTCATCATGAATCCTGAATCATCCAATGAACAAGCTATCAAGGCCCTCCAAGCCCAGAACGCCCAGTTCCAGGAGCTGGTCATGAGCTTAGCCCAAGGACAACAGGAATTGAAGACTCTGCTTTTGAAGAAAAAGAAGAAGAGGATTGTTTTGTTCAACCCTAGACGCAGATCTGGGAATACACTGCATAATGAAGCTGGGCGGACTACTCCATTTGTTGGGGAAGGCAGTCACCAAGAGGGAAGGGTTCCTAGTCCCGTAGTCTCTGACACCGAGACAGATTTCAATGATGAACAGTACCCTCCTGCTGAGGACAGGTACAAACAACTGGAGGACCGGTTAAATGCTATGGAGATTCAACGTGTGCCTGGGTTGGACTTTAGGGACCTAGGTTTATCTTCTGGGGTGGTGATCCCTCACAAGTTCAAGGCACATGCCTTTGTAAAGTACGATGGGGCTTCCTGTCCTAAGTTGCACCTTCGTTCATACGCAAGGAAGATCCAGCCCTACACGGCGGACAAGAATCTATGGATCCATTTCTTCCAGGAGAGTCTTTCAGGGACTCAACTCGAATGGTTCTATCAGCTGGATGGAACCAATATTCGTAACTGGGAGGACTTGGCAACTGCTTTTTATAAGCAGTATCAGTATAATGCCGACCTCGCTCCTACGCGTACCCAACTCCAGAGTATGTCACTGGGGATGGGTGAAGGTTTTAAGGAGTACGCACAAAAGTGGAGAGACCTGGCTGGCAGGGTGCAGCCACCGTTGACTGACCGTGAGCTTGTTGACATGTTCTTGGGAACCCTGTTTGGTCCTTTCCTCAACCATCTGATTGGGAATTCTTCTGCTGGGTTCACATATCTGATCTTAACTGGGGAGAGGATTGAAGTTGGTATCAAGGCTGGAAAGATTCAAGAAGCTGCACCGGCTGATGCTCATAAAAAGCCTTACAGTGGGAAGAAGGAGTCCAATGTTGTGCATAGTAAAAAGGGTCGCCATGATTAACATGTAGGGGCAACCCATATCTCTAATCCTAGGCCTGCTCAACAAGGACAGGGGCAGCAACGTAAGGAGGTCGCACCCAAGAGACAGTTCACTAAGATCAACATGTCACTGGATCAAGCGCTACAACAAATGTTGAAGGCAGGGCTGATTACCTTAAGGGCTCCTCTCCGGAATCCAAACACTTTTGCTCCTAACTATCATCCCAACGATAGGTGCGCATACCATTATGATAGCCCGGGGCATACTACAGACAACTGTTGGGCTCTGAAGAGCAAGGTCCAAGACATGATTGACGCCGGAGAGATTCAGTTTGAAGCACCAGAAACTCCAAACATAATCATTGCTCCTTTGCCCAATCATTGAAGGCTTTTGTTTATTTGAATTTCCGAGTTGTATTTTTTTGCTTATACAAACAATTAATGTCATAGCAAACTCTTTATTTCATTAATGCACTGCGTATGTCTGTTTTTGAATTAATCCAATTATTTTCACTATATTCAAATTGCTTTCATATTTTTTCGTGATGATCAACGCTCGGTTAATAATTCTAAGCCTCTTGAGGGAGGATGACAAAAACGATACCACAATCCACAGTATGCTTTTGAACAAACCCCGCTGATGAGGTACAGGCATTATTTCAATTCCTAAACACCGGAGTTATAAGGATGATAATCCCTCGTCAACCCCTTTGAGCCAAAGAAGTAGGAGTTTTCTTTTCGAAAATTAAAACCCTTAATCATAACCTGGGGCAGGGTAGTTCTCTCAGTTGATCCAAGTGCACAACGAATGGCACCAAAGAAGTCCTTACAAAACAAAAGACAGTGATGGTTCCGAATGATCATAAAGACAGGCAGTCATCATCCCTCAAAATAAACGCCCATTAAGTCAAAACCTATGAAGGAGACTTACAAAACTGGGGCATCCCGCTGACTGTAATCACAAAAAGGAACAGTTCAGGCAAAAAATAGGGAGGTCACACAAACCCTCAACAAAAAGAAATGACTGCCTATTCAAAATAAATTGTCAACATTCGAACCATCACCAGAATATCAGGACAAAGACTCAAACAAGGTCTAACGCACGGTCAACTGAGTTTAGGTTTGAAGAACGTCACGAAGAACGGGTGGGTACAAATAAAATTTGAGCCATTATCCTTTGTTTCTTAAACTGTGAACCATGCCACGTTACAGCCCTTAAAAGTCCTAGCTGAAGCATGGGTTAGTTCGAAAGCATACTGTTACAAAGGTATCCTGACTCCTTAAGGCTCGCTGTAAAATACTGAGTTGACATCACATTTTACAATTTTGCTTGTTTTTATGAAAAAATTCATTTTCAAAAAAAAAAACTTCAAGACAGACATAAACTTTGCATTTTTAACGTAACCTTGTTTGCATATGACTTTTTTGTTTGAACAGCATAGAAATTCGCACGACGAATGTCTAATGAACAAAAGCACCTCCAATCAAGGGGCATGGCATGATCATTGTCCATCATCTGGGGCATTCCAGTCAAGATTCGGAGAATCTCTCAAAAGGCCAACCAACTTGGGGAAAATCTCCATCTGGATCACTTGGGGCATTGGACGATCAAACGAAGATCTTCTGGTAGTAGGGTAACGCAGCACTACTGACAGTGACAACTCCCTGCATCCTGAGAGCACAGACATAGTCGAAAAAATACTACACATGACTAAAGACCCGCTAGGTTGACACACCTAGGCAAAAATAAGGGCTTCCCGGTGAATCAAAAGGGTTCGGGCAAAAATAAGGTATGAAATGAAAAAATTTGTACACCCGGCAAGTCGAAAACCTGAAAAGGCGACTTGGGCAAAAAAAGGTATCCCGGTGGACTGAAAACCCGAAAGGGAGGTCCAGGAAAAAATTAGGGATTTAAGCGTATGACTATGTCCCGGTATCTCGTCACTTGCCTACCAGAAGAAGAATTGTCAACCGGCAATTATCAAGCACCTCCACAAGGTATCTTCTTCTCCCACATCAGAAACAGGGGCAATAATGAGTTGTCTAAGAAATCTAGTTGCTCTGTCCACCAAGGTACCAAGGTAGGTTCGGCTGAAGAATGTAACCAGGATACCTCCACTCCCCGCAGAGTAAAGACAAAGTTCAGCAATACTCTCTCCAAGCAGAGTTGGTCTCCCATCAGTCCCAAAAGGCACGGTATCTCCAACAAGTCAGCAACACTCTCCCCAAGCAGAGTTAGCCTACTGTCAGCCTTAAGGAAGTGGGGCATCCCCAAAAAATCTCAAATATTCCTCAGCGGAGTGTACAGATATTCCTAAGCAAGCATCCCCGGCAGTCTTGATATAAGATTGTTCCCCGGCGGAATACAGACACCCAGTGGAGCCACCTCCCCAGTACAAAAAAAAAGTCTCCCCAGGAGAGTTGAATCAATCTCCCCAGTAGGAAGCTTATCCCCTGTAGATTCTAGAAGCTTATCACCGGCAGAGTACGAACGCTTCTCCCCGACTTTATTCAAAGTTATTCCCCACCAGAACTTATAACTGGGTTATCCTCAGCTAAAATCCACAGAAAGATCGTCCTCGGCGAAGTTCTTCCTACCCCCAGCGGAGTTCATCAATTCCTCAACAAAACATATCAACGGTATCCCCAACAGAGTTCTCATCAAAACCTCAGCGAAGTATCTCTCTCCCCACAGAGTAATTCCCCGCAGAGTATCTCTCTCCAACAAGTTCATTCCCCAATGGAGTCATCTTCTCCTGCCGGTTTGTTCTTGCAATCATCATCCCCAGCAGAAATGAAGAACTCTACTCTTCAAACATCAGCCCAGGATTCAGCTTCTCGGCATTCGTCAAGAATTTATTTTCCTAGACGAAAATGCATTCATAAACATCACATTGACATACATCATGACATATGCATATACGCATCATAACACACTATCTCATTTATTTTGGGACATCATGACATCATGCATTTCATACATCATGACATTGCATACAACTGATGTTTCGCCTTTTCAGGAAAAAGTTCAATCCCAAAGATGATTACTATCAACTATCGCAATTCCAGATTCGATTCCTGTATCCAACCAGGGCATATCTGTGAGTAGATTCGACACCTGTATCCAGCCAGGGCATATCTACATTAAAGAGATTGAAGAGATGGACGAGAAATGCTCCAGATATGGATGTTGTTCTTTTGCTTATTCAGATTTATCTCCAGAGATAGCTTAGAAATGCTCCAGAGATGGATGTTGTTCTTTTGCTTATTCAGAGTTCTCTTCAGAGATGGCTTAGAGATGCTCCAGAGATGGACGTTATTCTTTTGCTTATTCAAGAGTTTCCTTTCAGATATAGTTGGGAAATGCTCCAGATATGGATGTTATTCTTTTGCTTATTCAGATTTTCTCTTCAGAGATGGCTTAGAAATGCTCCAGAGATGGACGTTATTCTTTTGCTTATTCAAGAGTTTCCTTTCAGATATAGCTGGGAAATGCTCCAGAGATGGATGCTATTCTTTTGCTTATTCAAAGTTTCAGATATAGCTGAGAAATGCTCCAGACATGGATGTTATTCTTCTGCTTATTCAGATTTTCTCTTCAGAGATAGCTTAGAAATGCTCCAGAGATGGATTTTATTCTTTTGCTTATTCAAGAGTTTCCTTTCAGATATAGCTGGGAAATGCTCCAGAGATGGACGCTATTCTTTTGCTTATTCAGAGTTGCTTGTTCAGAAATAGTTCAGATATGCTCCAGAACCGGACGTTATTCTATTGCTTATTCAGGGCTTCTTTTCAAAGATAACTTAGAGATGCTCCAACCACGGATGCTATTCTATTGTTTATTCAGAGATTCTTTCTCGAGATGGTTCAGATGCGATCCAGACATGGCTACATTCTGATACTTATTCCAGACTCCCTTCTAGAGATAGCTTAGAAATGCTCCGGACACGGATGCTATTCTATTGCTTATTCCAGATTCCCTTCTAGAGATGGTTCAGATGCGACCCAGACATAGCGACATTTTGATACTTATTCAGATTTCCTTTCAGATATAGCTTAGAGATGCTCCTGACCAAAATGTTATTCTACTGCTTATTCAGATTTCTCTCCGGAGATGGCCTAGAGATGCTCCAGATCCGGACGCTATTCTTTTGCTTATTCAGAGTTCTTTTCAGAGATGGCTTAGAGATGCTCCTGACCTGGACGCTATTCTATTGCTTATTCAGATTCAAACTTCTAAAGACAACTTAGAGATGCTCCATCCTGGATGCTATTCTATTGTTCAGTCCAGATACGATCCAGATTCGGATGACATTCTATCACTCATTCAAACACAATATGGATATACCCCAGACGCGGCGGTCATTCTACTATTTACTCAGATGTCAGCAATTAGACACAGACTAGATATGCTCCAGACACGGAAGCTATTCTATTTCTTATTCAGATTCAACTATCCATTACAGTTCCAAATGGCATCTATAAGTCCATTCCCGACAAGGTTCTGTCACATCTCCAGATGGCATCTATAAGCCCATCCCCCTATCCACCATCTCTCCAAATGGCATCTGTAAGCCCATTCCCGACATCACACTGCTGATACTCTGCTATGTGAGTGCAAATTTCTGGGCACTCTAGTGTTCAATCATCTTCCACCCTCGGATCACGAAAGGCACACAAGCCAATCTACATCTTCAGGTCTAAGAAGATTGAACAGGGGCAACTGTTGTACCCCAAAATTTTCCCTCTCATATTCTTCAAAGTTTTGACAAGCATCATCTCAATTGGCTCAAGTCTACTCAAGGATTGCACAGTCAACCATCCTCCTAAGCTTGTCAAAATTAGGGTTTTGGTTCTTACAAGGAAGTTGAGGTTTTCAAGGGCTCAATCAAGTCCCATATTCTCATATACATTGTCAAGCACCTACATGTCAAGTTTCAAGGCTCACAAGGTCAAGTTGCACAGTCAAAAGCCCTAATTGCTTCACAATCAACTGTAGGGGCAAAATGGTCATTTGGCAGTCAAAAGTCAAATTTTTTGGTCGACATCTTATTTTGAAGCCACAATCATCATTTGATCAAGTCTTGATCATGATTCCACAAGAATGGCTCAAAAATCATCAAGATGCAAAAGTTTCCATTTTTGGACAGTTGAAAAGTCAACTGTAACTTGACCAAGGCATAACTTTTTCATGGTTCATCAGAAAAATCCCATCCAATGCTAATTTTGAAGGGGAGGACATTTCCTACAACTCATCTTCACATTCCAAGTCCAAGAAATGCTCTCACAAAAAGTTATCAATTTCAACATTATAGGTCATTTTTAAAAGTCAACAAAAAGGCATTTTAAGTCAAAGACCATAACTTGATATTGGTAAATCAAAATGACATGGGACCAAAGGCATTGGTTAGAGGATTTCAAGACCTTTCCAAAATGTCCAAGAACATGTTCATATGATCAAAATTGAGCAAGATATGCATTGGAGAAGTTGGGAAATTTTTGTGAAATGGCAAAAGTCAACTATCCTTGAAACTTCAATTTTTGACAAAAGGGCCCACTTTTTTCCACTTGATTCAGCCTTGTCATGCCACCCACGTGTCCCATGATTAATTTCAAGATTAAACATTAATTTTTCTATTTTATTTAATTTTTATTGATTTAATCCATTTTAAATCCATAAAATTCAAATAAAATCAAAAAAATTAATTAAAGGGGATCTTTGTGGCTTGAATGACCTTTATATGCCATTTACTAGCTGCCAAATTCGTGCAAGCTATTTTTTGTACACAAAATTTTGAATTTGTGCCAAGATGTCCAGATACATGTAAGCATGGAAAGGGAAAGTTTTGCAAATTTTGGAAGCTTTTTAATTTGTTGGATTTTGGTTTGAAAGCATGGCTTTATGGCTTGGATTCTTGCCTTATTTCTTTGTCCCCTCCATCTCCTCTATAAATACAAGCCATGAGAAAGCATTACAAAAAAATACACACAGCCTAGAGAACGCCCCAAAATTGCAAAAATTTCCTTGAAGTTGTCAAGCTCGAAAGACCTGATCTAGCCAGATTCAACTACTTCCAAGCACTCCATCAACATCCCAGGTCCCCCAAATGCTTATTTTTATTTTTCCATAACATGTTCCTGTGCAGGTTTCACAAAGGCTTTCCACCATGTGCATCAAACGATCATGCACCAAGTGGCCTCAAAGATCAATCCAGGGGCTATGAGATGCTGGATACCATGCTCTAAGTCAAAGCACGTGCAGGCAATTCCTAAAGTCAACAAAGGCTTAAGCTTATTGGGCCATATTGCTTCCTCAAACCTCCATACCTGGTGTTGGCTCCTAAATTCGACACCCTTGTTTTATTAATGTCAGCCATTAAAGCTGAAGGATGTTTTCGACTAGCTAGGTCTGTCGAAATGCCCGTCGAAAGATGGCAAGGTACTTAGAAGATTTCTTCCAAGGGAGAAGTTGGTTGCCTTCGACGTCGAAGGTGTTTCTCGTCGAAGATGCTTCTCGACGAAAGTGTTCGATGGTTCAGAGTGGAACAGTTTGAAATTCAAGCGTTTGGAGGGAAAACGGTTTCCAGCGGTTACCAAGTGCAACGTGCAAAGATCTGGAGCGTCAAACGTTGAGAGCGTGCCAAGTGGACTCATCTCGAAGCAGTGTAACTGCCCGACAGTTACTTGGGATGTTTTAGTATAAATAGTAGTAGTCATGTAGTTTCTCGCGTGTGTTCACAATTCTATACAAAGTCACTCATATAGATTCGAGTACCCAGCGTGTGAGAAAGAATTGTTGAGAAATGTATGTGTGAAACACCAACTTTATTAATCAAAGTCATTTACTTTTCCAGAAATTTACTTGCTTTCTTCTTTACATTCCTGTCGAAGCCCTTTCATTTAAAGCCTTATTTATTTTACCAAGTCCTTTCTTCATGCAATTTACTTAAAGCCTCTTTATTTTATTGTCACTTAACCCATAGCCAACTTAATCAAAACTTCAAAATCAACCTATGTCCTAGGATCAATCTGATCGATCCTGCGAGTAACCAAATAAGTAACCATTTGGAGGATCAGCGGTTGTTTACCAAAAACCAAGGTAAACAAATTGGCACACCTGGTGGGACTGTGTGTTGATTGTTGAAAATAATCTCATCTTTTCGAGGAGTGTTGTATGTTATTGAGAAGTGGTAGAATATACACTAACGATAACAATACTGCCAGAAGAAGGGAAGAGATGGCGAATCCGCCAAACAATAACGAAATCCCACAAACGAATGTGGGAGCAACGGTTAGTACGACCGTAAGTGAAGCGACAACTGTTGGTTCGACACCAGCAGTAACAGTCACAGCAACGGGGCCATTACTTTCGTTCACAGGCCCCAGAGCACCTTTGGGAACTCCCCCACCAAGGGGAAATTTAGGCACAAGGCCTTTTGTTCCCCCAGGATTTATGCCACTCTATGGTATGCCAACTTCTGAATTGGCTAGCCTGACGAATGCTACGTCCACTTTTTCAGACCCTTTAGTGAGTGCCTCTTCGCCACTCCAAGGTTCTGGAGTAGGCATGGCGAATAGAAATAGGACCCAACTCTTAGGAGGAACGTCCCAAGTAGCCCATGGCCTTACAAATGCCTCGACAGCAGTCTTGAGGCAACAAATGGACGAAAGCAACCATGATATGGTGCAAATGCTGGCACAAACTTTGAGTACAGTGCTAAACCCTCTAATACAAAACACTACTCAATCGAATCAGCAAGTGACAGCGCAAATGACGCGTTTGGCTGATTTATTTGGAGTACCCCAACCTATTCGACAGCCCCAAAGGGCGCAAATAAGGGGAAACCAGGGGATATTCTTAGAGGAAGAAACCACCATTAATCAGGCTCAGCAGCTTGTCGAAGAAAACCTTAGGGCACGATTGGATCAACCTGTCGAGGAACCTAGGGTAATAACTCCAGAGGTAAGGTTAGTTAACAGAAACCAAAATGCTGACGAAGTAGTTCAGCATGTCCAATACCAAAACATGGGTTTGGAAAATAATCTGGCAACCATGATCGAAAGGATCATGACTCAGAATGGGATGAACATGGGCTTTCGAAGGCCCAACTTTACATCTCCGTTGTCAGAGTACGTGTTACAAACAGACTTACCTCCTAGATGCAAAGTCCCCAAGTTTACTAAGTTCTCTGGGGACACGACAGAATCTACTGTCGAGCATGTAGCGAGATACTTGATCGAAGCAGGTGACATTTCGAATAACGAAAACCTAAGGATCAAGTACTTCCCAAGTTCTTTAACAAAGAACGCTTTTACTTGGTTTACAACTCTCCCCCCCAATTCGATCCATCATTGGACCCAGTTGGAAAGATTGTTCCATGAACAATTCTACATGGGGCAAACCAAGATAAGCCTGAAAGAATTGGCCAGTGTGAAGAGACGTTTCACTGAACCTATAGACGAATATCTAAATAGGTTTAGGGTGCTCAAGGCGAGATGTTTTACACAAGTGCCAGAACATGAGTTAGTCGAAATAGCCGCAGGCGGTTTAGATTATTCCATTAGGAAGAAGCTAGACACCCAATACCTGAGAGACATGGCCCAACTGGCCGATAGAGTTCGACAAGTAGAACGCCTCAAAGCTGAAAAAGCAAAGGCAACGAAAACTCACAAGAGAGAGAGGATAGCGTACGTTGAGATGGATGACGAAGATCCAGAATCCTTCGACGATACTTTAGCTGTCGAAGAAGGAGAAGTCGATTTAGCAGAACTGAAACAAGGGCCACCATACTCTTGTAAACTGTTAGTCCCCTCAAGTGGGAAAAATCCCATTGGTCCAGAAAGGACCAACGATAGGTTCCCCAAAAAGACTTATAGTTTTGACATCACAAAATATGATGAAATATTCGACTTACTGGTTAAAGATGGCCAAATGATAGTACCCCCAGGGGTAAAAGTGCCTCCTCTTGATCAAAGAAAGAAGAGAGGTTTTTGCAAATATCATAATTTTTTGGGCCATAAAACTTCTCAATGTTTTCTTTTCAGGAACCTTGTGCAAGACGCTATCGAAGAAGGGAGGTTGAAGTTTGCTGACAAAACCCCCATGGCTGTCGACTCAAATCCATTGCAGGATGAAGCCCACTATGCTGAGCCCTCTGAGGTGAACGTGATAGAGGCAACCAGGAGCCAGTCGAAGAAGCCAGGAATTACAATGGTCGACGTCTCAAAGGACCATATCAACATGCCAATCTTTGGCAGTTTTTCTGGAAATTTATCCAGGAAGACAATTGAAGCAGTCCAGAAAGCGGTCGAAAGCCCAAAGTTGGAGACCGCTGAAGCACAAAAAACTGGACCAAAACCCAGTTCCCACTTGGCCACAGTTCAAGGCCAGACGGAGAATCTGGAGATACAAATGAAGCAGCTAACTCTTGCTAACAAAGATACGATGAATATCAACATGGTCGAACTTTCTGACCCAAAAGCATCAGAAGAGGCCATGAGGCAAGAATAAGCTAATAAGACTGCTTTCCCTCGGGAAAATGAAAATTTGGCAGATTTTTTACAAAGATGCCAGAAAAAGAAATCAGAGGTGATGCTGTGTCCAAGATGCAGTTCGATCTTTGACAAAAAAGCTGCTGAGCACATTCAAGGCGTAAGAGCAGCGAACAAGAGAAGGGAAAATGTTGATCTTCGACATGATCCCAGAAGAGCCTCCCAAAGAGGTTCAAACCAAGAAAAGAGGCCATTGACTTTTAGGCCTCCCACAAATGTGCCAGTAGATACTTGGTACAAAACCTCTGGTCGAAAAAGGCCAAATGAGGAGAAATGGCACTCTTTCGACGTGCCAAGGGGTTCCTCTTTGACTCAAAAGAAAGAGCCCCAGGTTGCTGCACCTAAGGTTGCACAAGTGTCCAGCAACTACAAAGGAAAAAATCCCATGTCTCGATCTCAATGGAGGAGATACCAAAGGAGACGAAAAGCTGAAAGGGAGGCTGCCAACGAACCAAAGGCAGAAACCAGTTCGAATGTTCCTCAAAGGAAGCAAAGGAAACCTCTAGAAAGAGAGCCAGTAACCAACAGGCTAGTTTGGCCCAACCAAAGTGAAGTCGAAGACGAAGACGATTCTAAGTCTGATGATACTTTGGACATAATGGTGAATATAGTCTCAGTGCTGCCCAGAGAATTCAACCGACAGGTGGAAGTCGAAGTAAGTGACTGGGAAGTGGAGCAGGAAATGGCCAAACATAGGCCAGTGTGCTATTTTGTCATGGACAATGGCACCACTGAGGAACAAAATGGGTTCTTCGAGCCACCTACAGAGGCGATGAAGAATCACCTCAAGCCTTTATTCATAAGGGCTAAACTCGAAGAAACTACTGTGAATAAAATATTGGTGGATTGTGGGGCAA
Source organism: Vicia faba (assembly GCA_948472305.1). Taxonomy (NCBI): domain Eukaryota; kingdom Viridiplantae; phylum Streptophyta; class Magnoliopsida; order Fabales; family Fabaceae; genus Vicia; species Vicia faba. The sequence continues at coordinate 1,268,324,885 of OX451740.1, forward strand.
CCATCAACATTATTCCTCACTCTATGCTAAGGAAAATTGGCAAAAGGGATGAGGACATTAAGCCTCACAACATGGTCTTGTCGAACTATGAGGGCGGCATAGGGACCACTATGGGAGTGATCCAGTTAGATATCAAAGTAGGGTCTATCCTTCGACCAACAATGTTCATGGTTATATCGGCCAAACCTAACTACAATCTTTTGTTGGGCCGTGAATGGATTCATGGTGTTGGAGCCGTGCCATCATCAATGCATCAGAGATTGCTCCTATGGCGTCCAGATGGGATGGTCGAAAACATAGAGGCAGATCAAAGCTACTACCTGGGCGAAGTGAATCACCTGGGGTTGGCAGATTTCGACAAGAACTTGGCTCACATAGGGCCATGTCCAACACCTGGCTTCGACATGGCGCCAGCGCCAAACACTTTTTGTTCCCTATACCTGCATCCTGAGCATGGTTTCCAATGGGACAGAGAAGACTTGTCCCACATAGACTTCAGTGGGTTAACTGATATCCAACCAACTGGTTGGGGAAGTGAATTCAGTGATAATGACTGAGTCACAATCTTTGAAGCGAATTTCGGCTTATGTAGCCGAAACTAAGATGATAACGGCTCTCAAAGCCGAAGTGAAGTACATGGCCACACAGGCCAATGATCAACAGTTATCTACTGCAGGTCCAGGAAAGGATTTCGATCCAAAACCCCCTGATATCGTGCAAGAAGAAATGCAGGAACAGAGGCTCGACGCCATCTATGACGATGAGCCTTTGGGCTTCGAAAAGGACCCCTTGGCGAACAACATTAAAATGTTAGCGCAAGATCCTTTAGAAGAAATCAACTTAGGCGAAGGGTCAGAGAAAAGGCCAACTTACATCAGCGCCAAAATTGATCCAGAACTTAGGTTGGAAGTAATCCAATTGCTGAAAGAGTTCAAGGACTGTTTCGCATGGGATTATGACGAAATGCCTGGTCTCGACAGAGGGTTGGTAGAACTTCAGTTGCCAATCAAACCTGGGAAGAAGCCAATCAAGCAAAATCTAAGGCGCTTCGCTCCAGAAATACTGTCGAAGATCAAAACGGAAGTCGAAAGACTTCTGAAATGCAAATTCATACGCGTTACAAGGTATGTCGAATGGATTGCAAACATTGTGCCAGTAATTAAGAAAAATGGTACATTGAGGGTGTGCATAGATTTCAGAGATTTGAATGTTGCTACACCCAAAGATGAATATCCTATGCCTGTAGCGGAAATGCTAGTCGATTTTGCCGCTGGCTATGAATACCTGAGTATGCTCGATGGTTATTCAGGATATAATCAAATATTCATTGCTGAAGAGGACGTGTCGAAAACAGCTTTTTGATGCCCTGGGGCCTTAGGCACTTACGAATGGGTAGTGATGCCTTTTGGCCTAAAGAACGCTGGGGCAACATACCAGCGAGCAATGAATACTATCTTCCATGATTTTATCAACACTTTTATGCAAGTATATATTGATGACATTGTTATAAAATCTGTTTCCAGGAAGAATCATATTGACCACCTTCGACAATCATTCGAAAGAATGAGAGAACATGGTCTGAAGACGAACCCTTTGAAGTGTGCGTTCTGTGTGAAAGCTGGAGATTTCTTGGGCTTCGTTGTCCACAAGAAAGGAATCGAAATCAACCAGAACAAGACGAAGGCGATTCTGGAAGCGAAAGCGCCATCGAATAAGAAGGAACTGCAATCCCTGTTAGGCAAGATAAATTTCTTAAGGAGATTCATATCTAATCTAAGTGGGAAAGCTCAGGCCTTTTCACCCTTACTTCGACTGAATAAAGAGGGGTTCGAATGGGGGCAAGAGCAGCAAGAAGCCTTCGACAAAATCAAAGGGTACCTCACTAAGCCACCTATTTTGGTGCCTCCTTGTAGCAATAGGAGTATGAGATTGTACATAGCTGTATCCGACAAAACTCTGGGAAGCATGTTAGCCCAAGAGGATGAGAATGGAGTCGAAAGACCCATTTACTATCTCAGTAGAGTTTTGAACGATGCAGAAACTAGATATAGTGAAGTCGAAAAATTGTGTCTATGTCTGTATTTCTCTTGTACAAAACTCAAGCAATATATAAAACCAGTTGATGTGTATGTTTCGTCTCATTTTGATGTTTTCAAGTATATGTTGTCGAAACCTATCTTGCACAGTCGAATTGGCAAGTGGGCATTAGCATTAACTGAATACTCCTTGACCTTTATGCCTCTTAAGGCAGTGAAGGGACAAGTGGTTGCAGACTTCATAGTCGACCACTCAATTCAAGTTGAGGATATTAATTATGTGGAGATAGAACCTTGGAAATTCTACTTCGATGGTTCCAGCCATAAAGATGGAACGGGAGTAGGAGTCTTGATTATTTCTCCAGATAAAATTCCAACAACATTCAAGTACAAAATATCAGGTTCTTGTTCGAACAATGAGGCTGAGTATGAAGCTCTAATTACTGGCCTTGAGATATTGTTGGAATTGGGGGAAACTCGAGTCGAAATAATGGGAGACTCAGATTTAGTCATTAAGCAAGTCACAAAGGAATATAAATGCATAAGAGAAAATCTCATTATGTACTTTGTGATAGCAAAACGTTTATTGAAAAAATTTGAAACGGTCAATATTCGACACATACCCAGAGTCGAAAATCAAATAGCCAACGACTTGGAACAAATTGCATCTGGGTATAAGATTTCAAAAACGAGATTACAAAGAGCAATCGAAGTTCGAGAAAAGATAAAAGCAACTTGTCTATCACCAACAGACTTGGAATCGACGAGACTAGGATATGCTGATCAAAGTAACTTCGAAATTTCGTTCATAGATAATTTGTCAGAGCAAGATTGGAGGAAACCCATTGTGGACTACCTTCAAAATCCAGGAGATTCGACAGAACGAAAAACAAAATACAGGGCGTTGAGTTATGTACTCATGGGTAATGAGTTATTCAAGAAGACGCCTGAAGGGGTATTGCTGAAATGTTTAAGTGAAACTGAAGCATACATAACCCTTTCGACTACGCATGCTGGGGCATGTGGGGCTCACCAAGCAGGCCATAAGATGAAATGGTTGTTGTTTCGACAAGGACTATATTGGCCCACTATGCTAAAAGATTGTGTTGAGTTCGCCAAAGGTTGTCAAGAGTGTCAAATCCATACAGGCATCCAACATGTACCAGCAAGCGAACTTCACTCGATAGTGAAACCTTGGCCCTTTAGAGGATGGGCGTTGGACCTCATCGGAGAGATTCGACCAGCATCATCAAAGAGCCAGAAATACATACTGGTAGGCATTGATTACTTTACTAAGTGGATCGAAGCTATCCCTTTAGTCAATGTAGACCAAGAAAATGTCATTGAATTTATTCAAAAGAACATTATCTTTAGGTATGGAATCCCTGAGACAATAACAACTGATCAAGGATCAGTTTTCACTGGTCGAAAGATGCAGGAATTTGCTCAGGAAACAGGTTTCAAACTCCTAACATCAACGCCTTATTATGCACAGGCGAATGGTCAAGTCGAAGCAGCTAACAAAGTAGTGATTGGCTTGATAAAAAAGCATGTTGGGAAGAAACCAAAGAATTGGCATAAGACGTTAGACCAGATTCTCTGGGCTTGTCGAACGTCCCCAAAAGAAGCCACAGGTACAACACCATATAGGCTAACTTTTGGCCATGATGCAGTATTGCCAGCAGAAATTTGTCTTCAATCTGCAAGGGTTCAGAGGCATTATGATATTCCCTCTGAGATTTATTGGAACATGATGTTAGACGAACTGGTGGATTTAGACGAAGAGAGATTGCGCGCTCTTGACCTACTCAGGCTTCAGAAGAAAAGAGTAGAAGACTCTTATAATAAAAAGGTAAAACCTAAGGTATTTTTGCCTGAAGAGCTAGTTTGGAAGGTAATTCTTCCCATGGATCGAAGGGATCGAAGCATGGGGAAATGGTCACCCAAATGGGAAGGACCATTCAGAGTTATCCAAACTTTTTCTGGTGGAGCCTATGAAGTCGAAGAGTTAGGGGAAGATAAAAGGCTCTTGAGAGTAAATGGTAAATATTTGAAAAAATACAAACCTACACTCCAAGAGATAAAAATAAAATAATAAAATAACAAGACTAAATTAACCATAAAAAGCCAAAATGGAAATTTCATAAATTTTAGCCAAGATGGCAATGTTGTCAAATATAGATTACAAAATATGGTTACAAAAGCTGAATCAATCAAAAGGGAATAGAGTCCTTGAGTCGAAGGTATTTGGCTTGCTGCAGCTCCAATCTTTTCTTGCACCAGGCGTTCTCCTGCACCAGTTTGGCAATCTGAGCGTCGAAGCCTTGGGCCTTCTCAGCAAATTCCAGGCCTTGTTTGATTTCAGTTTGACTCTCGGTGTCTGAGACGGTCGAAAGAAGTTCCTCCTTGCGTATAGTGTTGGCATTTATCTTCGCCTCTATTTCTTCGATTTGTGCCCTGAAGGAAGCATTCTCTCGATCGATGGCATCAACTTCTTCCTGCGTAGATGCTTTTTGCTTCGACAACTCCGCAATTCGAGAAGTCGTATCCGAAACAGCAGACCACGCAGAGGAGATTTTGCCATATAACACCTCAAGCTGACTATTAAAACCCCTTTGGCGCCTATAATCTGCTGAGACTTGATCAATCATAGAGTGTAACTCCATGATCAAGCCTGAAACTTCTGGAGCTACAGCTAACAAGTCGACAGCATTCAAAACATCCCTCAAGTATGATGGAGCAGTGGGGTCCCCCTCTAAAGCCTTCATCAAGTCCTTCTTGAAAAACTGGGCCTTAACCTTCGCCAAAGCTTCATCGAGAGGAGAGGTTTCAGTGGACTTCCCCGACAGGGTAGGAACCTCCTGACTGGCATCAGACGAACTCTTGCTCTCGATGATTGCGTTGAGATAGCTAACAGGGTCAGTTTGTTTCAAGAGTTCTAAGTCCTCTTTCGACCTGTGCTTCGTTGAGGTAACAGCCCTTGCAACAGCATTGTCTTGGGTTTGAGGCTGTTGAGTGTTAGGTGTCTCGACTTGTTTCCCTTCGACTCGGACTGGGGCAGTACCAGCGTCATCTTGGTGCTCTTCGCTAGCGTCACCTTGGTGCCCTTCGCCAGTGTCACCTTGGTTCTCTTCGCCAGCGGCACCTTGGTTTTCTTCGCCAGCATCGCCTTGGTCCCCTTCTTCACGATTCTCTTCCGACAGATCCACCACCTGAACCGCTTCTGGCTGTTGTTCTTCCGTTTGAGGTTCTTCTGCTGGTTTTTCTACCGTCTTAGCATTGGCCTCATTTATTTCAGTATGGGCTTCGTCATTTCCCAAGCCTTTTTCTTGTGGCCTGCTGAGTTCAGCAGATTCCAGCGTTTCAGAGGTCCTTGGTGGTGAGCTTTCAGTGGTGTCCTGAGAAAGGAAAGAGGAAGAATCTTCAGAAATCGAAAAAGACATAATCGAATGTAGGTATCTACACCTAAGTTATAAAAAGGTTTAAAAGATTACCTGTAAGTTAGCTTCAGCCCCAGGGCTGGAATTGTCGCTTTCGACAGGCTTGTTGAGAAGAACGTTTAGTTCCTCCTCCGTTGGCTCCTCAATGATCACTGGAGGTGGCCTGGGCTTTCTCCCAGCAACCTTTATTCTAAATGTTCGACCCTCAGGAGCAGGAGCAGGAACAGGAGCGTCCTTCGTCAGCTTTCGCCTTTTTAGAGGAGCAGGAGGAGAATCACCTTCTTCATCGCTCCCAGATTCGACCACCAGTGCTGGCCGTTTCTTGGGCAAAGGTGCCTGAAAAACCAATGGGAATTCGATTTAGCAATTGCATCGAAAGTCAAAAATCGAAAGCCAGAAGAAAATAATGAAAGTCTGGTTACCGATACAGAAGGTTTCTTCGAAGGGCCTTCCCCCTGTTGGTTGGTTGTAGTCTTCGCCGGCGCTATGGTCTTCGCCGGCGGTGGAGGTTTTGTTGAGGGCCCCCCTCCCTGTTGGCTTTCTGTAGACTTCTTGGCTACGGGCTTTCGAACAACTGAAAGCAAATAAAAAGTTAACAGGCTAGCAGTCGAAAAGAAAGACAAAGTAATGAGAAAGGATGAACTTACATTTCTTTATTTTGTCCAACACAAGGACAAAAGATTTCTGAAGCTCATCCACGAAATCCTTCTCGTCGAAAAACTCCTCAGCGTAATAACTTTTCCACCACTCCTCGAAGGATGGTGAGCAAAGAAAGTTGAGCTGGTAGTCAAACAACGAGAGAACTGTTCGACCAGCATATCTTCTGATATGCTTAATAGCAGCCTCTTCGGTGTAATCATTGCAGAAGTACAACATAGACTTCTCTCTTGGAAAGATTGGAGAAGGTAGGGTTTGAATAATACCAAACTGGCGAGATACCAGGTTTGGTTGGTATGCAATCAGACTCAAATGAGTCTTAGAGCTCCTGAATCGAAGAGGCATGATCCTTGGTGTGAGGAACGCCTCCCACAATATTGTATGTTCGTCAACATTAGGACCACTCGACGTCCTTGGATGTGGCCTTGTGAACCATGCTGGGCCTACCTTCCGTCGAGCAAACAGAGCCATAGTCGAAGCAAACTCTTTCCTTCGAGCAAACATCAGAACGAAGTTGGTGAAGGTTTGCTGAAACTCCAGTCCATCTTCCATAGGCGTCAACAGAGCCAGTCTGGTTCCTTCGACGCGTCTGTTCGCTATCTCTGGAGCCTGCTCATTTATTTGAACCTTCTTAGGCAAGAAAGATTCGAAGGTGGCATTGAGCCACAGTTGGAGCAGCCAAAAAGGCCCAGCAAGTAGTAAACTGGCCCTGTTCTCGATAATTTTTAGAAGAGTCGCCCCATTACTAATCGAGTCATAGAGGCTGGCCAAAATCAATTCTGCCAAACAGATATTTTGGCCATGATGGAGTTGAGTGGCGAGAGTGACCATTTTCTTGGTCACCTGTAAGGACTTCGAGCAAAATACAAAGCGAGTCAGCCATAAGGCTAGAAACGCTATGTGTTCGACATCCGACACAGCATCTGTCGATCTGTCGTGATAATGATTGATGAAGGTGGTATATGTTGGTTTGGTGTCAGAGAATCCAATTTGGTCCTCCGACATCTCCTCCGGATCGAAGTAGTCCCCGGTGGGTCGAAGACCAGTGATAGCGGCCACATCGAAGAGTGTAGGAGTCAGCATCCCACAGGGAAGATGGAAAGTAAAGTGGGAGTAGTCCCAGAAAAGTAGAGAAGCTATCAACATCTCCGGAGAATAGTTCAAACCTGTCTTCGACAGCATCACCAGGTCGAAAATCCCCATATCTTTCCAGATTGAAGCTTGGCGTTTCTCCATCTTTTCCAGCCAAGCAACGTAATCAGGAGTAAGGCTAGGACCAGACCTGAAGGCCCTAACACCTCTGTTGAAGAAACGGAGGTCGATTTTTTCATGCGCAGGGTCTTCATTGTCCTCTGCGTCTTTCTTGGCGCATGCAACCGGTTTGAGTTTCTCAACTACCGGAAAATAACTCTTGATCTTCATGGCCTCAGCAATACTTGGATATAAGGGGCCAGACATAGCAAAGATCTGGTTGGAATATCCAACCGGGATCATAAGGTGGTGTGAGTAAGCGTCACGGACGGCGATGTCCAAGGGTTCAGGGACCATTCGTTGGCCCGTAGAAGTTACTACTGGAGCAGTGACGAAAACCTTAGGTTTGGCGTTTCCAGATGGTGCGGTAGCGCTAGGAACGTTGGAACCAGATGCCATTGTTAGTGTTGAGGTTGAAATGAGGTTGAAGACGAAGTGAAGGAGGAAAAGTTTCTGCAAAGATAACAAGTTTGTATGGAGATAGAGAAGTCTGAAAGCTAGATGGCGTAAAAAGTCCCACAATGGGGTACTTACTGCTATTTATAGTAGTGGGGGAAAATCCCCAAAACCGAGGACATTAAATGCCATTTAATTATTGCAGGAGATAGTGGGACGCGTGGCATCCCCCTGTTGTTTTGGCCGTTCTGCAGAAATAGAGAGACGCAACGTGCGTCCTCGTTTTTGGGAATCGTCATAATGACAAATTCTGAAATGACGTTTGGCACTGCACGCCGTACTGACAGGACGTCTTAGGTACGGATAAATGATGATTTTATTGGGATTGCCAGTGGTTGGTAGAAGACAACAAAAAGTGCACAAATTAATTTGTGACTAAGCATGAAAAGACAGGTGTCGAATGGCGTTTCAAAGAATGCCTTTTTCTTTCAGAGTCGAAATAAGGCATTCTTGGGGGGTAATTTGTTGGCTCCTAAATTCGACACCCTTGTTTTATTAATGTCAGCCATTAAAGCTGAAGGATGTTTTCGACTAGCTAGGTCTGTCGAAATGCCCGTCGAAAGATGGCAAGGTACTTAGAAGATTTCTTCCAAGGGAGAAGTTGGTTGCCTTCGACGTCGAAGGTGTTTCTCGTCGAAGATGCTTCTCGACGAAAGTGTTCGATGGTTCAGAGTGGAACAATTTGAAATTCAAGCGTTTGGAGGGAAAACGGTTTCCAGCGGTTACCAAGTGCAACGTGCAAAGATCTGGAGCGTCGAACGTTGAGAGCGTGCCAAGTGGACTCATCTCGAAGCAGTGTAACTGCCCGACAGTTACTTGGGATGTTTTAGTATAAATAGTAGTAGTCATGTAGTTTCTCGCGTGTGTTCACAATTCTATACAAAGTCACTCATATAGATTCGAGTACCCAGCGTGTGAGAAAGAATTGTTGAGAAATGTATGTGTGAAACACCAACTTTATTAATCAAAGTCATTTACTTTTCCAGAAATTTACTTGCTTTCTTCTTTACATTCCTGTCGAAGCCTTTTCATTTAAAGCCTTATTTATTTTACCAAGTCCTTTCTTCATGCAATTTACTTAAAGCCTCTTTATTTTATTGTCACTTAACCCATAGCCAACTTAATCAAAACTTCAAAATCAAACTATGTCCTAGGATCAATCTGATCGATCCTGCGAGTAACCAAATAAGTAACCATTTGGAGGATCAGCGGTTGTTTACCAAAAACCAAGGTAAACACCTGGGCCAACACCCCCATGGTTCTTTCATATTTTCTTTTGTTTTCTTTTCCTTTTTTATTTTCTTTTAACTAATTATTATTAACTATTATTATTATTATTTAATTCATAGATAATTATTTTCATAAACAAAAAAATCAAAAAAACTAATATTTTTATTATTCTTATTTATTAATTTCACTTTAATTCATTGTTTTGTAATTAAATTATAATTAATTAATTAGTTTAATTAGGCAATTTTAATCTTTTTTTTAATAACTAAAATAAATTTAGAATTAGATTTTATTAACTTTTAATTTTAATTCCTTTTTATTTTATTTCATTAAAAACATAAAAACACAAAAATATCATTTTCTTAATTAATTAATTAGTTATTAGTTTTAATTTCATTAATTACAAAAAAGGACAAAAAATTCAATTCTTTTCTTAAAAGGGTCAACACCCTTAGAACGTTCCCAATTCTTTCTTTCGCGCGTATTTATTTTCTTATTTTATATTTATGTATCTGTACATAGTATGTAATAGTTAATTAGGGATTTTTACCGCTTTATTTAAATTCTCGCACTTATTTACCAAAACGGGTTTTTGTCTTTTGGCGATGTATAGACCCGCGCCTTGTAATAGTTAGATTTACATTTCCGCAATTTATTTTCCGCACTCCTAACTGTTAAAAAAATGCATGAAAGAATGTATGTAAATAAAATTAACCCGTAGCTCACAAATAACATGTACAAAAACATTAACTGAAAAACAACACACAAAACACACGCCACTCCTAGGGTACGCTTCACTCGTTGCCTCGAAACGTGGTCATCAAGTATAGGACGTCTTAGAGGTCACCCTTTGTCTAAAGATCCAGTTGCCTCGAAATGGTTGCCTCGGATAAAAGGATCTAGGACGTTAGGGTTACTTCTAAGTTGTCCTACCATTGCTTCGGTGACCACACTGTCCCGATAATCGAATTGACCCGAATACCTCCAACGATGGTGCTGCCTACCTCTCAATGGTGGGATAGCACTATCTAAAGGACTCTTACACAGCTTAATTCCTTAGAGTAGGTAGATCTCATGGGTACTTGCTCTTTTAAAAACAAACAAAAACATCTTTTCGCACCCCACACTTTTAAAAAAAGTTTTCAAACAAAACACTTCATACACTCTTGAGGACTGATACAAGAGTTACTTAGAAAAATTTCAAACGAAACTTTTTCAAAACCCACACACACTTGAAAAGCAAACAAATTTTTGAAAACATAAGAGCAAGTACCTAAGAGCCCGTTGATAACCACGGATAGAAAGGGTGCTAACACCTTCCCTTTATATAAATCTACCTCCCGAACCGAGAAACATTCTCAAATAAGGAATTTTGATGTGCTTTTGTCCTTTCCATGTTGGAGAACATAAAAGACGGTGGCGACTCTTGCTTACCGTGACATTTCGTGAAACCAGCTAAAAACAGTTAGTTCTATTTCCACCGATCACACCTAGCATCTGCCCGTTGGTGTTTTAACGCGGCATCCAAGGGACGGTTGACACCAGCACAAGGCCCACCAAGAGATTCGTAACTACACGAACAGAACCTCAGAGGTCAGAGTCTGTCAGAACGGAAGAGCAAAGAGCCCCTCCAAAGGTCGACTCGATATCCCTAGATACCCGCTTCGACCAGGACGAACCTCCTAGCGGCGATCAAGTCCCCCTTAGACCAATTCCGGACGGGGACTTCGAACTTGTTCCCCTCAATGAAGACCCAAGCAGAGGAGTGAAGATTGGCACCCGACTCCCCGATTTGGAGAGAAAGCAAATCAAAGCTTACTTGCGCGAGAATGCAGATCTGTTCGCATGGAGCACCACAGAGATGCCCGGACTCGACCCTGAGGTTGCCTGTCACCAACTCACCATCGATCCAGCCGCTAAAGCAATAGTGCAACATAGACGTAGGCAGTCTCTGGAGAAAACGGAGGCTGCTGAAAAAGTTGTAAAAGACCTCCTAGAGGCAAATTTTATTTCTAAAGCCCGGTATTCAACTTGGCTGTCAAATGTTGTACTTGTCAAGAAAAATAATAGAAAATGGTGAATATGCATTGACTACACCGATCTTAATCGGGCATGCCCAAAAGATGCATTTCCTTTACCTAATATTGATATGCTGGTCGACAACTCGACTAGTTATTAAATACTATCATTTATGGATGCCTATTCGGGCTATAACCAAATCCCAATGGCAATAGGCGACAAGCACTGCACCACTTTCATGACCAGCTCGGGCAACTATTACTACAACGTAATACCCTTCGGTCTGAAAAATGCAGGAGCAACATATCAGCGGATGATGAACAAAGTCTTCTGCAACCAAATCGGGGATATGCTCGAGGTATACATGGACGACATAATCGTCAAGTCCCGAGAAGACACCGACCATGCCGCTCATCTCAGGGAAGTCTTTGCTCAAGCGAGGCAATGCAAAATGAGATTTAACCCCGAGAAGTGCATGTTTAGGGTCAAGGCGGGCAAGTTCCTCGGCTTCTACTTGACGGAACGAGGAATCGAAGCTAACCACGACAATTGTCAGGCTTTATCCGACCTCCCCACACCTACATCGAAAAAATCCATACAAGTCTTGAATGGCATGCTGTGATACGGTGGGAGAACTGACTTGAGGTTTGCGTTTGTTTTCGCAAATGTTTCGGTTTAGCAAGAGTCGCCACCGACTTTTTATTTTATCCTAAGGAAAGGTCAAAAAGCACAGGAAAGACCTTTGAGATGTTTTCTTGGGTTCGGGGAGTAGATTATAGAAAGGGAAGGTATTAGCACCCTTTCTATCCATGGTTATCCATGGGCTCTTAGTTACTTGCTTAGATCACTTGTTTTGCTTTTCAATTGTTTGAAATGGTGCTCTTCAATTGTTTGAAATGGTGCTTTGTGTGTGATTTTGAAAGATGTTTTGAAAAGAGGCCATCGTTGTGGCAACCTTTGTAATGATTCTTGTTTGAATGTATACAAAGGTGTTTTTGTCTTTTGAAAAGTTTTTAATGTTTGAAAGTAGGGTTTTGAAGTTGTGTTGTGAAGTGTGTTTTGAAAATAGCAAGGATGTTTTTGCAAGCTTTGATCAAGTAACTAAAAGTTGTCCACCCTATTTTACTCAAAGATCTTTCTTATGTTTTTAACCCTTTTAACAGTGTTGTTTCACCATTGTATTTGGTGAACAACCTTGTGTTAGGATGTTAAACGGGACAGGCGCGGGTCATCGTATAGACCATGATAGTAATAGTGTCAAGTATTTTTTGGCAATTTTCTTGAGGGACTTGATCATTTTGTTTAGGCAACTCAGATAGCGTCATCGAGGGACTATGATCTTTTGTTTCGTTTTTATTTTGCCAAAGTACTTGACATGCATATCATGGCCCATTTTTGAAGGCAACAAGTGGATTATAACCCTAGGGGTGCAAGTGTGCATTGTGTTTGTTTTTCATGCATTTTTATCTTGGATTAGGTCAAACTATTTGTTAATTTGATTTTGCATACAAAACCCTAAGTCTAATCATGGCATAATTGAAAGCTTAAAGGTGCGAGAATTTAAATTCTACACTATTACAACATGATATAGGGAGGGGGATACAAATTTGAATAGGGGATTATTTTGACAAGAAATTAAATTCTAAATTATTACAACCAAATTGAATGTATAAGGCATAACAATTAAATGTACAATATTTAAATAAATACAATAAATAAATATTAAATAAAATGTATTATGCAAAAAAAAATTATGTATGTAAAAAGTATTTTTAATGTGAAATGTAAATAAATAAAAAGTCAATTTCAATTATTTTTATTTTTTTTAGGGCAAAAACCCTAATTTCTTAAATAAATAGTATTATTTATTATTTATATACAATAATGTATCAATTTGTAAAAAAAAAGTATATTGAAAAAAAGGTATTTTTAGTATAAAATATTAATAAAAATAAAAATGTAACCTATATAAAAAACAACGAATCTAACCATATAAAAAACTTAAGCTAACTCTCAAAGACCAGAGAGAATTTCTCTGGCCCTAATTCTTAACCTAGTTTTTTCAGAAAGTTCATGGATGAAATTCTCCTAGCACGATTAATATAAATGAAAACTAAGCACATGTATGGTTTCAAGGTTATGAATACAACATCTTTCATTCACAAACCTAAGTCTAACTATTCCTAAATAGAGAGATAGAAGTTCATGAAATACCCGTTTCAGTTGAGTTCGAGCTGGACAATGTAGCAACTTTCAATGGTGCTTGAGGTTCTTTTGAGCTTGCCTGATGTCCACTGAAGCTCTCCCAATGCTTAGTTTGTTTTGAAGTAGCCTGAATCGTGCTACAAAACTCAACCTGCAAAGCTTCCAAACAAAAATGGCAATGTGTGTTAATGGAGTTACAGTTGGCAATGGAGTTCTGGAATAGTTTAGGTGAGTTGAATGGAAGGTATTGGAACAAGTTTGGGGCAAAACGCACAAGGCAAAGTGGAGATGGAGGTGATTCTGCAGGGCTTGCCCTGTTTTGCAGAAAAATGGAGATTTTGTGTACAAGGAGGTTTGAGTGGTGAAGAGATCGTGTTTATGGCTCAAAGGGTTGTGTGAAATGTGTTTGCAATCTTTGTTTAAGCTATCGTGGACTGGTTTTCAAGTTGGCAAGATTTGGACAAATTTCTTCTTTGTGAAGCAAGAAAGTGTAACTTCTGATTATAGGCGTGTACCCTCTATCTTGTATGCTGCATACTTTGCCCTTGGTTACTGGAATTTGTGGATTTGATTTGGCTTCAGAGATATGGCCCTATGCTTCAAAGATCATGGTTTGACATAAAGCATAACTTTTCAAAAATGGCAATATACCTTTTTCTACTTAAGGATTAGTTTTATGTGCAATGTCCAAATGGCCAAGATAATGCATTAACTCAGTGGATTTGCATTCAATTAAGGAGTGTAAAATGGTTTAGAGGCCTGCAAACAAGTACAAAGCATGCTGGTTTGAAAATGAAACTTGTATGAACATGTATTGGCCATGGATCAAAGTGAGTTTTTACCAACTTCAAGCATTCGATTCTCCTTAACCACAAATGTGTTTGAGGATTTCTTGGTCAATTTGGAAAGCTTGAAACATGTACTATAATCCATATTTGAAATGCAACTTGAAAATCCAAGTGGAACTATGTGAAAAATGGCCAAGAAGATGGGTCAAAATCCTGCCTAAACTAGGGCAAAATTTCTCTAAGTTAAAAGTTTTAGGTACCCTTGTTCCAAAAATCATAACTTGAGATCCAAGCTTCTTTTGAGAAAACTTTGTGAATCAAAGTTGTAGACTTTGTGATGGACTACAAATTTCATTTTATAAGTTTTGTTTGAATCCATTTTCATCTTGATGAAAATGTGGGGTAAATTTAAGAAAAAATAAGAAAATTTCATAACTTAGAAAATTTCTAAGTTATGAAAATTTTCCATTTTAAACCCTAATTTGCATTTTTGGGTTTCTTGATGAACAAGTTTCATAATTTGACATGTCTTGATGAAAAATGACCCTTGGCACTTGATTTTGACCAAAAAGTCAAAGTTTGACTTTTCAATATACAGTCAAATTTTGATCAGTTGGCTGAAAAATTCATCTGTCAATCCTATGTATTTGAGATCTTTTGAACTTTTTGAATGGGTCAATACAAAGTAATTGAGTCCTTGTGTCCATTATTGAGCTTGATTTGCCATTGGCTAGGTCAAACAGACAGAAATTGCCTTTGTGCAGTCAAAACCCTAAAAATGACCATTTTGCCCTTTTGGTGTTTTGATCAAATTTCTTGTGGAATTGTGATCCAAACTTGATCAAATGGTTCATATGAGTTCATGATGTTGATGTGGGTCAAAATTCATGAAGTTTGACTGTCAATTGGCCACAGTTGACTTTTTCCCCAATATAGTTGATTTCTAGGTCAACTGTCCAATTGACTGGGCAATAATTTGAATCAAGGTTTGAAACTTGGTATGGACAAACTTGTGAGTCCAACATGAAGTATGAAAGTCATTTTGGGCATTGTAGGTCAAAACATCCTTGTGCAAACTCAAACTCTAATTTAGGTCAACAGTGCAAGGAGGTGTCTTGAGTAGAGCAAACCCTAGCTTGATCTTGAGCTCCAAGAGTCTTGTGATGAGAAAATGTTGATGAAATGAGAGGGAAAATTTTGGGGTACAACAGTTTCCCCTATTCAATCTTCTTGAACCTAGAGAGTTAGATTGGCAAGTTTGCCTTTCGCGACTCGAAGGTAAAAGAGGATTGGACACTAGAGTGCACGTAAATTTGCACTCGTCAAAATATAGCTGAGGAAATGGGATTAAAGATGCCATTTGGAGATGGTAGAATCTTGCTGGAGATAGGCTTAAAGATGCCATCCAAGAATGTTTGTTGAATTGCAATGTTGTAGGTCAGAAGAATGAGCGTCAAAATGGTATCCGTGTCTGGAATGCATTTGAACTGTATCTGGAGACTGGGTCTGTATGAGCAAAAGAATGGCGTCCGTGTCTGGAGCGTATCTGAGCTGTAACTATATTTGAACTTTGAATGAATATCAGAATGACTGACGTGTCTGGAGTGTATTTGTATTGTATCTGAAGTTGAGATCTGTATGAGTAGCAGAATGACTTCCGTGTTTGGAGTGTATCTGGGACTGTAACTGGAGTTGAGATCTGTATGAGTAGCAGAATGACTTCCGTGTTTGGAGTGTATCTGGGACTGTAACTGGAGTTGAGATCTGTATGAGTAGCAGAATGACTTCCGTGTCTGGAGTGTATCTGAAACTGTAACTGGGATCTGAATAAGTGACAGAATGACTTATGTGGCGACTGCACCGGAGAGAATCAAACTACTGGTGTAAAGGCCAGAATGGCATCCGTGTTTGGAGCGTATCTGAACTTGTAGCTGATAGTTGGATCTGAATGAGAGATAGAATGGTTGCCGTTTCCAGAGCGTATCTAGTCAGTATCAGATTGCTGAAGTCTGAATGAGTAGTAGAATGATCGCCGTGTCTGGGGTGTATCCGTACTGCATTTTGACTTGGAGTTCTGAATGAGTAATAGAATGACCTCCGTGTCTGGGGGTGTATCCATACTGTATCTGAATAATTTTTTACGATAGCCTTTTAATCTTATCCTGAAAAGGGTAAAATGTTAGCTAAAACACAAAGTTATGTTGCATGATATGTATGATGCAATGAACTGTGTCTCATCCATGTTTATGATATATGAATGTAATGGATGTGCATGTAAGCTGAGTAGTTGTCTTGCTGAGGAAAATAAATCCTTGATAACTGGAGATGATGAAATCCTTGACTGCTGTCGGGGAAAGTGAATCTTTGACCTATGCTGAGGGTTCAAAAAATCTTTGATTGCTGAAGATGAGAAGTCCTTGCTGACTGCTTGGGGATTAAAGAATCTCTGATTATTTGAAAAATGAGAAATCCTGGGACCAGTGTTGGGGATTGAAAATCCTTAGTGACCTGTGGGGATTTACAAGGGTTCTGACAACTTATACTAGGAATGAGGATCCTTCAAGACTTTCCTGGGAACTAAGGAAAATTCTGAAAATCTCTACCGGGGAGTTAAAACCTAGGAGGCTTCTGCTTGTAGAAATGAGACCATGAATCTTTGGTCTGCTGGGAGATAACGCTGTGGGGAGAATGTATACTCGGCCGGTGAAATTAGGAGCTTTGGGTTGTATGTCGAACTACTGAGGGAATCATTCTAGCTGGGGATAAGCCAAGAAGTTAACTGTTATTTGCTTGGTTTTCAGACTTTTAAGATAGCTTGGCGGGGAAATTGGGGGAAGTAGAATAGTTCCCACTGGGGGTTGATAGTTGGAAACTTTACTTCTCTGGGGAAGAAAGTTTAGAATATTCTGATTCCGCCGGGGATAGGTATTTCAGGGTTTTCAGGCTCCACTGGGGATCGGGAGTTTGAACTCTGGTCGGAACTTCGAAACTTAACTCAGCTGGGGAATCCAGTTTAGAATGCACTGGCTCCGCTGAGGATCTTGAAGCTTAACTCCGTTGGGGACTTGTACTCCAAAGTTTTAGCTTTGTTGAGGATCTGAACAAAGTACTGCAGGGGATTTCTTCTGGAATGGCACAAAGATATCTTCCTACACCTTCAACCTATCAGTAATTATCCTTTCTCAATTTCGTTTTATTTGTGAGCAGTGATTATATTCAAATGCATATGCCTATTTAACAAAACATTGGACGTTTTCAAATAAAACATAAGTGTAAAAAGGCAAAGAAAGGTAAACAAATTTATGCACTTTGAAGTATCTTTGTATTAACTTTTGTAAGTATTTTTGTACAAAGGAGACAGACATCATAGTAAGAGAATGTTGTCGTAAAAATTGAGAAAAAATTTATACAAAAGGAAGATGGCTATGTGTAATAATTCCATGGGGTTCCCCTTCTGCTATAGCCTTCGTAACTCTGAGTATCTCGTCCATTCGCTGCTTCGTCCGCCGATGACTGGATTGATCAGAAGCTTGGAGCTTGTTGGTGAAGATATTGTCCTTAAAGTGATCCGACGATACATAGTCATACGCTTTAATTCCCTAACTTTTGCCTGGACCGCCCTTTCGGGTTTTCGATCCACCGGGAAACCCTTTTTTGCCCAAGTCGCCCTTTCGAGTTTTCAACTTGCCGGGTGTACAAATTTTTTTGTTTTATCCCTAATTTTTGCCTGAACCGCCCTTTCGGGTTTTCGGTTCACCGGGATGCCCATTTTTGCCCAAGTCGCCCTTTCGGGTTTTCAACTTGACGGGTCGCTTTTATGCGTAGTATCTTTTGACTATGTTTGCGTTTGCAGGGTGCGGCAGGTCGTCACCGTCCATGGTGGTCAGAATCATTACCCCACCAGAAAAGATGCTCTTGATCACAAATGGTCCTTCGTAAGTAGGAGTCCACTTGCCCCTGGGATCACTTTGTGGTAAGATGATTCGCTTGATTACAAGATCTCCGACTTGATATACTTGGCGTATGACTTTCTTGTTGTAAGCCTTGATCATTCGTTTTTGATACGTCTGACCATGACAAACAGCAGTAAGTCGCTTCTCGTCGATCAAGTTAAGTTGATCAAGCCGGGTCTGAATCCAATCGTCTTCACTCAAACCAGCGTCCTTCATAATCCTTAAGGAAGGAATCTGAACTTCCATGGGTAGAACAACTTCCATGCCATACACCAAAGAAAATGGGGTTGCTCCTGTTGAAGCACGTGCCGTGGCACGATATCCATGCAGAGCAAATGGTAACATCTCATGCCAATCCTTGTAGGTGACTATCATCTTTTGAATGATCTTCTTGATATTTTTGTTCGTAGCTTTAACAACATTGTTCATCTTCAGCCGATAGGGAGATGAATTGTGATGATAAATCTTGAACTGCTCGCATAGGGCAGTGATTATAGTGTTGTTTAAATTTATACTGTTGTCCGTGATAATCCTGTCGGGGACACCATACCGGCATATGAGGTTCTGCTTTATGAAGCGGGCAACCACGTTCTTTGTAACTGAGGCATAAGAAGCTGCTTCGACCCACTTGGTGAAGTAATCAATAGCGACCAAGTGGAAGCGATGTCCATTGGATGCCGTAGGCTTGATCTCTCCAATCATGTCAATGCCCCACATTGCGAACGGCCAGGGAGCTGTTAGAACATTAAGAGGAACAGGAGGAATGTGCACTTTGTCGGCGTAGACTTGACATTTGTGGCAGGTACGGGCATGTTGATGGCAATCAGCTTCCATGGTAGACCAGTAGTAGCCTGCCCTTAGAATCTTCTTAGCCATCGTATGTCCGCTCAAGTGGGTGCCAAACGTGCCACTATGTATTTCGGTCATGATCAACTCTGCTTCAACTTTGTCCACACAACGAAGTAGAACACAATCATGGCTGCGCTTATAAAGAATGCCATTGCTTAGGAAGAACTTGGCAGCAAACCTCCTTAAGAACTTTTTGTCATTGACAGAAGCTCCTTCAGGGTATTCTTGAGTCTGGAGATACCTTTTGATTTCATGAAACCAGGGTTGTTCCAGTACTTCTTCGGTATTAATCTCATGACAGTGCGTAGGTTCGTCCATTCGCTCGATGGTAATTTGGGGAGCCTCGTTATCCCAGTTGAGTTTAAACATAGAAGACATTGTAGCTAGAGCATCTGCTAGCTGATTTTCTTCTCGCGGGAAGTGCTCGAAGGTAATCTGCTCGAAATGAGGCAACAACGTCTTGACATGTTCCTTGTATGGGATAAGATTAGGATGCTTGGTGTCCCACTCCCCTTTGACTTGACTGATAACCAATGCCGAGTCCCCAAATATGACCAAAGATTTGATTCCCAAGTCTATAGCAGCCTTGAGACCAAAGATGCAAGCTTCATATTCAGCCATGTTATTGGTACAGCTGAAGCAAAGTCGGGCAGTGAAGGGTGTATGGCAACCTTCCGGAGAAATGAGTACTGCACCGATACCGTTGCCAAGTGCATTTGAGGCACCATCAAAGTACAGGGTCCATCGGGATCCTTGTTCAGGTCCGTCATACGGTCCATTACCTTCAATGTTGTCCAATGTCATGATGTCCTCGTCAGGGAAGTCGAATCTCATAGATTGGTAATCTTCGACGGCTTGATGAGCTAAATGGTTAGCTAGTACACTCCCCTTTATAGCTTTTTGGGTAGTATACTGGATATCATACTCAGTCAGGATCATTTGCCATCTAGCGATTCTTCCAGATAAAGCAGGCTTCTCGAAGATATACTTGATCGGATCCATTTTGGAAATCAGCAAAGTGGTATAAGTCAACATATACTGCCTTAGTCGGCGAGCAGCCCATACCAAAGCGCAACAAGTTTTCTCGAGCAGTGAGTAGTGAGTCTCACAGTCGGTAAACTTTTTGCTAAGGTAATAAATGGCATGTTCTTTTCGGCCAGACTCGTCGTGTTGGCCCAGCACGCACCCCATTGAGTTATCCAAAACAGTCAGATACATAATTAACGGTCTTCCTTCGACGGGTGGCATCAAAATAGGAGGTTCCAGTAAATACTGCTTGATCTTATCAAAAGAAACTTGACAATCATTGTTCCATTCAACTACCTGATCTTTCTTCAACAGTTTGAAAATTGGCTCACAGGTAGATGTCAGGTGAGAGATGAACCTCGCAATATAATGTTAGCGTCCCAAGAATCCTCTAACCTCCTTTTCAGTGTGGGGGGCAGGCATTTCTTGTATAGCCTTTACTTTAGCTGGATCAACCTTAATACCTTTGTTGCTGACAATAAATCCCAAAAGTTTACCATACCTAACTCCAAAAGTGCACTTGCTTGGATTCAGTATGAGCTTATATTCCTTCAACCTGGAAAACAGCTTTTGTAAATGATCAAGGTGTTCTTCTTCTGTCTGTGATCAAGCTATCATGTCTTCTATGTAAACTTCGATCTCATGATGTATCATATCATGAAACAAAGCTACCATGGCGCGTTGATAGGTTGCCCCTGCATTCTTCAGTCTGAAAGGCATCACTTTGTAGCAGAAGGTACCCCATTGCGTGACAAAAGTAGTTTTCTCCATGTCCTCGAGGGCCATTTTGATCTGGTTGTATCCCGAGAATCCGTCCATGAAGAGAAAAACCTTGTGTTGAGCTGTGTTGTCAACCAAGATGTTGATATGCGGCAGTGGAAAATCATCTTTAGGGCTAGCCCTGTTTAAATCTCGATAGTCCACACACATTCTGACTTTGTCGTCCTTCTTAGGCACGGGCACAATGTTAGCGACCCATTGTGGATAGGAAGTAACAGCCAGAAAGCCAGCGTTGAATTACTTCATTACCTCAGCTTTGATCTTCTCAGACATGTCAGGCCTCATCCAGCGGACCTTTTGTTTGATCGGTGGACAATCTTCTCTTGTAGGGAGACGGTGAACCACAATATTTGTGTCTAGTCCCGGCATGTCTTCATAAGACCAGCGAAGATTTCAACATATTCGTTCAACAACTGCACTAAGCGCTCCTTGACACTTGGTTCCAGGTTGGCACCCACTTTCACCTCTTTCTTGTCTTCCTCTGTCCCCAAGTTGATGTTTCTAGCAACTCTTCATGAGGCAGAATAGCCCTCTCTTCTTGTTGCAAAAGTCTGGCTAGCTCTCCCGGCACTTCACAATCTTCGTCAACTTCGTACTCAGCGTGATTGACCAAATCTTCAGAGTTATCGAAGGCTAAAGCAGAATAGTCACCCATGGAATCCGAAGTGGATGGGTACTTGCATTTGTGAGTGTGGGTGTGTGTAAGGGATAGCCATCCTCTAAACAAAACAAAATGCAAAAGGAAAGAAAATGAACACAGCAGTTTATAGATGAAAAACGTCCAATGATTCATTAAAACATGGCATATGATAATGAAGAAGATCAAGTCCTTACAAATGGACCTACATGCCCTGGGCAAGGCATGAGGTGAAAACAATGTGCGGATTGTTTAGTTATTACAGACCATAAATGGGAAATTGTTCAAAGATAAAATTACTGGTTGATAAAGGTGATGGGAATAAAATCCTTTGCTTCCCAGTTGCTTAAACCCCCTTCGACGGTTGGAAAGATCCAATCTTCGAAGTGGCCCTCTTCATCATCTTATACAACATTGATTCTGTGGTGAGTGATCTTGACGGGTGGCCCTCCAGCCTTGGAGTGATGCATAGCCTTTTGTCCTGCAGCAGTGAACCCTAATCCAAACTTGTCCGTCTTATGGGAAAATCAGGCAGTTGCCCCCACACTGTGCTTTTTCCTTCTTTAACCGCAGCCTTTGCGTCCTTGAGAGATGCCATCCTAGATACATGCTTGGGAATGACAGGCACCTCAACCATTGTCTTTGCAAATGCAATCTCAGGATATACTTCCTCAAAATGTTGGAAAGGCGTTTCGATGAACTCGCCATCCAACTCCACATAGCGGAAGGAATTGAGATGACTTATCATGTACTCTTCCTCGCCGTGCACTGTTATAATCTTACCCTTAACAGGATATTTCAGCATTTGGTGCAAATAGGAGGTAACTGCCCCGGCATAATGGATCCACGGTCTTCCTAACAAACATGAATATGACGGACGGATGTCCATCATGTAAAAGGTGGAGTTGAAAACTTATGTGCCTACTTTGATAGGAATGTCAACCTCTCCATGAACCATTCTTTTGGATCCATCAAACGCCCTAACAACGATGTTACTAGGTTTGAGGGTCAATCCTTCGCAGTCCAAACGGTCTAAGGCTTTCTTCGGCAGCACATTCAGGGAAGAACCAGTATCAACTAAGACATGGGCGAGGGTGGTTCCCCTGCATTCAACTGAGACATGTAGTGTGTCGTTGTGTTTCCTTCCTTTGGGAGTCAAGTCAGCATCGGAAAAGCCAAGGCCATTATCAGCAGTAAGACTGGCCACACACTCCTGAAACTGGTCAGCCGAAGTTTCTTGGGGTACATGTGTCGCCTTCAAAAATTTGATCAGGGCCTTAGCATGGGCCTCAGAGCAGAGTAGAAGAGCCAACATTGAAATTTTAGAAGGGGTCTTCCCTAGCTGTTCCACAACGCCGTAGTCACTCTTTCTGATTATTTTCAAGATTTCATCCATTTCTTTCTGGGTGGTTTCGGGGATAACCACAACATGAGCCTTCATCCTGACAGGCGCTTCTAGTATCCCCTTACCCTTATTGGTAGTATCAGCAGATGGTCTTACTTCAAGAGTATCCAATTCTTCAATCATCGGGCCTTGCACAGATGGTCTAACAGGCACAAAAGCTTTCAAGGGTCCGAAGACTACTCGAGGGGGAGCAATCTCCGGAGAAAAAATCCGCCTATTGCGGGTTATCTTGCTTGTTCCTGCAATGTTTCCTATATCAGGGTTTTCTTCTTCAGAATTCTCTTGGACTGCTTCGATTTGTTTGATACCATGATAGAAGATTTCTCCTCCATAGTTCCATGGTATCATTTTGCTGGATTGGTACGGGACAGGTCCCGGCATGGTGATCTTTAATGGTACAAATTTAGGGTCGGGCGTAATCCTGACAGGCCTTTTGCAAGCCTTGGGAGGATTGTCGAAAATGGTTATGATTGCAATATCGTTGGTTAAAGTAACAAAAGTAGCAGAAGTAACAAGAGTGAAGGTGTCAATATGGGTTTTTTGGAAGAGTATCTCTTGGGTATCCATCAAGCGTTGGACACCTGATTTCAACATTGGGCAGTCGGCTTGTATGTTTAAACAAAAGTAACAGTCCTTCCCACAGCCTGGGAATATCCCGACTCTCATCAACTTCTCTTTAATTACTAATAACGGAGTCAAAAGATCAACAACATCAGTAACATGAAGGTCTTCTGTAACGGCATGAACATTATGACCGTGCTTGGGCATCGGAGCAGAAATCACATTGGGCTTCTCAGGAGCATCAAATTCTATTTCCTTAGTGTCAATCAGGTCCTGGATTTTGAACTTAAGCGCCCATAAATTATTGGTATCGTGCCTAACACTGTCAGAGTGGTAAGCACACTTGGCATTGGGGTGGTAGGATGGAGAGGAGGTGTTAGGGTTCTTTGGCGCTTCCTTCAAACTGATAAGATTCAACTTCAATAAATGGGGGAGTAGTTGAACTGGCGTCATGTTAATTCAGGTGAACTGCCGTTGTGGCCTTTCTACCCGTTGTTGATTAGGTCTTGACTGATTGCCGCGAGGTTGATCATTTGAAGAGTTTTGAATCATCACAGCCCCTACAGTTGGCCGGTGCTCGGTTCTTCCCTGACCTTTCTGAGAATACACAGCAAAGGCTTCCTTCTTAGCCGGGAAGGCTTTCTTAACAACAGTGGACGCGAAGGTATCCTTCTGAATCTTACCACTTTTAATACCGGCCTCGACCCTTTCGTCGGTCAAAATTAATTCGGTAAATCCCACGGAGGAACTCCCAATTAAATGATTGAAGAAAGGGCCAGACAGGATCCCCAGAAACATATCCACTAGCTCTCTATCCGACAACGGCGGCTGCACCCTTCCAGCCAGATCACGCCACTTCTGGGCATACTCTTTAAACCCTTCATTGGAAGCCATTCCATACTTTGTAGCTGAGTACGAGTGGGTGCCAAATCAACATTATATTGGTATTGACGATAGAAAGCAGCAGCTAAGTCTTCCCAATTATGAACCTCTGATCTCTCGAGTTGATAAAACCAGTCCAACTGTGTGCCAGACAAACTGTCTTGGAAAAAGTGTACCCAGAGGTCTTTATTAGATGAGTGGGGTTGGATCTTTCTGACATACGATCTCAGGTGCATCTTTGGGCAGGATAGTCCGTCATACTTAGCAAATGTCGGTACCTTGAACTTGGGAGGGATAACGATCCCCGCTACCAACCCTAGTTCTTCAAAATCCAAACCAGGTACCCTCTGTAACTCCACGGTTGCCAGTTCATCCTCAAGATTCTTATATGTATCATCCGCTGGGGGATATTGTTGTTCAGAGTAGTCTTCGTCTTCTTCTTCTTCCTCCTCTTCAACTTCAGATTCAGACGGTACAACAGACCCTTTTCCTTTACCGGCCCCTTCGTCAGACGTTAAGGGGAACTCGAGAACCTTCCTGGCATTGCTTTCAAACCTTCTTCCAAAAGTGGCTACTCCGGGCCTCTTCTTCTTTTTCTCTTTATTCTTTTCCAATAGTGCTTTCAGATCCTCTTGACCCTTTGCTAAGGTCATAAGGAGTTGCTGGAATTGAGAATTTTACGCTTGCAGATCCTTAACCGTCTGCTCTAAATCCATCTTGCTGAAATAAACAGCAGAAAGATAAGGAAACCTGGTGTGAAGACCTGTTTATGCATATGATGAATGGTATGTTATTCATGTAATGCATTCAAGGATTCAGAAATTCAAATTTGTTGCAAAAAAGGAACACATGTCATATTAATAAGAAATTGTTAGTACATAAGTACCCCATGGGCAAAATATTACAAAATTCTTAATGTAAAAAGACATTGCGCATCCTCTTTGGTGCGATGTAAGTGTTGAGAGTTTCCTCCTCATGAAGTCGGCGGGTAAGCTCCAAAACCCTCTTCTCACTGGCATAGAAGCCGGCTTCAAAAGTATTTCGTTCTTCCTTGAGTTGGATCCAACTCTTTTGCATTTCTTCCCATGATGTTGACATGTCAGGATGTAGGATGGTGTATGGAACCTCTCCTTCCATAACAGGCTCTTTGATCAGGGGGAGAATGTGAGGGTATGGCATCATAAGATTCTGGGCTCGGGTTCGTACCCACTTGAGGTAAGGCTCAACGAGGATGGAATTTTTGTGCCCCAGTGTCTTACTATCCACCTTGTTGGGCATCCTCCAAGCATTGATGAACCTTTGTCGAAGTCCCTGCGCATCGTTGTCGAAGTCAAAAACTAGGTCAGGAATCAGCATGTCATGAGGGCCATCCCTCCGAGCATATCCAAACTGTCTTAGAGCTAAGCAGGGGTTGTAGGTAATGCCTCCCCTAATGCCAAGTAGTGGGACATTAGGGAATTCCCCACAATGATCAATGAGGATGACATTTTCTTTGGACGGAGAGCACTAATATACATTAGAATGTGTGAGGGTCATCAATCGTTGTGACCACCTTAAACCCTGCTCATTCTTCAAAACTGATTGTGGAAGGTGAGAAATAAACCACCTTGCTAGGAGAGGAGTACATCACATGAGAACACCTATTTTCCTCATTGATCGTGTGTAAAA
This sequence comes from Vicia faba, assembly GCA_948472305.1. Taxonomy (NCBI): domain Eukaryota; kingdom Viridiplantae; phylum Streptophyta; class Magnoliopsida; order Fabales; family Fabaceae; genus Vicia; species Vicia faba. The sequence continues at coordinate 1,268,350,728 of OX451740.1, forward strand.
TGAGTGTAGGATGTCTCCAAGCAATGTAGGTATAGGATTCCTGGATATGAAAATCTTGACGGCATTCACATCTATAAGTTGATCAGGGTTTGGGAACAGGACCAACCCATAGATGAGGAGTGACACAATCTCTTCAAAGGCTTGTAGATTAGGAGAATTCCAGCAGTCTTGTGCCCTCTCAAACATAAACTTTGCCAAGAAACCCTTGACACCACTTCTGGTTTCCCAATGTCGCTTGATGTCAGATGGTTGCAAGTGTAATGCTTGAGAAACATCTTCAGGCTTTGGTTCTTTTTCCGTACCGTTGTAGGGTAGTTGATTAAGAATAGGAATTCTCAGGAGTTGAGAAAATTCCTCCAAAGTGGGTACTAGTTGGTAATCAGGGAATGTGAAACAGTGGTGTATGGGGTCAAAGAACTGGAAGAGAACTTTCACCATGTGTTCTTCAATGTTGGTGTTGACCAAGATGAGGAGTTTACCATGTCTTTCACTGAAGAGAGAATTCTCTGGAATCCTAGAAGTAAGCTCCTTGAGTTGAGGAGGGATTCTCACAAGGTTGACTTGAATTGTTTTCCTGCGAAGAGATTCCATGACCTACAAAACAAGGACAAAGATGAAGATCCAAACCCTTGAAATGGTTAGTGGATGCATATGATGCTTTATGATGTTCATGATGTATGCACAAGCACATGTACAAGCAAGTCACACAAAACCCTAGTTTCAGGCTTGCATGAGGTTTCATAGGTAAGTACCCTCTTGAGTTTAGTTGGCTCAAACCTGTCCTATAAATAGTAACCGGGTTCTAAGGAGCTCAATATCACTGGATTGTTTTCTATGTTCATTGTTTTAGTTTAGCCACTTAACTAGCGACCAAAATATTCCAAGAAAATAACCCTCAATGAGTGTAGTATCGAGTATCTACCAACTTCGGACTGAACCAAAGCCGGTCATCTCACTACCTCTAATAAAAGGCCAAGATGGTAAAGTAAGGTTCTAAGAGTTCATTACTGCTTTATAACATCACTCAGCGGCCCCATATTCTCTTTGATTGACTCAAAGGCTACCGGTACTCACAAATATGTCGCATTAATATAGCTATTGCTTCAACCATGTCGGTATACCCCGCACAGTTTCCACAACGTATTGCTATTTACCTATGAATGTTTCCAAAATCCGGATGGAGGATTTCGAACCCAAACAAGAGAACCAAATGTAAAGCAATCCAAGCAAATAATATAATCATGCAAAGGGTGATCTAAGCCCTAAGGTTACTCCACTTTTAAGGTTATTCCCCAGTACAGTCGCCAGTTCTGTGATACGGTGGGAGAACTGACTTGAGGTTTGCGTTTGTTTTCACAAATGTTTCGGTTTAGCAAGAGTCGCCACCGACTTTTTATTTTATCCTAAGGAAAGTTCAAAAAGCACAGGAAAGACCTTTGAGATGTTTTCTTGGGTTCGGGGAGTAGATTATAGAAAGGGAAGGTATTAGCACCCTTTCTATCCATGATTATCCATGGGCTCTTAGTTACTTGCTTAGATCACTTGCTTTGCTTTTCAATTGTTTGAAATGGTGCTCTTCAATTGTTTGAAATGGTGCTTTGTGTGTGATTTTGAAAGATGTTTTGAAAAGAGGCCATCGTTGTGGCAACCTTTGTAATGATTCTTGTTTGAATGTATACAAAGGTGTTTTTGTCTTTTGAAAAGTTTTTAATGTTTGAAAGTAGGGTTTTGAAGTTGTGTTGTGAAGTGTGTTTTGAAAATAGCAAGGATGTTTTTGCAAGCTTTGATCAAGTAACTAAAAGTTGTCCACCCTATTTTACTCAAAGATCTTTCTTATGTTTTAACCCTTTTAATAGTTTTGTTTCACCATTGTATTTGGTGAACAACCTTGTGTTAGGATGTTAAACGGAACAGACGGCGGTCATCGTATAGACCGTGATAACAATAGTGTCAAGTATTTTTTGGCAATTTTCTTGAGGGACTTGATCATTTTATTTAGGTAACTCAGATAGCGTCATCAATGGACTATGATCTTTTGTTTCGTTTTTATTTTGCCAAAGTACTTGACATGCATATCATGGCCCATTTTTGAAGGCAACAAGTGGATTGTAACCCTAGGGGTGCAAGTGTGCATTGTGTTTGTTTTTCATGCATTTTTATCTTGGATTAGGTCAAACTATTTGTTAATTTGATTTTGTATACAAAACCCTAAGTCTAATCATGGCATAATTGAAAGCTTAAAGGTGCGAGAATTTAAATTCTACACTATTACAACATGATATAGGGAGGAGGATACAAATTTGAATAGGAGATTATTTTGACAAGAAATTAAATTCTAAATTATTACAACCAAATTGAATGTATAAGGCATAACAATTAAATGTACAATATTTAAATAAATACAATAAATAAATATTAAATAAAATGTATTATGCAAAAAAGTTTTTATGTATGTAAAAAGTATTTTTAATATGAAATGTAAATAAATAAAAAGTCAATTTCAATTATTTTTGTTTTTTTTAGGGCAAAAACCCTAATTTCTTAAATAAATAGTATTATTTATTATTTATATACAATAATGTATCAATTTGTAAAAAAAAAGTATATTGAAAAAAAGGTATTTTTAGTATAAAATATTAATAAAAATAAAAATGTATTATTTTTGTGTTTTTTGTTCTAATTATTTAATAAAATATAGTATATATGTATATATATGTATTAAATATATTAAGTGTGTATAAAAATAAAATAAATTATTTACAAAATGTATATATTTCAAGAAAATATTTTCAAATATGTATAAAAATAATAAATGAAAATAAAAGTATTATTTGTATTATTTTTTAATTTAAACAAAATGATATAAAAAGCATATAAACATTTTTATACTAGTAAAAATAAAAATAAATACCAAATAAATGCAAGAAATTATAAAAATATTTTTGGATCATTTTTCATGTTTGAAAATAAAACATCAAAGTCAGAAATAAAATAAAAATGCAAAAAATGACAAATATACAAGAAAAGGGCCAGGGGGTGTAAAAAGAAAAGTGGGGGGGTAGGGGGGTGCCAAAAGCAAGTCTGTCCAGGCCCAGCCCAAAACCAACTTCATCTTCTTCCTCTAGACAGAAACGCGCGCGTTCTATGTACAAAATGCTATCTCCTGATTCTGTGATTTTTTGACAAAACTCATAACATGATACTTGTAGAGCATCAAACAATGAATCTAACCATATAAAAAACTTAAGCTAACTCTCAAAGACAAGTGATAATTTCTCTGGCCCTAATTCTTAACCTAGTTTTTTCAGAAAGTTCATGGATGAAATTCTCCTAGCACGATTAATATAAATGAAAACTAAGCACATGTATGGTTTCAGGGCTATTATTACAACATCTTTCATTCACAAACCTAAGTCTAACTATTCCTAAATAGAGAGATAGAAGTTCATGAAATACCTGTTTCAGTTGAGTTCGATCTGGACAATGTAGCAACTTTCAATGGTGCTTGAGGTTCTTTTGAGCTTGCCTGATGTCCATTGAAGCTCTCCCAATGCTTAGTTTGTTTTGAAGTAGCCTGAATCGTGCTACAGAACTCAACCTGCAAAGCTTCCAAACAAAAATGGCAATGTGTGTTAATGGAGTTACAGTTGGCAATGGAGGTCTGGAATAGTTTAGGTGAGTTGAATGGAAGGTATTGGAACAAGTTTGAGGCAAAACGCCCGAGGCAAAGTGGAGATGGAGGTGATTCTGCAGGGCTTGCCTTGTTTTGCAGAAAAATGGAGATTTTGTGTACAAGGAGGTTTGAGTGGTGAAGAGCTCATGTTTATGGATCAAAGGGTTGTGTGAAATGTGTTTGCAATATTTGTTTAAGCTATCAGGGACTGGTTTTCAAGTTGGCAAGATTTGGACAAATTTCTTCTTTATGAAGCAAGAAAGTGTAACTTTTGATTACATGCCTGTACCCTCTATCTTGTATGCTGCATACTTTGCCCTTGGTTACTGGAATTTGTGGATTTTATTTGGCTTCAGAGATATGGCCCTATGCTTCAAAGATCATGGTTTGACATAAAGCATAACTTTTCAAAAATGGTAATGTACCTTTTTCTACTTAAGAATTAGTTTTGTGTGCAATATCCAAATGGACAAGATAATGCATTAGCTCAGTGGATTTGCATTCAATTAAGGAGTGTAAAATGGTTTAGAGGCCTGCAAACAAGTACAAAGCATGCTGGTTTGAAAATGAAACTTGTATGAACATGTATTGGCCATGGATCAAAGTGAGTTTTTGCCAACTTCAAGCATTCGATTCTCCTTAACCACAAATGTGTTTGAGGAGTTATTGGTCAATTTGGAAAGCTTGCAACATTTACTATAATCCATCTTTGAAATGCAACTTGAAACTCCAAGTGGAACTATGTGAAAAATGGCCAAGAAGATGGGTCAAAATCCTGCCTAAACTAGGGCAAAATTTCTCTAAGTTAAAAGTTTTAGGTACCCTTGTTCCAAAAATCATAACTTGAGATCCAAGCTTCTTTTGAGAAAACTTTGTGAATAAAAGTTGTAGACTTTGTGATGGACTACAACTTTCATATTATAAGTTTTGTTTGAATCCATTTTCATCTTGGTGAAAATGTGGGGTAAAGTTAAGAAAAAATAAGAAAATTTCATAACTTAGAAAATTTCTAAGTTATGAAAATTTTCCATTTTAAACCCTAATTTGCATTTTTGGGTTTCTTGATGAACAAGTTTCATAATTTGACATGTCTTGATGAAAAATGACCCTTGGCACTTGATTTTGACCAAAAAGTCAAAGTTTGACTTTTCAGTATACAGTCAAATTTTGATCAGTTGACTGAAAAATTCATCTGTCAATCCTATGTATTTGAGATCTTTTGAACTTGTTGAATGGGTCAAGATAAAGTAATTGAGTCCTTGTGTCCATGGTTGAGCTTGATTTGCCATTGGCTAGGTCAAACAGTCAGAAATTGCCTTTGTGCAGTCAAAACCCTAAAAATGACCATTTTGCCCTTTTGGTGTTTTAATCAAATTTCTTGTGGAATTGTGATCCAAACTTGATCAAATAGTTCATATGAGTTCATGATGTTGATGTGGGTCAAAATTAATGAAGTTTGACTGTCAATTGGCCACATTTGACTTTTTCTCCAATACAGTTGATTTCTAGGTCAACTGTCCAATTGACTGGGCAAAAATTTGAATCAAGGTTTGAAACTTGGTATGGGAAAACTTGTGAGTCCAACATGAAGTATGAAAGTCATCTTGGGCATTGTAGGTCAAAAAATCCTTGTGCAAACTCAAACCCTAATTTAGGTCAACAGTGCAAGGAGGTGTCTTGAGCAGAGCAAACCCTAGCTTGATCTTGAGCTCCAAGAGTCTTGTGATGAGAAAATGTTGATGAAATGAGTGGGAAAATTTTGGGGTACAACACATGCTCACCTCACTATCCCGTTTTGTTGCAAAATCCGCTCAACACGCCCTTCCTTTCTTCAAGCTCCTTTGCAAGGAAGCGACCTTCGAATGGACCGAGGAATGCGAGCGGGCGCTGCTCCATATGAAATAAAGCCTCTCGCAACCGCCCGTGTTATCACGGCCGGTTGATGGGGAAACCTTATTTCTATACCTAGCCGTCTCGGTCGAAGCCGTCAGTGCAGCCCTCATCCGTGAGACGTCTGACGGGTAAAAACCCATTTATTTCACGAGCAAAGCGCTTCAAGGGCCCGAGGTTAGATACCAACAGATAGAAAGGGTAACTCTGGTCCTCGTCAACGCAGCGAGAAGGCTCAGACACTACTTCCTCGCGCACATGATCGTAGTACGAACAGACCAGCCCGTAAAACAGCTTATGGGTCGACCAGACATGGTGGGTCGAATGTTGAAGTGGTCCTTGGAACTTTCTGAGTTCGACATCCAATATAAGAACAAGAAATCCCTAAAGGCACAAGCTTTGGCCGATTTTGTCGCTGAGATGACCGCTCACAATCCCTCGACAGGGAAAGAGCACAAGTGGATCATCTTCGTTGATGGAGCATCCAACTCGTCCAGGAGCGGCGCCGAAATCCTCTTAGAGAACGAGGAGGGTGTGGTGGTCGAGCATTGGCTCACCCTATCCTTTCTGACCTCGAACAACTAGGAAGAATACGAGGCCCTACTTGCGGGTCTAATATTGGCCGAGGATTTAGGTTCCCGTGAGGTACAAATCTTCACTGACTCTCAACTCGTCACATCCCAAGTTCAAGGAGAATATCAGGCTAAAAACAACAGCCTCATCGAATATCTGAACTTAGTCAGGGAGCACATGAAAAAGTCTGACCGAGCAAAAATATCACATGTACCATGCGAGCAAAACACAAGGGCCGATATACTTTCGAAGCTCGCAAGCACGAGAAAGAAAGGCGGAAACAAAGCCGTCATACAAGAGTCTATATCTCGCCCGAGCATCGAAAAGACCCCGAATCCACCAGAGGTAAACGCCATCGGAGACAGCTCATGCTGGATGACCCTGGTGTTCAACTTCCTAACGAGGGGGGAACTCCCCCCGGACCGAGGAGAAGTAGCCGCGACCAAACGACGAGCATGCTCCTACGTGATGATCGAGAATAAACTATATCGTAGGGGATTTTCTATCCCACTCCTGAAGTGCTTCGACGAATCCACGATCCCTGAGATATTACGGGAAATACACTGAGGGATTAATGCCCAGCACATGGGTGGCAAATCCCTAGCGAGGAAGGAACTACGAGCGGGGTATTACTGGCCGACAATGCAGCAAGACGCCAAAGACCATGTCAAGAGATGTGACAAATGCCAAAGACACGCCGACATGCACCTCGCCCCGCCACACGAGCTGAATATATTGTCATCCCCGTGGCCATTTTCCTGGTGGAGAATGGACATCCTCGGACCATTCGTTCAAGGGACGTACCAAAACAAATTCCTCATCGTGTCCATAGATTATTTTACAAAATGGATAGAAGCCGAAGCCCTCGTGAAAATCACCTCGCATAACATCCTCCGCTTCTACAAGCGAAACGTGCTCGCCCGATTTGGAATTCCGCAGGCGCTAATCACCGATAACGGTACCCAATTCAACGACCAGGGCTTTCAAAGTTTTGTCGCCAAACTCAACACCAAACAACATTTTACTTCAGTCGAGCACCCCCAAACTAATGGGCAGGCCGAGGCTGCAAACAGGGTCATCTTGCGAGGACTCAAGCATAGATTGGGCGAAGCAAAAAGGGGATAGGTCGAGGAGCTACATAGCGTTCTATGTGTGTACCATACGACGCCTCATTTAACAACTGGTGAAACCCCGTTCCGACTGACCTACGACACTGAGGCAGTCATCCCGGTAGAAATCATGGAGCCATCTAGGAAAACTGAGATGCCCATCAATAAGGAGATGAACGATGAGGCTCTGAAAGACGAGCTCGGCCTTGTCGAAGAAATCCGTTCAGGAGCAGCCTTACGCGAGGCCACTCTGAAACAGCAGGTAGCCATACGCCACGACAGCAAAGTCATAAGACACGAATTTCAGGTCGGTAGCCTAGTCTTACGAAGAAACCAGAAGGATTCCCACGAAGGAAAGTTGGCCGCAAACTGGGAGGGACCTTATCGCGTCTGGGGAGCTACGGGCACCGAAGCATATTACCTTGAGCAATTAGATGGAGAGCCACTTCCTCGACCCTGGAACGCTGCAAAGCTGAAACAATATTACAGCTAAAGCGCCTCACCGGCTGAGGACTTTCACCGTCGAACATTCACCTTTAGTCGACAAAGGGAAAAATCTCGACCACGTAGGCGTATCGAGGTACGGACGCTGCCTACCAACCAACAAAGGCATGATATCGCTCACTGACGAGCGACACCCTTTCCAGACAGGGGCATCTCGATCGAGCCCCACTGTCAAAGTACCCCAACATGGCAGAACACCCAGCTTGCGATGGGCAATTCACGCCACGAGCGTAGGATCCCGATCGCAATCATGCGCCCATCCCACGGATAGTCGCTCCACGCCCTCGACACATTTCAAAGTATATCGAATCGATAGGGTCGAACAAGCATCTCCACGTGAACACGAACTTCATGAAAATATTCATAACGACTACCATAATGGCTGGGAACACACATCCAAAAAGTTATCAAAATAAATGAATAATGCAATTATAAATATGTTGACCACATGGGTCGACGTTGTCCAAATTTACAACTTAGGCACGACGACCTCAAAATTAAAAGAATAATATGGGGCATCCAGGCCCTAAAACAACAACGGGCATCCAGGCCCTAAAACAACAACGGGCACACAGACCCTGAACTAAATACATTCAAAATTCGTCTTCACCGTTGTTGTCCTCCAGAGGATAGAGGATCTTCCCGTCAACGACTTGGTTGAACGGCCCCACCCCCTCAACCACTAAGTCGACCCCGAGATTCAAGATTTTCAAATGCTCAACGGTGACATTGAAACCGTATCCAAGAGTGTCGATAGGTGCAGTCATCCCCTCCAGCTCCAGATTACGAGCGGCCAGACGCTCATTCTCCCTCGTGGTCGTCTCCAACTGAGGCCTCAACTCGTTCAAATCCTTGAGAAGTTGGACCTAGGCCTCATATTTTGACTCGTGGTTGAGGATGTCACCCTTCAGCTTCTCATTCTTTACCTTTAGCTTATGGATCTTGGCGTAGGCCGCATCGAGAGCAGATTGAGAACTCAAAGACTCGTTGTTAATGGACAGGGCCGTCTCGAGCACCCTCATCACAACGGCCACGTCATCGGCCAAGCGCTTTCGGTGAAGCTCCTTCTCTTCAGCCAAAATAGCCTCTCTCTCTCTCTTCCTCGTGCAGGTCGAGGGAGTCCCCGTAGCGGAAGAGGTCGCGGTTTAGATAACATGAAGGCAACACAAAAAACCCCACAAATGTTTTATCACCCTCGGATTGTACACCCGTAGTGCTATATGTGCGCTTCCTCTTGGCCACGGGTTCATTGATCATAATTTGGGCCGGATCAGTAGAAGCGGGATTTTTGAGGAGGGGGAACCACTACCCTGACCGGTAGACTTAGCCTGCTCCTGGAGCTGGGCAACCATGCTTCGGGGACCAGAAGTGGATGCATTCTTTGGCCTCAATTTCAGCAAACGCTCGAAAAGAGACGCCATTCGACCTGCAAATCAAAGGATCGTTAAGTTGAGTTAGAAAAATCAAAATAAGGTGGACACGTCCCCGCTTATAAAAGAAGCAAATAAACAGTTACGCCTTACCCAAGAGCCTCATGGCTTCCCCATTCGAGGAGCACTCGAGCAAGGCCTTAGTATTGATTAACCTATTGACCAAGAGATATTCCCCTTTCTCGTCAAACAATAGGGCGTCATCCACGTCCACGCATTTCGTGGGGGAGAACCCTTTAACATATGCAGATAGCTTCTCGTACGAAAGCTGATCTCGGGCATACAAATCATTGGGTCTCAACGCATAATATTCAGGCCTCTGCTTGTAATGTCTCCACTGCCACTCAAGCGGGAAACGGGCCATAAGTCGGGTAACTGGCCGCCCATCCTCCACCTCTTCCACCCGGGCATAGAGAGAATCTATGGCTGCTTCCGTCAAGGGTTTCACGACGAAGTACCTCTCCTTGAAATTCTGCACGGACTCCAGGTAAGGTCGAAAGAGTTTTTTGAACTGCTTAAAAGAGACCCACGCATGTCTCCCATGGACCGATTGTCTCTGCAAGTGAAAGATACGGAAGAAGAGGAGCAGCATGGCGCCTATCCCCAGATATTGGCAGACGAGCTTGAACGCCCGCATGAACGCCAACGTGTTTGGATGAAGTTAAGAAGGTGCCAGCTGGAGCCATTAGGAAACCCCGATCTGGAAATAATTAAAAGGCAGGTGCATCCCCGCCTCCTTGAAAGAAAACTCATACATCGGGAACCGTTTGCCCAGATACGATTAGCATATCCTTCGATCCCTGTGAGGTATTTGAAGCATCCAATTGGCCGAAGCCCCTTCTGCGCGTTCTTCCGGACAGTTAAACGCGTCTGTTGCATCCCGCGAGAAGCACGGTCTTTTGTCCCGGGGCTCCGAAGCAACCCAAGCCAAAAGATCCTCCTCGTCTCTTTGGGGTTCGTTGTCGTGACAGGTGGCTGGAATATCGCTCCCACAGTAGCGTGCCGTTGTACTTGAAAAGCAGAGGAAGTTAGTGAATTCGACATTATCAAATCCACCCTTCCACCGCAGATCAAGTGAAAGGGTGACGAACTCAACCCAAGCCCTCGACATACTAAAGCGGACCATTACAGTCAGAGGACATGGAGTCGGGGAATAGTTCTTCAAGCACGAGCCCGAATACACACTAACCTAAGGATCCCCCGACACCATAACGCGAACGCCCATAGGTGCCTGTCACATTCATGAGTGCTCGACACTAAATACATAAACCCAGATGAATATTCGTGAATAGTCATGAAGCTCATGAATATTTATTAATATGTGCCCGGAATCTTCATGAGTGCCTGATATAAAACCCATGAATTCAGATGAACACTCATGAACATTCATCACAAAACTCATGAATATTCATCCAATTAAGACAAATTTTTGACATTTAATCCATATAAGCCCAAGAAAGGTGGTATTAAGAGGTTATAACTTACTTGGATGAAGAACGTTGTGGAAAAAACTGGGAAGTTGAGAGGGTCGCCTCACACATCAAGCAAAGAAAAACTGAGAGCTTTGAGAGAACCGCTTCACACCGCGAGCAGAGGAAGGATTGAAAGGGAGCTGAGAAGATGAAAAATGAATCCCAAGGGCCCCCTTTTTATAGGCGACCCACGCCCCAAGGGATCCCACATGAAGGGTCATCATCTCATTGGCCCCTTTTGCTTTTTTCTTAAAGGGGTGGCACCCTAAAACGTTAGCCACGTGGCTCAACCATCAAACACGAAATCCTCTGAAATGGCGAGCAAGCGCCCGACTCCTACGAGGATATTATGTAGGGGTTTACATTTACGTGAGGAGGTGCTCGACATTGGAGTGCGCAGAGGGGTACATTTCCTTGATTATCTCGAAGACGAGGAAAACGCTCGACAAACTAACAATTCCCATGAAGCGGATGAACCCTCTCGAGGATAATAACTAGGGAGGGGATACTCACCACCAATATGCCCTCTCGAGTAGGCGGATGAACCTTCCGATCCTGATCCCCATCCGTCCAGGGTATTCCCTGACATAGTTGTTGAAATTCTGGCTACAGATACTTAATGTCACGTCCGATGTTGTGACACCGTATCTGACTTACTATATGACAGTAAATACAAAAGCAGTAAATAACACAGTCAATTGTTTACCCAGTTCAGTGTGCAACAACACCTACTCTGGGGGATACCAAGCCAGGGAGAGAATCCACTATAAGAGATGTTAATTCAGGAATAAACCAACCAGTTTATCTCCTTCACTTAAGACCTACCCAATGCAATTCTAATCTAAGTACAACTTAAACCTGAGTTCCTACTCACTCCCCCTCAATCACAGCAGTGATACATAAATCAATTTGACTTGAGAATTGATGAAGACACTCTTCAAAACACACTCTTGATTAAGCTTCACAGCTTTTTAATCTAGTAACACAATCACTCGTGCTTCACAGCTTTGAGTGATGTACACAACTAACTTGACTCTGCTTCACAGCTTTAGTCAAGTAACATTCAAACACTCTTGCTTCAAAGCTTTGAGTGCTACACAACCCTTACAATTGAAGCCTATTCCAAGACACTTATCACAATGATAATTGCTTGGAGTACAATACACAAATCTATACAGATTACAAACTTGATCTTCTAATCAATCAGCAGGGATGATTTCAAAAACCGCAGCTCTGTTGAATATATAGCAGCTGCAACTTCAGTTAGGGTTTCCAAAAACCTAGGGTTGATTCCGTTTGACCTAAAGACCAGGTCATAGTACTTTGTTGATCAGGTTAGAGTTGAGCTAGGTTACTCCTCAGAAAACACAGGATTCTGTTTAGGAAGGACTGAGTTATTTCCTGAAAAAACTCAGACTTATCCAATCCTGTAATCCTGCTAGTTCAGAACAGGATGTCATAACATCTGTTATGACATCTGAGAAAAACCTGTCTACTGATTAGCAAAATGTGATCATTTTGCAAACATGCTCAGATACACACTTATAAACATCAGTATTTGAGTTACAATATTTTTCTGCACATGTACCTAAAGAGTTAGTACAACCTGAACTAGAATGTTATGACATCAGTCATGACATTCACACATACACTTGGAATTTACCAAAAATGCAAGCCAATACCTAAACACCTACAAACTCCCCCTTTGGCAGATTTTTGGCTAAAGTCCCTAAACAATCAGAGATAGATAGATAGCAGCAGAAATAAGTGACAGCAGAAAAATATAGTGTTAAGTACTAATTAAGCAGTACCAAAAATATTCTCCCCCACTTTAGCCACAAATGGGCCAAAGATTACATGTTTATACAGTTATACAGTTATCCATGACAAAATAATGAGATCAGCAGCAGACAACAGCAGAACATACTTCCAAACTCCACCAGTAACACCACCAAGCAGCAATCATCCTTCAAGCACTGTCATCAGACTCAGAGGATTCAGGCTTCTTTCTTTTCTTGTGAGCAATGTCAGCATTTCTCTCTTTGTTTGATGTCTCAACATTCTTAGAGACATTTGGATTTGTTTCAGCATTTGAGTTTTCTTGGTTCAGAGGAACAGAAATGCCAGGAACTGAGTGGTTCTCGTTCAGAATTCGGGAAACAATTTTTGCTATTGCTTGATTAACATAGGCTGTCCCTTCCCTATTTGCAATTTCAGGGGGTACTGAAGAGGAAGGATGAGATGGATTACCTGTATGTCTTGTTCTCACCTCTTTGGCCTTGGTGGAGTTAATTCTATGAGAATAGATCTCCAGAACATCAGAGTCCAGACAGGAAGAGATTGTCCCAGAATCTTGATCAGATGAAGAGGTTGAGATGGTCGTATTGGATGATGATGGCGTTTGAGACATTTTGTCAGTTTTGAAGGACCAACAGCAAATGAGAAGAAATTCCTGATTGATGAGAAGACGAGAGAGGAACAAAGCAAAGGAGTGCCTATTCAACTTCTTAAAACAGTTGTAGGAAATGAGAAAATACAATTTTAAACCAATCAGAACAGGCATAAGTCCTTTGGTCTTTGTTTTAAGCAAAATTAATTGCTACAATTCCTCATGTTGGCAAATACCTAGCTTACCCCTTAAGTTTTCAAATTGATTTGCATCCAAAGCCTTGGTAAAAATGTCAGCCAGCTGTAGCTCAGTGGCAACATGTTCCAATTTGATGGTCTTTTCTTCTACAAGGTCTCTAATAAAGTGATGTCGTATGTCAATATGTTTGGTCCGGCTATGCTGAATGGGATTCTTGGATATGTTGATTGTACTCAGATTGTCACAGTATAATGTCATAACATCTTGTGTGACGTTATACTCAGTGAGCATCTGTTTCATCCATAACATTTGAGAGCAGCTACTGCCAGCTGCAATATATTCAGCTTCAGCGGTGGAAAGAGACACACAATTCTGTTTCTTGCTGAACCAGGAAACCAGATTACTTCCCAAAAAGAAACATCCTCCAGAGGTGCTTTTTCTATCATCAGCACTACCAGCCCAATCAGCATCACAGTAGCCAGTCAGAGTTGGTTCACAGCCATGAGTATACAACAATCCATAGTTGTAAGTACCACTTACATACTTCAAAATTCTCTTCACTTGATTGATATGACTGACTTTGGGATCAGCTTGGTATCTAGCACAAACTCCAACTGCAAAGGCAATATCAGGTCTGCTGGCAGTTAAGTACAACAAGCTTCCTATCATGCTTCTGTACAGACTTTGATCCACCTTAACCCCACTTGAATCTTTGGAGAGCTTTAGATGAGTAGGAGCAGGAGTCCTTTTGTGACTTGCATTCTCCATACCAAACTTCTTTACAATATTCTTAGCATACTTGCTTTGAGATAAGAAGATTGAGTCCTCCATCTGTGAGACTTGTAGTCCAAGAAAATAAGTTAGTTCTCCCATGAGACTCATTTCAAATTCAGCCTGCATCTGGTCAGCAAAGTGTTTAACCATATGTTCTGACATTCCGCCAAACACTATGTCATCAACATATATTTGGGCAACCATCAACTTCCATCCTTCAGTTTTGACAAATAGAGTTTTGTCCAAGCCTCCTTTTCTGTAGCCTTTGTCTGAGAGAAACTTTGTTAACCTGTCATACCATGCTCTAGGGGCTTGTTTCAGCCCATATAGAGCTTTTCTCAATTTGTAGACATGATCAGGATGGGTTGGATCCACAAAACCTTTAGGTTGTTCCACATAAGCTTCCTCATTTAAGTACCCATTTAGAAAGGCACTTTTCACATCCATCTGAAATAACTTGAACTTCAGAAGACAAGCAATTGACAACAAGAGTCTGATTGATTCCAACCTGGCTACAGGTGCAAAGGTTTCATCAAAGTCAACCCCTTCAACTTGGGTGTATCCTTGAGCAACAAGTCTCGCCTTATTTCTGGTGACAACTCCTTCAGCATCTGACTTGTTCTTGAATATCCATTTTGTCCCAATGATGTTAGTTCCTTCAAGTCTAGGAACCAGTTCCCAAACTTCATGCTGCTTGAATTGGTTCAGTTCATCTTGCATTGCACCAATCCAATATTCATCAGTCAAGGCTTCCTTGACATTTCTTGGTTCTATTTTGGACACAAAACAAGAATTTGAGATGATATCTCTTGATCTTGTGATGACTCCACTATTAGGATCTCCTATGATGAGCTCTTTTGGATGATCCTTCTGAATTCTGATGGAGGGAGTCTTGCTAGCTTCCTTTGATTCTGATTCTGTTGTGGTGGAGTTGGGTAGATCATCCTGTTGGGTTGAAGTCTCAAAGAATGTCTCAACAGTACAAGGAACATCTGTTTCTTCATGATAGTCATCAATTATGACATTTATTGATTCCATCATGGTTTTGGTTCTGGAGTTGAATACTCTATATGCTCTGCTGTTAGAGGAGTATCCTAGAAATATGCCTTCATCACTTTTGGAGTCTAGTTTTCTTCTCTGTTCCCGATCAGACAGGATATAGCATTTGCTGCCAAACACATGGAAGTACTTCACAGTTGGTTTTCTTCCTTTCCAGAGTTCATATATGGTGGATGAGGTTCCCTTTCTCAAGGTGACCCTGTTATGAACATAACAAGCTGTATTCATAGCTTCAGCCCAAAAATACATAGGAAGTTTTTTGGCATGTAACATTGCTCTGGCAGATTCTTGTATGGTCCTGTTTTTTCTTTCCACAACTCCATTTTGCTGAGGTGTTATGGGAGAAGAAAACTCATGACTGATTCCTTCTGAAGCACAGAAGTCATCAAACTTGCTGTTTTCAAATTCCTTGCCATGATCACTTCTGATTCTGACAATACATACTTCCTTCTCTCTTTGAATTCTTTTGCACAGTTCTCTAAAGACTTCAAATGCATCTGATTTTTCTCTAATGAAATTAATCCAGGTGAATCTGGAAAAATCATCCACAACCACATAGGCATATCTTTTACCACCAAGGCTTTCTACTTGCATTGGTCCCATCAGATCCATATGGAGGAGTTCTAGAACCTTAGTGGTGGTCAGATGTCTTGACTTTGGATGTGACATCCTTGTCTGCTTACCCACCTGACATTCACCACAAACTCTTCCTTCATCAATTAGCAGTTTTGGAATCCCTCTGACTGCCTCCAAGGAGATGATCCTCTTCATACCCCTTAGGTGAAGATGGCCAAGTTTTTGGTGCCACAGTTTCACCTCTTTTTCTTCTTTTGCAATGCAACACACAGATGAGAAATTAGTGTTCTCAGCCTCCCATAAGTAACAGTTGTCTTTGGATCTGACTCCTTTCATTACTATCTCTTGTTTGTCATTGATTACAAGGCATTCAGATTTTGAGAAATTAACCTTGAATCCTAGATCACACAGTTGACTGATACTAATGAGATTAGCGGCCAGTCCTTTCACCAGCAGTACTTCATTTAGACTTGGAACTCCAGGGCAGTTCAAATCACCAACTCCTTTGATTTCACCTTTAGCCCCATCTCCAAAGGTCACAAAACTGGTGGTGTGAGGCTTAACATTATTGAGGAGGTTCTTGATTCCAGTCATATGTCTGGAACATCCACTGTCAAAGTACCAGTCTTCCTTTACAGAGACCCTCATGGAAGTGTGAGCTATCAGTGCAGTAGCCTTTTTCTTCCATTGAGGAGCATGTGGTACCTTTTTAGACTTAGGTTTGACACCTGAATTCTGATTAGGGTATCCATGTAATCTGAAGCAGAAACGCTTTATGTGGCCATATCTACCACAATGATGACATTTCCATCTTTGGTACCTTTTCCTCATATGTTTTTGTTCCTGATGTCGAGAGTTGTGTTGAGACATCTGTTTTGACATTTGCCTACCAGAACCAGATTTCGTTGCTTTCATAAATCCTAGACCAGATTTATTTCCCACATTTTGTCCAATCTGTAGGATCTCTTCCAATTTGTCAGTTCCATTTGTCAACATCTTGACAGATTTTGTCATTTGATCCAGTTGTGAGTTCAGTAATTGAACTTTTCCTTCTAGAAGACTTATAGTTTCAAGGTTTGTCCGTTTTTCAGCCTCCATCTTTATGATGAGTTTTGATTGTTTCTTATTCTGCACACAGACTTCAGTACTTCTGATACACAATTCCTTGTACGTTTCAGCCAGTTCTTCAAAAGTCACCTCTTCATCACTTTCAGAGGTACAAACACCAGTTAAAGCAGTAACTCGTTTGGCAGTCTCTTCTTCAGAATTACTTTCTGAATCACAGTCGGACCAAGTAACTGTCATTCCTTTTTGTTTCTTAAGAAAGGTAGGACATTCAGCTCGAATATGCCCATATCCTTCACAACCATGGCATTGAATTCCTCTGCCTTGAACTCCCTTCTCATCTGACCTTGGTCTTTTGCTGGAACTGTCAATATCAGAGGTAATGTTATGAACATTAGACCTTGACTTTGGATCTATTCTTTTGATGAGTTTGTTGAACTGTCTTCCTAGCATGGCTATAGCTTCTGAAATGTTTTCTTCAACATCAGTGTTGGACATAAGTGCTATGCTCTTGTTCTTTTTGACATCATCATTAGTGATTCCCATCTCAAAAGTCTGAAGAGACCCAATAAGTTCATCTACTTTCAACTTGCTAATGTCATGGGCTTCCTCTATGGCAGTCACCTTCATTGCAAATCTTTTAGGCAAGGATCTGAGAATCTTCCTCACCAGTTTTTCTTCTGACATTTTTTCTCCTAGTGCTCCTGAGGTGTTGGCAATCTCCAAGATGTTCATGTGAAACTCATGAATGGTTTCATCTTCCATCATTTTTAGATTCTCAAACTTAGTGGTTAACATCTGAAGCCTTGACATTTTTACTTTGGAAGTTCCCTCATGAGTAGTTTTGAGAGTGTCCCAAACTTCCTTGGCCAGTTCATATTGATGAACTAATCTGAAAATATTTCTATCAATTCCATTGAACAAGGCATTTAGAGCTTTGGAATTTCCCAGGGCTAGCTCATCTTCTTCTTTACTCCAATCTTCCTCAGGCTTCAGACTGATTGTCCCATCTTCCTCAGTTATGGTGGGATGAATCCATCCTTTGTCAGCAGCTCTCCAAGCCTTTTTGTCCAGAGATTTTAGGAAGGCAATCATACGAGGTTTCCAGTAGTCATAATTAGTTCCATCCAGAATGGGTGGTCTATTTCCAAAAACTCCTTCTTTGTCCATAGTGCCAGAAAGTGATATCCCTAGATCTCACCCAGTAATACAGGCAGGGTGCCTGCTCTGATGCCAATTGAAATTCTGGCTACAGATACTTAATGTCACGTCCGATGTTGTGACACCGTATCTGACTTACTATATGACAGTAAATACAAAAGCAGTAAATAACACAGTCAATTGTTTACCCAGTTCAGTGTGCAACAACACCTACTCTGGGGGCTACCAAGCCAGGGAGAGAATCCACTATAAGAGATGTTAATTCAGGAATAAACCAACCAGTTTATCTCCTTCACTTAAGACCTACCCAATGCAATTCTAATCTAAGTACAACTTAAACCTGAGTTCCTACTCACTCCCCCTCAATCACAGCAGTGATACATAAATCAATTTGACTTGAGAATTGATGAAGACACTCTTCAAAACACACTCTTGATTAAGCTTCACAGCTTTTTAATCTAGTAACACAATCACTCGTGCTTCACAGCTTTGAGTGATGTACACAACTAACTTGACTCTGCTTCACAGCTTTAGTCAAGTAACATTCAAACACTCTTGCTTCAAAGCTTTGAGTGCTACACAACCCTTACAATTGAAGCCTATTCCAAGACACTTATCACAATGATAATTGCTTGGAGTACAATACACAAATCTATACAGATTACAAACTTGATCTTCTAATCAATCAGCAGGGATGATTTCAAAAACCGCAGCTCTGTTGAATATATAGCAGCTGCAACTTCAGTTAGGGTTTCCAAAAACCTAGGGTTGATTCCGTTTGACCTAAAGACCAGGTCATAGTACTTTGTTGATCAGGTTAGAGTTGAGCTAGGTTACTCCTCAGAAAACGCAGGATTCTGTTTAGGAAGGACTGAGTTATTTCCTGAAAAAACTCAGACTTATCCAATCCTGTAATCCTGCTAGTTCAGAACAGGATGTCATAACATCTGTTATGACATCTGAGAAAAACCTGTCTACTGATTAGCAAAATGTGATCATTTTGCAAACATGCTCAGATACACACTTATAAACATCAGTATTTGAGTTACAATATTTTTCTGCACATGTACCTAAAGAGTTAGTACAACCTGAACTAGAATGTTATGACATCAGTCATGACATTCACACATACACTTGGAATTTACCAAAAATGCAAGCCAATACCTAAACACCTACAGTTGTGTTTGCCCCCTGCGGGCAACGATCCGCTCCCTTCGGGGACTTCAACCTTTTATCCCGACCAAGCCTTCGATAATAAGAACTGCACTCAAGTCATCACTCTCTAACTCGAGGATAATAACTTGGGGGGCTCATGATCTGGACTGGGCCTACGTTGTTCCTACGAAAAGAAGGCCCAAACGGCCCAAGTTAGATATTGTGGGGCACCTCCCCATCTAACCATTGAGGGACGTGGCCCACCACTTCTCAACGGACACATCAAACTGCCCTCTGGGAATCTCGGGTCCAACCTTATTCTCGCGGAGTAGTTGACCAGGGGGGAGTCAACTCGCTGGACTCCATACTCACGTAAACCCTGGCAGTTCCCATTATTGGGCCTCTGCGTAGCCCAATAGTGGGGACCTTGGCCCAGTGCTGGGGGCTATAAATACCCTCTCTCATGAGAGGGTCAGGTATTCATTCATTCACACCTATATACTCACTTGCTTGCTCATTCCGTCACTCATTTTGCTATCAGAGTGTCTTGCAGGTACCCCCTCCCCCCCAATCTCCTTCAAATCCAGCCCGAAATCAGCTGTGACGGTCTAATTCTGACCAGGTATGATCAGAAACCATATTGGATGCATAGTAAGGTTGCAAGACACTAATTTGACGAAATAAGACATCAATTTCGGGTTTGTGTTCCTAATCCTTTTTATTCTGATTTTTCAATTTTAAGATTTGTCATCAAAAAACCATAATGATTTGTGTTTGTCTATGAAACTCTTATTTTGTTCTGATTTTTCATGTTTCATTTATTAGGTATTACAGTTCTGCATTTTGCCTTTTTCAGGTTTTACAAGTTTTTTGGTTTTACAGTTTCAAGTTGTAACCTTTCATTTTTTTATTTTTCTATTTTTACGGTTCTACATATAACTATAACCATACTTTTCATGTTTCATGTTCCATGACCATATCTTTTGTGAATAGTTTATCAGATCTGTACAAAAGTTGCCTTTATAATGTTTTTGTTAATTTACTATAACTTGAGTTTTGTATCTTGAGGTTGTTTGGCTAAAAGCTCTTTGTTTGTGTGCATAGTTTGGCTATGACCTTACTTTTGTGTACTCCATGGTTTGGCTAATAGTTATATTTATCATATAGCATTCCATTCATCTTTTCTTACTCGTCTCTCTTATTTTATTATGATTTTTCGATTTTAGGGTTCGTTTCGACGCCGTCGCAACTCGAAATGTAAAAAGGAAACCTTTTTCTTTCTCTTCTGTAGTGAATCCTCGTCATTTTATTTTCTAATCTCTACTTTATTCTCTTAATGAAAGTTTATAACTCACTGGTTATTTCAAACTCTCTCATTCATTTATTTATTTTCTAAATCCATTTTCCTCTCTCATTTCCTCCTTTGATTTTCTTTTCAGCTTCAAAGCAAAACATGAATAGACAAAGGTATTTCCACCAACCTCCTTATTCCTTCAATGTAATGTATGTTTCAAGTCACTTAGCTTGAATTTTATTTAGGTTCTCCTATAAGTATCTTACATATCTGTGCAATTTCGGAAAGACGGTACACCAACAAAAGATGATGTACCATATGGTTATGGCTAATTCCATTTTGTTTTAGCTATGAGAGCAATGTATTTCGCAATGTTGTTGGTTGGATGGAACATCCATCATTCTATGAGAAAGTATGATTTCCCACCCGTTGTTCTCATAATGAAGTTTTTATGTGTCTATTTGTATGACAAAATATCAATATTTCAATCCCCGACATCGAGTAATTAAATAAGCTAACACATTAGCCACCACTAAAGTTAAGCACCTTAAAAAGGAGTGATCATGTGGCCATTAATTTGCAAGCCCCGCTTTTTGATGCATTTTAATGGTTTGTCGATGTAACATCCCATTTCTACCCAACGAATCATATAAAACAGAGTTATAAAATTTCAACATACAAATAAGATGCTACACTTACTACTTAAAAACACTTTCAGTTAATCGCATATAAAACAGATACATAACACTTAAACTCGGATGAACCGTTAACCATATAATTTAGTCTTTAAAATAAAACAACTTTGATAAATAAGCAGCGGAATCATAATTTTCAATTCAATTGATATAACATCTTTGTCCAACTGAAAACAACTTCAAAAACAACAAAGTACTTAGTAAATCAATTTAAAATTCAGAAACATAAGTAATCACAATAATAAAGCAACAAGCATTCATCCCCTAAGTATTATGTATCAGAGCGACGACACCGACTCAAACTATTGAAGGTAAACAGTCTCCATTATGGATTATCTGCACGTTACCAACATAGGGGTAACATTCAAACATAAGGGATGAGATATCGAACACTATAATAGGACGAAAGGTAAATAATATATTAGAATCAGTTCATACAAAATCACTGTTTCGCAACTCTTTAACAACATTTAACATAATCAATTCACCTACACATAACTCAGGATGCAACATAAAATGCGACTTGTTTTTATGCACATGCATGTGGTACAAATGGAGCAAAACTCCCAACTTAATAATCTGCCAATTAATAGAGACATCAACAAGGCATAAGCCTTCAACTTTATATTTGTCAATCCAGGCCAACTTACCGAGCATGAATTCCCAACTTAATATGTTATGTATGTGACAACAATATGAATGTAGTAACAACAACAACAATAATTCAACAACAACTCAATACAATTCGACATTAGCCATAAGCCTACAACTTAATATTTGCCAATAATTAGAGGCATCTCAACAAAATTCGTCATCACCTGCAATTTTTCAAATTATAACAAAATATACAATACACTGTATTAACCAAAATATACTACGACGTTCTGCGTAATTATTTGGGTAATTCGACTATATACGGCTAGTCACTTATTAATTATATTATCTCTCATGCTACTAACTTATTTTTATTAGAATTCATTAATCATATAGGGATAGAATACTTGATAATTCTAATTATTATACTGAGAATGTTAAACAAAATTAAATAACTAATTAGCTTGTACATGAACGCTAAGGAATAAGAAGGATTATGTGCCCCTCAACGTGCACAGGAACAACAGAAAAGAATTAATAGCAATGTGTTCCCCTCGACACAGTGGCCATGCTGCTCGACACCTTCCACTCATGCCTCTGTACCGGCCAACACACAACATACTTCTTGGCACATCGTGCAGCCTTGTGCTGCTCGACACAAGTACTTGTTCCCCTCGGCGCACCTTACAGCCTTGTGCCGCTCGACACCTCGCACTTGTTCTCCTCGGCACACCTTGTAGCCTTATGTCGCTCGACACCTAGCACTTGTGCTCCTAGGCACACCTTGCAGCCTTATACCGCTCGAAGCAAATACTTGTGCTCCTCGGCACAATGCATTTTCACATTTTTGCACAGATTTCATCCAATATGTGATGAACGCTAACCCAGCCTTACAGTATTCTCTTTGACCATTAATTTTCCGACCATTAATTATTATACTGAGAATGTTAAACAAAATTAAATAACTAATTAGCTTGTACATGAACGCTAAGGAATAAGAAGGATCATGTGCCCCTCAACGTGCACAGGAACAACAGAAAAGAATTAATAACGATGTGTGCCCCTCGACACAGTGGCCATGCTGGTCGGCACCTTCCACTCATGCCTCTGTACCGGCCAACACACACCATACTTCTTGGCACATCGTGCAGCCTTGTGTTGCTCGACACAAGTGCTTGTTCCCCTTGACGCACCTTGCAGCCTTGTGTCGCTCGATACCTAGCACTTTGTTGTACCCCAAAATTTGCCCTCCCATTTCCTCAACATTTTCTCATCACAAGACCCTTGGAGCTCAAGATCCAGTTAGGGTTTCCTCTGCTCAAGACTTCTCCTTGCACTGTTGACCCAAATTAGGGTTTGTGTTTGCACAAAGATATTTTGACCTAAAATGCCTAATATGACTTTCATGCTTCATGTTGAACTCCCAAGTTTATCCATACCAAGTTTCAAGTCTTGATTCCAAATTTTGCCCAGTCAATTGGACAATTGACCTATAAATCAACTGTATTGGGGAAAAAGTCAACTGTGGCCAACTGACAGTCAAATCTCATGAAAATTGACCCACATCAACATTATGAACTCACATGGACCATTTGATCAAGTTTGGATCACAATTCCACAAGAAATTTGATCAGATCACCAAAAGGGCAAAATGGTCATTTTTAGGGTTTTGTCTGCACAAAGGCAATTTTTGACTGTTTAACCTAGCCAATGGAAAACCAAGCTCACATATGGACTCAAGGACCCCATGGAATTGTCTTGACATGCTCAACAAGTTCAAAAGATCCCAAATACACAAGATTGACAGTTGAATTTCCCAGTCAATTGATCAATTTTGACTGTATACTGAAAAGTCAAACTTTGACTTTTTGGTCAAAATCAAGTGTCAAGATTCATTTTTCATCAAAACATGCCAAATCATGAAACTTGTTCATCAAGAAATCAAGAATTGCAAATTAGGGTTTGAAATGAAGATTTTTCATAACTTAGAATTTTTCTAAGTTATGAAAAACCCTAATTTTTTCCTAACTTTGCCCCACTTTCTCACCAAGATCCATTTGGATTCAAGCAAAAGTCAAAACATGAAAGTTGTAGCTTGTTGAAAAATATTCAACTTTGATTCACAAAGTTTTCCCAAAAGAAGCTTGTAGCTCAAGTTACAATTTTTGGAACAAGGGTACCAAACCATTCTTAACTTAGAGAAAATTTGACTTATTTTAGGCAAGGTTTTTACCTAACTTCAAGACCATTTTTCACATACTTCCACTTGGAATTTCAATTTGCATTTCAAAGATGGATTATAGTACACATTCCAAGATTTCCAAAATGTCCAAGAACTCATCAAACAACCTCGTGGTTAGGGAGAATCGAATTTGGCAAGTTGGGAAAAACTCACTTTGTTCATGACCAAGTTACATGTCCATAACCTTGCATTTTTGAACTCAGCATGCCTTAAGCTAGATTACAGGTCTTTTATCTCATCTACACTCCATAATTTAATACCAATCTTTTGTGCCAAGGTGTTGTTCTATGAGTTTGGACATTGTATGCAAGATTAATCCATTTTTAGATAAAGCATAATATCCATTTTAGAAAAGTTTCACTTTATGTCAATTAACAATCCAAGCAAGTACAGTTCAAATCTCCTTGGCACAAGTTTATGGGCTAATTGCACTGATCAAGGCCAAGGTTTGCAGCACATTAGGGGGGCCTCTACCTGTCTAAAAACTCAAGTGGCCATCTCTTGCTTAAGTGTGAAGAAAGCTATCATAACACAACACAACTTTCATCTCAGTGAACACAAGCTTAAGAAAAGATTTTGTACACTTTCTAAACATCCTAACTGAGCTAGAACACGAGTAAATCATCTCCATAACCTTCTCATTCACAGAATCACCCTCAAACTGCCCAAACAGAGCATCTGCTGCAGATTGAGTTCCATAGCTCAATCCTTTCATGCACACTTGCTAAAAACACTTCAAACACATCCCATAACATCCCTTGAAGCTATTCCAAACCTCAAACACGACCTGTAACACTCCCATTCACCATCACCATTTTCATTTTTCTGTTTTGCAGGTGGAGTTCTATAACTCGATTCAGCTAGTTTCAAAGCAAAGTAAAACTTGGAATAGCATCCCTGGACATCAAGGAAGCTGTCCCAATCATCACCTTGCACTGAAAGTACCTCTATCACCAGATACAACTTCAACTGAACAGGTAAGTTCATGAACTCGTATCTCTCTATTCAGACACTGTTAGCTTTAGGTTTGTGAAGAAAATATGTCACATTCATAGCCCTGAACATGCCCATGTAATTAGTTTTCATTTATATTATGTGTGCTGTGAGAATTTAATGTCTGAACATGGAACAAAAACTAGGTGAGGAATTGGGGGAGAAGAAATTCTCTCTCATTTCTGAGAGTTAGATTGATTTCTTTATATGTCTGGAATCGTGGCTTCAAGCTCTACAGGTTTCATGTTGGAGGATTTGGCAAAAGATCAAGGGATTGGAAGATAGAAAACACGTGTTTTCTTGAACAAACATGTTCTGAGGTTGAAGATGACAGGGTTCTGGGCTGGGCCTGTTTGACTTTTCTTTTCACACCATGTTTTTACTTTTACACCCCCTAGGCCCATTTTGCTTATTTTTATGATTTTTTGACTTTTTCTTTTTTGTTCTGACTTATTTATTTTTTCTTATGATATTAAAAATATAAAAAATATTTTTTACACCATTTTCATATTTATTAGGCATTTAAATAATATTTGTACATAAATAAATAGATACACTTTTATTCAAAAATACTAAAAATAATGCAAACACATTTATTTTTTTGATTTTTATTTTATTTTATCTTCTGAAAATATTTTATATAAAACATACCTTTTTTATAAATATTAAATATTAAATATTATTTTATATATATATATATATATATATATATATATATATATATACACATTTTTATTTTTATTGATATTCAATATTAAAAATACCTTTTTGACAAATATACTTCATTTTTATTTTATTTTTGTATATAATAAATAAATATTGTACATATTAAATAATTAATACATTTTACTTAATAAAATTAGGGTTTTGCCCTAAAATACATAAAAACTCCAAAAAATTAATACTTTTATTTTTGTTTCCTTTATACATAAAAACACTTTTTTTCATACACTTAAAAAACATTTTTGCATCTTGCATATTTATTCTTATTTTATTTAATTATTGTACATTAATTAATTTGTATAATTCCATATTGATGTAATAGTCTAGGTTTAAATTCCTTGTCAAAATACCCCCATTTGAACATTTGTACCTCCCTTCCCATATTGTGTTGTAATAATTTAGGAACTTTATTTTTCGCGCTTTAATGCTTTCTAATTATGCCATGTTAGAATTAGGGTTTGTATGCGAATCAAAAACAACAAAAATAGTTTGACCTAATTTCAAGATAATCAAGCATGAAAATGGACAACACTAATCACATTTGCACCCCTAGGGTATTCCACTTGTTGACTTCAATAAATGGGCCATATTGCATGTTAGGTCTCTTTGGGCAAAACAAACAATCAAATGATCATAGTCCCTCGATGACGCTTTCGAAAGTTGCCTAAAAAATGATCAAGTCCCTTAAAGGAAAAATTGCCCAAAGATACTTGGCACCATTTCAATTATGGTCTAAACGATGACCTGCGCCCGTCCCTTTCACATCCTAACACAAGATTGTCCACCAAATGCAATGGTGGAACAAAATTGTTAAAAGGGTTAAAAACATAGGAGAAATATTTGCGAAATTTAGGAGTAGATAACCTCTTAGTTACTTGAATCAAACTTGCAAAACAAAACACTTGCCTATTTTCTAAACCACACATCACTACACTTTCAAAACAACTTTCAAAAAACAAATGAAAACCTTTTCAAAAGACATACACCTTTGTATACATCCCAACATGGATCATTACAAAGGTTGCCACCACATTGGCTTCTTTTCAAAACATTTTCAAACCCACACACACAAAGCACCATTTCAAACAATTGAAAATTAAGGCAAGTTGATCTAAGCAAGTAACTAAGAGCCCATGGATAACCATAGATAGAAAGGGTGCTAATACCTTCCCTTTCTATAATCTACTCCCCGAACCCAAGAAAACATCTCAAAGGTTTTTGATGTGCTTTTTAAACCTTTCCTTAGGATAAAATAAAAAGTCGGTGGCGACTGTTGCTCAACCGAAACATTTGCGAAAACAAACGCAAAACTCATAGTCAGTTCTCCCACCGTATCACAGAACTGGCGAATCTGCTGGGGAATAATTTTAAAAGTGGAGTAACCTTAGGGCTTAGATCACCCTCTTGCATGACTAATTGTTTGATTTGATTGCTTTACATTTTGGCTCTCTTGTTTAGGTTTGCAATCCTACACCCGGATTTTGGGAAACATTCATAGATAGCAATACGTTGTGGAAACTGTGCGGGGTATACCGACACGGTCGAAGCAATAGCTATATTAGTGTGACATATTTGTGAGTACCGGTAACCCTTGAGTTCAATCAAGGAGAGTACGGGGCCGCTGAGTGATGTCACTAAGCACTAATGACCTAGAACCTTACTTGACCATCTTGGCCTTTTATTAGGGGTAGTGAGATGACTGGCTTTGGTGCAGTCCGAAGTTGGTAGATACTCGATACTACACTCATTGAGGGTTGTTTTCTTGGAATATTTTGGTCGCTAGTTAAGTGGCTAAACCAAAACAATGAACAATGAAAACAATCCAATGATATTGAGCTCCTTAGAACCTGGTTACTATTTATAGGACAGGTTTTTAAGCCAACTACGCTCAAGAGGGTACTTACCTATGAAACCCCATGCAAGCCTGAAACTAGGGTTTGGTGTGATTTGCTTGTACATATGTTTGTGCATACATCATAAACATCATAAAGCATCATATGCATTCACTAACCATTTCAAGGGTTTAGATCTTCATCTTTGTTCTTGTTTTGTAGGTCATGGAAATTCCTCACAGAAAAACCATCCAAGTTAACCTTGTGAGAATATCTCCTCAACTCAAGGAGCTCACATCAAGAATTCCAGAAAGCTCACCCTTCAGTGAAAGACATGGTAGACTGCTCAGCTTAGTCAACACCAACATTGAAGAAGACATGATGAAAGTGCTATTCCAGTTCTTTGGCCCTCTTCACCACTGTTTCACTTTCCCTGACTACCAGTTGGTACCCATTTTGGAGGAATTTTCTCAACTCCTGAGAATTCCTATCCTTAATCAACTACCTTTCAACGGTACGGAAAAGGAACCAAAGCCTGAAGATGTTGCTCGAGCATTACATCTACAGCCTTCTGACATCAAGGGGCATTGGGAAACTAGAAGCGGCGTCAAAGTTTTCTTAGCAAAATTCTTGTTTGAGAAGGCACAAGAGTGTTGGAATTCATTGGACCTACAAGCCTTTGAAGAGATTGTGGCACTCCTTATCTATGGGTTGGTCCTATTCCCAAATTCTGACCAATTGGTAGATGTCAACGCCGTCAAAATCTTCTTATCCAGAAATCCGATACCAACATTGCTTGGGGACATCCTTCACTCATTTTACACACGAACAATGAGAAAGAGGGGTGTTCTTATGTGCTGTACTCCTCTCCTTGCAAGGTGGTTTATTTCACACCTTCCACAATCTGTCTTGAAGAATGACCAAGGCTCAAGGTGGTCCCAACGGTTGATGACTCTTACTCACTCTGATGTACATTGGTGTTCTCGGTCCAGGGAAAATGTCATCATCGTCGACCGTTGCGAAGAGTTTCCTAATGTTCCTTTACTTGGAATCAGAGGAGGTATCACCTACAACCCTTGCCTAGCCTTGAGGCAATTTGGATATGCACGAAGAGATGGCCCTCACGACATGTTGATTCCTAACCTAGTTTTTGACTTCGACAACGATGCGCAAGGACTTCACCAAAGATTCATCAGAGCTTGGAGGATGCCCAACAAGGTTGATAGCAAGACACTGGGACACAAGAACTCCATCCCTCTTGAACCTTATCTCAAGTGGGTACGAGCCCGAGCCCAGAGTCTAATGATGCCTTATCCTCATGTTCTCCCTGTGATTAAAGAGCCCGTCAAGGAAGGAGAGGTCCCCTACACCATCCTACATCCTAACATGCCTACATCGTGGGAGGAGATGCAGAAGAGTTGGATCCAACTCAAGGAGGAACGGAACACTTTTGAATCCAGCTTCTACGCCAGCGAGAAGAAGGTTTTAGAGCTCACCCGCCGACTCCATGAGCAAGAGGCCCTCAACACCTACATTGCGCCAAAGAGGATGCGCAACGTCTTTTTACCTTGAGAAGTTGTTTTTGTAATATTTGGCCCATGGGGCATTTATGTACTAACAAATCTTTTCTTATTAATATGTCGTGCGTTCTTTTTGTCTACAACAATTGTGAATTTCCAAAACCCTTGAATGCATTGCATATATAGCATCTCATGCATCATGTGCATAACAGGTACCCATTTTTCTACAGGTTGCTTAATCTTCTTCGCTGTTTATTTGGAACAGTCATCATGAATCCAGATTCCTCCAGTGAGCAAGCAATCAAGGCCCTTCAGGCCCAAAGTGCCCAGTTTCAAGAGATGGTCCTGAGCCTGGCCCAAGGTCAGCAAGAGTTGAAGGCTCTACTCCTAAAGAAGAAGAAGAAGAAGAGAACTGCGTTATTCAACACTGGACGCAGGTTTGGGAACACACTCCATAACGAGGCTGATACATCTACTTCCTCTGCAGAGAAAGACAGTCCCCAAGGGGGAGGAGCTCCTAGTCCTGCAGTCTCTGACAACGAGACGGACTACAATGACGAACAATACCCACCTGCTGCTGACAGATACAAGCAATTAGAGGACCGCTTGAGCGCCATGGAGATTCAGAATATGCCGGGGCTGGATTTCAGAGATTTGGGCTTATCTTCTGGGGTAGTAATCCCACACAAGTTTAAGGCGCCTGCCTTTGCCAAATATGACGGGGCCTCATGTCCAAAGTTGCATCTAAGGTCGTACGTAAGGAAGATCCAACCTTACACGGCAGATAAGAACCTTTGGATTCACTTCTTCCAAGATAGCCTTTCGGGGTCACAGCTTGAGTGGTTCTACCAACTAGATGGAACTAGTATCCGACATTGGGAAGATTTGGCGACCGCATTCTATAGACAATATCAATACAATTCTTACCTCGCTCCTACGCGTACCCAACTTCAGGGTATGTCTCTAGGAACGGGCGAAGGGTTCAAAGAATATGCACAAAAATGGAGAGATTTGGCTGGCCGGGTGCAGCCTCCATTGACTGATCGTGAGCTGGTTGATATGTTTCTGGGGACCTTGTCTGGTCCATTTTTCAATCATTTGGTTGGTAACTCCTCCGCTGGGTTTACGGATTCGATCCTGACAGGTGAAAGGATAGAAGCTGGCATCAGGTCAGGAAAGATACAAAAAGCTGCCTCCGCAAGTACTGAGAAGAGGCCTTTCAAGAAAGAAGCAAGTGTCGTCTATGGTCCTAGAAGACAAGTCAAGCCAGAAAGCCGCCAAGCCGTCAATGCCTTAGTCATTTCAAAACCTGTTGTTGCTCCTCAGTAATACAATCAACAAAGAGGTGAAAGGCCCAAGAGGCAGTATACTCGGCTGAGTATGACCTTGTCACAAATCTTACCGCAACTGTTATCAACCAACTTGGTGACCATCAAAGAGGCTCCGAAGGCCGTGAACACTGCATCTCCTAAATATAACCCAAATTCCCGTTGTGCTTATCATTCTGATAGCCCCGGGCATACTACTGATGATTGTTGAGCCCTGAGAAATAAAGTGCAAGACCTTATCGACGCAAAGGAAATTCAGTTTGAGGCGCCTGAGAGGCCAAATGTTATAACTGCTCCTATGCCCCAGCATAGAGTAAATGCCGTCGAGGAAGATTTGTATGCTGTTTCAGTGAATGATGTTGCTACCCCTCTTTTGACTGTTAAGAGGAACCTATTACTAGCCGGTTTATTTCCGGGTTGTAGCAAGGGTTGCCTCCTGTGTGCTGTTATCCCTACCGGTTGTCCGCTGCTGAAATCAGGCATCCAAAGCCTAATGGATAGCAAAGAAATTTTGTTCAAGAAAACTGCTGTTCCGTTTGTTTCCGCTGAAGAAGTATCTGTCGTCACAATTTTCAATCCTACCAAGGCTCCCCCGAGAAAGCCAGTCCAAATTATGTCTGTTGCACCCATTACCATTACTGTTCCGGGGCCTCTCCCCTATGAATCTAACAAGGTTGTCCCATGGCACTATGGGGCAGACGTGTATGTGCTTGGAGTGAAGCAGGAGTTCAACACCAGTACCAGTATCAGTAACATCACTGGTCCCGCCAAGATTACTCGCAGTGGCAGGCTCTTCTCGCCTGACATTGCACCACCAGTTATCCGAAAGCCTCTTATCATCACACCCGCAAGTGTGCATATTCCAAATCAATTTCCTGTGTCTACTACTGCCGCTGAGCCCTCTGATGCTCGGGGCAAAGAAGTTGCTACCGATTTGCCTGCCAGGACGGAGGCACCAAAAAAGACTGCTGTTGAAGCCTCCCAATAAGAGATGGAGGAAATCCTTAAAATCATTAAAAAAGAGTGACTTCAATGTTGTTGAACAGTTGGGGCATACCCCCTCCAAAATCTCTATGCTATCATTGCTGTTGTGCTCAGAGGCCCATGCAAAGGCCCTGATTTCATTTCTGAAAACGGCCCATGTGCCGCAAGAGACCTCTGCAGATCAATTCACTGACTGCATGGCTAATTTGACAGCTGACAATGGCTTGGGATTCTCGGATGCTGACCTTACCGCCAAAGGGAAAAATCACAATGATGCCCTGCACGTCTCTATAGAGTGCAGGGGCACTACTATCGCACACGTGTTGGTGGATACCGGTTCTTCCCTGAATGTTTTGCCCAAGAAGGCATTGGATCGCTTGGATTGTGAGGGCCTAGAATTGAAACCTAGTAACATCATTGTTAGAGCCTTCGGCGGTTCTAAGAGGATGGTGCACGGTGAGGTAGACATTCCTATTCGTGTGGGTTCCCAAGTCTTCGACTCAACGTTCTATGTAATGGATATCCGCCCATCTTATTCCTGCTTGTTGGGCCGACCTTGGATTCACAAAGCTGGGGCAGTAACATCCACTATACACCAAAAGCTCAAATACCCTGTCAAAGGGAAGATTGTTACTGTGCAGGGCGAGGAGGAATACATGGTAAGTCACTTGAATTCATTCCGGTATATCGAGATGGACGGGGAGTTTATTGAAACCCCCTTTCAGCATTTTGAGGAGGTACCTCCAACGTTGGCGTCAGCTGAGGCAGTGGTTGAAGAAGACTTTCCTCTGAAGATGGCTTCCCTGAAGGATGCCCGGGCTGTAGTCGAGAAAGGCAAATGTGCAAACTGGGGTCAGCTTCCTGACTTCACTCAAAAGACCGACAAGTTTGGGCTGGGCTTCACTGCAGAGGCTCAGAGGGCTATTCGCAAGGAAAGGATCAGAAAGGCTCCGGTGTTTATCACCAACCCAAGGGTGAATGCTATCGAGGAGGACGTAGAGAAAGCAGAATTTGACAGTTGGATCTATCCAACCACCAACAACAGACCAAGCAACTGGACGACAAAGGATTTTACACCTATTACATTTGTCACGCAGTAATTAACTCTTTTATTTTCAATTTGTAACAAATAATATGTTGAAACTTCTATTGGCTCGGTGTCCTACCCGGGGCACTGTAGCTCCATTTGTGAGGGCTTTTTTGTATGACATTTCCATATATCATTAATCAAAACATTGGACGTTTGTTGCATTTCAAATCTTGTGCTCTCTTTTTCTTTCTGTGTTATATATTGCAAAACAGCTATATTTACACACACTCACTTATACAGGTTTCAATCCACTCTGGATCTCACTGGTAACAGCTCTGCTACCACCAGTTATGACTTCGAGAATCCGATCAACTTGGCCGAAAACGAAGGTGAAGATGATTGCGAAGTGCCTGGTGAACTCGCAAGACTGCTACTCCAGGAAGAGAGGGCCATTCAGCCGCATGAAGAGCCTGTGGAGACAGTAAACCTGGGTACTGAGACAGATAGAAAAGAAGTCAAGATTGGTGCCAATCTAGAGCTCAGCGTGAAGCAACGATTGATCTAGATGCTGCATGACTACATGGAAATCTTTGCTTGGTCTTACGAAGACATGCCTGGTTTGGATGCCGATATTGTGGTTCATCACCTGCCTACCAAGGAAGACTGCCCTCCGGTAAAGCAAAAGGTCCACCGTATGCGCCCAGAGATGTCCGAAAAGATCAAAGCTGAGGTTATGAAGCAATTCGATGTCGGGTTTCTAGCAGTAACTTCTTACCCTCAGTGGGTTACCAACGTGGTGCCAGTACCGAAGAAGGACGGTAAGGTCAGAATGTGTGTTGACTACAAGGATTTGAACAGGGCCAGCCCCAAAGATGATTTCCCTCTGCCTCACATCGACGTTCTTGTTGACAATACTGCTCAACACAAGGTGTTCTCCTTCATGGATGGTTTTTTAGGGTATAATCAGATCAAGATGGCTCCGGAAGATATGGAAAAGACTACCTTTGTGACTCAGTGGGGCACCTTCTGCTACAAGGTCATGCCATTCGGGTTGAAAAATGCTGGGGCAACCTACCAACGTGCCATGGTTGCTTTATTTCATGATATGATCCATCATGAGATTGAGGTATATGTTGATGACATGATCGCAAGGTCCCAAACTGAGGAAGAACACCTTGATCATCTGCAGAAGCTGTTTGACCGACTGAAGTTATACAAGCTGAGGCTGAATCCCAACAAATGCACCTTTGGGGTAAGGTCCGGAAAATTGCTAGGTTTCATTGTGAGCGATAAAGGTATTCAGGTGGATCCTGCCAAGGTGAAAGCCATACAAGAGATGCCAACTCCCAAGACAGAGAAAGAAGTCAGAGGCTTTCTGGGATGATTGAATTACATAGCCCAATTCATCTCACATCTAACTGCTACCTGTGAGCCAATCTTCAAATTGCTGAAGAAAGATCAAGTAGTACGTTGGAACGATGAATGTCAGGCTGCTTTCGAAAAGATAAAAGAGTATCTCCAAGAGCCACCCATTCTTATGCCACCAGTGGAAGGGAGACCTCTGATACTATACTTGACAGTACTTGACAACTCGATGGGGTGTGTGCTGGGGCAGCATGACGAGTCTGGCCGAAAAGAGCACGCTATTTATTACCTGAGCAAAAAGTTTACCGACTGTGAGTCTCGTTACTCACTGCTCGAGAAAACTTGCTGCACTCTGGTATGGGCTGCTCGCCAGCTGAGACAATATATGTTGACTCACACTACTCTGTTGATTTCAAAGATGGATCCCATCAAGTACATATTCGAAAAGCCTGCTCTGTCTGGGAGAATAGCAAGATGGAAAATGATCTTGACAGAATATGATATCCAGTACACAACTCAAAAAGCAATAAAGGGAAGTGTATTGGCAGATCATTTGGCACACCAACCTGTGGACGATTACCAATCATTGAACTTTGAATTTCCGGACGAAGATATCATGGTAGTAACTGACTGTGAAGTACCTGGACCGGATGAAGGACCTGAGGAAGGATCCCGATGGTCTATGCATTTCGACGGAGCCTCAAACGCTTTGGGTAACGACATCGGCGCTGTGATCATATCCCCCAAAGGAACTCATACTCCACTCACCGCCGATTATGTTTCAACTACACCAACAATATGGCAGAATATGAGGCGTGTATCATGGGTCTATAAGCTGCAATCGACTTAAGGATCAAGTTTCTGAGTGTCTTTGGAGATTCCGCTCTCGTGATCAATCAGATCAAAGGCGAGTGGGATACGAAACACCCAAATCTTATTCCTTACAAGGAGTATGTGTTGACTTTGCTTCCCCACTTTGAAGAGATAACTTTTGAGCACTTCCCAAGAGAAGAGAATCAGCTAGCGGACGCACTAGCTACGATGTCTTCAATTTTCAAAGTTAAATGGGACAATGAAGCTCCCCGGATCATTATCTGGAAGTTGGACGAACCCGCATACTGCTGCGATCTTGAGGCCAGAGAGGTGACTGAACAACCCTGGTATCATGAGGTGAAGAGGTACTTGGAAGCTCAGGAATACCCTGAAGGTGCATCGGTCAACGACAAGAAGTTCATGAGGAGGTTTGCTGCAAAATTCTTCCTCAGCAACGACATTCTCTACAAACGGAATCATGATTCAACTTTACTGCATTGTGTGGATAAGGCTGAAGTATAGAAGATCATGATAGAACTGCATGAAGGTACATTTGGAACACATTCCAGTGGACATACCATGGCAAAGAAAATCCTTAGGGCAGGATATTTCTGGTCCACAATGGAAGCCGACTGTTACCAACATTCTCGAACTTGTCATAAGTGCCAGATCTATGCTGATAAGGTGCATATCCCTCCTGTTCCTCTGAACGTCCTGACGGCCCCTTGGCCTTTTGCAATGTGGGGCATCGATATGATCGGTGAGATCCGACCGACGGCAACCAACGGGCATCGTTTCATCCTAGTAGCAATTGATTACTTCACGAAGTGGGTTAAGGCAACTTCCTACGCCACAGTAACCAAGAGCGTCGTTGCACGTTTCATTCGGCATAACCTGATCTGCCGGTACGACGTCCCGGAAAGAATCATTACGGACAATGGTACCAATCTCAACAACAAGATAATCACTGAGCTCTGCGAGCAATTCAAGATACAACACCACAACTCTTCTCCTTACCGGCCGAAGATGAATGGGGATGTAGAAGCAGCTAATAAGAATATCAAGAAAATTGTGCAGAAGATGACAGTGACCTATAAAGATTGGCACGAAATGTTACCGTTCGCTCTTCATGGGTACCGTACCTCAGCAAGGACGTCAACCGGGGCAACTCCTTTTTCCTTGGTCTATGGCATGGAGGCAGTCTTGCCGATTGAAGTCCAGATACCCTCTCTCTGGATAATGAAGGATGCAGACTTGAGTGAAGATGACTGGATCCAGACTCGACTTGATCAATTAAACCTAATTGACGAAAAGAGACTCACCGCTATCTGTCATGGTCAGACGTATCAAAAACAGATGATCAGGGCATTTAACAAGAAAGTCAGACCACAAGAGTATCAAGTTGGGGACCTGGTAATCAAACGCATCATCCTTCCTCAAAGTGATCCCCGGGGCAAATGGACCCCTACGTACGAAGGGCCATTTGTGGTTAAACATGTGTTCTCAGGAGGAGCCATGATTCTAACCACCATGGATGGTGACGACCTTCCTCACCCCGCCAATGCAGACATAGTAAAAAGATACTACGCATGAATAAAAGACCCGCTAGGTTGACATACCTAGGAAAAAATAAGGGCTTCCCGGCGAACCAAAAGGGTTCGGGCAAAATAAGGGAAGAAATGAAAAAAGTTGTACACCCGGCAAGTCGAAAACCTGAAAAGACGGCTTGGGCAAAAATGGGTATCCCGGTGGACTGAAAACCCGAAAGGGCGGTCCAGGCAAAAGTTAGGGATAAAGCGTAACACTATGTCTCATTGGATCACCTTGCATCCAGAATTCGGCATCAACTATCTGGCTCGGACTTCGGCATCGATCAATCAGCTTCATCTTCAACTAAGCAGCAAAGTGATGAGATGCTTGAAGACATAAAGGCGATAGCAGAGTTGGAACCCAGTAGGAATATTGTATACATAACTGTTTTGTTTCCTTTTCAAAATTGTATAAACTCTATGTTATTCGGCGGCGTTCTCTTACTAGGACGTCAGCCTCTTGTACAAAAAACGCCTATTTACAGGCAAATTTCAAAATCTATACAGATTCAGTTTTCCAAACAAATTGCCATTGTTTCTCCTTTTTTGTTTTGTCTTGCGAAGAACGTCCAATGTCCATTTTTGATATATGCATTTGACATTAAATTGCTAATTCATAAGTACTTGCATATGAAATAAAAGACTAATTACAGGTGACATCAGAAATAGGGGCAATGTAAAGTTGTCTGATGCAGTCTGTTTGCTTTGTCCGCCGAAGTACCAAGGTAGGTTCAACTGAAGAATGTGATCAAATTATCTCAACTCCCCGCAGAGTAAGACAAGATAGCAACATTCCCCAGCGGAGTATAGGCATTCATCAACAAGCATCCCCGGCAGTCTTGATCTAAGATTGTTCCCCGGCGGAATATGGACACTCCAGTGGAATCATTTTCCAGTACAGTCTGAAGGTTTCCCCAGGAAAGTGGAATTCTTATCCCCAGCAGGTCTTGAAGCTTATCCCCAGTAGATTCTGAAAGTTTATCCCCTGCAGAGTACGTACGTCTCTCCCGAGCTTTATTCAAAGTTATTCCTCATAAGGGTTTATAACTGGGTTATCCTCAGCTAATGACCACGGAAGATCGCCCTCGGCAAAGTTCTTCCTATCCCCAGCGGAGTTCATCAAAGTTCCCCAACATAACTTATCAACACAATCCCCAGCGGAGTCCATCATTGAAATCCTCAGTGAAGCTCTCGTCAAACTTCAGCAAAGTATCTCTTCCACAGAGTAATTCCCCTCAGAGTAATCCCTCCAACAAGTTTATTCCCCAACAGAGTCATCTTCTCCTACCAGTATATTCTTGCAACCATCATCCCTAGCAGAAGCAAAGAACTCTACTCTTCAACGTCAGCCCAGGATTTAATTCCCCGGCCGGTCGTCAAGGATTTATTTTCCTAGACAAAAATACATTCATGAACATTTCGCATTTCATACATCTTGCTTACATACATGATAAAGTGCATACGACACTATCTCATTTTGAACGTCATGACATCATGCATGTCATACATCATGACATTGCATACAACTGATGTTTTGCCTTTTCAGGAAAAAGACAACTACCTTCAACTGTCACAATTCCAGATTCGATTCCTGTATCTAGCCAGGGCACATCTGTGAGTGATCAGTTTCCAGATTCGATTCCTGTATCTAGCCAGGGCACATCTGAAGAGTTTAAAGATTCGATTCCTGTAACCAGCCAGGGCATATCTATCAACTGTCACAATTCCAGACTCGATTCCTGTATCTAGCCAGGGCACGTCTGAAGAATTTGAAGATTCGATTCCTGTATCTAGCCAGGGCACATCTGAAGAGTTTGAAGATTCGATTCCTGTAACCAGCCATGGCACATCTATCAACTATGACAATTCCAGATTCGATTCCTATATCCAGCCAGGGCATATCTGTTGACGACTATTTCCAGATTCGATTCCTGTATCCAGCCAGGGCATATCTGTTGACGACTATTTCCAGATTCGATTCCTGTATCCAGCCAGGGCATATCTGTTGACGACTATTTCCAAATTCGATACCTGTATCCAGCCAGGGCATATCTGTAAGCATTCGATTGTAGATTCGACACCTGTATCTAGCCAGGGCATGTCTGCATGAAGAGATTGAAGATCAAACACCTGTAACAAGCCAGGAAAACATCTGTCTTTCTCAAAATAAACAAGTTCTCGCTAAGGAATCTCTTATGCGATCAACACTTCCAAATGCCATCTATAAGCCCATTCCCGACAAGGTTCTGTCACCTCTCCAGATGGAATCTATAAGCCCATCTCCCTATCCACCATCTCTCCAAATGGAATCTATAAGCCCATTCCCGACATCACATTTGTTGATACTCCAACATGCGAGTGCAAATTTCCGGGCACTCTAGTGTCCAATCTCCTTTTACCCTCGAGTCACGAAAGGCAAACTTGCCAATCTAACTCTTCAGGTTCAAGAAGATTGAACAGGGGCAACTGTTGTACCCCAAAATTTTCCCTCCCATTTCCTCAACATTTTCTCATCACAAGACCCTTGGAGCTCAAGATCCAGTTAGGGTTTCCTCTGCTCAAGACTTCTCCTTGCACTGTTGACCCAAATTAGGGTTTGTGTTTGCACAAAGATATTTTGACCTAAAATGCCTAAGATGACTTTCATGCTTCATGTTGAACTCCCAAGTTTATCCATACCAAGTTTCAAGTCTTGATTCCAAATTTTGCCCAGTCAATTGGACAATTGACCTGGAAATCAGCTGTATTGGGGAAAAAGTCAACTGTGGCCAACTGACAGTCAAATCTCATGAAAATTGACCCACATCAACATTATGAACTCACATGGACCATTTGATCAAGTTTGGATCACAATTCCACAAGAAATTTGATCAGATCACCAAAAGGGCAAAATGGTCATTTTTAGGGTTTTGTCTGCACAAAGGCAATTTTTGACTGTTTAACCTAGCCAATGGAAAACCAAGCTCACATATGGACTCAAGGACCCCATGGAATTGTCTTGACATGCTCAACAAGTTCAAAAGATCCCAAATACACAAGATTGACAATTGAATTTCCTAGTCAATTGATCAATTTTGACTGTATACTGAAAAGTCAAACTTTGACTTTTTGGTCAAAATCAAGTGTCAAGATTCATTTTTCATCAAAACATGCCAAATCATGAAACTTTTTCATCAAGAAATCAAGAATTGCAAATTAGGGTTTGAAATGAAGATTTTTCATAACTTAGAATTTTTCTAAGTTATGAAAAACCCTAATTTTTTCCTAACTTTGCCCCACTTTCTCACCAAGATCCATTTGGATTCAAGCAAAAGTCAAAACATTAAAGTTGTAGCTTGTTGCAAAATCTACAACTTTGATTAACAAAGTTTTCCCAAAAGAATCTTGTAGCTCAAGTTACAATTTTTGAAACAAGGGTACCAAATCATTCTTAACTTAGAGAAAATTTGACCTATTTTAGGCAAGGTTTTTACCTAACTTCAAGACCATTTTTCACATACTTCCACTTGGAATTTCAATTTTCATTTCAAAGATGGATTGTATTACACATTCCAAGCTTTCCAAAATGTCCAAGAACTCATCAAATAACCTCATGGTTAGGGAGAATCGAATTTGGCAAGTTGGGAAAAACTCACTTTGTTCATGACCAAGTTACATGTCCATAACCTTGCATTTTTGAACTCAGCATGCCTTAAGCTAGATTACAAGTCTTTTATCTCATCTACACTCCATAATTTAATGCCAATACTTTGTGCCAAGGTGTTGTTCTATGAGTTTGGACATTGTATGCAAGATTAATCCATTTTTAGATAAAGCATAATATCCATTTTAGAAAAGTTTCACTTTATGTCAATTAACAATCCAAGCAAGTACAGTTCAAATCTCCTTGGCACAAGTTTATGGGCTAATTGCACTGATCAAGGCCAAGGTTTGCAGCACATTAGGGGGGCCTCTACCTGTCTAAAAACTCAAGTGGCCATCTCTTGCTTAAGTGTGAAGAAAGCTAGCATAACACAACACAACTTTCATCTCAGTGAACACAAGCTTAAGAAAAGATTTTGTACACTTTCTAAACATCCTAACTGAGCTAGAACACGAGTCAATCATCTCCATAACCTTCTCATTCACAGAATCACCCTCAAACTGCCCAAACAGAGCATCTGCTGCAGATTGAGTTCCATAGCTCAATCCTTTCATGCACACTTGCTAAAAACACTTCAAACACATCCCACAACATCCCTTGAAGCTATTCCAAACCTCAAACACGACCTGTAACACTCCCATTCACCATCACCATTTTCATTTTTCTGTTTTGTAGGTGGAGTTCTATAACTTGATTCAGCTAGTTTCAAAGCAAAGTAAAACTTGGAATAGCATCCCTGAACATCAAGGAAGTTGTACCAATCATCACCTTACACTGAAAGTACCTCTATCACCAGATACAACTTCAACTAAACAAGTAAGTTCATGAACTCGTATCTCTCTATTCAGACACTGTTAGCTTTAGGTTTGTGAAGAAAATATGTCACATTCATAGCCCTGAACATGCCCATGTAATTAGTTTTCATTTATATTATGTGTGCTGTGAGAATTTAATGTCTGAACATGGAACAAAAACTAGGTCAGGAATTGGGGGAGAAGAAATTCTCTCTCATTTCTGAGAGTTAGATTGATTTCTTTATATGTCTGGAATCGTGGCTTCAAGCTCTACAGGTTTCATGTTGGAAGATTTGGCAAAAGATCAAGGGATTGGAAGATAGAAAACGCGTGTTTTCTTGAACAAACATGTTATGAGGTTGAAGATGACAGGGTTCTGGGCTGGGCCTGTTTGACTTTTCTTTTCACACCATGTTTTTACTTTTACACCCCCTAGGCCCATTTTGCTTATTTTTATGATTTTTTGACTTTTTCTTTTTTGTTCTGACTTATTTATTTTTTCTTATGATATTAAAAATATAAAAAATATTTTTTACACCATTTTCATATTTATTAGGCATTTAAATAATATTTGTACATAAATAAATAAATAGATACACTTTTATTCAAAAATACTAAAAATAATGCAAACACATTTATTTTTTTGATTTTTATTTTATTTTATCTTCTGAAAATATTTTATATAAAACATACCTTTTTTATAAATATTAAATATTATTATTTTGTATATATTCAATATATTTAATAAATAACACAAATACATATATATATATATATATATATATATATATATATATATATATATATATATATATATATATATATATATATATATATATATATATATATATATATATATATATATATATATATATATATATATATATATATATATATATATATATATATATATATATATATATATATATATATATATATATATATATATATATATATATATATATATATATATATATATATATATATATATATATATATATATATATATATATATATATATATATATATATATATATATATATATATATATATATATATATATATATATATATATATATATATATATATATATATATATATATATATATATATATATATATATATATATATATATATATATATATATATATATTTAGGTTAAAGTGCAAAATATACACATTTTTATTTTTATTGATATTCAATATTAAAAATACCTTTTTGACAAATATACTTCATTTTTATTTTATTTTTGTATATAATAAATAAATATTGTACATATTAAATAATTAATACATTTTACTTAATAAAATTAGGGTTTTTCCCTAAAATACATAAAAACTCCAAAAAATTAATACTTTTATTTTTGTTTCCTTTATACATAAAAACACTTTTTTTCATACACTTAAAAAACATTTTTGCATCTTGCATATTTATTCTTATTTTATTTCATTATTGTACATTAATTAATTTGTATAATTCCATATTGATGTAATAGTCTAGGTTTAAATTTCTTGTCAAAATACCCCCATTTGAACATTTGTACCCCCCTTCCCATATTGTGTTGTAATAACTTAGGAACTTTATTTTTCGCGCTTTAATGCTTTCTAATTATGCCATGTTAGAATTAGGGTTTGTATGTGTGATACGGTGGGAGAACTGACTGTGGTTTTGCGTTCGTATTCGCACTTGTGCGGTTGAGCAAGAGTCGCCACCGACTTTTTTATTTTATCCTAAAGGAAAGGTTAAAAAAGCACAGCAAAAACCTTTTGAGATATTTCGTGGGTTCGGGGGGTAGATTATGAAAAGGGAAGGTATTAGCACCCTTTTCATCCATGGTTATCCATGGGCTCTTAGTTACTTGGTTTTTAGATCACTTGCCTTGATTTTCGATTGCTTGAAAATGGTGTGTGTATGTGTGTTTTTTTTGAAAAATGTTTTGGAAGAAGATGCCTTGTCTTAGGCTAACCTTGTAACAATTCTTTACTCGAATATTTTACGAAGGCGTGTATCTTTCGAAAAGATGTTTCAAAATGTTTTGAGAGTTTGTTTGAAAGTGCTTGTGGATTGTGGTTTTTGAAAAGAAGGCAAGCGTTTTTGCAAGTTGATCTCAAGTAACTAAGAGTTTTGTCTACCCTATTGTACTCAAAGGTTTTCTCTATGTTTTCAACCCCTTTTAACAATTTTGTTCCACCATTGAATTTGGTGGACAATCTTGCGTTTAGGAAGTTTATTCGGGACGGGCGCGGGTCATCGTATGGACCATGAATGCAATGATGCCAAGTGTCTTTGGCAATTTACTTTGAAGGGACTATGATCATTCCGTTTTAGGCAACATTCGAAGGCGTCATCGAGGGACTTATGATCATTTGATTTGGTTTTGCCAAAGATACTTGACGTGCAAGCATGGCCCATTTGGAAGGCAACATGTGGGATTACCCTAGAGGGTGCAAGTGTGATTGTGTACTGATTTCATGTATTTGTCTTGTATTAGGTTATCTAGCGTTTGATTTTATGTACATGCAAACCCTAGGTCTAACCATGGTATAATTGAAAGCGGTAAATTGCGAAAATGTAAAATCTACGCTATTACAAAATAGTATCCGGGAGTGGGGGTACACATTTATGAATGGGGATGAGACTTATAGTATCCAATAAGTTACAACCAAATCGAATTTGCGATCAAATGTAAATGACGAATATACAAATATAAGATAAACAAATGTGTATAGGGGCATTGTGAATGTATTTGTATTGTGTAAGTGTGAGATGTATTGTGTAAGTATGTGATTATTTACAGGTGCGACAATATGAATTTAAGAAGGTATTGTTAGGTATTTGTTTTGACCTAAAGAAAAATTAAATGTCTAATTAATTTAATTAATGATCTTGTATTTTTTTAATATGTACAAAAGAAAGTTTTAATGAAAAGAACATGTTTTCTGTTTAATTATATTGTGTATAAAAGGGTATCTTCATTTATTATGTAAAAATATTTAAAAGAGAGGAAATGTTACAAGTTTGAAAATTGTCGTTTTATATTTGATATAAAAAATGTATCTTTGTGATTTTTGTGAGAATATTTGAATTAAAAGAAAAGTATTTTCAATTTTAATTATATGATGTAGAAAAATGTATCTTTATTATTATATATAAAAAGTATTTTAATTAAATGTTTAAGAATTTAATATTAGAAAAATGTATTTTTATTTGTTTGTACAAATTAAAATAAGTTTTAATAAAAGAAAGTGTTTTAAACAAACATATTTTTAGGCATTTTATGTATTAATGTATTAGTATATCAATTAAATGTTAATCTTAAGAAACAAATTATATTCTTTGTATATAGGAAATAAAAGAAAAGATAATTTTAAATATAGAGAAAATAAGTTTCTAAATGAACCAAAAAAGAATATTGTTAGTTTTTGTATTTTGTTAATTAAAAAAGGAAATAATGTTTTTGAAAACTGAATTGAAAACAAAAAGAAGAAATGGGCTGTAGGCAATTCAGGGGTATGAGGCCCACGTTACTGAGACGAGGGTTTCTTAGGGTTTGGCTGCGTTTTCATTTGGGACAAAGCTTTAGGGTTTGTGTACAACGGCGCTCATTCGCTTTCATCCATCCTCTTCGTCTTCTGGCCATGGCTACTGGACAACACCTCCTTGCCTGAGCTACCCGCGTTACCACCTCTTCTCCTCTCAGATGGCTTAGACAGCTCTCAAACATGGTAGCGTACTGTTTCGAACTTGTTTAGGCATTTTTAGATTTCGCATGTCATGATTTTTATGTTCTGATCCTCGTGTTCGTTGTGTTTGTTTAACGAGGTGGTGAAAAGAAAGATGAGGAGAGAATATACTACCTTGAGAGGAAGACGATGGGGAGAAGAGGACGAGGAGGCGCTGAGGCGGCTCAGTGGTGAAGAGGCTTTGCACGATGAAGCTAGCTTGGACGACACTTGGTACTTCTGTATCTTTTCTCCTTTGCTTAGGGTTTCATGATGATATGGACTGAAAAAACCCTTTTGAATGATATCTTTTCTTCTTCTTCTGACCTTGCTATTATCTGCTTCACTGTTGCCCCTGAGTACTTTCTTTCTTCCTCTCTCGTCGCCTTGAATGTTTGTTGCTTTGAGATGCCTTTTGTTTATGTGCCTCTTGATTGCC
The DNA here is from genome assembly GCA_948472305.1 of Vicia faba. Classification (NCBI taxonomy): domain Eukaryota; kingdom Viridiplantae; phylum Streptophyta; class Magnoliopsida; order Fabales; family Fabaceae; genus Vicia; species Vicia faba. The sequence continues at coordinate 1,268,395,356 of OX451740.1, forward strand.
TTACAAACATGCTTCTTCCTTGACTGTCTCTCTGTTGCCTGTGTTGTTCTGCTTGCTTAGGTTGCTTATTTTGCTTGCCCAATGATGTTATCTTCCTGAGGGCTCGTTGGGTTTGATTTTGAATGCTTCTTTTCCTCTTCTCTTCCAGTAGCCTTGAGTTGCTTTATGAATATGCCTACTTAATGATTTTCTCCTTCTCTTTCTGGCCTGTGTTGCCTGTGTTGCTCATTGCTTTTGGAATGTTGGCTTAGGATGGTTCTTGGAATACCCTATGATGATGTAAATCTGAGGGTTTGTGGGATTTAATTTTGAATGCTTCTTGTTTGAGGCTTTTGATTCGAAGCTGGACTGGGTTGGTGTTTTGGATAGGTTTCAGACAGGTGGTGCTGGTTCATGCTTTTTCTGGTTTTGACAGTAGGTTTATGGTTTAAGGAAAATGGTTATTTGTTTGGATATTTTATGGTTTAGACTGATGCAGGTAAGGTTTCAGCAGGTTATGCTTGCAGGTTTTCTGGTTTATTGTTAGGCTAAGGACTGTGCTGGTTTAAGGCAGGTTATTGTTTGACAGGGGTTATGCTGGTTTTTAGAAGATGGAAGGTTTTGTATGTTTATGAAGTCTTAAGGCTTAGGTTAAAAGAATGCAGTAGCAGGTTTTTTATATCAGTTTGTATATTCTTCTTTGTGTTGGTTTTCCCTTGTATATGTTTCTCTTCCTGCCTAAAAGCCTAAAAACCTGCTCCTTATCTCCTTTTCTTCTCTCTCTCAGTACAGTTAAATATTTTAATATGTTTGTGCTGTACCTTTTTCTGAAAGGGCCACCCTTATGGGAAATGATGATATGAATAGGTTTGCTTGCATAATGGATTTCCTCTGCATTCTTTATCTTTTCTTTTGACAGATTTTGTACCTTTGGAACTTCTTTGATATCTTTGCCAAATCCTCTTCTTGACAGCTTTGAATAGACTCTTTGGCATTTTTGACAGCAAGTAGTACTTTGATTTTGACAGAAAGTAGGAAATTGGATTTTTCAGTTTGGTTTGAACTTGGAGTTTGAGATTTTGAATTTATGCAGTTTTGACACTTTGCATTTTTTCAACTTTGCATTCATGATTTAGCAAATAACATTCTTCCCTCTTTGTGAACCGGGAGAAATCCCGTGATTTGCAGAGAGGGTTAACTGATCCCAATCAGTGGCCCTTAATGATGACTGCACTTTTATCTGTCTTTATTTATTTATCAGTCACTGACTTTTCTCCTTTTCTTTTTGCAGATGAATATTTGGATGGAGAGGAGCAAAGTGAAGACTGAAGAATTAGGGACTTAGAAAATATTTAGAAAAATAGGATAGTTTTTATTTTCAATTTAATCATTGTAAACTATTATTATTTTAAATACTTCGTAAATGCATACTTGTATCTAAATAATAATTGTAACAAATGTTTAAATATGAAATAAAAATTCTATTGATCCACTTAATTCTTTTTATCCTTTTTTCAATTATTTACTTATTATTTATAGTTCCTTAAATTAAAATAAATGAAAATTAAATTTCAGATATTTAATCCTTAGAATAATAAATAATCAACTAAACATTGATTCTTCGTTGATCAAAATAAATGAACTTGGCGCCTCCATCATCTAAAGCAACGCACATTCAATATGCAATAACTGATCAGACACATTCCTTTCTTACTGATTTCTTACTAAGCACTGTAAATCCAATACTGCATATTTCTTTTTACTGGCTCAAACAAACCAACGTGAATTCAAACCAACTGCCTCTTTTACTGATTAAATCAAAACAATGCGAATTCAAATCAAATCTCGGAATAACTTGCAAAGTGCTGTGGAATTTAAATCCTCCTGAGAATATGCCCATAAAACCTTAATTCCTGATTAAATGCCAACGAACATTCGCCTGATCAAAATTGAGCCAGAATCAACCAAAACCCTAAGCCAATTGTGTGAAACAATCCAGAGCCCTGAAGAATCAGTAAAACCCTAATTTTGTCTGACTGACGAGAAAAGTCCGTTTGACCGATTCTTGAGCCAATCTGAAAAATCAGGAAATGCCTGAAGCTGTGATTTCTTGTGGAAAAATGCGAGGGCAAATTTTGGGGTATAACAGTTGCCCCTGTTCAATCTTCTTGGACCTGAAGAGTTAGATTGGCAAGTTTGCCTTTCGCGACTTGAAGGTAAAAGAAGATTGGACACTAAAGTGCCCAGAAAATTTGCACTCGGCGATGTGATGGTAGAGGTGAATGGGCTTACAGATGCCATTTGGTGATGGGCTTAAAGATGCCACCTGATACGATAGAGTCTTGTCGGGGAATGGGCTTAGAGATGCCATCTGATAATGGGCTTAAAGATGCCACCTGATACGATAGAGTCTTGTCGGGGAATGGGCTTAGAGATGCCATCTGATAATGGGCTTAAAGATGCCATTTGGCGACTGCTGATAGGAGGATGGGCTTATAGATGCCATCTGGACATGTTGAACTGTATGTCAATGGTGAGTGGACAAGTATCAGAAGGGCATCCATGTTTCGGAACATCTCTGAATTAGGGGTCCGAATAAGCAACAGACTGACGTCCATGTCTGGAGAATCCGTAAACTATTTTCAGGAGTTGAGATTGAGTGAGCAATAGAGCCACATCCGTCATTGGGAAGCGTCCGTAAACTGTTTTCGGAAGTTGAGAAGAGTCTGAACAAGTTGGTAGATTAACATCCGTTGTTGGGAAGAATCCGTAAACTGTTTTCAAAAGTTGGCATCTGAACAAGTTGGTAGATTGACATCCGTTGTTAGGAAGAATCCGTAAACTGTCTTCAGAAGTCTTGAAGAGGAACCGGTGTAGGGTTTCCTGATGATGCGTCTGAATGGATCTGGAATAAGTATCAGAATGTCACCGTGTCCGGGTCACATCTGAACTATTTCTGGATGAATCTCGGAAGATGATCTGTGTCTGTCGACTGCTCTTACCTGAAAAGATAGAGGGTTAGTTGTATGCAATGTTATGATGCATGATGCAATGTATGTGGCATCAATGTTTATGACATAAATGTGATGAATGCGCATGTGAGCTGATGAGCTATCTTGCTGAGGATAAATGAATCTTGGACGGCTGAAGATAAAAGCATCTTGACCGCTGCCGGGAAAATAAATCCTTGGCTGTTGCTGGGGGAAGAGAATTCCTGATGACCTCTACTGGGGAGTTCCAAACTAGTAGACTCATGCTGGGGAGGGAAGATTGAGAATCTTCAGCTCGGTAGGAAGTAACTCTGGCAACTTCACTGGGGAACTCAAGATTTTCCCTCCCAAAACTATGTGGGGAGAAGGTTCATTAGTCTGGCCCCGCTAGGGATTGATAATTTGAAGTTTTAGCTTCGCTGGGGATAATGAAGCTTGACTCTGAGTGGAGTTAGCTTCTGGAAGGTTCTCTGGCTGGGGATTGCGAGAGTCCTCTGATTGTTGCAGGTGAAGGCTTGGAATCTGAACAAGCGATAGATTGACATCCGTTACTGGAGAATCCGTAAACTGTTTTCGGAAGTCTTGAGAAGAATCTGAACAAGTGATAGGTTAACATCCGTTTACTTGGAGAACCCGTGAACTGTTTTCAGAAATCTTGAAGTTGAATCAGCAATAGAGCAGCATCCGTTGTTGGGAAGCGTCCGTAAACTGTTTTCAAAGGTTGCATCTGAACAAGTGATAGATTAACATCCGTTGTTGGGAAGAATCCATAAACTGTTTTCAGAAGTCTTGAGAAGAATCTGAACAAGTTTAGGTTAACATCCATTACTTGGAGAACCCGTGAACTGTTTTCAGAAATCTTGAAGTTGAATAAGCAATAGAGCAGCATCCGTTGTTGGGAAGCGTCCGTAAACTGTTTTCAAAGGTTGCATCTGAACAAGTGATAGATTAACATCCGTTGTTGGGAAGAATCCATAAACTGTTTTCAGAAGTCTTGAGAGGAACCGGTGTAGGGCTTCCTGATGATGAGCTCGTGTAAAGCTTCATCGGTTTTTGAACACTTTTGACATTCGAATGCCCCAAGTGGTGATGAGGGAGTCTTGAATTAGATTACTCTGCATATTGAGAGATTTCTTGAAATCTTGACTGGACTGCCCCAGGTTAATTGAACTTTGAAAGATCTGTTGGACCTTGACTGGACTGCCCCAGGTTAATTGAATTGCGACATGTCATGCCCCTTGCGGATAAGAGATTAGTAAAGGAAGTGTCGTCCCTTTGAAGTGATTTTGCTCACTGAGAGAGTTTTCGTTCCTCCGAACATTCGCTGTATGAATTTCTTCGCTGTCAAACAAAAAGCCAAATGCAGACAGTGACATTAAATAATGCAAAGTTTATGTTTGTCTTGAAGTTTTGAAAAAATGCGTTTTTAGCAGAAAACTTTTTATAAGACAAATCAACACAAGATTTAGAGTAAAGCCTTACAGGAGTCAGGATACCTTTTGTAACAGTATGCTTTCGAACTAAACCATGCTTCAATTAGGACTTTTAAAGGGTTGTAACGTGGCTTGGTTCATGGTTTACGAAACAAAGGATAAAGGCTCAAAGTATATTTGTACCCACCTGCTCTTCGTGATGTCCTTCAACCTAAGTTCAGTTAATTGTGCGTCGCACTCTGATTTGAGTTTGGGAACGACTTTTGGGCGATGGTTCACCAGTTGAATTTGGGGAGACAGTCATCATCTCCTTTTTCTTTTTCAACATTTTTCATGTTATTGAGGGTTTTGTAATGACCTCACTATTTTGATTTTGATTTGTTATCCCTAACTTTTGCCTGACTGTTACCGTTTTTTCGGGATTACTGTCAGCGGGATGCCCCAGCTTTCTTAAGCCTCCTTTATAGGTTTTGGCTCGGCGGGCTTTTCTCTTTTGAGAGATTGACTGTCTATGTGATAGGGAACCACCCTTGTCTTTTGATTCCCAAGGAATGCTTTCTTTTTCGACGTCGCTCGTTGTATGACGAACTGAGAATTTGCAACTTCAATGCGCATTTTCTTTTGAATTAACTGAGATACTACCCTGCCCCAGGTTTATATCAAAGGTTTTGATCGCTTAGAACAGAAAACTCCTACTTCTTTGGCTCGAAGGGGTTGACTAGGGATTAACTTCCTTATAACTCCAGTGTTTGGGAATTGAAAGAAATGCCTGTACATCATCAGCAAGGTCTGTTCAAAAGCACACTGTATAAGATTATGGTATTGTTTCGTCATCCTCCCTCTAAAGGCTTACAACTTTTTATCAAGAGTCAAATATCATAAAGAAAAGCATAAGAGTAGTGAAACGAATGGATGAATTCAGGACAAACATATGTAATGCATTAATGAAAACAAAGTTTAACATCAGCAGATAATTGTTTGACAGCAAAAGAAATTACAACTTTGAAAATTCAAAAAGAAGCAAAAGTCTTTCAGCTTGAGCTTCGTTACTTCAAGTGGAGAACCCTTTAACGGAAGATTTTCATCTCGCTGTCTGGCATGAATTCCAGCACCCCAATGTCAATCAGATCTTGAATCTTGTTCTTCAAGGCCCAACAGTCGTTGGTGTCGTGTCCTGGGTTGTAGGAGTGGTAAACACAAAATGCGTCGGGATGATAGTGGGGAGAGGAGATATTGGGCTTCTGAGGAGGGTCCTTTAAGGTAAGCAAGTTGACCTCCATCAGGCGCTTCAGTATGAAGAATGATGGTATTTCAGTCTCCATGAACTGTCTTCCCGACGTTTCTTGCTTACGCCGATTACCCCGTTGACGCTGGCGAGGTTGTTGAAGGGCTTGTGACCCTGAAGCAAGCAAAGGAGCTTTCCCCTTGTCTTCTTGAGTGGATGGAGGTTGAGCGGTGACTTGTTCTTCAACCTCAGATGCTTGCCCCAGTTGGTTGTTTGGAAGCAGTTGGCGGACAAGAACTCTGAGTTCCTCTTGTCTTTGAGATAGGTCTTGGATGAGAGCCATCTGGCCTACCAACTGTCCCATCATTTGGGTCCTCAAGGTTGTCAGATCGAACTGCAGCTCCGCAAGCTGGTCTCTCCGGGAATTGTTGGAATTCTCCAAGCCCTTTGTGAGGAGAGCTTTCATCTCTTCTTGCCCCAGAGATAAGTTCAGGAACATCTCCTGCAGCTGAGCCGTCTGGTCTTGAATGTCTTTGACAGACCTTTCTAGGGCCATCTCTTGCTGAAATAAACAGCAGGAGAGTAAGGAAACCTGAAAAAGGAAAGATTGTCAAAATGCAATGCATGATATGTGGATGCATGCTTTCAAGGATCTCTTGGGGTAAATACAAGAAAATGTTAGAGGTTGAACTTTGCTCTTGGATTGGAGATCTCCGCACCGGTGGACGTCTTTCCACGAGAATCAAGCTTACCATGTCGAGTGGGTCATAGCCACTGATTCAAGTTGTTGCACTTGATCTTTGACTGGAGAACTTTGTATTGGTGGATGTCTTTCTACGAGAATCAAGCTCACCAAGTCGAGTGGGTCATAGCCACTGATTCAAGTTGTTGCACTTGATCTTTGATTGCATTGGTTAGAGGAGAAACCCCTTGCCCCTTGATAGACGTCTGGTTCAACATAACCCTGCATCCAAAGAACCCTCGAGATCCTTGAAATGGTTATTGAAAATGCTATGGTATGATGTTATGATGTTATGTACATGTATGCAAAAAAAAACAAGTGAGTGTATATACAGACAAACATATTCACACAAAGCAAACAAGTCCTTAGGTTTAGGCTTGCATGGGGTTTAGGTAAGTACCCTCTTGAAGTTAGTTGGCTCATCCTGTCCTAAAATAGAAACTGGGTTCTAAGGAGCTCAATATCATTGGATTGTTTTCTGTGTTCATCGTTTCGGTTTAGCCACTTACTGGCGACCGAAATATTCCAAGAAAACAACCCTCAAATGAGTGTAGTATCGAGTATCTACCAACTTCGGACTGTACCAAAGTCGGTCATCTCACTACCCCTAAAAAGGCTAAGATGGTCAATTAAGGTTCTAAGAGTTCGTTAGTGCTTCACGACATCACTCAGCGGCCCCGTACTCTCCTTGATTGAACTCAAGGGTTACCGGTACTCACAAATATGTCACACTAACATAGCTTACTGCTTCAACCATGTCGGTATACCCCGCACAGTTCCCTCACAGTTTTTTTTGCTATTTACCTAAGAAGGTGCCCCCAAATCCGGGTGTAGGATTTACAACAAACCCAAACAAGAACCCAAAAGATAAAGCAATCAAGTCAATCAAAGCAAGAAAGTAAAGGTGATCTAAACCCTAAGGTAACCCCACTTTTAAGTTCTTATATCCCCAGCAGAGTCGCCAGTTCTGTGATACGGTGGGAGAACTGACTGTGGTTTTGCGTTCGTATTCGCACTTGTGCGGTTGAGCAAGAGTCGCCACCGACTTTTTTATTTTATCCTAAAGGAAAGGTTAAAAAAGCACAGCAAAAACCTTTTGAGATATTTCGTGGGTTCGGGGGGTAGATTATGAAAAGGGAAGGTATTAGCACCCTTTTCATCCATGGTTATCCATGGGCTCTTAGTTACTTGGTTTTTAGATCACTTGCCTTGATTTTCGATTGCTTGAAAATGGTGTGTGTATGTGTGTTTTTTTTGAAAAATGTTTTGGAAGAAGATGCCTTGTCTTAGGCTAACCTTGTAACAATTCTTTACTCGAATATTTTACGAAGGCGTGTATCTTTCGAAAAGATGTTTCAAAATGTTTTGAGAGTTTGTTTGAAAGTGCTTGTGGATTGTGGTTTTTGAAAAGAAGGCAAGCGTTTTTGCAAGTTGATCTCAAGTAACTAAGAGTTTTGTCTACCCTATTGTACTCAAAGGTTTTCTCTATGTTTTCAACCCCTTTTAACAATTTTGTTCCACCATTGAATTTGGTGGATAATCTTGCGTTTAGGAAGTTTATTCGGGACGGGTGCGGGTCATCGTATGGACCATGAATGCAATGATGCCAAGTGTCTTTGGCAATTTACTTTGAAGGGACTATGATCATTCCGTTTTAGGCAACATTCGAAGGCGTCATCGAGGGACTTATGATCATTTGATTTGGTTTTGCCAAAGATACTTGACGTGCAAGCATGGCCCATTTGGAAGGCAACATGTGGGATTACCCTAGAGGGTGCAAGTGTGATTGTGTACTGATTTCATGTATTTGTCTTGTATTAGGTTATCTAGCGTTTGATTTTATGTACATGCAAACCCTAGGTCTAACCATGGTATAATTGAAAGCGGTAAATTGCGAAAATGTAAAATCTACGCTATTACAAAATAGTATCCGGGAGTGGGGGTACACATTTATGAATGGGGATGAGACTTATAGTATCCAATAAGTTACAACCAAATCGAATTTGCGATCAAATGTAAATGACGAATATACAAATATAAGATAAACAAATGTGTATAGGGGCATTGTGAATGTATTTGTATTGTGTAAGTGTGAGATGTATTGTGTAAGTATGTGATTATTTACAGGTGCGACAATATGAATTTAAGAAGGTATTGTTAGGTATTTGTTTTGACCTAAAGAAAAATTAAATGTCTAATTAATTTAATTAATGATCTTGTATTTTTTTAATATGTACAAAAGAAAGTTTTAATGAAAAGAACATGTTTTCTGTTTAATTATATTGTGTATAAAAGGGTATCTTCATTTATTATGTAAAAATATTTAAAAGAGAGGAAATGTTACAAGTTTGTGAGAATATTTGAATTAAAAGAAAAGTATTTTCAATTTTAATTATATGATGTAGAAAAATGTATCTTTATTATTATATACAAAAAGTATTTTAATTAAATGTTTAAGAATTTAATATTAGAAAAATGTATTTTTATTTGTTTGTACAAATTAAAATAAGTTTTAATAAAAGAAAGTGTTTTAAACAAACATATTTTTAGGCATTTTATGTATTAATGTATTAGTATATCAATTAAATGTTAATCTTAAGAAACAAATTATATTCTTTGTATATAGGAAATAAAAGAAAAGATAATTTTAAATATAGAGAAAATAAGTTTCTAAATGAACCAAAAAAGAATATTGTTAGTTTTTGTATTTTGTTAATTAAAAAAGGAAATAATGTTTTTGAAAACTGAATTGAAAACAAAAAGAAGAAATGGGCTGTAGGCAATTCAGGGGTATGAGGCCCACGTTACTGAGACGAGGGTTTCTTAGGGTTTGGCTGCGTTTTCATTTGGGACAAAGCTTTAGGGTTTGTGTACAGCGGCGCTCATTCGCTTTCATCCATCCTCTTCGTCTTCTGGCCATGGCTACTGGACAACACCTCCTTGCCTGAGCTACCCGCGTTACCACCTCTTCTCCTCTCAGATGGCTTAGACAGCTCTCAAACATGGTAGCGTACTGTTTCGAACTTGTTTAGGCATTTTTAGATTTCGCATGTCATGATTTTTATGTTCTGATCCTCGTGTTCGTTGTGTTTGTTTAACGAGGTGGTGAAAAGAAAGATGAGGAGAGAATATACTACCTTGAGAGGAAGATGATGGGGAGAAGAGGACGAGGAGGCGCTGAGGCGGCTCAGTGGTGAAGAGGCTTTGCACGATGAAGCTAGCTTGGACGACACTTGGTACTTCTGTATCTTTTCTCCTTTGCTTAGGGTTTCATGATGATATGGACTGAAAAAACCCTTTTGAATGATATCTTTTCTTCTTCTTCTGACCTTGCTATTATCTGCTTCACTGTTGCCCCTGAGTACTTTCTTTCTTCCTCTCTCGTCGCCTTGAATGTTTGTTGCTTTGAGATTCCTTTTGTTTATGTGCCTCTTGATTGCCTTACGAACATGCTTCTTCCTTGACTGTCTCTCCGTTGCCTGTGTTGTTCTGCTTGCTTAGGTTGCTTATTTTGCTTGCCCAATGATGTTATCTTCCTGAGGGCTCGTGGGGTTTGATTTTGAATGCTTCTTTTCCTATTCTCTTCCAGTAGCCTTGAGTTGCTTTATGAATATGCCTGCTTAATGACTTTCTCCTTCTCTTTCTGGCCTGTGTTGCCTGGGTTGCTCATTGCTTTTGGAATGTTGGCTTAGGATGGTTCTTGGAATACCCTATGATGATGTAAATCTGAGGGTTTGTGGGATTTGATTTTGAATGCTTCTTGTTTGAGGCTTTTGATTCGAAGCTGGACTGGGTTGGTGTTTTGGATAGGTTTCAGACAGGTGGTGCTGGTTCATGCTTTTTCTGGTTTTGACAGTAGGTTTATGGTTTAAGGAAAATGGTTATTTGTTTGGATATTTTATGGTTTAGACTGATGCAGGTAAGGTTTCAGCAGGTTATGCTTGCGGGTTTTCTGGTTTATTGTTAGGCTAAGGACTGTGCTGGTTTAAGGCAGGTTATTGTTTGACAGGGGTTATGCTGGTTTTTAGCAGATGGAAGGTTTTGTATGTTTATGAAGTCTTAAGGCTTAGGTTAAAAGAATGCAGTAGCAGGTTTTTTATATCAGTTTGTATATTCTTCTTTGTGTTGGTTTTCCCTTGTATATGTTTCTCTTCCTGCCTAAAAGCCTAAAAACCTGCTCCTTATCTCCTTTTCTTCTCTCTCTCAGTACAGTTAAATATTTTAATATGTTTGTGCTGTACCTTTTTCTGAAAGGGCCACCCTTATGGGAAATGATGATATGAATAGGTTTGCTTGCATAATGGATTTCCTCTGCATTCTTTATCTTTTCTTTTGACAGATTTTGTACCTTTGGAACTTCTTTGATATCTTTGCCAAATCCTCTTCTTGACATCTTTGAATAGACTCTTTGGCATTTTTGACAGCAAGTAGTACTTTGATTTTGACATAAAGTAGGAAATTGGATTTTTCAGTTTGGTTTGAACTTGGAGTTTGAGATTTTGAATTTATGCAGTTTTGACACTTTGCATTTTTTCAACTTTGCATTCATGATTTAGCAAATAACATTCTTCCCTCTTTGTGAACCGGGAGAAATCCCATGATTTGCAGAGAGGGTTAACTGATCCCAATCAGTGGCCCTTAATGATGACTGCAATTTTATCTGTCTTTATTTATTTATCAGTCACTGACTTTTCTCCTTTTCTTTTTGCAGATGAATATTTTGATGGAGAGGAGCAAAGTGAAGACTGAAGAATTAGGGACTTAGAAAATATTTAGAAAAATAGGATAGTTTTTATTTTCAATTTAATCATTGTAAACTATTATTATTTTAAATACTTCGTAAATGCATACTTGTATCTAAATAATAATTGTAACAAATGTTTAAATATGAAATAAAAATTCTATTGATCCACTTAATTCTTTTTATCCTTTTTTCAATTATTTACTTATTATTTATAGTTCCTTAAATTAAAATAAATGAAAATTAAATTTCAGATATTTAATCCTTAGAATAATAAATAATCAACTAAACATTGATTCTTCGTTGATCAAAATAAATGAACTTGGCGCCTCCATCATCTAAAGCAACACACAGTCAATATGCAATAACTGATCAGACGCATTCCTTTCTTACTGATTTCTTACTAAGCACTGTAAATCCAATACTGCATATTTCTTTTGACTGGCTCAAACAAACCAACATGAATTCAAACCAACTGCCTCTTTTACTGATTAAATCAAAATAATGCGAATTCAAATCAAATCTCGGAATTACTTGCAAAGTGTTGTGGAATTTAAATCCTCCTGAGAATATGCCCATAAAACCTTAATTCCTGATTAAATGCCAACGAACATTCGCCTGATCAAAATTGAGCCAGAATCAACCAAAACCCTAAGCCAATTGTGTGAAAAAATCCAGAGCCCTGAAGAATCAGTAAAACCCTAATTTTGTCTGACTGACGAGAAAAGTCCGTTTGACCGATTCTTGAGCCAATCTGAAAAATCAGGAAATGCCTAAAGCTGTGATTTCTTGTGGAAAAATGCGAGGTCAAATTTTGGGGTACAACAGTATGCGAATGAAAAACAACAAAAATAGTTTGACCTAATTTCAAGATAATCAAGCATGAAAATGGACAACACTAATCACATTTGCACCCCTAGGGTATTCCACTTGTTGCCTTCAATAAATGGGCCATATTGCATGTTAGGTCTCTTTGGGCAAAACAAACAATCAAATGATCATAGTCCCTCGACGACGCTTTCGAAAGTTGCCTAAAAAATGATCAAATCCCTTAAAGGAAAAATTTCCCAAAGATACTTGGCACCATTGCAATTATGGTCTAAGCGATGACCCGCGCCCGTCCCTTTCACATCCTAACACAAGATTGTCCACCAAATGCAATGGTGGAACAAAATTGTTAAAAGGGTTAAAAACATATGAGAAATCTTTGAGAAATTTAGGAGTAGATAACCTCTTAGTTACTTGAATCAAACTTGCAAAACAAAACACTTGCCTATTTTCTAAACCACACATCACTACACTTTCAAAACAACTTTCAAAAAACAAATGAAAACCTTTTCAAAAGACATACACCTTTGTATACATCCCAACATGGATCATTACAAAGGTTGCCACCACATTGGCTTCTTTTCAAAACATTTTCAAACCCACACACACAAAGCACCATTTCAAACAATTGAAAATTAAGGCAAGTTGATCTAAGCAAGTAACTAAGAGCCCATGGATAACCATGCATAGAAAGGGTGCTAATACTTTCCATTTCTATAATCTACTCCCCGAACCCAAGAAAACATCTCAAAGGTTTTTGCTGTGCTTTTTAAACCTTTCCTTAGGATAAAATAAAAAGTCGGTGGCGACTCTTGCTCAACCAAAACATTTGCGAAAACAAACGCAAAACTCATAGTCAGTTCTCCCACCGTATCACACACTTGTTCTCCTCGTCACACCTTGCAGCCTTATGCCGCTCGACACCTAGCACTTGTGCTCCTTGGCACACCTTGCAGCCTTATACCGCTCAACGCAGATACTTGTGCTCCTCGGCACAATGCATTTTCACATTTTTGCACAGATTTCATCCAGTATGTGATGAACGTTAACCCAGCCTTACGGTATTCTCTTTGACCATTAATTTTCCGACCAACAACATGGAATAACACGGCAACAGGGCAACTATAACTCCTAACAAATTCATCAATTGTACAGGACAATTATGCAGAAAATTCATAAACGACCACAACATGAAAACAGACAACTTTCAAGAACAGATCCAGAAAAATCAAACGCACAACAGTTATACCCACGACCAAATCCTTACATAATATTCATCATAATCCCCATTATAGAGTCAGAACCCCACCCTTACCTTGGATTAAAGGTTGCTCTAAAACTCTTCGGTCGGAACCTTGCTTTGCTTCTTCTCCTTATTCCTCTTCTCCGCAACTTCTCACGACCAATTTTTCCAACAACCTCTCTATTAACCCTATTCTTTATTTAAATAAAACCTCACAATATTATTCTTAGTGGGATTTAACAATACACCCCCCATATTTCTACTTTCAACCATTAAAAATAGGCCCAACATGATTATTTTATTATTCTATTAATTCTAGTATTATTACTATTATTAATCAACTAATTAATTAACTAGTAATAATTTAGCAACTTATACCAACAATTCATAACATCTCACAACTTCAACGAATAATTCGAAAATATTTAATTAAATAATTAATTAAGTTAACGGGCGTTACAACTCTCCCCCACTTAGAATATTTCCGTCCTCGAAAATTTACCTTGTTCAAACAACTCGGGATAGGATTCCCACATCTTGCTTTCCAACTCCCACGTCATACTTTCTCTGGCAGCTCCTAACCCGACTACTTTCACCAAAGCGATCTTTTTGCCTCTTAGAGTTTTCATTTCATGATCTACGATCCGTATAGGCATCGCTTCCATAGTGAGATTATCTCGTATTTGTACATCATCCATATGAATCACATGGGATGGATCTGAAATATACTTCCGGAGTTGTGACACATGGAACACATCATACAAATTTGAAAGGTTAGGTGCTAGGGTCACTCTATATGCAACCTTGCCAACTCTGTCTGAAATTTGATACGGACCAATAAAACGAGGAGTGAGCTTCTTAAAATTCAATGCTCGCCCAACACCGGTCACAAGCGTGACTCAAAAAAATACATGGTCACCCTCTTGAAATACTAAATATTTTCTTCACTTGTCGTGATAACTCTTCTGTCTACTTTGGGAAGTTTTCATCTTTTCTCAAATCAACTTCACCTTCTTAGTAGTCTCTTGAACAATTTCAGGTCCAAGCACTACACTTTCTCCAGACTCATGCCAACATAAAGGAGTTCTACATCTCTGACCATACAACACTTCAAAAGGTGCCATTCTAATACTAGAATGGTAACTGTTATTATAAGTGAATTCTATTAATGGAAGATAAGTGTTCCACGAACCTCCCTGTTCAAGAACACATGCTCTCAACAAACCTTCTAACGACTGAATAGTCCTTTCAGTATGACCATCCGTCTGAGGATGATACTCCGAACTCAACCTCAACTTAGAACCCAACGCCTCTTGCAGACTCTTCCAAAAATTAGAAGTAAACCTCAGATCTCTATCTGATACAATACACAAAGGAACGCCATGCCGCTTTACAATTACACTAGTATAAATCTCTGCCAGCTTCACACTGGAAAACTGATATTAATAGGAATAAAATGAGCCGACTTTGTAAACCTATCAAAAATCACACAAATCGTATCATGTTCCCTTGGAGTATTAGGTAATCCTGTTACAAAGTCCATTGAAATGCTATCCCGTTTCCATTCTGGAACTTCTAACGGTTGCATCAACCCTGCAGGCTTCTGATGTTCAACTTTCGACTTCTGACAAGTCAAACATGCATACATAAACTGTGCTATGTCACGCTTCATCCCAGGCCACCAAAACAAATTCTTCAAATCTTGATACATTTTTGTAGCTCCGGATGAATGCTCAATTTTCTTCTATGACTTTCCCCTAGAATCACTTTCTTCATCCCTGCATCATCAGGAATACAAATTCAATTACAGAATCTCAATACACCTTGCGCATCTAACTTAGAATCTTTATTCCCTGACTAATTGATCCCAACCATCGAGTCTACCAATTTCACATCTAACTTCTGAGCTTCTTTGATACTGTTCATAAATTCATTGTTAATTTTCAACATTCCCAACATAACACTCTGTGGTGTCACTTTGCAAACTAAGCTCATATCTCTGAACTGTTCAATTAATTCCAACTTTTTAACCATCATTGCCGACATATGTAAAGTCTTTTGACTTAATGCATCAACCACCATATTAGCTTTCCTGGATGATAATTCTAACCGAAATCGTAATCCTTTAACAACTCCAACCATCTTCGTCGTCTCATGTTTAATTCTTTCTGATCAAATAGATATTTTAGACTCTTATGGTCACTAAATACTTCAAATCTAGAACCATAGAGGTAGTGTCTCCAAATCTCCAGCACAAAAACAATTACAACAAGCTCTAAATCATGCGTAGTGTTATACCCCAAAATTTATCCTCCCATTTTCTTCAAAATGTTGCACCCCAAATTTTACCCTCTTGATTCCAAAATTTTTATTTGGCTTATATTTCATCTGCATATGCATACATACATTGGTTCTGTTGCTATAGGATCAAGGTACGCTACTAAAGCATCGACTATTTATCAGAAGTGTCAAAGGCTTTGTGCAGGAAATTCAATCAGCTGAGGATTGGGTTATCACCATGTTCTATTCCCGTGTATTTCTCATGTCTTGGGCAATATAAGGGAACCAGAGGTTTTGATTTGATTTAGAATAGTTCGGGTTAAAAATCTATTTTGATGCGTCAACTTCATAATTTTATAACTGCGAGCCAAAGTACTGTTTTGGGCTTAAATTTGATCACCAAGTCCGTGTTGATATTATATTCACTTTTCATATTCGGTCCGGGAGCCAATTATATGCAGATGACAGTCAAATAGTTTTATTATTGAGTTTTCAGGTTACCAATCAAAGATATTTCAAGCGTTTAGAAATCTCTAACTCTGATTTAAAATACCGTCTTGAGGTGGTTCTTTCGTCATTGAATCCATTTCAATGTCCTCTCCAACTTTCATGTTCGGGTCAAAAGTTAATTCTCGAAGGAAGGTCTCCGAATTCGCAAATCAGACAAAGCTAAATAGTGGAAAATATTGATAAATAGTTAGCTAAAACGTGTTTTACACGCACTAAAAAATTTATAACTCAAAGCCTGTGGCTCGTTTTGAACCCGTTTTGGTGGCTAAAATTCCGTCTCGACGTCATATGCATTTTCATCTCTCACGGACGAAAGCTAATTCAGCTCAGAAAGACCCCAAAAATGTGAATTTATCAAGTAGTTTCGCACAAGAAAATTGTGGCAAATGTTTATCTGCACCACATCCAAAAAATCATAACTCAGTCGATTTTTATCGTATCGAGCCTGCTCCGGGGGCATTGTCTCACAAATTGAGTTAGCTAAATTTTGGTTTCCATTTTCAAGAGCCAATGTGTGATACGGTGGCAGAACCGACAGTTATATACTGGTTTTGCATTTTTTGTTCGCAAATATGCGGTAAGCAAGAGTTGTCATCGTCTTTTCTTTTATCCATCAAAAGAAAAGGGTGAAAAGAATAGAAAAAGACCTTTTCAAGATGTTTTCCGAGTAAGGGGGAGGGGGGGTAGATTATGGAAAGGGAAAGTGTTAGCACCCTTTCCATCAGTGGTTTTCCACGGGCTCTTAGAGGTTTACTCATTTTTCAATATGCTTTTATGCTTTGTGTTTGAAAATGCCTTAGTATGGAGAACTTTGTAATGTTTCTCGGGATAGTAGAGAAAATATACAAAGTGTTTTGAAATGTCTTTTGAAAAGTAGTTTTTGTGTGTAAGTGTAAAAATAGTTTGAGCAAACTTCTAACAGCTATCTACTTTTATACTCGAAAAGGTTGTTTTTTCCTCTTTTCCTTTAAACACTACTATGCTACTATTAGTGAGTAGGTAGCCTTGTCGTTGGATGTTTTGAGGGACAATCGAAGGGACGTTACAGTCACGAAGGCAAATTGTGGAGACGCTTTAGCCATTCAGTTTTAGGGACTAGATCATTTACCGAGAAGGCAACTGTAGGGTCATCGAGAGACTATGATCTTTTGATTTTACGAGTCTTTGATAAAGTGTTCATGCCTCATGATTGTTTTATTGAAGGCAACCAAATTGGGAGATACCTTAGAGGTACGTATGTGCAAGTGTGTTCAATTCAGTTATTTATCTTTAAACATTTAGGTGTTCTACCGTTTATTTTCAGATCTTGTCATGTAATCCTAATTAGCATACATCTAAGCACTTAATATATATGTACATGAATTTAAAGTGCGAGAATTGTAAACCCTACGCTATTACAATGCTTCGGAGAGGGGATTTACATTGTTCAAGAATGAGGGGAATAAAGCAGTAAATGTCCTAGTTTTAATCTATTACATCCAGTGGGCAGGTACATCAATAGTAAAAATACGGAATTAAATAAACGCGCATGAAATAGAAAAGACGTCTAAAAATCCTAAAAAAAATAAATCTTTTTGTTGTTTTTGGTATAAAAGAAAATAAAGCTTAAGTCTATTTAGTTTTAATTTTAAGAAAAAGATGTTAAAATAATTAATTAATTTGTTTACAAAATTAACTTAATTAGAAAAAATACTAGCCTAATGTCTTTTTTTTATGATTTTTGATTTAAGGTTAATTTAAATAAAAAAAGGTCAATAAAGGAATAAACAAAAATACAAAGGGGGGGGGGGGGGCACCCTTCGATTGCAGGGAGAGATGAATATCCTTCAATCCAGGAAAGAGACGTCTTTCGATCCAGGAAGGAGGTGCCTCCTTCGATCCAGAAGGGAGCTGCCTTCTTTGATTCAGGAGGCTACGTCTTTCGATCCAGGAAGGCAATGGCTCTTTCGATCTAGAAGGGAGATTCCTTCTTTGATTCAGGAGGCTACGTCTTTCGATCCAGGAAGGCAATGGCTCTTTCGATCTAGAAGGGAGTTGCCTTCTTCGATTTAGGAGGACAATGGACAACTTCGATCCAGAAGGCTATGGCTCATTCGACCTGGAAAACTACATTTTTAGATCCAGGAAGGCAATGGCTCCTTCAATCTGGGGCGCTGGATCTGCAAAAGTATGTTAGCAAAATAAAACATAGGATCTGGGTATCGAAACCCAGGTCCTTCGATCCTGCGCACGCTGGGTCTTTCAGGCTATATTTGCAGCAAGTGTTAGCAAACAAAAAACATGACCTGGGTGCCAAACCCAAGCCCTTTGATTCTGTCTAGGATGACAAATCGAATGGAATAGAAAATATGGATGTGTTATGCAAAAACAAAGTTTGACAATTTACCCTCTCTTACCAGTGGATTGAACCTTCAATTTGAACACTTTCTGGATGTGGGCACCTTCGATCTGGGACTTCTGGGCGTGGATACTTTTGTTGAAGGGTTTCTTTGGCTTGGATTACTTATGGAAATTTTGACAACCTTTGGTGGATTTTGTGGGCAGCGTCTCTCCAATCTTTTTCGTCCCCTTGCAATGTGTCCTTGGCCTCGTATTTATAGGAGTGTGAGGGGACAAGAGAAGTAATGTTTGTAACAACCATTTGAATGCCATGAATACCAATATGTAACCTTGGCCAAAGTTAAGGGATCCTGTCCATTTTTGAATTTGTCATAAATATGGACATGCTGGCATTCGAATGCTCTCTTTCAAATGGGCATATGGCCTCCTTCGAATGACCCTGATTCAGCTCCTTCGAACGGCTCTGATGAAGTTCCTTCGAATGGCTCTGATGTAGCTCCTTCGAATCTTCCTTCTTTGCCAACTTCAAATTCCAATTCAAATCTATTCAGAATTTTCCTTATTAGAATCCCTTCGACCAGCCCTTGACCTTGATGGTTCTCTTGAAATTTTGTATTGAAATGCCATTCAAAAGACCCTTTGCCACGCCAATCGAAATACCTTTGTCAAGATACCAATCGAAGGGTACTTGTTAAAATTCCAATGGAAGGACACTGTTACAATGCCAATCGAAAGGGTACTTGTTAAAATGCCAATTGAAAGGCCTTGTTAACAGGCCAGTCGAAGGACCTTTGTTCATGCCAATCGAAGGGCGCTATGTAGATGCCAATTGAAAGGCATTTTGGAGATGCCAATTGAAAGGAATTTTGAAGATGCTAATCGAAAGGCATTTTGGAGATGCCAATCGAAGGAAACTTAAAAACATCACTCACAAATTTTCCTTTTCTTTAGGCAAAGGTTTGTGACCAACCATGTAGGGGAAGACCTTGGAGAACACGACAGGGAAATTTTTTGGGTACAACAGTTGCCCCTGTTCAATCTTCTTAAACCCGAGGATGTAGATTGGCTTGTTTGCCTTTCGTAATCTGAAGGTGGAAGATGATTGAACACTAGAGTGCCCAGAAGTTTGCACTCGTCTGAAGTGATATTATTGGTGAATAATATCGGGAATGGGCTTACGTTGTCATTTGGAAAATGTGATAGGAGACTGTCGGAGATGGGCTTAAAGATGCCATCTACGGAACATGACGGAGAGTTGTCAAAGATGGGCTTAAAGATGCCATCCAAAACAATGTTGACTTCATGAGATATCCCTTTGTGGGAATTCCTGCTCTTGCTGTTAGAGAGGACTCCGCTGAGGAATGTTGGTCTCTGTCTTGGAACATAGAGTTTTAGGAGCTTTAGTTGTCCGTTACTCTACCAGGGAGTCATCTCTTGATTGAAGAGACAGAAGTGGACTGCTATCTGATCAGGATCCAGGCTTCACAGAAACTTATTCAGGATGATAAGGCTGACTGCTATCTAGTAGTATTCCAGGCTTCACAATGACTTACTGGGGAATATGAAATTAACTGTTATATGGTCGATTCCAGGCTTCGCAGTAATTGTAGACATTGAAATGTTATCTGGTCGTATCCAGGCTTCAGTGGTTTGAAGAAACTAAGTTGTTATCTGGTCGAGTCCAGGCTTCAACTTGAATCTGAGGTGTACCGTTATCCGGTAGTGTCCAGGCTTCGGTAATTTGAAGAAATTAAGCTGTTATCTGGTCGGGTCCAGGCTTAAATTTAAATCTGGGGTATACTACTATCCGGTTGAATCCATGCTTCATAGTAACTGACAGAGTAAACTGCTATCTAGTCGGATTCTAGGCTTCGTAGCACCTTATACTGTTATCTTGTCGAAATCCAGGCTTCACAGCATCTTAAATTGTTGGTTGACTATTATCCGTTCGGGTTCCAAGCTTCATAGTTACTGACAGGGTAAACTGTTATCTGGTCGGATTCCAGGTTTCACAGCACTTTATATTGTTATTGTGATCGGTGGATTTAGAACTGACTGTTTAACGCTGGTTCGCGAAATGTCGCGGAAGCAAGAGTCGCCACCGTCTTTTATTTTCTCCAACATGGACAGGACAAAAGCACAACAAAATTCCTTATGAGATAGTTTCTCGGTTCGGGAGGTAGATTTATAGAAAGGGAAGGTGTTAGCACCCTTTCTATCCATGGTTATCCATGGGCTCTTAGATACTTGCTCATTGTGTTTTCAAAAGTGTTTGCTTTTCAAAGTGTGAGTGGGTTTGAAAAAGTTTCGTTTAAAGATTTCAGAATGACTCTTGTATCAGTCCTCAAGAGTGTTTGAAAAATTGTTTTGAAAGCTTTTTGAAAGTGTCGGTGTGAAAAGAGTTTTTGATTTGTTTTTAAATAGAGCAAGTATCCATGAGTCATCTACCTACCCTAAGGAATTAGGCTGTGTAAATGTCCTTAAGGTAGTGTCATCCCACCATTGAGAGGTAGGTAACACCGCTGTTGGAGGTGTTCGGGTCAATTCGTTTGTAGGGACAGTGTGGTCACCAGAGCAATGGTAGGATACCTTAGAAGCTACCCTTATGTCCTTGATCCTTTTTTATTCTGAGGCAACCGTTTCGAGGCAACTGGATCATGGACATAAGGACTTACTAAAACGTCCTATACTCGACGACCACGTTTCGAAGGTAAGGCAACAGGTGAGGCGTACCCTAGAAGTGGTGTGTGAATTTGTGTGTTATTTTCAGCTTAGCAATTATCTTTGATCATGGCATTTGTGAGCTACGCTTGTTTTTAATTAGCCATACATTCTTTCATGCAATTAGAATTTAAAAGTGCGGAAATTTAAATGCGGAAAGATAAATCCTACGCTATTACAAGGCGCGGGTCTATACATCGCCAAATTACAAAGACCCGTTTGAATAAAAATGCGGAAAGTAAAAGACCTAATTACTATTACAAGCCTTGAGCAGTTACATAATATTTGAAAAGAAAATAAATGCGCGAAAAGAAATTAGAATCGAATGTCCGAGGGTTTTGACCCTTTTGAAATTAAATTAAATTAAAAAGATAATTAATTATTTAATTAAGGAAAGGAATTGTTTTTTTAGGTTTTTTGGTATTTAATGAAATAAAGAAAAATTAAAATTTGAATGGAAACCCTAATTCTAACCTTATTTTAATTATTTTAGAAAATATTAAAGTTATCCTAATTTACTAATTAATTAATGTATATGTTTATTTACAAAAATAAATAGTAATTAATAATAATAATGAGAGAAAATTATTTATTAAAAAAAAATGAAAAGGTCAAAAACCCTAGTTCTACTTATTTTATTTATTTATGAAGAAAAAGAATTAAAGTTTAAACCCTAAATTAACTAAATTAATTGTTAGTTTTATTTATAAAAATTAATTAATGAAGAAATTAATAATAATTAAATAAAACATTTTTTGGCTTCTGATTTTATTATGGAAAAAATTATTTTATAGAATTAAAGAAAACAATTAAAGCAATAAAATGATTAAAAGAAAAAAAGAAAAGAGAATAAAAATAAAACAAACCAAGGGGGTGTCAGGCCCCAAAGGAGGTGAATTGGAGTAAATCTGGCCCATGAACACAAAGTCTGTTTGACTTTTCCAGCTTGAGTGCGTGTGGTTGACTGAGGTACACCATGGGACGGCATCACCTGGCCACTGGATGGAGCATCAGGGACACTTGGCAAGCCTAAGCGTTAGGACGTATGGTAGAATGTTTGAAGGAAGCTGCATGGGAATACGTTACAACAAAATTTATGAATTAAGTAGGGGGACCTGGGAATCGAACCCAGGTCCCAGCGTTTACCAAGCCACGTTCCCACCATCTGAGCCGTTTGCCGCATTTGTATTGTTAGTGGAAACAAATAATATAAAACAAAACAAACGTTAATGATATAAAACAAAAAAAAACGCGCTGAAATTCAAACGCTCCAGTCACACCTTGCCACGCTAGCTTTCTTCTTCGTCTTTCCTGCAAATTGTAAAACAAGTAGCGGGGGTTTTAAACCCCCACTAAATAGAACAGTGGAAAATAGCGAACACGTCTACAGACATGATAAATTGAGCGCGAGGTATTAGTTTACTTCGTCTTGTTGCAATGAGTTCAGCTGTATGAGTCTGGTGGTCTAATTTTTCCATATGAGAAAAGCCCCAATTTTTGAGTCCTGAAACCCTAGATATCCTTCCATGGTGAATTTCGTTTCAAGGCATATTAATGAAATTGAATCATACAGAAAGCTTTGCCTGAGTGCTGTGAACACAAAACAATTAACCAAATGTATTAATAATGCATGAATCGTGATATGGAATTCAAGGAATTTTGGCAAAGCGTGTGATCTGTATTCTTCAATTCTTTATGCGTTTGGAATGATTCTTGATGCTACTAGACTCCTGGAAGGTCTAGCAATGTGTTAGAATGGGTTTTAGGCCTTGAACAATCCTGCAAATACGATTTCAGATTCCAAAATTTTGATGAAAAAATGCAACTTGGTTATGGCCTCCTGAGTAGTTTTTCGTGTATCTTTGCATTAGGTTAGGTTATGCCTTTGTATAGGAATGAAATTAGGTCAAGAAACCAACCCAAAGATCCATGAATTGATGATTTCAATATTTGATCATATCTTTTTCAATCTTTTTTCATGCAAATTCTTGCCAAATATGGATGATATTGTCCCCTTGAGATGGTGCACAAAATCTTTTGCATATAAGGAACATATTTGCTGCACAAAAAAGATTTAAAACCATTATTTGATATTTTTCTCCTATTTAAATCTAATTAAATGAATTAATATAAATAAAAATTCAATTAATTAATTAAAAATAAGAAAATAAATCCCTTTGAGCTTAATGGGTCGTGCATATGCTTTTGGTAATGATTCAAGAAAGAAATTGAGGCCCATTAGCATTTTTGAAGCCTTTTGTGCAAAGTTGACTTTTCAAAATTCCCAAAAATTTCCCAACTTCTCCAAGGCATATCTTGCTCAATTTTGAAGCTATGATCATGTTCTTGGGAATTTTGGAAAGGTCTTGAAGTCCTCTAACCAATGCCTTTGGTCCCATGTCATTTTGATTTACCAATCTCAAGTTATGGTCTTTGACTTAAAGTGCCTTTTTGTTGACTTTTGAAAATGACCTATAATGTTGAAATTGATAACTTTTTGTGAGAGCATTTCTTGGACTTGAAGTGTGAAGATGAGTTGTAGGAAATGTTATCCTCTTCTAAATGAGCTTTGGATGGAATTTTTCTAATAAACCATGAAGAAGTTATGCCTTGGTCAATTTGCAGTTGACTTTTTCAATTGCCAAAAATAGAAACTTTTGCATCTTGAGACTTTTTGAATCATGCTTGTGAAATCATGATCAAGAATTGATCAAATGATGTTTGTAGCTTCAAAATAAGATGTTGACCAAATTTTTTGACTTTTGACTGTCAAATGTCCATTTTGCCTCTACAGTTGACTGTGGAGCAATTAGGGTTTTTGACAGTGCAATTTGATGTTGTGAGTCTTGAAACTTGACATATGGATGCTTGGCAATGTATATAGGCATGTGGGACTTGATTGGACCCTTGAAAACCTTAATTTCTTTGTCAGAACCAAAACCCTAATTTTGACTGTGTTAGGAGGCAATTGGACTGTGCAATCCTTGAGAGATTTTGAACCTTGATCTTGGCAAATCTTGAAGAATATGGGAGGGCAAATTTTGGGGTACAACAGTTGCCCTTGTTCAATCTTCTTAGACCTGAGGATGTAGATTGGCTGGCGTGCCTTTCGTAATCCGAAGGTGGAAGATGATTGAACACTAGAGTGCCCAGAAATTTGCACTCGCATAATAGAGTGTCAGCAGTATGATGGTGGGAATGGGCTTACAGATGCCATTTGGAGAGATGATGGATAGGAGGATGGGCTTATAGATGCCATCTGGAAGTGTTGGTATGTGGATGGGCTTATAGATGCCATCTAAGTGGCGACCGCGTAAGAGATTCCTTAGCGATAACTTGCGTACCTGAGAAAGAAAATAATTACCTGGCCTGTTACAGGAGTTGGTCTTCAAACTCTTCATGTAGATGTGCCCTGGCTGGATACAGGAATCGAATCTTTAAACTCTCTGGACGTGCCCTGGCAAGATACAGGAATCGAGTCCGAAGAATATATAGTCGTCAACAGATACACCCTGGCGAGATACAGGAATCAGATCTTCGAACTCTTCAGACGTGCCCTGGCAGGATACAGGAATCGAGTCTGGAATTAGTCGTCAACAGATATACCCTGGCAAGATACATGAATCGGATCTTCAAACTCTTCAGACATGCCCTGGCAAGATACAGGAATCGAGTCTGGAATTAGTCGTCAACAGATACACCCTGGCAAGATACAAGAATCGGATCTTCAAACTCTTCAGACGTGCCCTGGCAAGATACATGAATCGAGTCTGGAATTAGTCGTCAACAGATACACCCTGGCAAGATACAGGAATCGGATCTTCGAACTCTTCAGACGTGCCCTGGCAGGATACAGGAATCGAGTCTGGAATTAGTTGTTAACAGATACACCCTGGCAAGATACAGGAATCGGATCTTCGAACTCTTCAGACGTGCCCTGGCAAGATACATGAATCGAGTCTGGAATTAGTCGTCAACAGATACACCCTGGCCAGATACAGGAATCAGATCTTCGAACTCTTCAGACGTGCCCTGGCAAGATACAGGAATCGAGTCTGGTAATGTAGTCCTCAATAGATACACCCTGGCAAGATACAGGAATCGGATCTTCGAACTCTTCAGACGTGCCCTGGCAAGATACAGGAATCGAGTCTGGTAATGTAGTCGTCAACAGATACACCCTGGCAAGATACAGGAATCGGATCTTCGAACTCTTCAGACGTGCCCTGGCAAGATACAGGAATCGAGTCTGGTATAGTCGTCAACAGATACACCCTGGCAAGATACAGGAATCGGATCTTTAGTTGCGACCTTTGATAGTAATCATCTTTGTACTGACCTTTGTCCTGAAAAGACAAAACGTTAGTTGTATGCGATGTCATGATGTATGACATGCGTGATGTTCTCAGAATAAATGAGATGGTATGTTCATGATGCGTATATGCATGCTATAATGTATGAAGACGTGATGTTTATGAAATGTGTTTTTGTCTAGGAAAGTAAATCCTTGACGGGTGCTGGGAAGTTAAATCCTGGGGTTGATGTTGAAGAGTAGCACTCTTTGTTTCCACTGGGGATGATGGTTGCAAGAATACCGGTAGGAGAAGATGACTCCGTTGGGGAATAAACTTGGCGAATAGATTACTCTGCGGGGAATGCTCTGTGGGAAGAGAGGTACTTTGCTGAGATGTTGATGATGACTCCGCTGGGGATATCATTGTTGAGTTATGTCGAGGGAATTGATGAACTCCGCTGAGGATGGGAAGACTTCGTCGGGGAAGATTTTTCCGTGGCAATCAGCTGAGGATAACCCAATTATATCCTAGTGGGGAAATAACCTTTGAATAATCCCGGGGGGAGTGTTCGTGCTTTGCGGGTGACAAGCTTCCAGAATCTACTGGGGATAAGCTTCCTGCTGGGGAGATTGATTGAATTCTCCTGGGGAGACTTTTCAGATTGGACCGGGGAATGGCTCCTTTGAACGTCTGGTATACCGCCGGGGAACAATCTTAGATCAAGATTGCCGGGGATGCTTGTTAAGAATGTTTGTATACTCCGCTGGGGAATGTTGAGATCTGCGGGGGATAATCCAACTTCCTTAAGGTTGATAGTGGACTAACTCTGCTTGGGGAGAGTATCGCTGACTTGCTGGCTCACTCTCTGGGGAATTAAGATATCTTGGTTACATTCTTCAGCCGAACTTACCTTGGTACCTTGGTGGACAGAGAAATTAGACTGCTTAGACAACTCATTATTGCCCCTGTTTCAGATGTGGGAGAGGAAGATACCTGTGGAGGTGCTTGATGACTGCCGATTTGACAAATCTTCTTCTGGTAGGCAAGTGACGAGATGACAGGACATAGTCGTACGCTCTGATCCCTAATTTTTGCCTGGACCGCCCTTTCAGGTTTTCAGTCCACCGGGATACCCATTTTTGCCCAAGCCGCCTTTTCAGGTTTTCGACTTGCCGGGTGTACAAATTTTTTATTTTCATCCCTTATTTTGCCCGAACCCTTTTGGTTCGCCGGGAAGCCCTTATTTTTGCCTAGGTGTGTCAACCTAGCGGGTCTTTGATTGTGCGTAGTATTTTTTCCGAATATGTCCATGCTCTCAGGATGTAGGGAGTTGTCACTGTCGATACCATTGTGTTGCTCTATTACCCGAAGATGTCTGATCGTGCAAGGCTCGCTGCTAGAATTCACGTCCAATTCCCCAAGTGACTCAGGTGGAGATTTGCCCCTGGTTATTTGGCCTTTGAGAGATTCTCCAAATCTTGACTGGACTGCCCCAGATGACGGACAATGATCATGCCATGCCCCTTGATTGGAAGTGCTTTTGTTCATCAGATATTCTTCGTGCGAATTTCTTTGCTGTTCGAACAAAAAGTCATATGCAAACACAATTATGTTAAAAATGCAAAGCTTATGTCTGTCTTGGATTTTTTTGAAAATGCAGTTTTTTAGTAAAAGACAAATGAATTTTTGTAAATTGTGATGTCAACTCGTTATTTTACCGCAAGCCTTAAGGAGTCAGGATACTTTTCGTAACAGTATGCCTTCGAACTAACCCATGCTTCAGCTAGGACTTTTAAGGGTTGTAGCGTGGCCTGGTTCACGGTTCAAGAAACAAAGGATAAAGGCTCAAATTTTATTTGTACCCACCCGCTCTTCATGATGTTCTTCAAACCTAAACTCAGCTGATCGTGCGTTAGACCTTGTTTAAGTCTTTGCTTTGATATACCAGTGATGATTCGGATATTGACAGTTTATTTGGAATAGGCAGTCATTTCCTTTTTGTTGAGGGTTTGTAGGACCTCTTTTCTTTCTGATTTTATTATCCCTATTTTTTGCCTGAACTGTTTCTTTTTGTATTTACAGTCAGCGGGATGCCCCAGTTTTTGTAAGTCTCCTTCATAGGTTTTGACTTAATGGGCTTTTATTTCTGAGATATAATGACTTCCTGTCTTTATGATTATTCGGAACCATCACTGTCTTTTGTTTTGGAAGGACTCCTTTGATGCTGTTCATTGTGCACCTGGATCAACGGAGAGAACTACCCTGCCCTAGGTTATGATTAAGGGTTTAATTTTTTTTGTGAAAAGAAAACTCCTACTTCTTTGGCTCGAAGGGGTTGACGAGGGATTATCTTCCTTATAACTCCAGTGTTTAGGAATTGAAACAATGCATGTACCTCATCAGCGGGGTCTATTCAAAAGCATACTGTAAAGATATCGGTATTGTTTTCATCATCCTCCCTCAAGAGGCTTAGAATTATTAATCGAGAGTTGACATCAAAAAATGAAAGTAGTTTGAATATAGCGAATGCGAATATATTGATTCAAAATAGACATATGCGATGCATTAATGAAATAACAACGTTTAGCATGAATAAATGTTTGAACAATCAAAAGAAAATTACAACTTGAAAATTCTAATAGACAAAAGGTCTTCTCATTTCAGGACTTGTTACTTCAAATGGTGAATCCTGTAGGGATGGTAGAAGCACTCAGCCTGACCCACTTGGGTGAAATCCACTACTCCTTCATTAATCAGATCCTGGACCTTGTTCTTCAGAGCCCAGCAGTCGGCAGTGTCATGTCCAGGACTATCGGAGTGGTATGCACATCTTTTGTTGGGATGATAGTTAGGAACATATGTGTTGGGGTTCCGAGGAGGAGCCCTTAGTGTAATCAGATTCAACCTCAGCAGGTGTTGTAGAGCTTGAAACAACGACATGTTGAGCTGAGTAAATTGTCTCCTAGACCTGCTTGGCTTACTCTGATCAATCTGTTGCTCTGGGCGGGGTTGTGGTTGGACCTGTGAAGTGGTAGCGATTTGGAGAGGTCTATTCTTCACCATACCAGACTCCTGTCCTCTTGGAAGCTGATCAATGACCTGGCCCCTGACTTGGGCTGGTTGCTTCATGTTTTGATGAAGCTGACTGATCATGGTCCTCAACTCTTCTTGCTCCCGAGCTAAGCCTTGGATGAGAGTCATTTGCCCCAGCATCTGGGTTCTCATTGTATCTACCTCAGCTTGCAGACGTTTCAACTGTTCGTCTTTATTGTCTTCAGGATTGTTCCTGGCCAAATTTCCCATGAGGAGTGTCCTTAACTCTTCTTGCCCCTTGGATAGGCTTAAGAAGATCTCCCTGAACTGAGTCTCTTGAGCATGAAGCTCCTGGTTATCTTGTTGGGAAGCCATTGCTGAAATAGACAGCGAAGAAGGTAAGTGACCTGTAAGAAGGATACCTGTAATGTAATGATGTGTATGATATGCATGCAATGTTTTCAAGGATCTCGCGGGGTAAACAAGAGAATTGTTAGAATTTTCATTTTGTAGCTTGATGGAAGGCACTGCATATTGTTGAGAGTCCTTCTTCAAGAGTCAAGGCTCGCCATATCGAGTGGGTCATAGCCCCTGACACCCCTGGCTAGAGGAAAATAAATCCCCTTTGCCCCCTGCTAGACATGTTGGTTCATCATGACCTGCATCACAAGCCCTCGAGATCCTTGAAACGGGTTAGTCTTTATGTGGGATGTATGCAATGGTATGATGTTATGCTATGCATAGAGTAATGTAGGTAAACCCTGTTATGGGTCCAGATTAAGGACTGTAAACGAACCCTGCAAGAAACTCATGTGTTAGGTAACAAGCATGCAAGTAGTCAAGTATTGAAAGTACACAAGTCATACAAGATAGCCCTTAGATTTTAGGCCAGCATGAAGTTTAGGGTACTACCCTCTTGAAGTTGGTGGGCTTAGACCTGTCCTATCAAAAGTAACCGGGTTCTAGAGGATCCCAATATCACTGACTACCCTCAATCGGTCATAACTCCAGCATCGCAATCTTTTCTTGCGGCCAGAACCATCGCGAGAGTTTAGCCTCAATGGGTGTAGCATACTGCTACTGTTCTATGGTCAAGTTGGGTCAATTTAGGGTTCTAAGGTCGGTTGGTGCTTAATGACTCCTCAGAAGACCCATATTCTCCTCGTTGCAACACAAGGGATATCGGTACAGACCAATGTGCCACACCAACGTAGCCACTGCTTCACCCGTGCCGGTCTATGCCGGACAGGTCCCTCACAGCTTATGCTACCTAAAGGGTATTCCCCAGATCCAGGTTAGGATCTATGAAACTCCGATGCAATGCCCACAATAATAAAGCAAACAAACAATCAATTGAAAACATAAGTATGATCTATCCTAAGGTACACCTCACTTTAAGTATCCCCAACAGAGTCGCCAGTTCTGTGATCGGTGGATTTAGAACTGACTGTTTAACGCTGGTTCGCGAAATGTCGCGGAAGCAAAAGTCGCCACCGTCTTTAATTTTCTCCAACATGGACAGGACAAAAGCACAACAAAATTCCTTATGAGATAGTTTCTCGGTTCGGGAGGTAGATTTATAAAAAGGGAAGGTGTTAGCACCCTTTCTATCCATGGTTATCCATGGGCTCTTAGATACTTGCTCATTGTGTTTTCAAAAGTGTTTGCTTTTCAAAGTGTGAGTGGGTTTGAAAAAGTTTCGTTTAAATATTTCAGAATGACTCTTGTGTCAGTCCTCAAGAGTGTTTGAAAAATTGTTTTGAAAGCTTTTTGAAAGTGTCGGTGTGAAAAGAGTTTTTGATTTGTTTTTAAATAGAGCAAGTATCCATGAGTCATCTACCTACCCTAAGGAATTAGGCTGTGTAAATGTCCTTAAGATAGTGCCATCCCATCATTGAGAGGTAGGTAGCACCGCCGTTGGAGGTGTTCGGGTCAATTCGTTTGTAGGGACAGTATGGTCACCAGAGCAATGGTAGGACACCTTAGAAGCTACCCTTATGTCCTTGATCCTTTTTTATTCTGAGGCAACCGTTTCGAGGCAACTGGATCATGGACATAAGGATTTACTAAAACGTCCTATACTCGACGACCACGTTTCGAAGGTAAGGCAACAGGTGAAGCGTACCCTAGAAGTGGTGTGTGAATTTGTGTGTTATTTTCAGCTTAGCAATTATCTTTGATCATGGCATTTGTGAGCTACACTTGTTTTTAATTAGCCATACATTCTTTCATGCAATTAGAATTTAAAAGTGCGGAAATTTAAATGCGGAAAGATAAATCCTACGCTATTACAAGGCGCGGGTCTATACATCGCCAAATTACAAAGACCCGTTTGAATAAAAATGCGGAAAGTAAAAGACCTAATTACTATTACAAGCCTTGAGCAGTTACATAATATTCGAAAAGAAAATAAATGCGCGAAAAGAAATTAGAATCGAATGTCCGAGGGTTTTGACCCTTTTGAAATTAAATTAAATTAAAAAGCTAATTAATTGTTTAATTAAGGAAAGGAATTGTTTTTTAGGTTTTTTGGTATTTAATGAAATAAAGAAAAATTAAAATTTGAATGGAAACCCTAATTCTAACCTTATTTTAATTATTTTAGAAAATATTAAAGTTATCCTAATTTACTAATTAATTAATGTATATGTTTATTTACAAAAATAAATAGTAATTAATAATAATAATGAGAGAAAATTATTTATAAAAAAAAATGAAAAGGCCAAAAACCCTAGTTCTACTTATTTTATTTATTTATGAAGAAAAAGAATTAAAGTTTAAACCCTAAATTAACTAAATTAATTGTTAGTTTTATTTATAAAAATTAATTAATGAAGAAATTAATAATAATTAAATAAAACATTTTTTGGCTTCTGATTTTATTATGGAAAAAATTATTTTATAGAATTAAAGAAAACAATTAAAGCAATAAAATGATTAAAAGAAAAAAAAGAAAAGAGAATAAAAATAAAACAAACCAAGGGGGTGTCAGGCCCCAAAGGAGGTGAATTGGAGTAAATCTGGCCCATGAACACAAAGCCTGTTTGACTTTTCCAGCTTGAGTGCGTGTGGTTGACTGAGGTACACCATGGGACGGTATCACCTGGCCACTGGATGGAGCATCAGGGACACTTGGCAAGCCTAAGCGTTAGGACGTATGGTAGAACGTTTGAAGGAAGCTGCATGGGAATACGTTACAACAAAATTTATGAATTAAGTAGGGGGACCTGGGAATCGAACCCAGGTCCCAGCGTTTACTAAGCCACGTTCCCACCATCTGAGCCGTTTGCGCGCATTTGCATTGTTAGTGGAAACAAATAATATAAAACAAAACAAACGTTAATGATATAAAACAAAAAAAAACGCGCTGAAATTCAAACGCTCCAGTCACACCTTGCCACGCTAGCTTTCTTCTTCGTCTTTCCTGCAAATTGTAAAACAAGTAGCGGGGGTTTTAAACCCCCACTAAATAGAACAGTGGAAAATAGCGAACACGTCTACAGACATGATAAATTGAGCGCGAGGTATTGGTTTGCTTCGTCTTGTTGCAATGAGTTCAGCTGTATGAGTCTGGTGGTCTAATTTTTCCATATGAGAAAAGCCCCAATTTTTGAGTCCTGAAACCCTAGATATCCTTCCATGGTGAATTTCGTTTCAAGGCATATTAATGAAATTGAATCATACAGAAAGCTTTGCCTGAGTGCTGTGAACACAAAACAATCAACCAAATGTATAAATAATGCATGAATCGTGATATGGAATTCAAGGAATTTTGGCAAACCGTGTTGTTGTACCCCAAAATTTTCCCTCCCATTTCTCAATAATTTCTCATCACAAAGCCTTTGGAACTCAAGATCCAGTTAGGGTTTCATCTGCTCAAGACTTCTCCTTGCACTGTTGACCCAAATTAGGGTTTGTGTTTGCACAAAGATGTTTTGACCTAAAATGCCTAAGATGACTTTCATGCTTCATATTGGACTCCCAAGTTTATCCACATCAAGTTTCAAGTCTTGATTCCAAATTTTGCCCAGTCAATTGGACAATTGACCTAGAAATCAGTTGTATTGGGGAAAAAGTCAACTGTGGCCAATTGACAGTCAAATCTCATGAAAATTGACCCACATCAACATTATGAACTCATATGGACCATTTGATCAAGTTTGGATCACAATTCCACAAGAAATTTGATCAGATCACCAAAAGGGCAAAATGGTCATTTTTAGGGTTTTGACTACACAAAGGCAATTTTTGACTGTTTGACCTAGCCAATGGCAAACCAAGCTCACATATGGACTCAAGGACCCCATGGAATTATCTTGACATGCTCAACAAGTTCAAAAGATCCCAAATGCACAAGATTGACAGTTGAATTTCCCAGTCAATTGATCAATTTTGACTGTATACTGAAAAGTCAAACTTTGACTTTTTGGTCAAAATCAAATGTCAAGATTCATTTTTCATCAAAACATGCCAAATCATGAAACTTGTTCATCAAGAAATCAAGAATTGCAAATTAGGGTTTGAAATGAAGATTTTTCATAACTTAGAATTTTTCTAAGTTATGAAAAACCCTAATTTTTTCCTAACTTTGCCCCACTTTCTCACCAAGATTCATTTGGATTCAAGCAAAAGTAAAAACATGAAAGTTGTAGCCTATTGCATAATCTACAACTTTGATCCACAAAGTTTTCCCAAAAGAAGCTTGTAGCTCAAGTTACAATTTTTGGAACAAGGGTACCAAACCATTCTTAACTTAGAGAAAATTTGACCTATTTTAGGCAGGATTTTTGCCTAACTTCAAGACCATTTTTCATATACTTCCACTTGGAATTTCAATTTGCATTTCAAATATGGATTGTAGTATACATTCCAAGCTTTCCAAAATGTCCAAGAACTCATCAAACAACCTCATGGTTAGGGAGAATCGAATTTGGCAAGTTGGGAAAAACTCACTTTTGATTTGGCCAATTTACATGTCCATAACTTGTGCATTTTCAAACTCAGCATGTGCAAGCTACATTGCAGGCCTCTAATCCCATTTTTACTCAATAATTCAATGCTAAACCATTGTGCCAAGATGTTGTTCTATGCATTTGGACATTACATGGAGAATTAATCCTTATTTAGAAAAAGCAATATATCCATTTTGATAAAGTTGCACTTTATGTCAAATTTGCAATCCAAGTGGTACAGTTCAAATCTCTTTGGCACAAGTTTATGAACAAAACACACTGATCAAGGGGAAGGTTAGCAGCATAGCTTGGGGGCCTGCATCAGTCTAGAACACCAAGTTGCCTTTTGTTGCTTAAAGTGTAAGAAACATAGCATATCATCCAACAACTTTCATCTCAACAAACCAAGCCTTAAGCAAAGTTATCAAACACATTCAAGACATCCATCCTAAGCTGAAACACGAGCCTAGCATCCCCAATACCTCCCCATTCCCAGAATCACCCTCAAACTGCGCAAACAGAGCATCTGCTGCAGTTTGAGTGCCATAGCTCAAACCTTCCATGCATTCTTGCTAAAAACCCTTCAAACACATTCCACAACATCCATATAAACTATTCCAAACCTTGAACTGAGACTGTAACAGCCATAGAACCATTTGCCATTTCCATTTTTCCCTCTTGCAGGTGGACTTCTGCAGCTTGATTTGGCACGATTCAAAACACACCAAGCATTGGAATAACATCACTACACTTCAGGCAAGCTGTACAAATAATCATCTTGCCCTGAAAGCTCCTCCATTGCCAGATACAACTTCAACTGAACAGGTAAGTTCATGAATTCGTATCTCTCTATCCAGGCATTGTTAGCTTTAGGTTTATGAAGAAAATATGTCACATTCATAGCCCTGAACATGCCCATGTAGTTAGTTTTCATTTATGTTACGTGTGCCATGAGAATTTGATGTCTGAACATTGATAAAAAATTAGGTTAAGATTTGGGAATGGAGAAATTCTCTCTCATTTTTGAGAGTTAGATCAAGTTTTTGGTATGTATGGATTCGTTGTTTGATGCTGAACATTTTTGACGTTGTGAGTTTTCATTAAAAAGCCAGGAATCAGGATGTTTGAATCAGTGAACAAAGCGCGCGTTTTTGACATTGTTTCTGGCCAGAGGTTGAAGAAGGACTTGGTGGGCTGGGCTTGATTTGTCATTTCTGTTTACACACCATTTTTGCTTTTACACCCCCTGAGCCCATTTTGCTTATTTTAATGATTTTTTGACTTTTCCTTTTTTATTCTGACTTATTTATTTTTGCTAATAATATTAAAAATATAAAAAATATTTTTCACACCATTTTTGAATTTATAGGCATTTATTTGTTTAGAATAGTTTTTTTGTACATAAATAAATAAATAAACACTTTTATTTAAAAATACCAAAATAATGCAAACTTATTTTATTTCTGATTTTTATTTTGTTTCTCCCTTGAAAACATTTTATATCAAAAATACTTTTTTTTTATAATATATTAAATATTATTATTTTATATATATAATATATATTTAGTAAATAATACAAATACATACATATTTATTAGAATATTTAGGGCAAAAATACAAAAATATATACATTTTTATTTTTATTAATATTTGATAGTAAAAATACCTTTTTGACAAATATACTTCATTTTTATTTTATTTTGTATATAATTGATAAATATTTGTACATATTAAATAATTAATGCATTTACTTAATAAAATTAGGGTTTTGCCCTAAACATAAAAAACTCCAAAAAAACAATACTTTTTATTTTTACTTGACATATAAAAATCCTTTTTTTCATACATATAAAAAACCTTTTTGCATCTTGCATATTTATTTTATTTCCATTTAATTTGTGCAATCAATTATCTTGTAAATAATTCCAAATTGATGTAATAGCTAGGTTTAAATTCCTTGTCAAATACCCCCCATTTGAACATTTGTACCCCCCTTCCCATATATTGTGTTGTAATAGTTTAGGACTTTCAATTCCGCACTTTAATGCTTTCTAAATATACTATGTTAGAATTAGGGTTTGTATGCAAATAAAAACAACAAAATAGTTTGACCTAATTTCAAGATAATCAAGCATGAAAATGGACAACACTAATCACACTTGCACCCCTAGGGTATTCCACTTGTTGCCTTCAATAATGGGCCATATTGCATGTTAGGTCTCTTTGGGCAAAACAAACAATTCAAATGATCATAGTCCCTCGACGACGCTTTCGAAAAGTTGCCTAAAAATGATCAAGTCCCTTAAAGGAAAATTGCCCAAAGATACTTGGCACCATTGCAATTATGGTCTAAACGATGACCCGCGCCCGTCCCCTTTACATCCTAACACAAGATTGTCCACCAAATGCAATGGTGGAACAAAATTGTTAAAAGGGTTAAAACATAGCAAAAATCTTTGAGAACTTTAGGGTAGATAGCTCTTAAGTACTTGTCAACTTGCAAAACAAAAACACTTGCCTATTTTTCAAACCACACCTCACAACACTTTCAAAACAAACTTTCAAAAAACCTTGAAACATCTTTTCAAAAAGACAAACACCTTTTGTAAAACATTCGAGTAAAGAATTGTTACAAGGGTAGCCTAGACAAGGCATCTTTTTCAAAACATTTTCAAAACCACACACAAAGCACCATTTCAAACAATTGAAAACCAAGGCAAGTTGATCTAAGCAAGTACCTAAGAGCCCATGGATAACCATGGATAGAAAGGGTGCTAATACCTTCCCTTTCTATAATCTACTCCCCGAACCCAAGAAAAATATCTCAAAGGTTTTTGCTGTGCTTTTTAAACCTTTCCTTAGGATAAAATAAAAAGTCGGTGGCGACTCTTGCTCAACCGAAACATTTGCGAAAACAAACGCAAAACCATAGTCAGTTCTCCCACCGTATCACAGAACTGGCGACTCTGCTGGGGAAAAATTTAAAAGTGGAGTAACCTTAGGGCTTAGATCACCCTCTTGCATGACTAATTGTTTGAATTGATTGCTTTACATCTTGGCTCTATTGTTTGGGTTTGCAATCCTACACCCGGATTTGGGGAAACATTCATAGATAGCAATACGTTGTGGAAACTGTGCGGGGTATACCGACACGGTTGAAGCAATAGCTATATTAGTGCGACATATTTGTGAGTACTGGTAACCCTTGAGTTCAATCAAGGAGAGTACGGGGCCGCTGAGTGATGTCACTAAGCACTAATGACCTAGAACCTTACTTGACCATCTTGGCCTTTTATTAGGGGTAGTGAGATGACCGGCTTTGGTGCAGTCCGAAGTTGGTAGATACTCGATACTACACTCATTGAGGGTTGTTTTCTTGGAATATTTTGGTCGCTAGTTAAGTGTCTAAACCAAAACCATGAACGATGAAAACAATCCAGTGATATTGAGCTCCTTAGAACCCGGTTACTATTTATAGGACAGGTTTTTAAGCCAACTACACTCAAGAGGGTATTTACCTATGAAACCCCATGCAAGCCTGAAACTAGGGTTTGGTGTGATTTGCTTGTACATATGATTTGTGCATACATCATAAACATCATAAAGCATCATATGCATTCACTAACCACTTCAAGGGTTTAGATCTTCATCTTTGTTCTCGTTTTGTAGGTCATGGAAATTCCTCGCAGAAAAACCATCCAAGTCAACCTTGTGAGAATCTCTCCTCAACTCAAGGAGCTCACCTCAAGAATTCCGGAAAGCTCATCCTTCAGTGAAAGACATGGTAGACTGCTCAGCTTAGTCAACACCAACATTGAAGAAGACATGATGAAAGTGCTATTCCAGTTCTTTGACCCTCTTCACCACTGTTTCACTTTCCCTGATTACCAGTTGGTTCCCACTTTGGAGGAGTTTTCTCAACTCCTAAGAATCCCTATCCTTAATCAACTACCCTTCAACGGTACGGAAAAGGAACCAAAGCCGGAAGATGTTGCTCGAGCATTACATCTACAACCATCCGACATCAAGGGGCATTGGGAAACCAGAAGCGGCGTCAAAGGATTCTTAGCAAAATTCTTGTTTGAGAAGGCACAAGAATGTTGGAATTCATTGGACCTACAAGCCTTTGAAGAAATTGTGGCACTCCTTATCTTTGGGTTGGTCTTGTTCCCAAATTCTGACCAATTGGTAGATGTCAGCGCCGTCAAAATCTTCTTGTCCAAAAATCCAATACCAACATTGCTTGGGGACATTCTTCACTCATTTTACACACGAACAATGAGAAAGAGGGGTGTTCTCATGTGCTGTACTCCTCTCCTTGCAAGGTGGTTTATTTCACACCTTCCACAATCTGTCTTGAAGAATGACCAAGGCTCAAGGTGGTCCCAACGGTTGATGACTCTTACTCACTCTGATGTACATTGGTGTTCTCGGTCCAGAGAAAATGTCATCATCGTCGATCATTGTGGAGAGTTTCCTAATGTTCCTTTACTTGGAATCAGAGGAGGTATCACCTACAACCCTTGCCTAGCTTTGAGGCAATTTGGATATGCACGGAGGGATGGCCCTCATGACATGTTGATTCCTGACCTAGTTTTTGACTTCGACAACGATGCGCAAGGACTTCGCCAAAGATTCATCAGAGCTTGGGGGAGGCCCAACAAGGTTGATAGCAAGACTCTGGGACACAAGAACTCCATCACTCTTGAGCCTTATCTCAAGTGGGTACGAGCCCGAGCCCAAAGTCTAATGATGCCTTATCCTCATGTTCTCCCTGTGATTAAAGAGCCTGTTAAGGAAGGAGAGGTTCCCTACACCATCCTATATCCTGACATGCCTACATCGTGGGAGGAAATGCAGAAAAGTTGGATTCAGCTCAAGGAGGAACGAAACACTTTTGAAGCCAGCTTCTACGCCAGCGAGAAGAAGGTTTTAGAGCTCACCCGCCGACTCCATGAGCAAGAGGCCCACAACACCTACATCGCACCGAAGAGGATGCACAATGTCTTTTTACCTTGAGAAGTTGTTTTTGTAATATTTGGCCCATGGGGCATTTATGTACTAACAAATTTCTTCTTATTAATATGACGTGCGTTCTTCTTTGTCTGCAACAATTTTGAATGTTCTAAATCCTTGAATGCATTGCATACACAAGCATATCATTCATCATGTGCATAAGCAGGTCTCACTCCAGGTTTCCTTATCTGTCTGCTGTTTATTTCAGTAGGATGGATCTCGAGCAAACAGTCAAAGACCTACAGGCTCAAAATGCACAGTTCCAGCAACTCCTGATGACCTTGGCTAAGGGTCAGGAGGATCTCAAGACCTTGCTGGGGAATAAAGACCCAGTAAAAAAGAAGAAAAAGAGACTCGGGGTGGCTACTTTAAGGAGAAGATTTGACGGAGAGGCCAGGAGAGTGCTTGAATTTCCTCCTACTTCTGATGAAGGAACCAGTAAATGAGGTGGGGCTACGGTACCTTCCGAGTCTGATGTGGAAGAAGAGGAGGTCGAAGAGGATGAAGACTACTCTGATCAACAATACCCTCTGGCTGATGATAAATACAAAGGTTTAGAAGACAGGTTGGCCGCCATGGAGCTACAAAGGGTGCCGGGTTTGGATTTCGAAGACTTGGGTTTAGTTGCCGGGATTGTGATTCCCCCAAAGTTCAAAGTGCCAGTTTTTGTGAGGTATGATGGGCTGTCCTGCCCAAAAATGCATCTCAGGTCCTACGTAAGAAAGATCCAACCCTATACGGCAGATAAGAACCTTTGGATCCATTTTTTTCAAGACAACCTTTCTGGAGCTCAACTGGAGTGGTTTTATCAGCTAGAGGGAACCAGCGTCCGAAACTGGGAAGACTTGGCCACCGCCTTTTATAAACAATATCAATATAATTCTGACCTTGCTCCCACGCGTACCCAACTTCAGGGTATGTCACTAGGAACAGGCGAAGGATTCAAAGAATATGCACAAAAATGGAGGGATTTGGCTGGCAGGGTGCAGCCTCCTTTAACCGATCGTGAACTTGTTGATATGTTTCTAGGGACCCTATCTGGGCCATTTTTCAATCATCTGATTGGTAACTCTTCCGCGGGGTTTACCGATTTGATCTTAACAGGCGAAAGAATAGAAGCTGGCATCAAGTCAGGAAAGATTCAGAAGGGTGTTGCTGCAAGTGTTGAGAAGAAGCCTTTCAAGAAGGAAACAACTGTGGTATACTCCCAGAGAAGAGCAGGGAAGACGGAGCGTCGGCCAACTATGGGGGCCGTAATGATTCAAAACCCTTCAAGTGAGCAGCCTCGCTATAACCAGTCCAGACCAAATCAGTAACGGGTGGAACGGCCACAACGGCAGTTCACCCGCATTAATATGACGCTAGCGCAAGTACTTCCCCATCTGTTAAAGTTGAATCTCTCCACTATCAAAGAGGCACCAAAAAATGTGAATACGTCCTCTCCGCATTATCATCCTAATGCTAAGTACGCCTACCATTCTGACAGTGTCAGGCACGACACCAACGATTGTTGGGCACACAAGCATAAAATCCAAGACCTGATAGAGGCGAAGGAAGTGGAGTTCGACGCTCCGGAGAAGCCGAATGTGATATCTGCTCCAATGCCGAAGCACTGCCGAAATGTCAATGCCATTGAAGAAGATTTGTATGTTGCTGATGTCAATGATCTGATAACTCCATTGTTAACCATCAAGTTGAATCTGTTAAGGGCCGGGATCTTCCTGGGATGTAAAGAAGACTGCTATTGTTGTTACTCTCTGCCGTTTGATTGTCCGTTACTGAAAAAAGGCATCCAAGGCCTAATGGACAGTCGACAAATTTTGTTTGAAAAAGTTTATGCGGTTCCAACCCATACTGAAGATGTCTCAATCATAACCATTCACGCCAATCTTTCCAAGGCCGTCAAAAAGCCTGTTAAGATTACACCAGCTACGAAATCTGTTCCTCTAAAGATAACAATGCCAGGGCATGTCCCCTATATTTCTGAGAAGTCAATACCATGGAACCACGGCGGTGACGTCTACTACCATGGTATTAAACAAATCGAAATAACTGAAGAAAGTTCAGATGATGAAGAAGCCAGCATTGGTAACATTGCAGGCACGAGCAAAATCATCCGGAGCGGGAGAATATTTTCTCCAGA
Source organism: Vicia faba (assembly GCA_948472305.1). Lineage (NCBI taxonomy): Eukaryota > Viridiplantae > Streptophyta > Magnoliopsida > Fabales > Fabaceae > Vicia > Vicia faba. The sequence goes on from OX451740.1 coordinate 1,268,435,827, forward strand.
GATTGCCCCTCCAAGAGCAATCTTTGGACCCTCATCTGCTGACAAGGTTATTCCTGCACCAATAAAACTCTCTGCTAGAACCCCTTTGATTGAAGATGTTGTTGTTCCTAGTATTGTCCCTCCTACCGCTGCTGATAAAGGTAAGGGAATCCAAGATGAGCTCGTCAGGACGAGGGCTCAACCCTTGGTCATCCCGGAGACCTCCAAGAAAGAAATGGATGAGATCTTGAAGATAATCAAAAGGAGTGATTACGATGTGGTAGAACAGCTGGGGCAAACCCCCTCAAAGATCTCCATGCTGGCACTACTACTTTGCTCGGAAGCGCACGCTAAAGCTCTGATAAAATTCCTGAAGGCAGCCCATGTGCCCCAGGAAACCTCTGCAGATCAATTTCAAAATTGCGTGGCTAGCCTTACTGTGGACAATGGATTAGGTTTCTCTGATGTCGACCTAACTCCTAAAGGTAGAAACCACAATGATGCTTTGCACATTTCAGTCGAGTGCCGAGGAACTACTCTCGCACATGTCTTGGTCGACACTGGTTCGTCGCTGAATGTACTGCCTAAGAAGGCCTTGGACCGACTAGATTGTGAAGGGTTGGAGTTGAAACTGAGTGATATTGTTGTCAGAGCTTTCGATGGTTCGAAGAGAATGGTCCACGGGGAGGTTGATATTCCCATTAAGGTGGGCACCGAGGTGTTTAAATCTACTTTCTATGTGATGAACATCCGTCCGTCATACTCTTGCTTGTTGGGTAGGCCTTGGATACACCATGCTGGGGCAGTCACCTCCTCCTTACATCAGATGTTGAAGTATCCTGTCAAGGGAAAGATCATTACCGTCCACGGTGAAGAGGAGTACATGATTAGCCACTTGAACTCCTTCCGGTACGTGGAGGTAGAAGGTGAGTTCATTGAGACGCCTTTCCAGCATTTCGAAGAAGTCCTTCCTGAAATAACAGTAGCAAAGTTGGCAGCGGAAGTACCAAGACAGATGGCCAGGATGGCATCTCTGGAGGACGCAAGGGCCGTAATAAAGGAGGGGAAGAATTCAGCATGGGGACAGTTGCCTGATATTCCACATAAGACAGATAAATTTGGATTAGGGTTCACTACCGCGGGTCAGAAAGCTATGCGCCGTTCGAAGATTGAAAGAGCGCCAGTCAAAATTTCTCCCTACGGAATCAACGCTTTGGAAGATGAAGACAAAGAGAGCAGCATCGAAGAGTGGATTTACCCAACTGTCAAAGGAGGATTGTGCAACTGGGAGGCAAAAGACTTTGTCCCCATCACTTTTATTCATCAGTAATTTATCTGTCAAACATTTCCTTTTGGTCTGTAATATTTATTTTCAAACAATCCGCACACTATCTTTTTACCTCATGCCTTGCCCGGGGCATGTAGGTCCATTTGTAAGGGTTTTGATTATTTTTCATATCCATATGCCATGTTTAATGATTCATTGGACATTTTTCATTTGATAAACTGCTGTGTTCATTTTCTTTCCTTTTTGCATTTTTGTTTAAGGATGGCTACCCCTTACACACACCCACACTCACAAATGCAGTTAACCATCCACTCCGGATTCCATGGGTGACTATTCTGCTATATCCTTCAATAACTCTGAAGATCTGGTCAATCAAGCCGAGTATGAAGATGACGAAGGTTGTGAAGTACCAGGGGAATTAGCCAGACTCCTACAGCAAGAGGAAAGGGCCATCTTACCTCACAAAGAGTCATTGGAAACTGTCAACTTAGGGACCGAGGAAGACCGGAAGGAGGTGCAAGTGGGTGCCAATCTGGAACAAAGTGTCAAGGAACGCCTGATACAGTTGTTGAATGAGTATGTTGAAATCTTCGCTTGGTCTTATGAAGACATGTCGGGTTTAGACACAGACATCGTGGTTCACCGTCTCCCCACAAGAGAGGATTGTCCACCGATCAAGCAAAAAGTCCGCCGAATGAGGCCTGACATGTCTGAAAAGATCAAAGCAGAAGTGATGAAGCAATTCGACGATGGCTTTCTGGCTGTTACGTCCTATCCTCAATGGGTCGCTAACATCGTGCCAGTACCTAAGAAAGATGGCAAAGTCAGGATGTGTGTGGATTACCGGGATTTGAATAGGGCCAGCCCCAAAGATGATTTTCCACTTCCACACATTGACATTTTGATCGACAATACAGCTCAGCACAAAGTGTTTTCCTTCATGGATGGATTCTCGGGCTACAATCAAATCAAAATGGCCCCCGAGGATATGGAGAAAACAACTTTTGTCACACAATGGGGCACTTTCTGTTACAAGGTGATGCCGTTCGGGCTGAAGAACGCAGGGGCAACTTATCAACGCGCCATGGTAGCTTTGTTTCATGATATGATACATCATGAAATTGAAGTTTACGTAGACGATATGATAGCTCAGTCACAAACAGAGGAGGAGCACCTTGAACATCTAGAAAAGCTGTTTGCCAGGTTGAAAGAATACAAACTCAGGCTGAATCCAAGTAAATGCACTTTTGGAGTTAGGTCTGGTAAACTTCTAGGATTCATTGTAAGCAACAAAGGCATTGAAGTCGATCCAGCAAAAGTGAAAGCAATACAAGAGATGCCTTCTCCCCGTACTGAAAAGGAGGTTAGAGGGTTCTTGGGGCGCTTGAACTATATTGCCAGATTCATCTCTCACCTGACTTCTACCTGTGAGCCAATTTTCAAACTCTTGAAGAAAGATCAGGTAGTCGAATGGAACGACGATTGCCAAGCTGCTTTTGTAAGATCAAGGAGTATTTGCTAGAACCTCCTATTCTGATGCCACCCGTCGAAGGAAGACCATTGATCATGTATCTGACCGTCTTGGATAACTCAATGGGGTGTGTTTTGGGCCAGCATGACGAGTCTGGTCGAAAAGAGCATGCTATTTATTACCTTAGCAAAAAGTTTACCGACTGTGAGACTCGCTACTCACTGCTCGAGAAAACTTGCTGCGCTTTGGTATGGGCTGCTCACCGACTAAGACAGTATATGTTGACTTATACTACCTTGTTGATTTCCAAAATGGATCCTATCAAGTATATCTTTGAAAAGCCCGCTTTATCCGGAAGGATAGCTAGATGGCAAATGATCCTAACTGAGTATGACATCCAGTACACTACCCAAAAAGCTATAAAAGGGAGTGTACTAGCTGACCATCTGGCTCATCAAGCTATCAAAGATTATCAACCCATGAGATTTGACTTCCCAGACGAGGACATCATGAATTTGGACAACATTGAAAGTAACGGACCATATGACGGACCCGAAAAGGGATCCTGATGGACCCTGTACTTTGATGGTGCTTCAAATGCACTTGGAAACGGTATCGGCGCAGTACTCATTTCTCCGGAGGGTTGTCACACACCTTTCACGGCCCGACTTTGCTTCAGCTGCACGAACAACATGTCTGAGTATGAAGCTTGCATCTTTGGTCTCAAGGCTGCTATAGACTTGGGGATCAAATCTTTGATCGTATTCGGGGACTCGGCTTTGGTTATCAGTCAAATCAAAGGAGAGTGGGATACCAAGCATCCTAATCTTATCCCTTACAAAGAACATGTCTTGACATTGTTGCCTCATTTCGAGCAAATTACCTTCGAGCATTTCCCGCGAGAAGAGAATCAGCTAGCAGATGCTCTAGCTACAATGTCCTCCATGTTTAAACTCAACTGGGATAACGAGGCTCCCCAAATCACCATCGAGCGAATGGATGAACCTGCACATTGTCACGAGATTAATACCGAAGAAGTAGTGGAACAACCTTGGTTCCATGAAATCAAAAGGTATCTCGAGACTAGAGATTATCCCGAAGGAGCTTCCGTAAATGACAAGAAGTTCTTAAGGAAATTCGCTGCTAAGTTCTTCCTGAGCAACGACATCCTTTACAAACGAAGCCATGATTGTGTATTACTCCGATGTGTAGACAAAGCTGAAGCAGAGTTGATCATGACTGAGATACACAGCCGCACATTTGGCACTCACTTGAGCGGGCATACAATGGCTAAGAAGATCCTAAGGGCAGGCTATTACTGGTCTACCATGGAAGCTGACTGCCATCAACATTCCCGTACTTGCCACAAATGTCAAGTCTACGCTGACAAAGTTCATGTCCCTCCGGTTCCTCTCAACGTTTTGACTGCTCCTTGGCCATTTGCAATGTGGGGCATTGACATGATTGGAGAGATCAAGCCCACGGCTTCCAACGGACATCGCTTCATCCTGGTTGCCATTGACTATTTCACCAAATGGGTCGAAGCAGCTTCCTTCGCCTCTGTTACTAAAAATGTGGTTGCCCGCTTTATCAAGAAAAATCTCATATGCCGATATGGTGTTCCAGACAGGATCATCACAGACAACGGTACTAATCTGAATAACACAATGGTCACCGCTTTGTGCGAACAGTTCAAGATTTACCATCACAATTCATCTCCCTATCGGCCGAAGATGAACGGTGCTGTTGAAGCTGCGAACAAAAACATTGAGAAGATCATTCAGAAAATTACAGTCACTTACAAAGACTGGAATGAGATGTTACCGTTTGCTCTGCATGGATACCGTACGACGGCACGTACTTCAACCGGGGCAACCCCATTTTCTTTGGTATATGGCATGGAAGCTGTCCTGCCTATGGAAGTTCAGATTCCTTCTCTAAGGATTATGAAGGACACAGGTTTGAATGAAGATGATTGGATGCAGACCCGACTTGATCAACTCAATCTGATCGACGAGAAGCGACTCGCTGCTATATGCCATGGTCAGACGTATCAAAAACGGATGATCAAGGCCTTCAATAAGAAGGTCAGACGTCAAGTATATCAAGTCGGAGATCTCGTAATCAAGCGGATTATCTTACCGCAAAGTGATCCCAGGGGCAAATGGACTCCTACATATGAAGGACCATTTGTGATCAAGAGCATATTTTCTGGTGGTGCGATGATTCTAACCACCATGGACGGCGACGATTTGCCGCACCCTGCGAACGCAGACATAGTCAAAAGATACTACGCATAAAATAACCCGACAAGTCGAAAACCCGAAAGGGCGGCTTGGGCAAAAATGGGCATCCCGGTGAACCGAAAACCCGAAAGGGCGGTTCAGGCAAAAATTAGGGATAAAAACAAAAAAAATCTGTACACCCGGCAAGTTGAAAACCCGAAAGGGCGGCTTGGGCAAAAAGGGGTTTCCTGGTGGATCGAAAACCCGAAAGGGCGATTCAGGCAAAAGTTAGGGAATTAAAGCGTATGACTATGTCTCGTCGGATCACTTCAAAGACAATCTCTTCATCAACCAGTTCCAGGTCTCTGATCAATCCAGTCATCAGCAAACGAAGCATTGGATGGACAGATATTCAGAGTTGTGAAGGCTATAGCGGAATGGAATCCCATGGAATTATTTCACATAGCCATCTTTATTTTGTATAAATCTTTCAATATTTACGACAAAATCCTCTTACTAGGATGATTGTCTCCTTTGTACAAATATACTCAGAGAAAGTTAATACAAATACTCTTCCCAGAAATTTGTGTCATTTCCTTTTTCTTTTTCTCTTGCACTAATTGTTTTATTTTGAGAAACGTCCAATGTTTTGTTAAATAGGCATATGCATTTGAACATAATCATTTACTTATGAATCAAGAAAGAGGATTGCTGATAGGTTGGAGGTGCAGTTGGATATCTTGATACCCTTTTCAAAGGAAGTCCCCAGGAGATTTGGAATCCATATCCCCAGCAAGTCTTGAAGCTTATCCCCGGTAGATTTTGGAAGCTTATCCCCTGCAGAATACGGACGTCTCTCCCGAGCCTTATTCAAAGTTATTCCTCACAAGGGCTTATAACTGGGTTATCCTCAGCTAATTGCCACGGAAGATCTCACTCGGCAAAATTCTTCCTATCCCCAGCGGAGTTCGTCAAAGTTCCCCAGCATAACTTATCAATACAATCCCCCAGAGGAGTTTATCTTTGTTATCCCCAGCCAGAGAATCCTCCAGAACTCGATTCCCCTCAGAGTTTAAGTTTTAGTATCCCCAGCAGAGCTAAAACTTCAAACTATCAATCCCCAGCGGAGCCAGACTAGTGAACCTTTTCCCCATAGAAATGCTTCTCACTAGACTAGAGATTCTCAGTCTTATCTCCCCAGCTTAAGTCTGCCAGGTTCTAAAATCCCCAGTAGACATCATCAAAAATTCTCTTACCCTGCAAGTCACCAAGGAAATTCTAAGTCCCCGCAAGTGGTTCTAAGGCCCCTCAACGGTTGAAGGTCTTGTATTCCCCAAGCAAATCTGCAGACTTTCAGTTTTCAGTTCCTCATTGTATATTCGAAGATTCTCCATTGAAGATCTCCTCAAGACAGGGATTCCCCAGAAGATTGGTATACAACCCCAGCTCCTTATTCTCCAGCAACAACCAGGAATTATTCTTCCCGGCAGCAGTCAAGATGCTTTTATCTTCAGCCATCCAGGACTCGTTTACCCTCCGCAAGACAGCTCTCCAGCTTACATGCACATTCATTTACATTCATATCACGTAACATACATTGCATCATGCATCATGACATTGCATATAACTAACTCTCTACCTTTTCAGGTAAGATCAGTCGACAGACAAAATCATTATCTTCCGAGATTCTTTCCAGGAATAGTTTAGATGTGACCCAGACATGGCAACATCCTGATGCTTATTCCAGATTCATCCAGATGCAGTTTTACACGAGCTCATCATCAGGGAGCCCTACACCGGTTCCTCCTCAAACTTCAAGATTTCTGAAAACAGTTCACGGGTTCTCCAAGTAACGGATGTTAACCTATCGCTTGTTCAGATTCTTCTCCAGACTTTTGAAAACAGTTTACGGACGCTTCCCAACAACAGATGCTGCTCTATTGCTTATTCAACTCCAAGACTTCTGAAAACAGTTCACGGTTTCTCCAGTAACGGATGTTAACCTATCGCATGTTCAGATTCTTCTCAAGACTTCTGAAAACAGTTTATGGATTCTTCCCAACAACGGATGTTAATCTATCGCTTGTTCAGATGCAACTTTTGAAAACAGTTTACGGACGCTTCCCAACAACGGATGCTGCTCTATTGCTTATTCAACTCCAAGATTCCTGAAAATAGTTCACGGGTTCTCCAAGTAACGGATGTTAACCTATCGCTTGTTCAGACTCTTCTCAAACTTCTGAAAACAGTTTACGGACGCTTCCCAACAACGGATGCTGCTCTATTGCTTATTCAACTCCAAGATTCCTGAAAACAGTTCACGGGTTCTCCAAGTAACGGATGTTAACCTATTGCTTGTTCAGACTCTTCTCAAACTTCTGAAAACAGTTTACGGATGCCTCCAGATGCGGATATCAATCTATTGCTTGTTCAAACCCCCAGTTCAAAGATGGTCCTAAACATGGACACCTTTCTGATACTCATTCCAGATGGCATCTTTAAGCCCATCCCCGACAAGTTTCTGTCACTCTTCCAGATGGCATCGTTAAGCCCATCTCCAAATGGCATCTCCAAGCCCATTCCCGCATCCATTGCTTTGACGAGTGCAAATTTAAGGGCACTCCAGTGTCCAATCTCCTTTTACCCTCGAGTCGCGAAAGGCAAACTTGCCAATCTAACTCTTCAGGTTCAAGAAGATTGAACAGGGGCAACTGTTGTACCCCAAAATTTGCCCTCCCATTTCTCAATAATTTCTCATCACAAAGCCTTTGGAACTCAAGATCCAGTTAGGGTTTCATCTACTCAAGACTTCTCCTTGCACTGTTGACCCAAATTAGGGTTTGTGTTTGCACAAAGATGTTTTGACCTAAAATGCCTAAGATGACTTTCATGCTTCATATTGGACTCCCAAGTTTATCCACATCAAGTTTCAAGTCTTGATTCCAAATTGTGCCCAGTCAATTGGACAATTGACCTAGAAATCAGTTGTATTGGGGAAAAAGTCAACTGTGGCCAATTGACAGTCAAATCTCATGAAAATTGACCCACATCAACATTATGAACTCATATGGACCATTTGATCAAGTTTGGATCACAATTCCACAAGAAATTTGATCAGATCACCAAAAGGGCAAAATGGTCATTTTAGGGTTTTGACTGCACAAAGGCAATTTTTGACTGTTTGACCTAGCCAATGGCAAACCAAGCTCACATATGGACTCAAGGACCCCATGGAATTATCTTGACATGCTCAACAAGTTCAAAAGATCCCAAATGCACAAGATTGATAGTTGAATTTCCCAGTCAATTGATCAATTTTGACTGTATACTAAAAAGTCAAACTTTGACTTTTTGGTCAAAATCAAATGTCAAGATTCATTTTTCAACAAAACATGCCAAATCATGAAACTTGTTCATCAAGAAATCAAGAATTGCAAATTAGGGTTTGAAATGAAGATTTTTCATAACTTAGAATTTTTCTAAGTTATGAAAAACCCTAATTTTTTCCTAACTTTGCCCCACTTTCTCACCAAGATTCATTTGGATTCAAGCAAAAGTCAAAACATGAAAGTTGTAGCCTATTTCATAATCTACAACTTTGATTCACAAAGTTTTCCCAAAAGAAGCTTGTAGCTCAAGTTACAATTTTTGGAACAAGGGTACCAAACCATTCTTAACTTAGAGAAAATTTGACCTATTTTAGGCAGGATTTTTGCCTAACTTCAAGACCATTTTTCATATACTTCCACTTGGAATTTCAATTTGCATTTCAAAGATGGATTGTAGTATACATTCCAAGCTTTCCAAAATGTCCAAGAACTCATCAAACAACCTCATGGTTAGGGAGAATCGAATTTGGCAAGTTGGGAAAAACTCACTTTTGATTTGGCCAATTTACATGTCCATAACTTGTGCATTTTCAAACTCAGCATGTGCAAGCTACATTGCAGGCCTCTAATCCCATTTTTACTCAATAATTCAATGCTAAACCATTGTGCCAAGATGTTGTTCTATGCATTTGGACATTACATGGAGAATTAATCCTTATTTAGAAAAAACAATATATCCATTTTGATAAAGTTGCACTTTATGTCAAATTTGCAATCCAAGTGGTACAGTTCAAATCTCTTTGGCACAAGTTTATGAACAAAACACACTGATCAAGGGGAAGGTTAGCAGCATAGCTTGGGGGCCTGCATCAGTCTAGAACACCAAGTTGCCTTTTGTTGCTTAAAGTGTAAGAAACATAGCATATCATCCAACAACTTTCATCTCAGCAAACCAAGCCTTAAGCAAAGTTATCAAACACATTCAAGACATCCATCCTAAGCTGAAACACGAGCCTAGCATCCCCAATACCTCCCCATTCCCAGAATCACCCTCAAACTGCCCAAACAGAGCATCTGCTGCAGTTTGAGTGCCATAGCTCAAACCTTCCATGCATTCTTGCTAAAAACCCTTCAAACACATTCCACAACATCCATATAAACTATTCCAAACCTTGAACTGAGACTGTAACAGCCATAACACCATTTGCCATTTCCATTTTTCCCTCTTGCAGGTGGACTTCTGCAGCTTGATTTGGCACGATTCAAAACACACCAAGCATTGGAATAGCATCACTACACTTCAGGCAAGCTGTACAAATCATCATCTTGCCCTGAAAGCTCCTCCATTGCCAGATACAACTTCAACTGAACAGGTAAGTTCATGAATTCGTATCTCTCTATCCAGGCATTGTTAGCTTTAGGTTTGTGAAGAAAATATGTCACATTTATAGCCCTGACCATGCCCATGTAGTTAGTTTTCATTTATGTTACGTGTGCCATGAGAATTTGATGTCTGAACATTGATAAAAAATTAGGTTAAGATTTGGGAATGGAGAAATTCTCTCTCATTTTTTAGAGTTAGATCAAGTTTTTGGTATGTATGGATTCGTTGTTTGATGCTGAACATTTTTGACGTTGTGAGTTTTCATTAAAAAGCCAGGAATCAGGATGTTTGAATCAGTGAACAAAGCGCGTGTTTTTGACATTGTTTCTGGCCAGAGGTTGAAGAAGGACTTGGTGGGCTGGGCTTGATTTGTCATTTCTGTTTACACACCATTTTTGCTTTTACACCCCCTGAGCCCATTTTGCTTATTTTAATGATTTTTTGACTTTTCCTTTTTTATTCTGACTTATTTATTTTTGCTAATAATATTAAAAATATAAAAAATATTTTTCACACCATTTTTGAATTTATAGGCATTTATTTGTTTAGAATAGTTTTTTTGTACATAAATAAATAAATAAACACTTTTATTTAAAAATACCAAAATAATGCAAACTTATTTTATTTCTGATTTTTATTTTGTTTCTCCCTTGAAAACATTTTATATCAAAAATACTTTTTTTATAATATATTAAATATTATTATTTTATATATATAATATATATTTAGTAAATAATACAAATACATACATATTTATTAGAATATTTAGGGCAAAAATACAAAAATATATACATTTTTATTTTTATTAATATTTGATAGTAAAAATACCTTTTTGACAAATATACTTCATTTTTATTTTATTTTGTATATAATTGATAAATATTTGTACATATTAAATAATTAATGCATTTACTTAATAAAATTAGGGTTTTGCCCTAAACATAAAAAACTCCAAAAAACAACACTTTTTATTTTTACTTGACATATAAAAATCCTTTTTTTCATACATATAAAAAACCTTTTTGCATCTTGCATATTTATTTTATTTCCATTTAATTTGTGCAATCAATTATCTTGTAAATAATTCCAAATTGATGTAATAGCTAGGTTTAAATTCCTTGTCAAATACCCCCCATTTGAACATTTGTACCCCCTTCCCATATATTGTGTTGTAATAGTTTAGGACTTTCAATTCCGCACTTTAATGCTTTCTAAATATACTATGTTAGAATTAGGGTTTGTATGCAAATAAAAACAACAAAATAGTTTGACCTAATTTCAAGATAATCAAGCATGAAAATGGACAACACTAATCACACTTGCACCCCTAGGGTATTCCACTTGTTGCCTTCAATAATGGGCCATATTGCATGTTAGGTCTCTTTGGGCAAAACAAACAATTCAAATGATCATAGTCCCTCGACGACGCTTTCGAAAAGTTGCCTAAAAATGATCAAGTCCCTTAAAGGAAAATTGCCCAAAGATACTTGGCACCATTGCAATTATGGTCTAAACGATGACCCGCGCCCGTCCCCTTTACATCCTAACACAAGATTGTCCACCAAATGCAATGGTGGAACAAAATTGTTAAAAGGGTTAAAACATAGCAAAAATTTTTGAGAACTTTAGGGTAGATAGCTCTTAAGTACTTGTCAACTTGCAAAACAAAAACACTTGCCTATTTTTCAAACCACACCTCACAACACTTTCAAAACAAACTTTCAAAAAACCTTGAAACATCTTTTCAAAAAGACAAACACCTTTTGTAAAACATTCGAGTAAAGAATTGTTACAAGGGTAGCCTAGACAAGGCATCTTTTTCAAAACATTTTCAAAACCACACACAAAGCACCATTTCAAACAATTGAAAACCAAGGCAAGTTGATCTAAGCAAGTACCTAAGAGCCCATGGATAACCATGGATAGAAAGGGTGCTAATACCTTCCCTTTCTATAATCTACTCCCCGAACCCAAGAAAAATATCTCAAAGGTTTTTGCTGTGCTTTTTAAACCTTTCCTTAGGATAAAATAAAAAGTCGGTGGCGACTCTTGCTCACCGAAACATTTGCGAAAACAAACGCAAAACCATAGTCAGTTCTCCCACCGTATCACACGTGTGATCTGTATTCTTCAATTCTTTATGCGTTTGGAATGATTCTTGATGCTACTAGACTCCTGGAAGGTCTAGCAATGTGTTAGAATAGGTTTTAGGCCTTGAACAATCCTGCAAATACGATTTCAGATTCCAAAATTTTGATGAAAAAATGCGACTTGGTTATGGCCTCCTGAGCAGTTTTTCGTGTATCTTTGCATTAGGTTAGGTTATGCCTTTGTATAGGAATGGAATTAGGTCAAGAAACCAACCCAGAGATCCATGAATTGATGATTTCAATATTTGATCATATCTTTTTCAATATTTTTTCATGCAAATTCTTGCCAAATATGGATGATATTGTCCCCTTGAGATGGTGCACGAAATCTTTTGCATATAAGGAACATATTTGCTGTACAAAAAAGATTTAAAACCATTATTTGGTATTTTTCTCCTATTTAAATCTAATTAAATGAATTAATATAAATAAAAATTCAATTAATTAATTAAAAATAAGAAAATAAATCCCTTTGAGCTTAATGGGTCGTGCATATGCTTTGGATAATGATTCAAGAAAGAAATTGAGGCCCATTAGCATTTTTGAAGCCTTTTGTGCAAAGTTGACTTTTCAAAATTCCCAAAAATTTCCCAACTTCTCCAAGGCATATCTTGCTCAATTTTGAAGCTATGATCATGTTCTTGGACATTTTGGAAAGTTCTTGAAGTCCTCTAACCAATGCCTTTGGTCCCATGTCATTTTGATTTACCAATCTCAAGTTATGGTCTTTGACTTATAGTGCCTTTTTGTTGACTTTTGAAAATGACCTATAATGTTGAAATTGACAACTTTTTGTGAGAGCATTTATTGGACTTGAAGTGTGAAGATGAGTTGTAGTAAATGTTATCCTCTTCAAAATGAGCTTTGGATGGAATTTTTCTGATAAACCATGAAGAAGTTATGCCTTGGTCAATTTGCAGTTGACTTTTTCAACTGTCCAAAAATAGAAACTTTTGCATCTTGAGACTTTTTGAACCATGCTTGTGAAATCATGATCAAGAATTGATCAAATGATGTTTGTAGCTTCAAAATAAGATGTTGACCAAATTTTTTGACTTTTGACTGTCAAATGACCATTTTTCCCCTGCAGTTGACTGTGGAGCAATTAGGGTTTTTGACAGTGCAATTTGATGTTGTGAGTCTTGAAACTTGACATATGGATGCTTGGCAATGTATAAAGGCATGTGGGACTTGATTGGACCCTTGAAAACCTTAATTTCTTTGTCAGAACCAAAACCCTAATTTTGACTGTGTTAGGAGGCAATTGGACTGTGCAATCCTTGAGAGATTTTGAACCTTGATCTTGGCAAATCTTGAAGAATATGGGAGGGAAAATTTTGGGGTACAACAATTATCTAGTCGAAATGCAGGCTTCACAATGTATTTGAAGAAGTGAACTACTATCTGGTCGGATTCCAGGCTTCGCAGCACCTTATACTGTTATCTGGTCGAAATCCAGGCTTCACAGTGTCTTAAATTGTTGATTGACTATTATCTGGTCGGGTTCCGGGTTTCATAGTAACCGATAGGGTAAACTGCTATCTGGCCGGATTCCAGGTTCGTAGCACTTTATATTGTTATCTGGTCAAAATCTAGGCTTCACAGTGTCTTTGAAGAAGTGAACTACTATCTGGTCGGATTCCAGGCTTCGTAGCACCTTATAATGTTATCTAGTTGAAATTCAGGCTTCACGGTTTTCTTCAACTGGGATGGATATCAGAGAGATCTTAATGTCGATCTAACTGAACCAAAGAAGGTCTTGGATTAACCTTGACTAAAATGGAAATCAGAAGAATCTTAGCATCGATTCAGCTGAACCAGACAAAAGTCTTGGAATATCTTCAACTAGAATAGAAATCAGAGAGATCTTAGTGTCAATCTGAATGAACCAGAGAAAATATTGGGAGGACATCTTTTTGAGGAAATTGTTGAAATAGCCATTCATCAGACGTAGCTTTTGAAAAGACTACAAGGTCACATAAGTAACGGTGTTTGTTGATTTGATCTTTCCCTGAAAAAGGTAAAGAGTTAGTCATATGCAATGTTATGATGTATGAAATGCATTGTGACGATGTTCTCAAAATAAATGATATTATGTTGTATGGGATGTGTATGCGCATGCCGCGATGTATGAACATGGGATGCTATTGTGATATTTCCCAATCTGGGAAAATAAATCCCTAACTACTGCTGGAGAATATAAGGAGGCTGAATCTTTCATTTCCGTTGGGGATGATGAATGGGTATGATTTACCGGGAATTGACTATGCTTGAGAATAACTCCGTGGAGGAAGGATGCTTTGTTGGAAGATTTTGCTGTTGTAGAGAAATAAATTTTGTTGGGGAATGAACTTCCGTAGTTAAAGAAATAAACCCTATCTGGGAGGAGGTTTTATAACTGTTTGAAATTATAAAACTCGGCTGGGGAAAACATACTTCAGTTGGAGAAGGTAATCCCTGCTTGGGGAAGAAGAGGGAAAAACTCTGGTTTTTTCTGCTCTGTGGGGAACATAGATGTCACCGGGTCGTATGCAATGGTGATACAGCAAGGACTTTGCATCAGGATATTTCTTCCCCTGTACCCGCTGGAGATTTTGTGGATGGATTTATGTCGTGATTATACTTGAACATGTATTGAATTAGTGTCAGAATGACATTCGTCTCTGGATCATATATGCGCTGTACTTGAAACATGTGTTGAATGAGTGTCAGAATGACATCCGTCTTTGGATCGTATCTGCAGTGTACTTGAAACATGTGTTGAATGAGTGTCAAAATGAAATTCGTCTCTGGATCATATATGCATTGTACCAGGAGAGAATCTGGAGTAGGTGTCAGGATGACATCTATTTCTGGATCGTACCTGAACCGTTTATAGATGATGTGTTAAAATAAGTGTCAAAATGACATCCTTCTCTGGATCGCATCTGCATCGTTTCTAGATGAGAATATGGAGTATGTGTCAGGATGACATCCATTCTTGGATCTCACCTGAACCGTTTCTAGATGAGAATTTAGAGTAAGTGTCAGGATGACATCCGTTCTTGGATCGTACCTGAACTATTTCTAGATGAGAATCTGGAGTAAGTGTCAGGATGACAATCGTATCTTGGATTGTACCTGAACCGTTTCTAGATGAGAATCTAGAGTAAGTGTCAGGATGACATCCGTTCTTGGATCGTACCTGAACCATTTCTAGATGAGAATCTAGAGTAAGTGTCAGGATGACATCCATTCTTGGATCGTACCTGAACCGTTTCTAGATGATAATCTGATTTATTCAGAATGTTTCTGTTGGGGAAGGGAAACTCTATAATCCGCTTGGGGAATCCCGAGAAACTTGGCGATTTCATTGGGGAATTTTCGCTGGAGCAGTAATTCGGAGATTTTACTCTGCTGA
This sequence comes from Vicia faba, assembly GCA_948472305.1. NCBI lineage: Eukaryota > Viridiplantae > Streptophyta > Magnoliopsida > Fabales > Fabaceae > Vicia > Vicia faba. The sequence goes on from OX451740.1 coordinate 1,268,451,053, forward strand.
GGGTATGAGAACACCTGGAATCAATAGGTTGCATGCTAAGAACATGGCAGTGACCTTGTAGTAGAATGCCCTTGTCTCGATACCTGTTGTAGAAAATATCAACCGAGGATTTTGTAGATGGTTTGACTATTATTCCAACTCTTAGAGTCCTTGGTGAATGCAGATCAGGGTAATAAACCTTCTACTTATTAGACAAGTGACGAGATAACGGGATGTAGTCGTACGCTTTAATCCCTAACTTTTGCCTGGACCGCCCTTTCAGGTTTTCGGTCCACCGGGATACCCTTTTTTGCTCAAGCCGCCTTTTCAGGTTTTCAACTTGTCGGATGTACATATTTTTTGTTTTTATCCCTAATTTCTGCCCGAACCCTTTTGGTTCGCAGGGATGCCTTTATTTTTTTCTAGGCCAGTCAACCTAGCGGGCCTTTGTTCATGCGTAGCATTTTCCAACTATGTCCACGTTCACCGGGTACGGAGAATTGTCACTGTCCATAGTAGTAAGTGTAGCCGCACTGCCAGAAGATGTTTGTTTGATCGTACATGATTCATTACTGGAATTCATGCCCAATGCCCCAAGTGATTCAAATGGAGATCTACCCCTGGATATTTGGCATTTTTTGAGAGATTCCTTTAACCTTGACTTGACTGTCCCAAGTCAGTTGGACACCATGTCATGTCCCTTGATTATGAAAGACCTATCATTGGGATGTCTTTCCATCTGAGGTGATTCTGCTTATTGAGAGGATTTTTGTTCATCGAATATCCATCGTGCGAATTTCTCTGTTGTTGAACAAATAGTCATATACAAATAATGGTATTTTAAGAATGCAAAGCTTATGTCTGTCTTGAAATTTTTTGAAAATGTGTTTTTTATAGTAAAAAAAATTTTGCAAGAATGTGATATCAACTCATGACTTATAGCAAACCTTACAGGAGTCGGGATACCTTTGTAACAGTATGCTCTCTAACTAACCCATGCTTCAGCTAGAACTTTTAAGGGTTGTAACGTGGCCTGGTTCACGGTTTAAGAAACAAAGGATAAAGGATGAAATTTGATTTGTACCCACCCGTTCTTAGTGATGTTCTTCAGTCCTATGCTCAGTTAATTGTGCATTTAAATCCCGATTGAGTCTGGCATCTTATCCTTGATGTTCTGGTGATGGTTCAGATACTGACAGTTTATTTTGAATGGGCAGTCATTTTGTAATCTTTTTATTTTGTGTCGAGGATTTGTAGTAACCTCTTTTTTTTTCATTATCCCTTCTTTTTCCTGAACTGTTCCTTTTGTGATTACAGTCAGCGGGATGCCCCAGTTTTTCTTAAGTCTCCTTCATATGTTTTGACTTAGCAGGCTTTTATTTTGAGAGATAATGACTGTCGGTTTTAATGATTATGCGGAACCATCACCATCTTCTGATTTGGAAGGACGTCTTTGATGCCATTCATTATGTATGCAGTAGAATATTGCGACTGAATGCGCATTTGAATTAACTGAGAAAACTACCCTGCCCCAGGTTAAGATTAAGGGTTTTAATTTGTGTGAAAAGAAAACTCCCACTTCTTTGGCTCAAAGGGGTTGACTAGGGATTATCTTCTTATAACTCCACTATTTGGGATTTGAAACAACGCCTTCACATCGTCAGCAAGGTCTGTTTAAAATCACACTGTATGGATTATGGTATCGTTTTTGTCATCCTCCCTCTAAAGGCTTAGAGCTTTTGATCGAGAGTTGAATATCACAAAAGGAAAGCAATTTAAATATAGTGAATACAAATGAATTGATTCAAAAAAGACATATGCAATGAATTGATAAAGTAACAAAGTTTGACATGAATAAATGTTCGAACAAATCAAAAGACAATTACAACTTGAAAACTCTAATGAACAAAAAGCCTTCTTATAAGAACTTGTCACTTCAGATGGTGTGCCTTGGAGGGATGTGAAACAATCGGCTGAAAATCATCAAACAATGAAGTCGCCATCAAACGTCTTTTATCCCATATGTAGGGAAAGGTAAACATCGAGAAAACCTGAGAAGGGAGAAGTCACGGTGTTGCGACCGAGAGATCGGGTAAGGGAGTATGTTACGCGAGGGGAAGGTATTAGCACCCCACACGCCCGTAGTACTCTACGGTATCCACTCTTGTTATCTATCTTATGGGTGTGTTTGATCTATGCTTACTGTCTACTATAATATTGAAGGGAATGCATGCAAAATAAAGAGAAAAGAATGTAGGGAAAATTAAAAGTTGTGCTCGTTCGGGCCCTACCCCAATGCCTACGTATCCCTTTTAAGGAATCAGAGCAGCCATAGTTCGACTCATATGTTTTTGTTGGTTTGTATTTTTTTAATGAACATTATTAATTTCGCCTTCTTCCGCAACTCGACCTTTGGAGACTTACGCGTCAGCACAAAAGTGAATTAACATGCTCTCTTGAAAAGATTTGGAGAAAATGTGCTTGGGCGCACAAAAAGGTTTGAACTTGTTTGGGTTTTTTTAATGAATGATATTAATTTCGCCTTTTACCGCAACTCGACCTTTGGAGACTTACGCGTCGGCACAGAAGTGAATTAACTTGTTCTTTTGAAAAGAGTTTGAAAGAAACGCCTATAGGCAAAAAGAGTTTGTGTTGGTGGGTGTTTTTGCTTGTAGATAACAACTAGTTGACCTCAAGAGAGAGATTTTAGCCATTCATCTACTTATTCATGAAATGAGTCTTTGAGACTTGAACCATGCCAAGGCTTAGAATGGAAAAATGATAAGATCGAGAAGAGACCCGCTTATTATCTCCCATGTTCAACAAAGGCACGATTCTCGTCAGTAATTTTTTAAGTATTTTTGAAGTTTGTATAAAAGAAGTTTTTGTTTTAAATGCATATGCAAAAGGAGAAAGAAAAGTCACAGGGAGACTAGCCTGTTTCTAAACCTAATTTTATCATGCATCATGGACCTAAAATTGGAATTTCGAGGGAATTCTACCTAATATTTGCGTGCATGGATTGCAGTAAAGCCCTGTTTCTCATGATTTTTAGAAAGCAGTAAAGTAATGCGACAAATTACAGAAATGAGGGATAAATTAAGGTTGTGATGATACGAAACGGAGAAAGTCCGTTGCTTCTTCAAAATTGCACAAGCGGTAAGAAAATTCTCCCAAAGCTAACGGAGAAAGTCGCTGCTTCTTCAAAGCCATGCAAGCGATAAGAAAACTCTACAGAAGCTTCACACAAGCAATAGAACAAACTAATCCTCAAGACTTTCGTGTCACAAAAGTTACATCAACATTCTATCATAATGCTAGAAAGTCGCATGAACATTCGATAAAATAAAAAGCACACTTTTATCAAGTTTATGAGGATTTTTATAAACCTTAAATTGAGTTGGGAGGTGCAAGGTTCATGTGAAGGCATGAATTAAAGGTTTCATGTCCAATCTGCTTGGTCCAAGAGAGTTTTGTATAAGCCTCATGTGTCAAAAAAAATGTAGCAGGCCTCTAGAAAAAGGAGCAGTGCGATCTTGGTCCACCATCAATTCAACCTTTTTATTTCACAATTTGTCCTGATTGATATTGAATTAAAATAAAACCTAAATACAATAAAGGCGCAAAAGAGAGGGATACATCATGTTTGGCTTCAACGACGTGTGACACTTCAAATCCCTAACCGTTCAATCATCTCTCTTACAATTCAGGCGGAGACGGTCAAAGATTCGATTTCGCAAATAGAACTATCGTGGCGTTTGCTTCTCCTTCTTGCGAATCCACCATGGATCCGACATTGCCTCGCTTAATCTCTATGTCTTAATTTGTTTTCGATTTCTTCTTCTACTCTCCGCCTTCGTACACCACTACACACCGCAAATCTCAACACCGTGTCCCGTCTCATTCTCAATGATTCATCACCATCCTCACCCTCTTCGGTTTTTTGTTGGTTCTACGCCTCCGATTAAGCATTCTAACACAGAACATAAAACATAGAAGTGAACTGAAAAAGATTACTGGCCAGAGTTCATCAGGCGCGTCTTCGACGGCTTAAGTGACGAGAAAACTAGAGTAATTTCTAAGGTATGCGCTCAGAATCCTCTTCTTCTTCTCTACTTCTTCTGCGATTCTATGAATTTTTGTTGTTGTCATATATTTTGATGTGAAGCAGGTTGGTGGAGATCGAAATAAAAACGATGATGATTGTTGAAGCCGAAGCTTGATGATGTTATCAATTTACAGAAGGTTGAGGACGATGGGGATTTGCACTTAAAAGTTGCAGATGAACGAAACGGTTGTGAAGTTGCACGGTGACTGAAGCGTTAAAAGATTCTGAAGGTGCTGCTTGCATGAAGATGAGGATGATGTGGAAGCATGAAGGTTGAAGATGGAAGATAGAGTGAGAAGACTGGAGGTTGAAGATGAAGATGAGAATTCTTTAGAAAAATTTCAGATGCGAGTATTTTGTGGTTTTTTGTGTATTGTAAAAAATGAATCGTGAATGCTCTATGAGTTTTTCTTGTTGAATAATGATTGTGAATCTGAGACTGAATAACGATCTCTCTCCCCCCTTGCATCTGAAACTCTTTCTGTTGTGATATGGTTATATTTTTGGTGGTTAGAAGCTGTTTACAGTTAGTTAAGAAACTGTTAGGATGGGAAAGAATTTTTTACAGTAATTAGGAGGTTAGTTTTTGTTAATTGGAAACTTAAGCTAAGGGTTAGTCAGTTTTTTATGGGTTTGAAGATGTCAAGCGGTTAGAAATATGGTTAAGAATTCTGTTAGGCTTTAGTTTTGGAGGAAGTTGGTTAGAAGTTTGGGAATTCGGTTTTTGGTTAGCAGTTAGGGAAGTTGGTTATTGCAGTTATGTAGAAAGTTGGTTAAAGGTTTGTTATGAGCCATTTTCTATTTTGAGAGGAAGTTAGCTATTTGTCAGTTAGTTAATATTCTGTTTGGTGATTATGTTAAAAGTTTGTTGAGATTCTGTTGGAAATCTGTTAGATGGTTGTTAGTAAGCTGTTATAAATTAGTTAGGGAGTTTGTTAGGAGTTGGTTAAGAGGTTAGGAAGTAAAGAGTTATAGGGAATTCTCAAATATGTTATGACAGTTGGAGGGTTGGGGGTTTGTTAGTTTCTGTTTTTTTTATAGAAGTTAGCTTCTGGTTAATTGAAACAGGGGTTAAGGCTTAGGATCTCGGTTGTTAATTATGCAGGGTGGTTTTGAATGGGCTGTTAACTATGCAGGAACATTAGGAAGTCAGTTTTGGAGGAAATTAGTTGGGAAATTCTGATAGAAGCGAAATTATGTTTTTGACAGTTAAGGGAATTGATTGAAACTTGTTATCATGGTTCTGTTTTGGTTGTTTTGTTTTATACCTGTTGTAAGTTAACAAGTTACTCATCATGCTGTTTCTTTTTTATATCTATGCAGGTTGTGACAAGCATGAAGCGCCTTTTCAGTTTGGTTGTGAGTTTGCGAATCGTGAGCTAAGGGTCATGGCTTGAATGAAAAGGCATAGTTAACTCGAACTTTGAGCAAAGAACTTGAAGATAGAGGCACGTACATTCGGGGTATGGAGGAATTGAACCGACTTTGTCACTTAGAGGCCTAGTTATGACACAATTTTTGTTTTTTTAGAGGGAAATAGGATCAGGTTCATGGATTTTGATTGTAGAACATATCTAATAATTTCTTTCCTTTATGTAACCGCTCAACAGTGCAAAGCAAAATGGACTGTAATTTGTATGCCTTTTGAATGAATTTGGATGAGATTTGATGAATCCTTGATTGAAATCTCGAATGATAAATAATATGAACGGAACTCAAATGATCATATGGAACCTGGCTTGATGCGAATGAACGAAACGCATGGCCGTGAATTTGATGAATTCCTTCGTAACTTTGATGCCTTGGTGTGATACAGTGGGAGAACTGACTTGAGGTTTTGCGTTTGTTTTCGCAAATGTTTCGGTTGAGCAAGAGTCGCCACCGACTTTTTATTTTATCCTAAGGAAAGGTTAAAAAGCACAGCAAAAACCTTTGAGATGTTTTCTTGGGTTCGGGGAGTAGATTATAGAAAGGGAAGGTATTAGCACCCTTTCTATCCATGGTTATCCATGGGCTCTTAGTTACTTGCTTAGATCAACTTGCCTTGATTTTCAATTGTTTGAAATGGTGCTTTGTGTGTGTGTTTGAAAAATGTTTTGAAAAGAGGCCAATGTGGTGGCAACCTTTGTAATGATCCATGTTGGGATGTATACAAAAGTGTATGTCTTTTGAAAAAGTTTTCAATGTTTTTGAAAGTTGTTTTGAAAATGTGTTGTGATGTGTGTTTTGAAAAATAGGCAAGTGTTTTTGTTTTGCAAGTTGGCAAGTAACCAAGAGTTTGTCTACTCTAAATTTCTCAAAGATCTTTGCTATGTTTTAACCCTTTTAACAATTTTGTTCCACCATTGTATTTGGTGGAAAATCTTGTCTTAGGATGTGAACGAGACGGGCGCGGGTCATTGTTTAGACCATGATTGCAATGGTGCCAAGTATCTTTGGGCAATTTTTCCTTTAAGGGACTTGATCATTTTTTAGGCAACTTTTGAAAGCGTCATCGAGAGACTATGATCATTTGATTATTTTGTTTTTTTGCCAAAGATACCTAACACGCAATATGGCCCATTATTGAAGGCAACAAGTGGAGTAACCCTAAGGGGGTGCAAGTGTGATTAGTGTTGTCCATTTTCATGCTTGTTTATCTTGAATTTAGGTCAAACTATTTGTTGTTTTTGATTTGCATACAAAATCCTAATTCTATCATGACATAATTAGAAAGTTTTAAAGTGCGAAATTTAAAGGTCCTAAGTTATTACACAATGATCATGGGAATTGGGGTACAAATGTTCAAATGGGGATGAGACTTCATAGGAGAGTGGTGTCCAATATTTACAACCAAATCGAATTGCGCAAATGTAAATATAAAGATGTATAAGAATAAAGCAATATGTATGTGAAGGTATTTTTGTGTAAGTGTATATTTTATTCACAAATAAAATAAAAATAATTAAAAGAAAGTTAATTTTTTTTGAATATTTTCATGTTTAGGGCAAAAACCCTAATTTTGCTAAATAAAAGGTATTAATTATTTATTATGTATTATATACCATATTTACTAATTATATACAAAAAATAAATAAAAGAGAAGTATATTTGTCAAAAAGGTATTTTTAATGTTAAATATTAATAAAAAATAGAAATATATATTTTGGTATTTTTATCCTAAATATCCTAATAAATATGTAAATATTTATATTATATGATAAATATATTAAATATGTACAAAAATAAAATATTTACAAAAAAAAGTATATTTTCATAAAATATTTTCAAAGGATAGAATAAAATAAAAATTATAAAATAAAATGTATTGGTATTAATTTTAGTATTTTTAAATAAAAGATGTTATGTATTTATTTACATATAAAGCTAAATGAAACAAAATAAATATCAAAAAATGCAAAAAATGTGAGAAAAATATTTTTTAATATTTTTTATGCTTTGACAAAAATAAATAAGTCAGAAACAAAAATCAAGAGTCAAAAATAATGAAAATAAAATGCAATGGGCCAAGGGGGTGCAAATGTAAAAACATGGTGCAAAAAGGAAAAAGAGTCAGGCCCAGCCCAAGAAGACTTTGTCTTCAACCTCTGAACAAAAAAACAGAGCAACGCGTGCTTCCTGCTATCTCATGATTCCTGGACTTTTAGCACAAACTTATAACATGAAAAGTGTCAAGCATCAAGCCACGATTCCATACATACCAAAAACTTGATCTAACTCTCAGAAATGAGAGAGAATTTCTCCATCCCTAATTCTTAACCTAAGTTTTTGTCAATGTTCAGGTCTTAAATTCTCTCAGCATATGCAATATAAATGGAAAGTGAGGATATGTATAGCTTCAGGGCCATGAGTAGTGCATTTTTCATTCATAAACTTAAAGCTAACTCTTCCTAGATTGAGAGATAGAAGTCCATGAACTTACCTGTTCAGCTTGGATTGTGTCTGGAAATGGAGGCACTTTCAAGGCAAGGTGAGGATTGGTACAACTTGCTTGAAGTCCAGGGATGCTATTCCAACCTTTAGCTTGCTTTGAAACCAAGTGAATCAAGCTATGGCAATCAACCTGCAAAACAGAAAAAGTGAAAATGGTAAAGTTGGTTAGAGGTGTTACAGGTCGTGTCCAATGCTTGGGATAGCTTGTATATGTGGTATGGAGTGTGTATGAACTGGTTTTAGCAACAATGCACAAGTGGATTGAGTTATGGAAGTCCAACTGCAGAGGTGACTCTGTTTTCTACAGTAGGATGGTGTTTTGATGAATGATGAGGTTTGGAAGGTGTTTTGGTCGTGCCTTAGCTCAGTTATGTTATTTGGGATGTGTCTAACAAGTTTGTCTAAGCTAGTTCTTGCAGCAATGAGGGTTGGATATCAATATGCCAAGTTTCTTCTAATGTAAGTCAAAAAATGCCAAGTCTTGTTACAAGCTTCTCTAGGCCCCTCAAATGTGCTGCAAAGCTTTGTCTTGATCAGTGGGATATGTCCAATAGCTTGTGTCTAGAATATATGCATTGTACCTCTTGATTTGCAAATTTGACATAAAGCCATACTTTTCAAAAATGGATAAAGTGCTTTTTCCATTTATGGCTCAATCTTGTATGCAATGGTTAAACACACAAGATAAGGCTTAAACACAAAGGATTGGAATTAAATTTATGAGTGTAAATGAGATTAGAGGCCTGTAATGTAGCTTGCATATGCTGAGTTTGAAAATGCACAAGTTATGAACATGCCTTTGGCCATGAATCAAAGTGACTTTTGCTCATATTTCCAAATTCGATTCTCCCTAACCACAAGGTTTTTTGATGAGTTCTTGGACATTTTGGAAAGCTTGGAATGTGTACTACAATCCATCTTTGTAATGCAAATTAAAATTCCAAGTGGAAGCATGTGAAAAGTGGCCATGAAGTTAGGCAAAAATCCTGCCTAGAATAGGTCAAAAATTTTCTAAGTTAAGAATGTTTTGCACCCTTGTTCCAAAAATCATAACTTGAGCTACAAGCTTCGTTTGAGGAAACTTTGTGAATAAAAGTTATAGATTTTTCAATGGAATAGAACTTTCATGTTTTGAGTTTTCCTTGAATCCAAATGTATCTTGATGAAAAAATGGGACAAAGTTAGGAAAAAATTAGGGATTTTCATAACTTAGAAAAATTCTAAGTTATGAAAATTCTTCATTTTAAACCCTAATTTGCAAATCTTGATTTCTTGATGAACAAGTTTCATATTTTGACATGTCTTGATGAAAAATAAATCTTGACACTTGATTTTGACCAAAAAGTCAAAGTTTGACTTTTCAGTATACAGTCAAATTTTGATCAGTTGACTGGAAAATTCATCTGTCAATCTTGTGCATTTGGGATCTTTTGAATTTGTTGAACATGTCAAGACAATTCCATGGGGTCCTTGTGTCCATATGTGAGCTTGTTTGGCCATTGGCTAGGTTAAACAGTCAAAAATTGCCTTTGTGCAGTCAGAACCCTAAAAATGACCATTTTGCCCTTTTGGTGATCTGATCAAATTTCTTGTGGAATTATGATCCAAACTTGACCAAATGGTTCATATGAGTTCATAATGTTGACGTGGGTCAAATTTCATGAGGTTTGACTGTCAATTGGCCATAGTTGACTTTTTCCCCAATACAGTTGATTTCTAGGTCAACTGTCCAATTGACTGGGCAAAGATTGGAATCAAGGCTTGAAATTTGGTATGGATAAACTTGTGAGTCCAAAATGAAGCATGAAAGTCACTTTGGGCCTTTTAGGTCAAAACATCTTTGTGCAAACTCAAACCCTAATTTGGGTCAACAGTGCAAGGAGGAGTCTTGAGCAGAGCAAACCCTAACTTGATCTTGAGCTCCAAGGGTCTTGTGATGAGAAGATGTTTGAGGAAATGGGAGGGAAAATTTTGGGGTACAACAGTTGCGCCTGTTCAATCTTCTTAGACCTGAAGAGTTAGATTGGCAAGTTTGCCTTTCGCGGCTCGAAGGTAAAAGGAGATTGGACACTAGAGTGCCCGGAAATTTGCACTCGCATGCTGGAGTATCAGCAATGTGACAGCGGGAATGGGCTTATAGATGCCATTTGGAGAGATGGTGGATAGGGGGACGGGCTTATAGATGCCATCTGGAGACGTGACAGAACCTTGTCGGGAATGGGCTTGTAGATGCCATTTGGAGGTGTTGATCGCGTAAGAGATTCCTTAGCGAGAACTTGCGTACTTTGAAAAAGGAAGATGTTTCCTGGATTGTTACAGGCGTTGATCTTCAAACTCTTCATGCAGATATGCCCTGGCTAGATACAGGAGTCGAATCTACAATTGGTTGCTCACAGATGTGCCCTGGCTAGATACAGGAATCGAATCTGGAACTGTTGTCTACAGATGTGCCCTGGCTGGATACAGGTATCGAATCTGGAATTGTCGTCTACAGATATGCCCTGGCTGGATACAGGTATCGAATCTGGAATTAGTTGCTCACAGATGTGCCCTGGCTAGATACAGGAATCGAATATGGAATTGCAAAAGGTTGGTAGAGATAGCTTTCCTGGCTGGATACAGGTGTAAGCCTCTGACCTGAGAATGAAAGATAATTTCCTGGCCCGTTACAGGGTTTGATCTTCAAACTCTTCATGCAGATATGCCCTGGCTAGATACAGGTATCGAATCTACAATCAATCACTCACAGATGTGCCCTGGCTAGATACAGGAATCGAATCTGGAATTGTGATAGTTGATAGTAATCATCTTTGGATTGACTTTTCCTGAAAAGGCGAAACATTAGTTGTATGCAATGTCATGATGTGCATGATCCTCAAAATGAGATAGTGTTGTATGCACTTTATCATGTATGCAAGCAGGATGTATGAAATGTGAAACGTTTATGAATGTATTTTTGTCTAGGAAAATAAATCCTTGACGACTGGCCAGGGAATCAAATCCTGGGCTGATGTTGAAGAGTAGAGTTCTTCATTTCCGCTGGGGATGCTGGTTGCAAGAATAAACCGGTAGGAGAAGATGACTCCGTTGGGGAACAAACTTGTTGGAGAGATTACTCTGAGGGGAATTACTCTGTGGGAAGAGATACTTCGCTGAGGTTTTTATGAGAGCTCCGCTGGGGATTCTACTGATAAGTTATGTTGGGGAATTTGATGAACTCTGCTGGGGATAGGAAGAACTTCAACGAGGACGGACTTTCCGTGGTAATTAGCTGAGGATAACCCAGTTATAAGCTCTTGTGAGGAATAACTTTGAATAAAGTCCGGGAGAGACGTCCGTACTCTGCAGGGGATAAGCTTCCATAATCTACTGGGGATAAGCTTCAAGACCCGCTGGGGATATGGACTCCACTTTCCCGGGGAAACTTTTCAGACTGTACTGGAAAATGGTTCCACTGGGGTGTCTGTATTCCGCCGGGGAACAATCTTATATTAAGACTGCCGGAGATGCTTGCTGAGGAATGCCTATACTCTGTTGGTGAATGTTGAGATCTTCTGGGGATGCTCAATTTCCTTTAGGCTGGACGTAAACTAACTCTACTTGAGGAGAGTATTGCTGACTTGCTAGGGGGATATTGTGCCTTTTCAGGGTTGATAGGAAACCAACTCTACTTGGGGAAAGTATTGCTGAATCATGTCTTACTCTGTGGGGAGTTGAGGTGACTTGGTTATGTTCTTCAGCCAAACCTACCTTGGTACCTTGGTGGACAGAGCAACTAGACTTCTTGGACAATTCTACATTGCCTTTGTTTCTGGTGTCACCTATAATTAACCCTTTGTTTCGCATGCAAATATTCACGATTAGCAATTAATGTCAAATGCATATATCAAAAATGAACATTGGACGTTGTTCGCAAAACAAAACAGAAAAAGAAAAAAACAAATGGGTAATTTGTCTGAAAAATTGAACTTGTATTGATTTTGAAGTTTTGCCTGTAAATAGGCATTTATGTACAGGAGGCTGACGTCCTAGTAAGAGAATTCCGCCGAGCAACATAGAGTTTATACAATTTTTTTTTTCGAAAAGGAAACAAAACAGCTAGGTGAAAAATAATCCCACTGGGTTCCAACTCTGCTATCGCCTTTATGTCTTCAAGCGTCTCATCACTGAGCCCGTTAGTTGATGCCGAATTCTGGATGCAAGGTGATCCAATGAGACATAGCGTTACGCTTTATCCCTAACTTTTGCCTGGACCGCCCTTTCGGGTTTTCAGTCCACCGGGATACCCATTTTTGCCCAAGCCGCCTTTTCAGGTTTTCGACTTGCCGGGTGTACAGATTTTTTTTCATTTTCATCCCTTATTTTTGCCCGAACCCTTTTGGTTCGCCGGGAAGCCCTTATTTTTGCCTAGGTGTGTCAACCTAGCGGGTCTTTTATTCATGCGTAGTATCTTTTTACTATGTCTGCATTGGCGGGGTGAGGAAGGTCGTCACCATCCATGGTGGTTAGGATCATAGCTCCTCATGAGAAGATGTGCTTAACCACAAATGGCCCTTCGTATGTAGGGGTCCATTTTCCCCTGGGATTACTTTGAGGAAGAATGATGCGCTTGATTACCAGGTCTCCGACTTGATACTCTTGTCGTTTGACCTTCTTGTTAAATGCCCTGATCATCCGTTTTTGGTACGTCTGACCGTGACAAATAGCAGTGAGCCTCTTTTCGTCAATTAGGTTTAATTGATCAAGCCGAGTCTGGATCCAGTCATCTTCGCTCAAGTCTGCATCCTTCATTATCCGAAGAGAGGGTATCTGGACTTCAATAGGCAAGACTGCCTCCATGCCATAGACCAAGGAAAAGGGAGTTGCCCCTGTTGACGTCCGTGCTGAGGTACGGTACCCATGAAGAGCAAACGGTAACATCTCGTGCCAATCTTTATAGGTCACTGTCATCTTCTGCACAATCTTCTTAATATTTTTATTCGCTGCTTCGACAACCGCATTCATCTTCGGCCGGTAGGGAGAAGAGTTATGGTGCTGTATCTTGAATTGCTCGCAGAGCTCAGTGATCATCTTGTTGTTAAGATTGGTACCATTATCCGTAATGATCCTTTCAGGTATACCGTATCAGCAGATCAGGTTGTGCCGAATGAACCGTGCCACGACGCTCTTGGTTACGGTAGCATAGGAAGCTGCTTCGACCCATTTTGTGAAGTAATCAATCGCTACCAGGATGAAGCGATTCTCGTTGGATGCCGTAGGTCGGATTTCGCCGATCATATCAATGCCCCACATTGCAAAAGGCCAAGGTGTCGTTAGGACGTTCAGAGGAACCGGAGGAACGTGCACCTTATCAGCGTAGATCTGGCATTTATGACAAGTTCGGGAATGTTGGTAACAGTCGGCTTCCATTGTGGACCAGAAGTATCCCGCCCGAAAGATTTTCTTTGCCATGGTATGTCCACTGGAATGTGTTCCAAATGTACCTTCATTTAGCTCTGCCATGATCTTTTCTGCTTCATACTTATCCACACAACGCAATAAGGTTGAATCATGGTTTCGCTTGTAGAGAATGCCGTTGCTGAGGAAGAACTTTGCCGCAAACCTTCTCAGAAACTTTTTGTCATTAACAGATGCGCCGTCGGGGTATTCTTGAGCTTCCAAGTACCTCTTCACTTCATGATACCAGGGTTTTTCAGTTACCTCATCAGCCTCAAGATCACAACAATATGCAGGTTCATCCAATTTCCAGATAATGATCTGGGGAGCCTCGTTATCCCATTTGACTTTGAACATAGAAGACATCGTAGCCAACGCGTCTGCCAACTGATTCTCCTCTCTTGGAAAGTGTTCAAAAGTTATCTCTTCGAAGTGGGGGATCAATGTCAATACATACTCCTTGTAAGGAATAAGATTCGGGTGTTTCGTATCTGTGATACGGTGGGAGAACTGACTAGTGTTTTGCGTTCGTATTCGCACTTGTGCGGTTGAGCAAGAGTCGCCACCGACTTTTTATTTTATCCTAAAGGAAAGGTTAAAAAAGCACAGCAAAAACCTTTTGAGATTTTTCGTGGGTTCGGGGGGTAGATTATGAAAAGGGAAGGTATTAGCACCCTTTCCATCCATGGTTATCCATGGGCTCTTAGTTACTTGGTTTTTTAGATCACTTGCCTTGTTTTTCGATTGCTTTGAAAATGGTGTGTGTGTGGGTGCTTTTTGAAAATGTTTTGGAAAAAGATGCCTTGTCTTAGGCAACTAATGTATTTGACTCGTGATTGAGTGTTTTACAAAAGTGTGGATCTTTTCGAAAAGATGTTTCAAATGTTTTTGAGAGTTTGTTTGAAAGTGTTGTGGATTGTGGTTTTTGAAAAGAAGGCAAGTGTTTTTTGCAGATTGATCTCAAGTAACTAAGAGTTTTGTCTACCCTATTGTACTCAAAGGTTTTTGTTATGTTTTAACCCCTTTTAACAATTTTGTTCCACCATTGAAATTGATAGACAATCTTGCGTTTATGAAGTTTATTCGGGACGGGCGCGGGTCATCGTATGGACCATGAATGCAATGATGCCAAGTGTCTTTGGCAATTTGCTTTGAAGGGACTATGATCATTCCGTTTAGGCAACATTTTGAGACTTATGATCATTTGATTTTGTTTTGCCAAAGATACTCGACGTGCAAGCATGGCCCATTTTGGAAGGCAACATGTGGGATTACCCTAGGGGGTGCAAGTGTGATTGTGTATTGATTACATGTATTTGTCTTGTATTAGGTTATCTAGCGTTTGATTTTATGTACATACAAACCCTAGGTCTAACCATGGTATAATTGGAAAACTGTAAATTGCGAAAATGTAAAATCTACGCTATTACAAAGTAGTATCCGGGAATGGGGGTACAAGTGTATGAATGGGGATGAGACTTATAGTATCCAATAAGTTACAACCAAATCGAATGTGCGATCAAATGTAAATATCGAATATACAAATATAAGATAAACAAGTGTATAGGGCAATGTGAATGTATTTTGTGTAAGTGTAAGTATGAGATGTATATGGATCGGGTGTAATTATTTACAAGTGCGATAATTGTGAAATTGAAGCGTATTAGGGTTTTTGACTTAGATGTGTATTTTAACGAATCTTTGATTTGTATATTTAATATGTACAAAAAAGAAAATGTTTTAATCAAATGTTCAAGTTTTAATTAAGAAATGTATCTTTATTTGCTTACATACATACAAAAAGTATTTTAATCAAATGTTTGTGAATTTTAATATTAGAAAAAATGTATTTAAATTGTTATGTACAAATATGTATGTAAACGTCAAGAATTGAATTTTGTATAAAAGAGTGTATTTTTTTTATATTGTTATATACAAAGATATTTTAAGAAACCAAATTATACAAAAAAAGTTTGCAAAATATATTTTAATTGAAAGAAGATGTTTTCAAATTTAATTATATGATAGAAATGTGATATGTACAATGTATTTTAATAAATTAAAAAATGTTTTCAAGTTAATTATGTATAAAAAAGTATTTTATTATTTTTATATACAAATATATACTTAAAGATATTTTTAACTATATGATAAAAAAAAAGGGTATGATATTATTTATATGATTTTGTGATAAAGAAAACAAGTTTATATAATATAAAGAAAAGAGACTAGAGTTTTAATAAAAGGTTTTATTAGAGAAGTAAGAATAATGTTTGTTTTTTATAAAAAAGGTTTAAAATTCTAATGGGCTTAGATGAACATCAGAAACGGGTCAAGCCCACTGATCTTGAAACAACGTTTAGGGTTAGGCGTTCGTTCAGTTTGGTAACGCGTTAGGGTTTGAGCGCGCCGTTTGCTGAGTTCGTTCAACGTTCTTCTCCATCTTCATTTTCCTGAGCCATTCATCCCTCCGGCCACCAACGTCACTCTCGAACCTCTCTTCCCTCCCTAGCATGGTCTCAGCGTTCTCTTGATGCAAGGTTCGTCTCAATGTTCTTTTTTCTTTTGTGAATGATACGCGTTTTTGATTTGTACTAAAAACCTTGATTCTTTTATTGTTATGAGCAAAAGGAGAAAAAGAGAGGGAGAAGGATGTACCACCTGACTTTGGAGAAGGAGGAGAGACGGGGAAGTGACGCTTAGGAGGCCGGGACGGCGTGAACGTGATGGAGCTGGAAGCTTGCTTCTTGATGATCCTGGTTAGGTTTTATGACGTTCTTTAGGGTTTTGATGATGATTTGTGCTGAGAACCCTTTTTAATTCACTTCTTTATCTCTTCTACTGCCACTGTAAATTGGTTGCCTTGCCTATGATGAAGCTTGCTTCTGAGGCCCTCTTTTCTCTTCTCTACTGCTCACGTTGCCTATGATTTGTGTATGCTTGCCTCTGAACGATTTTGAATGCTTTTGAATGCTTGCCCAATGAAGATTGTTCTGAGGGCTTTAGCTTGTGACTAGTATATTGCTTGGATTGAATGGTTTGAGTATGCTTCTTGTGTTTTTCGCCTATGATGAGGAAAGAAAACTCTGAGGCTTAGGAGTTGGACAGGTTTATGGCTATTGCTTCTGTAGGTTTAGCATATGCTAGTTTACGTTTGTGACTGGTACATGGCCCTTTGGATTAGGCAAACTGTGATGGTTGTTGTTGTACCCCAAAATTTGCCCTCCCATATTCATCAAGAATTGTCCAAGTCAAGGTCACAAAATGCCCCAAGGGTTGTGCAGCTCAACTGTCTCCTATACAGTCAAAACTAGGGTTTGAGTTCTGGTCAAACAAATGAACTTTTCAAAGGCCCAATCAAGTCTCATATGTTTACAAAGATGGTCAAGCATCCTCATGTCAAGTTTCAAGGCATTCGGCTCAAGATTGCACAGTCAAAACCCTAAATTGCACTACAGTCAACTGTAGGGGCAAAATGGTCATTTGGCAGTCAAAAGTTCAAATTTTTGGTCAATATATCATTTTGAAGCCACAAACATCATTTGATCAATGCTTGATCATGATTCTCAAAATTTGGCTCAGAAATCATCAAAGATACAAAAGTTGCTATATTTGGACAGCTGAAAAAGTCAACTGAAATTGACCAGGGCATAACTTTCACATGGATTATCAGAAAAATTCCATCCAAAGCTCATTTTGAAGAGAAAGACATTTCCTACAATTCATCTTCATGTTCCAAGTCCAAGAAATGCTCTCACAAAAAGTTATCAATTTCAACATTATAGGTCATTTTCAAAAGTCAACAAAAAGTGACTTTAAGTCAAAGGCCATAACTTGAGATTGGTAAATCAAAATGACATGGGACCAAAGGCATTGGTTAAAGGACTCAAAGACCTTTCCAAAATGTCCAAGAACATGTGAAAAGCTTAAAAATTGACCAAGTTATGCCTTGTGGAAGTTGGGAAATTTTTGGAAATTTTTGAAAGTCAACATTGATGCAAAAGGCCTAAAAATGCAAATGGGCCCAATTTTCTTCCAAATTTCTTCATGCCAAGCCTATGCACGACCACTAGGCCCAAAGGGAAGTATTCTCATATTTTTTAATTATTTATTTGAATTAATATTAATTTATATTCATTTAAATGATTTTAATTCATGAAAAATATAAACCTTAACCTAAAAATCTTTTTATGCACATTATAAACTCAATATTTCGTGCTTAAATGATTAGGGTAAGTTGTGATAAGATTGGATCATGATTGAACAAAAACAACATGAAAAAGATTGAAAAAGATTTTCAAAGAATCAAATATTGAAATCCATGAATGCTTGAGATTTTGTTCAAACTTTTGACCTAAAACCATTCCATACAAGTACTACATCACAACCCTAATGCAGAAGACTGAAAAAGCTGCGCATAAGCAAGCATAGCATTCTTGAATTTTCTCATAAAAACTCAATACTGAATTCAAGGATAGAGGACGATTCAAGCTTGGATTTTTGTTTCAATAGCATTCTGAGGCATCATTGAGTGTTTCTCAATCAATAACCACGACAAAAACACCTTGAATTGGTATGAAGAACCTTGACTGAACCAAGAAAATTCCAAACTCGTGCATCATGATTTACATGTTTTTACAGCATTTTGTCCATTAATTCATGTTTCTATTGATGTTTCTGAACTAACTGCAGCGTTTGATTGAGTTTTTGAGTCACGTACACGATTATGCCATTGTCGAATATTAGGGTTTGCAGGTTCTTGATTTAGGGCTTTTGCATATAAGGAAAATTAGGACTCATAGATGCCATGACTGAACTCAGCACCTCAAGACGAAGAGACCTATACCCTCGCGAACAATTTATGATGCCTAGAAAGCTATTCGCTATTTTCTCAAATCCACCTTAAGACCACGCTGGAAAAACCGTTCCCCTTGAGTTTTGTTTTACAGGGTGGGGAAGGAGATGAAGACGTGTCCATCAACCACTGGACAATTTGAAATTCGCGCGTGTTTCATCAGTTAGCATTATTTTTCTTTTATATTATTTATGATATATTATATGTTAAATGAATTGGCGTAGCTCAGCTGGCAGGGACTAAGGCATGTGACTTTGAAGACCTGGGTTCAAGTCCCAGGTCTTGCATATTTGCCATGTTATTTTTCAATACTTGATTCTATGCAGCGCTCATGTCCCAGCATACTATGCATCCTCACAAATCAGCCACACACGCGTCCAACATGATCAGATCAAAGGCTTAAATTAAGAGAACATGCTAGCACCAGTCAACGCATTGCATATGACCCAGAAAGTCAAGGAAATTCCAGCTTATTGGGCCAGGCCTCTCCAGTTTACACCTCCAGTTTTGGGGACAGCACCCCCACTCTGGTTTGCTTTCTTTATTTTATTTTTTCTATTTTAATTATTGTATGATTTATTTGATTGCTTTAATTAACTTATTTTTTTTCTATAAAATAAATAAAACATTAAAAAATCAAAAAATACACAAAAACATAATATTTATTTTATAATAATTATTTTTATAAATAAATTGATATGTCAATATTTAGTTAATTAGGTTTTACTTTTAATCTCTTTTTTAATAAAAATCCAACAAAGTAGAATTAGGTTAATTGCTATTTTTTTATTCCTTTTAATATTTTTCCCCTTTTTAGAATAATAATAATTATTTACTTGTTTATTTTTCTATTTAAATTGTACATAAATTTTAGGTTAATTTAGATCTTATTTTAATTCTTTCTTAATAATTAAAAAATATTAGAATTAGGGTTTGCTTCTTAATTTAATTTTAATTAATTTCTTTTTTTCATTAAATCTAAAAAATACAAAATACCAAAAACAATTTAATCATTTAATTTTTAATTCTCATTAACTTTTAATTATTTGCAAAAAGGGTCCAACGCCCTAATTTTATTAATTTCTTTATTTCTCGCATTTATTTTATTATCGC
Source organism: Vicia faba (assembly GCA_948472305.1). Lineage (NCBI taxonomy): Eukaryota > Viridiplantae > Streptophyta > Magnoliopsida > Fabales > Fabaceae > Vicia > Vicia faba. The sequence continues at coordinate 1,268,470,477 of OX451740.1, forward strand.
TCATTATAATTTTGTAAATATCCCAAAGCCATGTAATCTAAATTTCTCGCACCGTTATTTCTTCGCATTATTTATTTTTCCGCTAAATCGGGTCCGGTTTAATTTTGGCGATGTGGACCCGCGCCATTTGTAATAGTCTTAGATTTATCTTTTCCGCAAAATATTCAACTGTTAACCAAGCATGAAAGAATGAATGTCCTAATTAAAATCAAGCGTAGATCACAACAAACATGACAAGACAAATAACTGAAACATGACACACAATTCGCACACACCACCCCTAGGGTACGCCTCACTGTTGCCTTTCGAAAGGTGGTCGTCGAGTAGAGGACGTCTTAGTAAGTCCTCATGATCCGGGAACCTGGCATGAGGGTAGCTTCTAAGGTGTCTTCCCATTGCTCCGGTGATCACCACGTCCCGAATATCGAATTGACCCGAACACCTCCAACGGTGGTGCTACCTACCTCTCAATGGTGGGATGGCACTACTTTTAAGGACATTTACACAGACAAATTCCTTAGGGTAGGTAGGTTCTCAAGGATACTTGCTCTAATCTCAAAACAAACTCAAAAGACTTTTCACACTGACACTTTTCAAAAGCTTTCAAAGCAAATTTTTCAAACACTCTGACGTACGAGTCGATCTGAAATTTTTCAAAGGAACTTTTTTAAAACCCACATTGAAAAGCAAACAAACCACTTTTGAAAACACATTGAGCAAGTATCTAAGAGCCCATGGATAACCATGGATAGAAAGGGTGCTAACACCTTCCCTTTCTATAACCTACCTCCCGAACCGAGAGCAATCTCTTAAAAGGAATTTTTCTGTGCTTTTGTCCTTTCCATTTGGAGAAAATAAAAGACGGTGGCGACTCTTGCTTCCGCGACATTTCGCGAACCAGCGTTAAACAGTCAGTTCCAGATCCACCGATCACAGAACTGGCGACTCTGCTGGGGACAAACTTAAAGTGGGGTGTACCTTAGGGCTAGCTCATGACTATGTTTTCAATTGTCTTCTTTGCTTGCTTTATTATTGTGGGTTGCTTGGGAGTTCTATAGATCCTAACCCGGATCTGGGGGATACCTTTCTTAGAAAGTAGCAACAAGGCTGTGAGGGAACTGTGCGGGGTATACCGACACGGTTGAAACAGTCTGCTACGTTGATGTGGCACTTTGGTGTGTACCGGTAACCCTTGAGTTCAGTCAAGGAGAGTACGGGGCCTCCGCGTGGTGTCGTGAAGCATCAACAGACCTTAGGAACCTTAATTGAACTATCTTGGCCTCTTTAGGGTAGTGAGATCACTGACTTTGGTGCAGTCCGAGGTTGGTGGATACTCGATACTACGCTCAATTGAGGGTTGCTTTCCTGGAATATTTCGGTCGCCAGTTCAGTGGCTAAATCGAAACGATGAACAATGAAAGCAACCCCGTGATATTGGGAACCTTAGAACCCGGTTACTTTGATTAGGACAGGTATGAACCCACCAACTCAAGAGGGTACTACCCAGACCCCATGCTGGCCTTAAACCTTAAGGGCTTGTCTTGTGTGCCTTGTTTGCCCTACATGTTTGTCTTTGTAAATATCTGTGGTGTGTTTAATCATAGCATCATGACATCATCCAACATCATATGCATTGACTAACCATTTCAGGGGTTCGAATTTTCATCTTTGTTCTTGTTTTGTAGGACATGGAAACTGCTCGTAGAAAGACAATTCAGGTCAATCTTGTAAGGATCCCTCCTCAGCTTAAGGAGCTTATATCCAGGATTCCCGAGAACTCTTCATTCAGTGACAGGCATGGAAGCCTCATCAGCTTGGTCAGCACCAACCTTGAGGAAGATATGATAAAGGTCTTGTTCCAGTTCTTTGATCCCCTGCATCACTGTTTTACCTTCTTGGACTATCAGTTGGTACCTACATTGGAGGAGTTCTCCCGGCTCCTGAAGATCCCTATCCTTGATCAGCTACCTTTCAACGGTACAGAAAAGGAACCTAAGCTCGAAGAGATTGCTAAAGCCTTGCACCTACAGTCATCTGACCTCAAGGGACATTGGGAAGTTAGAAGTGGTGTCAAAGGGTTCTTAGCCAGGTTTCTGTTTGAGAAAGCCCTTGAATGTTGGAACTCCCTGGACCTACAAGCTTTTGAAGAAGTGGTAGCCCTCCTTGTTTATGGTTTGGTACTGTTCCCTAATCCAGATCAGCTCATTGATATCAGTGCCGTTCAGATCTTTATGTCCAGGAATCCTATACCTACGTTGCTGGGGGACATCCTTCACTCATGTTACACTCGAACCATGAGAAAAAGAGGTGTCCTTATGTGTTGCACTCCTCTCCTGGGAAGGTGGTTTATTTCGCACCTTCCCCAATCAGTCCTGAAGAATGAGCGGGGTTTGAGATGGTCACAACGGTTGATGACTCTTACACATGCAGATATACATTGGTGTCCTAGATCCAGAGGAGATGTCACTATCATTGATCGTTGTGGGGAGTACCCTAATGTTCCTTTACTCGGAATCAGAGGAGGTATTACTTATAGCCCATGCCTGGCTTGGAGACAGTTTGGTTATGCTCGGAGGGATGGTCCTCATGACATGCTAATTCCCGACATAGTTTTTGACTTCGACAATGATACTCAAGGACTCCGTCAGAGATTTATCAGAGCCTGGAGGATGCCTAGTAGGATAGACAGCAAGACACTGGGGCATAGGAACTCCATCCCTTTGGAGCCTTATCTCAAATGGGTACGCGCCCGTTCTCAGAAGTTAGTGATGCCTTATCCTCACATGCTTCCAGTAATCAAAGAACCTGTCTTGGAAGGGGAAGTGTCTCATGTTATTCAGCACCCTGATATGCCCACATCCTGGGAAGAGATGCAGAAGAGCTGGATCCAGCTTAAAGAAGAAAGGAATTCTCTTGAGACTAATCTGCATGCCAGTGAAAAGAAAGTCTTGGAGCTCACCCGTCTGTTGCATGAGGAGAGGAATCTCAACACCTACATAGCTCCGAAGAGGATGCGCAGTGTATTTTGGGATTGACTTGATTTTTGTACTTTTGCCCATGAGGCCTTGATGTATTAAACAATGATTTCATTAATGATAACGTGTGTTCTTTTCTTGTCTACAACGAATTTGAACTTGCGAACCCTTGAATGCATTGCATACGCATTTCATACATCATGTGCATAGCAGGTTTTTCCCTTTTCAGGTTGCTTACAGTTCTTCGCTGTTTATTTCAGCATCATGAATTCCGGATCTGAATCAACTGAGGCTTCAATCAAGGCTCTCCAGGCGCAGAATGCGCAGTTTCAAGAAATGATCATGGGTCTAGCTAAAGGCCAAGAAGAATTGAAGACTATGCTACTAAAAAAGAAGAAGAAGAGAAGAACTGTCCTGTTCAACTCGGGCCGAAGGTTGGGTAATGCTCTGCATCAGGAAGAGGCTGGTTCTTCTGTTGGCAGGAGTCCTTCTCAGGCAGAAGTCAAGGTTCCTACTCCAGTAGTCTCCGACAACGAGACAGATTTTGATGAGGAACAGTATCCTCCTGAAGACAACAAGTACAAACAACTGGAGGACAGGTTGAAGGCTATGGAAGTGCAACAGACACCTGGGCTGGATTTCGGAGATCTGGGTTTGTCGACTGGTGTGGTTATCCCACATAAATTCAAAGCTCCCACCTTCTCCAAGTATGATGGGGCATCCTGTCCCAAGCTGCATTTGAGGTCCTATGTGCGAAAGATTCAGCCGTACTCTGCGGACAAAAATCTATGGATCCACTTCTTCCAGGAGAGTCTTTCAGGGACTCATCTCGAATGGTTCTATCAGCTGGATGGGACCAAAGTTCGTAACTGGGAGGAGCTGGCTACTGCTTTCTACAAGCAGTATCAGTATAATGCCGACCTTGCCCCCACGCGTACCCAACTCCAGGGTATGTCGTTGGGCGTAAGTGAAGGTTTTAAAGAGTACGCGCAGAAGTGGAGAGATCTGGCTGGCAGGGTGCAGCCACCTTTGACTGATCGAGAGTTAGTGGACATGTTCTTGGGGACCCTGTCTGGGCCATTCTTTAACCATCTCATTGGGAATTCTTCTGCTGGTTTCACTGATTTAATCTTGACTGGAGAGAGAATCGAAGCTGGGCTGAAATCTGGGAAGATTGCAAAGGCTGCATCATCATCTGGGTCGGACAAAAAACCATTTAAGAAGGAGTCTAGTGCCGTGTATGGCTCCAGGAAATCAGAAAGGCCTGATCACCGTCAATCTGTCAGCGCGGTAATGATCGCTAAGCCTGCTGCCGCTCCCCGGCCAAATAATCCTCAAAGGGTTGATAGACCCCGGAGAGAGTTTACTCGGTTAAGCATGACCCTATCGCAGATTCTGCCACAGCTGCTCGCAACCAATTTGGTATCTGTCAAGGAGGCACCAAAGTTCCCTAACACTACCTCTCCTAAGTACAACCCGAATGCCCGTTGTGCTTACCATTCAGATAGCCCGGGGCATGCCACCGATGACTGTTGGGCACTAAGGAACAAGCTGCAGGACCTCATTGATGCTAAGGAGGTACAGTTTGAGGCATCTGACAAGCCTAATGTGGTGACAGCTCCCCTGCCTGCTCATGGAGTTAATGCTATTGTTGATGAAGAGGAAGTTGATGAAGCTGAGTTTGATAGCTGGATCTACCCGGCTGCTGATGGTGGACTTAACAATTGGAGCACCAAGGACAATCTCTCTGTTTCTTTTGACACTAAGTAATAAATTTCTTTGTTTCGTTATTTCTGTAATAAACAATGATAAACTCTATGGCCCGGTGTCTTACCCGAGGCACCGTGGTTCTATTTGTGAGGGCATATGAACTGTCATTTTATACATCATGAATGCAAATCTTGGACGTCTTTCGCATTACAAATATTGTGTTCCTTTTCTGTCTTTCTTTTCTTTTACATAATTTTCAAAAACAGCTGTATTTACACACACACTCACTCATACAGGTTCCAATCCACTCTGGATCTCACTGATAACAGCTCTGCTAATGCCAATTATGACTTCGAAAATCCGAGCAACTTAGCCGAAGACGAAGGTGAAGATGATTGCGAAGTGCCTGGCGAGCTTGCAAGACTGTTGCTTCAGGAGGAGAAGGCAATTCAACCCCATGAAGAGCCAGTGGAAACTATAAACCTGGGTACTGAGGCAGACAGAAAAGAGGTAAAGATTGGTGCTAACCTAGAGCTCAGCGTGAAGCAACGGTTAACCAAGATGCTGCATGACTACATGGAGATCTTTGCCTGGTCCTACGAAGACATGCCAGGGTTGGATACCGATATTGTTGTCCATCATTTGCCGACTAGAGAAGACTGCCCTCCAGTTAAACAAAAGGTCCGTCGGATGCGTCCAGAGATGTCCGAGAAGATTAAGGCCGAGGTCATGAAACAGTTTGATGCCGGATTCCTTGCAGTGACTTCTTACCCTCAGTGGGTTGCTAATGTGGTGCCGGTACCTAAGAAGGACGGCAAGGTCAGAATGTGTGTTGATTACAGGGATCTGAACAGGGCCAGCCCCAAGGATGACTTCCCCTTACCTCACATTGATGTCCTTGTGGATAATACAGCTCAGCACAAGGTGTTCTCTTTCATGGACGGCTTTTCAGGTTACAATCAGATAAAGATGGCGCCTGAAGACATGGAAAAGACTACATTTGTTACTCAGTGGGGCACCTTCTGTTACAAGGTCATGCCGTTCGGATTAAAGAATGCTGGGGCAACCTACCAACGTGCCATGGTTGCCTTATTTCATGATATGATCCATCATGAGATCGAAGTGTATGTGGACGACATGATTGCTAGGTCCCAGACTGAGGAAGAGCACCTAGATCATCTGCAGAAATTGTTCGACCGGTTGAAATTGTACAAGCTGAGATTGAACCCGAACAAGTGCACCTTCGGGGTAAGATCTGGGAAGTTGCTAGGCTTCGTGGTCAGTGATAAAGGTATTCAAGTGGACCCTGCTAAGGTCAAAGCCATTCAAGAGATGCCAGTTCCCAAGACAGAGAAGGAAGTCAGAGGCTTTTTAGGACGCCTGAATTACATCGCTCGATTCATATCTCATTTGACTGCTACCTGTGAGCCAATCTTCAAGCTGCTGAAGAAAGATCAGGTAGTACGTTGGAACGATGAATGTCAGGCTGCCTTCGACAAAATCAAAGAGTATCTCCAAGAACCACCCATCCTTATGCCACCGGTTGAAGGGAGACCTCTGATCCTATATCTGACAGTGCTAGACAATTCAATGGGGTGTGTGCTGGGGCAGCATGACGAGTCTGGCCGAAAAGAGCACGCCATTTATTACCTTAGCAAAAAGTTTACCGACTGTGAGACCCGATACTCACTGCTTGAGAAAACTTGCTGCGCTTTGGTATGGGCTGCTCGCCGGCTGAGACAGTATATGCTGACTCACACTACCTTATTGATCTCAAAAATGGATCCTATAAAATACATATTCGAAAAGCCTGCTCTGTCTGGGAGAATTGCAAGATGGCAAATGATCTTGACAGAATACGACATTCAGTACACAACCCAAAAAGCCATCAAGGGGAGTGTATTGGCAGACCACTTAGCTCATCAAGCTGTAGACGACTACCAATCAATGAACTTCGAGTTTCCGGATGAAAGTATCATGATTGTAACTGACTGTGAAGTACCTGGACCGGATGAAGGACCTGAACCAGGATCCCGATGGTCTATGCACTTTGACGGAGCTTCCAATGCTTTGGGAAATGGTATCGGCGCCATAATCATATCTCCACAAGGTACTCATACTCCACTCACTGCCCGGTTGTGTTTCAACTGCACCAACAACATGGCGGAGTATGAGGCGTGTATCATGGGTCTTCAAGCTGCGATCGACTTAAGGATCAAGTTCCTCAGCGTCTTCGGAGATTCCGCTCTTGTGATCAATCAGATCAAAGGAGAGTGGGATACGAAACATCCAAACTTGATTCCTTATAGAGAATGTGTGTTGACCATGATTCCCCACTTCACAGAGATAACCTTTGAGCACTTTCCAAGAGAAGAGAATCAGTTAGCGGACGCGTTAGCTACAATGTCTTCAATGTTCAAAGTCAAATGGGATAATGAAGCTCCCCAGATCACCATCTGGAAACTGGACGAACCAGCATACTGTTGTGATATCGAAACTGAATTGGTAACTGAGAAGCCTTGGTACCACGAAGTGAAGAGATATCTGGAAGCTCAGGAATACCCTGAAGGTGCCTCTGTCAACGATAAGAAATTCCTGAGGAGGTTTGCAGCCAAGTTCTTCCTAAGCAACGGCATCTTGTACAAGAGGAACCATGATTCAATCCTACTGCGTTGTGTGGACAAAATTGAAGCGGAAAGAATCATGGAAGAGCTACATGACGGGACCTTCGGCACACATTCCAGTGGACATACTATGGCTAAAAAGATCCTACGGGCAGGATATTACTGGTCCACCATGGAAGCTGATTGCTACCAACATTCTAGGACATGCCACAAGTGCCAGATCTATGCAGATAAGGTGCATGTTCCTCCGGTTCCCCTGAATGTTCTGACTGCGCCTTGGCCATTTGCAATGTGGGGCATAGACATGATCGGTGAAATAAGGCCTACGGCATCTAACGGACATCGCTTCATCTTAGTGGCGATTGACTATTTTACAAAGTGGGTTGAGGCAGCATCCTATGCTACAGTAACCAAGACTGTTGTGGCACGGTTTATTCGGCACAATCTGATTTGTCGATACGGCGTCCCTGAACGGATTATTACAGACAACGGTACCAATCTGAACAATAAGATGATTGCTGAGCTCTGCGAACAGTTCAAGATACAGCACCACAATTCTTCTCCTTACAGACCGAAGATGAATGGGGCTGTAGAAGCAGCAAATAAAAACATCAAGAAAATCGTGCAGAAAATGACAGTGACGTATAAAGATTGGCACGAGATGTTACCGTTCGCTTTGCATGGGTACCGTACCTCAGCTAGGACGTCAACCGGGGCAACTCCTTTTTCTCTGGTTTATGGCATGGAGGCAGTCTTGCCAATTGAAGTGCAAATTCCCTCTCTCCGGATAATGAAAGATGCAAACCTGAACGAAGATGATTGGATCCAGACACGACTAGACCAACTCAACCTTATTGATGAAAAGAGACTTGCTGCTATCTGTCATGGTCAGACGTATCAGAAACGGATGATCAGGGCATTTAACAAAAAGGTCAGACCACAGGAATATCAAGTTGGGGATCTGGTTATCAAGAGAATCATCCTTCCTCAGAGTGATCCAAGGGGCAAATGGACCCCTACGTACGAAGGGCCATTTGTGGTTAAGCATGTGTTCTCAGGAGGAGCAATGATCTTAACCAACATGGATGGTGACGACCTTCCTCACCCCGCCAATGCAGACATAGTTAAAAAATACTACGCATGAAAAAGACCCGCTAGGCTGACATGCCTAGGCAAAAATTAGGGCTTCCCGTCGAACCAAAAGGGTTCGGGCAAAATGAAGGGATGAAAATGAAAAAAATCTGTACACCCGGCAAGTCGAAAACCTGAAAAGGCGGCTTGGGCAAAAATGGGTATCCCGGTGGACTGAAAACCCGAAAGGGCGGTCCAGGCAAAAGTTAGGGATAAAGCGTAAAACTATGTCTCATTGATCACTTTGCATCTAGAATCCGGTATCTGCATCAAGTTCAAAACGGCATCGATCAGTCAGCTTCACCGTCAACCAAGGTCATCAAGTGATGAGACGCTCGGAGTTATAAAGGCAATAGCAGAGTTGAAACCCAGTGAATCACTCATCTTTCACACAGCTGTTTTATTTTCATTTGTACAAAACTTGTATAAATTCTTTTGATCGGCGACGTACCTCTTACTAGGACGTCAGCCTCTTGTATACAAAACGCCTATTCAGGCCATTCAAGAATCAATAAAAATATATTTTCAGTTAAACGTGCCCAAGTGTTTTTCTTTTCTGTTTTGTTTTGCGAAGAACGTCCAAGGTTCAATTTGTGATGTATGCATTGACAATAATTTGCTAACTCATAAATATTTGCATACGAAACAAAGGAATTCATTGCAGGTGACACTAGAAACAGGGGCAATAAGGAGTTGTCTGAGCAGTCTAATTGTTCTATCCTCCAAGGTACCAAGGTAGGTTCAGCTAAAGAACACGGCCAAGTGTATCTTAATTCCCCAGAGAGTGGTTCAACAAGTCAATACATTCTTCTCTAAGCAAAGTCATCAAATATCAAGGAAATTGGGTATCCTCCTGTAGATCTCAATACCTCCCCAGCAGCATGCATTCTTAACAAGCATCCCCGGCAGTCTTGGTCTAAAGATTGTTCCCCGGCGGTATCCCAATATTCAAAAGAATCACTTCCCTGCAATTCAAACCTCCCCCAGAAGAGTCCAATCCAGTTTCCCCAGGAAAGTTGGAATTCATATCCCCAAACAATAAGCTTATCCCCAGTAGATTCTGGAAGTTTACCCCTTGCAGAGCACGAACGCGTCGCCCGGCTTTAGTTAAAGAGTTATTTTCTTAACAGGATATAACTGGGTTATCCTCAGCCAGAAGCCACGGAAAGAGCGTCTTCGGCAAAATATCTTCCTACCCCCAGCGAAGTCTATCAACACTTCCAGCACAACAAGGATATCTCCCAGCATAACTCATCAACGGTATCCCCAGCGGAGTTATCTTCATCAATTCAGCAAAGCATCGCTATCCCCACAAAGTAACACTCCCCAGCATGATCGCTAGAGTATCTTTTCTCCCGCAGAATTATTTCATTTGCCAAGTTTATTCCTCAACGGAGTTATCTTCTCCTATCGGTATTCTTGCAACAATCATCCACAGCGGAAGCACAATCTCTTCCTCAACATCAGCCCAGGATATGGCTTCCAGGCACCCGTCAAGGATTTATTTTCCTAGACGAAAACATACACGAATCATCACATACATCATTGTAGCATGCATAACGTATTGCATCATACAAGTCTCATTTATGTTGAGAACATCATTGCTTGATCCATATCATGCATTGCATATAACTGACCTTTACCTTTCAGGAAAGATGCAATTGAAATTCTCAAACATATTTCAAGGATTTCTCTAGTCCAGTTAAATCGACTCCAAACAGATTTTTCTGATAAAGACTCAGTAGAAGTTATGGTTCCCTCTCCAACGGCGTGTGAGGTAGTAATCCCTTCTTCAGATGTTCCCCTCTCCGGCATGAGCGTGAGGTGATAGTCTTTTATGGTCCCCTCTCCGGCGGTGAGCGTGAGGTGGTAATTCCTTTTTCAAGATGTTTTCCTCTCCGACGATGAGCGTGAGGTGATAGTCTTTTGTGGTCCCCTCTCCGACGGTGAGCGTGAGGTGGTAATTCCTTCTTCAGATGTTTCCCTCTCCGGCGGTGAGCGTGAGGTGGTAATTCCTTTTTCAAGATGTTTTCCTCTCCGACGATGAGCGTGAGGTGATAGTCTTTTGTGGTCCCCTCTCCGACGGTGAGCGTGAGGTGGTAATTCCTTCTTCAGATGTTTCCCTCTCCGGCATGAGCGTGAGGCGATATTCTCTTATGGTCCCCTCTCCAACGGCGTGTGAGGTGGTAATTCCTTTTTCAGATGTTCCCCTCTCCGGCATGAGCGTGAGGCGATATTCTCTTATGGTCCCCTCTCCAACGGCGTGTGAGGTGGTAATTCCTTCTTCAGATGTTTCCCTCTCCGGCATGAGCGTGAGGTGATATCTCCTTTCAGATTATAATTTCCTAGAGTTCCCTCTCCAACGTGAGTGAGGTAGCTCCCTTTGAGATTGTAATGTCCTTTGGTTCTCTTCCTGACACTACGAAGATGGTAATCCTCATCAAGATTTTCTCAACGAGCGTTGTTGAGGTTGAAATCATTCAGGATTCTCTTACCATTCATACCAAGGCAGCAACCATCCCTGGTTCATTCATCAGCGTTTGAAGCTCCAGACCCAGCTCCTGTAATCAATCAGGACACATCTATGTCAAGCATCTAAAATCAGCTCCTGCGACGTGTCAGGTACTCATTTTCTCTTTTGCAGGTATGCAGGTTCTAGCGAAGGAATCTCTTACGCAGTCAGCATCCAGATGGCATCTGTAAGCCCATCACCCTACTCAGCAATCTCTAAATGGCATCTATAAGCCCATTCCCCATCACTGTCACTATGTGAGCGCAAATTTCTGGGCACTTTAGTGTTCAATCATCTTCTACCCTCGGATTACGAAAGGCACGTCAGCCAATCTGCACCCTCAGGTCTAAGAAGATTGAACAGGGGCAACTGTTGTACCCCAAAATTTGCCCTCCCATATTCATCAAGAATTGTCCAAGTCAAGGTCACAAAATGCCCCAAGGGTTGTGCAGCTCAACTGTCTCCTATACAGTCAAAACTAGGGTTTGAGTTCTGGTCAAACAAATGAACTTTTCAAAGGCCCAATCAAGTCTCATATGTTTACAAAGATGGTCAAGCATCCTCATGTCAAGTTTCAAGGCATTCAGCTCAAGATTGCACAGTCAAAACCCTAAATTGCACTACAGTCAACTGTAGGGGCAAAATGGTCATTTGGCAGTCAAAAGTTCAAATTTTTGGTCAATATATCATTTTGAAGCCACAAACATCATTTGATCAATGCTTGATCATGATTCTCAAAATTTGGCTCAGAAATCATCAAAGATACAAAAGTTGCTATATTTGGACAGCTGAAAAAGTCAACTGAAATTGACCAGGGCATAACTTTCACATGGATTATCAGAAAAATTCCATCCAAAGCTCATTTTGAAGAGAAAGACATTTCCTACAATTCATCTTCATGTTCCAAGTCCAAGAAATGCTCTCACAAAAAGTTATCAATTTCAACATTATAGGTCATTTTCAAAAGTCAACAAAAAGTGACTTTAAGTCAAAGGCCATAACTTGAGATTGGTAAATCAAAATGACATGGGACCAAAGGCATTGGTTAAAGGACTCAAAGACCTTTCCAAAATGTCCAAGAACATGTGAAAAGCTTAAAAATTGACCAAGTTATGCCTTGTGGAAGTTGGGAAATTTTTGGAAATTTTTGAAAGTCAACATTGATGCAAAAGGCCTAAAAATGCAAATGGGCCCAATTTTCTTCCAAATTTCTTCATGCCAAGCCTATGCACGACCACTAGGCCCAAAGGGAAGTATTCTCATATTTTTTAATTATTTATTTGAATTAATATTAATTTATATTCATTTAAATGATTTTAATTCATGAAAAATATAAACCTTAACCTAAAAATCTTTTTATGCACATTATAAACTCAATATTTCGTGCTTAAATGATTAGGGTAAGTTGTGATAAGATTGGATCATGATTGAACAAAAACAACATGAAAAAGATTGAAAAAGATTTTCAAAGAATCAAATATTGAAATCCATGAATGCTTGAGATTTTGTTCAAACTTTTGACCTAAAACCATTCCATACAAGTACTACATCACAACCCTAATGCAGAAGACTGAAAAAGCTGCGCATAAGCAAGCATAGCATTCTTGAATTTTCTCATAAAAACTCAATACTGAATTCAAGGATAGAGGACGATTCAAGCTTGGATTTTTGTTTCAATAGCATTCTGAGGCATCACTGAGTGTTTCTCAATCAATAACCACGACAAAAACACCTTGAATTGGTATGAAGAACCTTGACTGAACCAAGAAAATTCCAAACTCGTGCATCATGATTTACATGTTTTTACAGCATTTTGTCCATTAATTCATGTTTCTATTGATGTTTCTGAACTAACTGCAGCGTTTGATTGAGTTTTTGAGTCACGTACACGATTATGCCATTGTCGAATATTAGGGTTTGCAGGTTCTTGATTTAGGGCTTTTGCATATAAGGAAAATTAGGACTCATAGATGCCATGACTGAACTCAGCACCTCAAGACGAAGAGACCTATACCCTCGCGAACAATTTATGATGCCTAGAAAGCTATTCGCTATTTTCTCAAATCCACCTTAAGACCACGCTGGAAAAACCGTTCCCCTTGAGTTTTGTTTTACAGGGTGGGGAAGGAGATGAAGACGTGTCCATCAACCACTGGACAATTTGAAATTCGCGCGTGTTTCATCAGTTAGCATTATTTTTCTTTTATATTATTTATGATATATTATATGTTAAATGAATTGGCGTAGCTCAGCTGGCAGGGACTAAGGCATGTGACTTTGAAGACCTGGGTTCAAGTCCCAGGTCTTGCATATTTGCCATGTTATTTTTCAATACTTGATTCTATGCAGCGCTCATGTCCCAGCATACTATGCATCCTCACAAATCAGCCACACACGCGTCCAACATGATCAGATCAAAGGCTTAAATTAAGAGAACATGCTAGCACCAGTCAACGCATTGCATATGACCCAGAAAGTCAAGGAAATTCCAGCTTATTGGGCCAGGCCTCTCCAGTTTACACCTCCAGTTTTGGGGACAGCACCCCCACTCTGGTTTGCTTTCTTTATTTTATTTTTTCTATTTTAATTATTGTATGATTTATTTGATTGCTTTAATTAACTTATTTTTTTTCTATAAAATAAATAAAACATTAAAAAATCAAAAAATACACAAAAACATAATATTTATTTTATAATAATTATTTTTATAAATAAATTGATATGTCAATATTTAGTTAATTAGGTTTTACTTTTAATCTCTTTTTTAATAAAAATCCAACAAAGTAGAATTAGGTTAATTGCTATTTTTTTATTCCTTTTAATATTTTTCCCCTTTTTAGAATAATAATAATTATTTACTTGTTTATTTTTCTATTTAAATTGTACATAAATTTTAGGTTAATTTAGATCTTATTTTAATTCTTTCTTAATAATTAAAAAATATTAGAATTAGGGTTTGCTTCTTAATTTAATTTTAATTAATTTCTTTTTTTCATTAAATCTAAAAAATACAAAATACCAAAAACAATTTAATCATTTAATTTTTAATTCTCATTAACTTTTAATTATTTGCAAAAAGGGTCCAACGCCCTAATTTTATTAATTTCTTTATTTCTCGCATTTATTTTATTATCGCTCATTATAATTTTGTAAATATCCCAAAGCCATGTAATCTAAATTTCTCGCACCGTTATTTCTTCGCATTATTTATTTTTCCGCTAAATCGGGTCCGGTTTAATTTTGGCGATGTGGACCCGCGCCATTTGTAATAGTCTTAGATTTATCTTTTCCGCAAAATATTCAACTGTTAACCAAGCATGAAAGAATGAATGTCCTAATTAAAATCAAGCGTAGATCACAACAAACATGACAAGACAAATAACTGAAACATGACACACAATTCGCACACACCACCCCTAGGGTACGCCTCACTGTTGCCTTTCGAAAGGTGGTCGTCGAGTAGAGGACGTCTTAGTAAGTCCTCATGATCCGGGAACCTGGCATGAGGGTAGCTTCTAAGGTGTCTTCCCATTGCTCCGGTGATCACCACGTCCCGAATATCGAATTGACCCGAACACCTCCAACGGTGGTGCTACCTACCTCTCAATGGTGGGATGGCACTACTTTTAAGGACATTTACACAGACAAATTCCTTAGGGTAGGTAGGTTCTCAAGGATACTTGCTCTAATCTCAAAACAAACTCAAAAGACTTTTCACACTGACACTTTTCAAAAGCTTTCAAAGCAAATTTTTCAAACACTCTGACGTACGAGTCGATCTGAAATTTTTCAAAGGAACTTTTTTAAAACCCACATTGAAAAGCAAACAAACCACTTTTGAAAACACATTGAGCAAGTATCTAAGAGCCCATGGATAACCATGGATAGAAAGGGTGCTAACACCTTCCCTTTCTATAACCTACCTCCCGAACCGAGAGCAATCTCTTAAAAGGAATTTTTCTGTGCTTTTGTCCTTTCCATTTGGAGAAAATAAAAGACGGTGGCGACTCTTGCTTCCGCGACATTTCGCGAACCAGCGTTAAACAGTCAGTTCCAGATCCACCGATCACAGTTGTGTTTGATGGTTTTGAGTTATGTTGGCATTGAGTTATGTATGCTTTAGGTTATGTATGCTTTGAGTTGGTTTCTAGTTGGTTTATCAGGTTTGAAAGCTAGGCCAGGTTGATGCAGGTTCTGAGTTTTGGGGTTAAGACAGGGTATTGGTAGCTCTTGAGACAGGTATGAGGTTTGGCCTTCTTGCTGTAGGTAAGTGTGTTGGGAAATTATACAGGTTCAGGCCTTGAGCTCATCAGGTTTCAAGGCTTGGGTAACAGGCTGGATGCCTAACAGGTTTTGCAGTTTGTATATTTTCTCTTCTCTCCTTGAACTGTGTTGTGTTTAGTCTGGTTTTTGGATGGGTTTGAGGTGTTTCAGGTTATGATAGTGCAGGTTCTTGAGGTTAATGCAGGTTGATGAGGTTGAGCTTCAGATTTTGTGAGGTTTGGCCTGGGGTTTTTGAACTTGGTAGCAGGTTTTTTTGGCAAGTTATGCTGTGTAGCTTTGTTTCTTACTGATGCAGGTTTTTGGTAAAGCTTGCTTTGTATCTTTTTCTTCCTCTCTGAACTGCCTACTGAACCGTGTCCCTTTCTCTGTGTTATATCTTTTTGTTGTATACCTGCCTCTAGCCTAAAACCTGCCTATGCCTCTTTTCTCTCTTCTTCTCACTCTATAGTACAGTTAAAGAATTTTTTAATGTTTATTCTGTACTTTGTTCTGAAGGGGCCTTTGATGGGAAGTGATGATTAAGGATTTAGCTTGCATAACACATTTCTTGACTGCATCCTCTTTATCTCTCTTTTGACAGCTTGTATGCTTTTATTGATATCTTCCAAAATCTTTTATGACAGCCTTGGCACTTTGTGATATCTTTTCCAAAATCTTTTTATTGGCAGCCTTGAGTAGACTTATACTTTTGACAGCAAACTGTACTTTTGATATCTTTGAGTAAACTTTGGCATTTGATAGGAAGTAGGAATTGGATTTTTCAGTTTAGTTTGAATTTGAAGTTTGAGATTCTATGCAGCTTGAATTTTGGAATCCATGCATTTGACATTTTTTAAAGATTATGCATTTTGACATTTTCCATTTATGATAAAAATCTTCCCTCTTTGTGAACCGGGAGAAATCCCGTGATTTGCAGAGAGGGTCAACTGATCCCAGTCAGTGGCCCCTAATGATGAGCAAATTTTAACTGTCTTTTTTAATTAATTCAACTGCTTTCTGACTTTTCTTCTTTTCTTTTTGCAGATGAATAACGGGGCACCGGAACGAAGTGAAGAATGAAGAATTTAGAAATAAATAGAATTTTTATTTTCAATTTAATTTTTGTACACTATTATTATTTTAAATACTTTGTAATAAATACTCGTATCCAAATAATAACAATTGTAACAATTATTAAATATGAAATAAAAATTCCATTGACATTTAATTCTTTTTAATTCTTCTTCTTTAATTGTTTACTTGTTATTTATAATTCCTTAAATTAAATAAAATGAAAGTTTAAATTTCAAATATTTAATTCTTAGAACCATAAATAATTAACTAAACCTTGTTGATCAAAATAAATGAACTGGACGTCTCCATCATTCAAAGCAACACACAGTCGAACACAAAAACTGATCAGATTCAATCCTCTCTTACTGATTCTTTGCCAAGCACTGCAATTCCAAACTGCATATTCTTTTTGACTGGCTCAAACAAAACAACATGAATTCAAACCACTGTCTCTTTTACTGATTAAATCAAGATAACGCGAATTTTAACCCGAATCTCGGAATAAACTGCAAAGTGCTGTGGAATTTAAATTCTTCTGAGAATATGCCCATAAAACCCTAACTCCTGATTAAATGCCAAATAACGCTCGCCTGATCAAAATTGAACCAAAAAATCATCCAAAACCCTAAACCAACTGTGAAACAATCCAGAGTCCTGAAAATCAGTAAAAACCCTAATTTTGCTTGACTGTCAAGAAAAGTCCGTTTGTCCGATTCTTGTGCCAGTTTGAAAAAATCAGGAAAGGCTTGAAGCTGAGATTTCTTGGGGAAAAATGCGAGGGCAAATTTTGGGGTACAACAGTTGCCCCTGTTCAATCTTCTTTGACCTGAAGAGTTAGATTGGCAAGTTTGCCTTTCGCGACTTGAAGGTAAAAGGAGATTGGACACTAATGTGCCCAGAAAATTTGCACTCGGCGATGTGATGGTAGATGTGAATGGGCTTAAAGATGCCATTTGGTGATGGGCTTAAAGATGCCATCTGGTGCGAGAGAATTTTGTCGGGAGATGGGCTTAGAGATGCCCTCTGAGAATGGGCTTACAGATGCCATTCGGCGACTGCTGGTAGGAGGATGGGCTTATAGATGCCATCTGGACATGTTGAACTGTATGTCAATGGTGAGTGGACAAGTATCAGAAGGGCATCCATGTTTTGGAACATCTCTGAATTAGGGGTCTGAACAAGCAACAGATTGACGTCCATGTCTGGAGAATCTGTAAACTATCTGAGATTGAATAAGCAATAGAGCAGTATCTGTTGTTGGGACGTGTCCGTAAACTATTTTCAAAAATTGAGCAGAGTCTGAATCAGTTGGTAGATTGACATCCGTTGTAGGGAAGAATCCGTAAACTATTTTCAGAAGCCTTGAAGTTGGAGAGGAACCGGTGTAGGGTTTCTGCTGATGCGTCTGAATGAATCTGGAATAAGTATCAGAATGTCGCCGTGTCTGGGTCACATCTGAACTATTTCTGGATGAATCTCGGGAGATGATCTGTGTCTGTCGATTGATCTTTCCTGAAAAGGCAAAGGGTTAGTTGTATGCAATGTTATGATGCATGATGCAATGCATATGACATTAATGTTTATGATATGAATGCGATGAATGCGCATGTAAGCTGACGAGCTAATCTTGCCGAGGATACATGAATCTGAGATGGCTGAAGATAAAAGCCTCTTGATTGCTGCCGGGGAAAATAAATCCTTGGCTGCCGCTGGGGAAGAGAATTCCTGATGACCTCTACTGGGGAGTTCCAAACTAGTAGGCTCATGCTGGGGATGCCAGATTGAGAATCTTCGGCTTGATGGGAAGTAACTCTGGAGACTTCACTGGGGAACTCAAGATTTGCCCTCTCCAAAACTCTGTGGGGAGAAGGTTCAATGGTCTGGCTCCGCTGGGGATACTGAAGCTTAAACTCTGAGGGGAATTGAATTCCGGAGGATTCTCTGGCTGGGGATTTGCAAAGATAAGTTACTGCTGGGGTATTTTGAGGAACTCCGCTGGGGATGGGAAGAATTCTGGCGAGCGCGATCTTCCGTGGTGGTTAGCTTGAGAAGAATCTGAACAAGCGATAGGTTAACATCCGTTTACTTGGAGAACCCGTGAACTGTTTTCAGAAATCTTGAAGTTGAATCAGCAATAGAGCAGCATCTGTTGTTGGGAAGCGTCCGTAAACTAATTTCAGAGGTTGAGAAGAGGAACCGGTGTAGGGCTCCCTGAAGATGAGCTTGTGTAAAAACTGCATCGGTTTTGAACACTTTTGACATTCGAATGCCCCAAGTGGTGATGTAGATAAATTCCTGGCTTATTACAGGTGTTGGTCTACAATCGGTCGTTCACAGATGTTTCCTGGGTTGTTGCAGGTGTTGATCTGGAATTCTTCAGACATGCCCTGGCTGGATACAGGAATCGAATCTGGAAAGGTGATAGTTGATAGATGTGCCCTGGCTGGATACAGGAATCGAATCTTCAAACTCTTCAGACGTGCCCTGGCTAGATACAGGAATCGAGTCTGGAAATGTTGTCAACAGATATGCCCTGGCTGGATACAGGAATCGAATCTGGAAACAGTCGTCAACAGATATGCCCTGGCTGGATACAGGAGTCGAATCTTCGGACTCTTCAGACGTGCCCTGGCTAGATACAGGAATCGAGTCTGGAAATGTGGTTAACAGATATGCCCTGGCTGGATACAGGAGTCGAATCTGGAAATAGTCGTCAACAGATATGCCCTGGCTGGATACAGGAATCGAATCCTCGAACTCTTCAGACGTGCCCTGGCTAGATACAGGAATCGAGTCTGGAAAGGTGATAGTTGATAGATATGCCCTGGCTGGATACAGGAATCGAATCTGGAGATGTTATAGTTGATAGATGTGCCCTGGCTGGATACAGGAATCGAATCTTCGAACTCTTCAGACGTGACCTGGCTAGATACAGGAATCGAGTCTAGAGACGTGATAATTGATTTGTTGAACACTTTTGACATTCGAATGCCCCAAGTGGTTGTGAAGGAGTCTTGAATCAGATTACTCTGCATGTTGAGAGATTTCTTGAAATCTTGACTGGACTGCCCCAGGTTAATTGAATTGTGACATGTCATGCCCCTTGTTGATAGGAGATTTGATGGAAGTGTTATCCTCTTGAAGTGATTTTGACTTACTGAGAGAGTTTTCGTTCCTCCGAACATTCGCTGTATGAATTTCTTCGCTGTCAAACAAAAGGGTCAAATGCAGACAGTGATATTCGAATAATGCAAAGTTTATGTTTGTCTTTGAAGTTTTTTTAAAAAAATGCGTTTTTAGCAGAAAACTTTTCATAAGACAAGTTAACACAAGATTTAGAGCAAAGCCCTACAGGAGTCAGGATACCTTTTTGCAACAGTATGCTTTCGAACTAACCCATGCTTCAATTAGGACTTTTGAAGGGTTATAACGTGGCCTGGTTCACGGTTTAAGAAACAAAGGATAAAGGCTCAAAGTATATTTGTACCCTACCCGCTCTTCGTGATGTTCTTCAACCTAAGCTCAGTTAATTGTGCGTCGCACTCTGTTTTGAGTTTGGAACGACTTTTGGGCGATGGTTCACCATTTGAATTTGGGAGACAGTCATCATCTCCTTTTTCTTTTTCAACATTTTTCATGTAGTTGAGGATTTTGTAATGACCTCACTATTTTGATTTTGATTTGTTATCCCTAACTTTTGCCTGACTGTTACCGTTTTCGGGATTACTGTCAGCGGGATGCCCCAACTTCCTTAAGCCTCCTTTATAGGTTTTGGCTCAGTGGGCTTTTCTCTTTTGAGAGATTGACTGTCTATATGATAGGGAACCACCCTTGTCTTTTGATTCCAAAGGAATGCTTTCTTTTTTGACGTCGTTCGTTGTATTAAGAACGGAGAGTTTGCGACTTCAATGCGCATTTTCTTTTGAACTAACTGAGAGACTACCCTGCCCCAGGTTTATATCAAAGGTTTTGATTGTTTAGAACAGAAAACTCCTACTTCTTTGGCTCGAAGGGGTTGACTAGGGATTAACTTCCTTATAACTCCAGTGTTTGGGAATTGAAAGAAATGCTTGTACATCATCAGCAAGGTCTGTTCAAAAGCATACTGTATAAGATTATGGTATTGTTTCGTCATCCTCCCTCTAAAGGCTTGCAGCTTTTTATCAAGAGTCAAATATCATAAAGAAAAGCATAAGAGTAGTGAAACGAATGGATGAATTCAAGACAAACATATGCAATGCATTAATGAAAACAGAGTTTAACATCAACAGATAATTGTTTGACAGCAAAAAGAAATTACAACTTTGAAAGTTCAAAAAGAAGCAAAAGTCTTTCAGCTCGAGCTTCGTCACTTCAAGTGGAGAACCCTTTAACAGAAGATTTTCATCTCGCCGTCTGGCATGAATTCCAGCACCCCAATGTCGATCAGATCTTGAATCTTGTTCTTCAAGGCCCAACAGTCGTTGGTACTGTGTCCCAGGCTGTAGGAGTGGTAAACACAGAATGCGTCGGGATTAAAGTGAGGAGAGGTGATATTGAGCTTCTGAGGAGGGTCCTTTACGGTAAGCAAATTGACCTCCAACAGGCGCTTCAGTATGAAGAATGATGGTATTTCAGTCTCCGTAAACTGTCTTCCCGACTTCTCTTGCTTACGCCGATTACCCCCTTGACGCTGGCGAGGTTGTTGATGGGTTTGTGACCCTGAAGCAAGCAAAGGAGCTTTCCCTTTGTCTTCTTGAGTTGATGGAGGCTGAGCGGTGACTTGCTCTTCAACCTCAGATGTTTGCCCCAGTTGGTTGTTTGGAAGCAGTTGGCGGACAAGAACTCTGAGTTCCTCTTGTCTTCGATATAGGTCTTGGATGAGAGCCATTTGGCCCACCAACTGTCCCATCACTTGAGTCCTCAGTGTTGTCAGATCAAACTGCAGCTCCACAATCTGATCACTCCTGGCATTGTTGGAATTCCCCAAGCCCTTGGTGAGGAGAGCTTTCATCTCTTCTTGCCCCAGAGACAAGTTCAGGAACATCTCCTGCAGCTGAGCAGTCTGGTCTTGGATGTCTTTGACAGACCTTTCTAGAGCCATCTCTTGCTGAAATAAACAGCAGGAGAGTAAGGAAACCTGAAAAAGGAAAGACTGTCAAAATGCAATGCATGATATGTGGATGCATGCTTTCAAGGATCTCTTGGGGTAAACACAAGAAAATGTTAGAGGTTGAACTCTGCTCTTGGATTGGAGATCTCTGCACCGATGGACGTCTTTCCACGAGAATCAAGCTCACCATGTCAAGTGGGTCATAGCCACTGATTCAAGTTGTTGTTTTTGAACTTTGATTGGAGAGTTTTGTATCGGCGAATGTCTTTCCACGAGAATCAAGCTCACCATGTCGAGTGGGTCATAGCCACTGATTCAAGTTGTTGTACTTGAACTTTGATTGGAGAGCTTTGTATCGGCGGATGTCTTTCCACAAGAATCAAGCTCACCGTGTCGAGTGGGTCATAGCCACTGATTCAAGTTGTTGTACTTGAACTTTGATTGGAGAGGTTAGAGGAGAAACCTCTTGCCCCTTGGTAGATGTCTGGTCCAACGTAACCCTGCATCAATAGAACCCTCGAGATCCTTGAAATGGTTATTGAAAATGTTATGGCATGATGTCATGATGTTATGTACATGTATGCACAAGCAAGTGAGTGTATATACAGGCAAACAATATTCACACAAAGCAAACAAGTCCTTAGGTTTAGGCTTGCATGAGGTTCAGGTACTACCCTCTTTCAGTTTGTTGGTTAAAACTTGTCCTATCAAAAGTAACCGGGTTCTAGAGGATCTCATATCATTGGCTACCCTCAATCGGTCATAACTCCAGCATCGCAACCTTTTCTCGCGGCTGGAACCATCTCGAGAGTTTAGCCTCAATGAGTGTAGCATACTGCTACTGTTCTAATGGCCAAGTTGGTCAATTAGGGTTCTAAGGTCGGTTGGTGCTTAATGACTCCTTGGAAGACCCATATTCTCCCCGTCTTACGCGAGGGATATCGGTACAGACCAAGACGCCACACCAACGTAGCCACTGCTTCACCCATGTCGGTATACGCCGGACAGGTCCCTCACAGATTATGCTACCTAAAAGGGTTTCCCCAGATCCGGGTTAGGATCTATAAAACTCCGATACAAAGCCCATAAATGTAAAGCAAACAAAGCAATCAATTGAAGGTAAAGGTGATCTAAACCCTAAGGTAACCCCACTTTTAAAGAACTCCCCAGCAGAGTCGCCAGTTCTGTGATACGGTGGGAGAACTGACTAGTGATTTGCGTTCGTATTCGCACTTGTGCGGTTGAGCAAGAGTCGCCACCGACTTTTTATTTTATCCTAAAGGAAAGGTTAAAAAAGCACAGCAAAAACCTTTTGAGATTTTTCGTGGGTTCGGGGGGTAGATTATGAAAAGGGAAGGTATTAGCACCCCTTCCATCCATGGTTATCCATGGGCTCTTAGTTACTTGGTTTTTTAGATCACTTGCCTTGTTTTTCGATTGCTTTGAAAATGGTGTGTGTGTGGGTGCTTTTTGAAAATGTTTTGGAAAAAGATGCCTTGTCTTAGGCAACTAATGTATTTGACTCGTGATTGAGTGTTTTACAAAAGTGTGGATCTTTTCGAAAAGATGTTTCAAATGTTTTTGAGAGTTTGTTTGAAAGTGTTGTGGATTGTGGTTTTTGAAAAGAAGGCAAGTGTTTTTTGCAGATTGATCTCAAGTAACTAAGAGTTTTGTCTACCCTATTGTACTCAAAGGTTTTTGTTATGTTTTAACTCCTTTTAACAATTTTGTTCCACCATTGAAATTGATAGACAATCTTGCGTTTAGGAAGTTTATTCGGGACGGGCGCGGGTCATCGTATGGACCATGAATGCAATGATGCCAAGTGTCTTTGGCAATTTGCTTTGAAGGGACTATGATCATTCCGTTTAGGCAACATTTTGAGACTTATGATCATTTGATTTTGTTTTGCCAAAGATACTCGACGTGCAAGCATGGCCCATTTTGGAAGGCAACATGTGGGATTACCCTAGGGGGTGCAAGTGTGATTGTGTATTGATTACATGTATTTGTCTTGTATTAGGTTATCTAGCGTTTGATTTTATGTACATACAAACCCTAGGTCTAACCATGGTATAATTGGAAAACTGTAAATTGCGAAAATGTAAAATCTACGCTATTACAAAGTAGTATCCGGGAATGGGGGTACAAGTGTATGAATGGGGATGAGACTTATAGTATCCAATAAGTTACAACCAAATCGAATGTGCGATCAAATGTAAATATCGAATATACAAATATAAGATAAACAAGTGTATAGGGCAATGTGAATGTATTTTGTGTAAGTGTAAGTATGAGATGTATATGGATCGGGTGTAATTATTTACAAGTGCGATAATTGTGAAATTGAAGCGTATTAGGGTTTTTGACTTAGATGTGTATTTTAAAGAATCTTTGATTTGTATATTTAATATGTACAAAAAAGAAAATGTTTTAATCAAATGTTCAAGTTTTAATTAAGAAATGTATCTTTATTTGCTTACATACATACAAAAAGTATTTTAATCAAATGTTTGTGAATTTTAATATTAGAAAAAATGTATTTAAATTGTTATGTACAAATATGTATGTAAACGTCAAGAATTGAATTTTGTATAAAAGAGTGTATTTTTTTTATATTGTTATATACAAAGATATTTTAAGAAACCAAATTATACAAAAAAAGTTTGCAAAATATATTTTAATTGAAAGAAGATGTTTTCAAATTTAATTATATGATAGAAATGTGATATGTACAATGTATTTTAATAAATTAAAAAATGTTTTCAAGTTAATTATGTATAAAAAAGTATTTTATTATTTTTATATACAAATATATACTTAAAGATATTTTTAACTATATGATAAAAAAAAAGGGTATGATATTATTTATATGATTTTGTGATAAAGAAAAAAAGTTTATATAATATAAAGAAAAGAGACTAGAGTTTTAATAAAAGGTTTTATTAGAGAAGTAAGAATAATGTTTGTTTTTTATAAAAAAGGTTTAAAATTCTAATGGGCTTAGATGAACATCAGAAACGGGTCAAGCCCACTGATCTTGAAACAACGTTTAGGGTTAGGCGTTCGTTCAGTTTGGTAACGCGTTAGGGTTTGAGCGCGCCGTTTGCTGAGTTCGTTCAACGTTCTTCTCCATCTTCATTTTCCTGAGCCATTCATCCCTCCGGCCACCAACGTCACTCTCGAACCTCTCTTCCCTCCCTAGCATGGTCTCAGCGTTCTCTTGATGCAAGGTTCGTCTCAATGTTCTTTTTTCTTTTGTGAATGATACGCGTTTTTGATTTGTACTAAAAACCTTGATTCTTTTATTGTTATGAGCAAAAGGAGAAAAAGAGAGGGAGAAGGATGTACCACCTGACTTTGGAGAAGGAGGAGAGACGGGGAAGTGACGCTTAGGAGGCCGGGACGGCGTGAACGTGATGGAGCTGGAAGCTTGCTTCTTGATGATCCTGGTTAGGTTTTATGACGTTCTTTAGGGTTTTGATGATGATTTGTGCTGAGAACCCTTTTTAATTCACTTCTTTATCTCTTCTACTGCCACTGTAAATTGGTTGCCTTGCCTATGATGAAGCTTGCTTCTGAGGCCCTCTTTTCTCTTCTCTACTGCTCACGTTGCCTATGATTTGTGTATGCTTGCCTCTGAACGATTTTGAATGCTTTTGAATGCTTGCCCAATGAAGATTGTTCTGAGGGCTTTAGCTTGTGACTAGTATATTGCTTGGATTGAATGGTTTGAGTATGCTTCTTGTGTTTTTCGCCTATGATGAGGAAATAAAACTCTGAGGCTTAGGAGTTGGACAGATTTATGGCTATTGCTTCTGTAGGTTTAGCATATGCTAGTTTACGTTTGTGACTGGTACATGGCCCTTTGGATTAGGCAAACTGTGATGGTTGTGTTTGTTGGTTTTGAGTTATGTTGGCTTTGAGTTATGTATGCTTTGAGTTGGTTTCTAGTTGGTTTATCAGGTTTGAAAGCTAGGCCAGGTTGATGCAGGTTCTGAGTTTTGGGGTTAAGACAGGGTATTGGTAGCTCTTGAGACAGGTATGAGGTTTGGCCTTCTTGCTGTAGGTAAGTGTGTTGGGAAATTATACTGGTTCAGGCCTTGAGCTCATCAGGTTTCAAGGCTTGGGTAACAGGCTGGATGCCTAACAGGTTTTGCAGTTTGTATATTTTCTCTTCTCTCCTTGAACTGTGTTGTGTTTAGTCTGGTTTTTGGATGGGTTTGAGGTGTTTCAGGTTATGATAGTGCAGGTTCTTGAGGTTAATGCAGATTGATAAGGTTGAGCTTCAGATTTTGTGAGGTTTGGCCTGGGGTTTTTGAACTTGGTAGCAGGTTTTTTTGGCAAGTTATGCTGTGTAGCTTTGTTTCTTACTGATGCAGGTTTTTGGTAAAGCTTGCTTTGTATCTTTTTCTTCCTCTCTGAACTGCCTACTGAACCGTGTCCCTTTCTTTGTGTTATATCTTTTTGTTGTATACCTGCCTCTAGCCTAAAACCTGCCTATGCCTCTTTTCTCTCTTCTTCTCACTCTATAGTACAGTTAAAGAATTTTTTAATGTTTATTCTGTACTTTGTTCTGAAGGGGCCTTTGATGGGAAGTGATGATTAAGGATTTAGCTTGCATAACACATTTCTTGACTGCATCCTCTTTATCTCTCTTTTGACAGCTTGTATGCTTTTATTGATATCTTCCAAAATCTTTTATGACAACCTTGGCACTTTGTGATATCTTTTCCAAAATCTTTTTATTGGCAGCCTTGAGTAGACTTATACTTTTGACAGCAAACTGTACTTTTGATATCTTTGAGTAAACTTTGGCATTTGATAGGAAGTAGGAATTGGATTTTTCAGTTTAGTTTGAATTTGAAGTTTGAGATTCTATGCAGCTTGAATTTTGGAATCCATGCATTTGACATTTTTTAAAGATTATGCATTTTGACATTTTCCATTTATGATAAAAATCTTCCCTCTTTGTGAACCGGGAGAAATCCCGTGATTTGCAGAGAGGGTCAACTGATCCCAGTCAGTGGCCCCTAATGATGAGCAAATTTTAACTGTCTTTTTTAATTAATTCAACTGCTTTCTGACTTTTCTTCTTTTCTTTTTGCAGATGAATAACGGGGCACCGGAACGAAGTGAAGAATGAAGAATTTAGAAATAAATAGAATTTTTATTTTCAATTTAATTTTTGTACACTATTATTATTTTAAATACTTTGTAATAAATACTCGTATCCAAATAATAACAATTGTAACAATTATTAAATATGAAATAAAAATTCCATTGACATTTAATTCTTTTCAATTCTTTTTCTTTAATTGTTTACTTGTTATTTATAATTCCTTAATTTAAATAAAATGAAAGTTTAAATTTCAAATATTTAATTCTTAGAACCATAAATAATCAACTAAACCTTGTTGATCAAAATAAATGAACTGGACGTCTCCATCATTCAAAGCAACACACAGTCGAACACAAAAACTGATCAGATTCAATCCTCTCTTACTGATTCTTTGCCAAGCACTGCAATTCCAAACTGCATATTCTTTTTGACTGGCTCAAACAAAACAACATGAATTCAAACCACTGTCTCTTTTACTGATTAAATCAAGATAACGCGAATTTTAACCCGAATCTCGGAATAAACTGCAAAGTGCTGTGGAATTTAAATTCTTCTGAGAATATGCCCATAAAACCCTAACTCCTGATTAAATGCCAAATAACGCTCGCCTGATCAAAATTGAACCAAAAAATCATCCAAAACCCTAAACCAACTGTGAAACAATCCAGAGTCCTGAAAATCAGTAAAAACCCTAATTTTGCTTGACTGTCAAGAAAAGTCCGTTTGTCCGATTCTTGCGCCAGTTTGAAAAAATCAGGAAAGGCTTGAAGCTGAGATTTCTTGGGGAAAAATGCGAGGGCAAATTTTGGGGTACAACAGTATCCCACTCGCCTTTGACCTGATTGATCACGAGAGAGGAATCTCCGAATACACTCAAAAACTTGATTCTTAAGTCGATTGCAGCTTGAAGACCCATGATACATGCCTCATAGTCCGCCATGTTGTTGGTGCAGTTGAAACATAAACGGGCGGTAAGTGGAGTATGAGTGCCTTTAGGGGATATGATCACAGCGCCGATACCATTACCCAAAGCGTTCGAGGCTCCGTCAAAGTGCATAGACCATCGAGATCCTTCCTCAGGTCCTTCATCCGGTCCAGGTACTTCACAATCAGTTACTACCATGATATCCTCGTCTGGAAATTCAAAGTTCATCGTCTGGTAATCGTCCACTGCCTGGTGTGCCAGATGGTCTGCCAATACACTTCCCTTGATTGCTTTTTGAGTCGTGTACTGGATGTCATATTCCGTTAAGATCATTTGCCATCTTGCTATTCTTCCGGACAGAGCAGGATTTTCGAATATGTACTTGATTGGATCCATTTTTGAAATCAACAGAGTAGTGTGAGTCAACATATACTGCCTCAGCCGGCGAGCAGCCCATACCAGAGCGCAGCAAGTTTTCTCGAGCAGTGAGTACCGGGTCTCACAGTCGGTAAACTTTTTGCTCAGGTAATAAATGGCGTGTTCTTTTCGGCCAGACTCGTCATGCTTCCCCAGCACACACCCCATTGAGTTGTCAAGTACTGTCAAGTATAGGATTAGTGGTCTCCCTTCAACCGGCGGCATAAGAATGGGTGGTTCTTGGAGATACTCTTTGATCTTTTCGAAAGCGGCCTGACATTCATCATTCCAACGTACTACTTGATCCTTTTTCAGCAGTTTGAAGATTGGTTCACATGTAGCAGTTAGATGCGAGATGAATCGGGCAATGTAATTCAGACGTCCTAGAAAGCCTCTAACTTCTTTCTCTGTCTTGGGAGCTGACATCTCTTGTATGGCTTTTACTTTGGCAGGGTCCACTTGAATACCTTTGTCGCTTACGATGAAGCCTAGCAATTTTCCAGATCTCACCCCAAAGGTGCATTTGTTTGGGTTCAACCTCAGCTTGTACAACTTTAGACGGTCAAACAGCTTCCGTAGATGGTCAAGGTGTTCCTCCTCAGTTTGGGACCTTGCAATCATATCGTCAACGTATACTTCTATCTCGTGATGGATCATATCATGAAATAAAGCAACCATGGCATGTTGGTAAGTTTCCCCAGCATTTTTCAACCCAAAAGGCATGACCTTGTATCAAAAGGTCCCCCACTGAGTGACAAAAGTGGTCTTCTCCATGTCTTCAGGAGCCATCTTGATCTGATTATAACCGGAGAAGCCGTCCATGAAGGAGAAAACTTTATGCTGAGCAGTATTATCAACCAGAACGTCGATATGAGGCAAAGGGAAATCATCCTTAGGGCTGGCCCTGTTCAAATCCCTGTAATCAACACACATTCGGACCTTACCATCCTTTTTCGGCACTAGAACCACGTTGGAAATCCACTGAGGGTAAGAAGTTACAGCTAGAAACCCGGCATCAAATTGTTTCATAACCTCAGCTTTGATTTTCTCGGACATCTCTGGACGCATACGGCGGACCTTTTGTTTTACCGGAGGGCAGTCTTCCTTGGTAGGCAGGTGATGAACCACAATGTCGGTATCCAACCCAGGCATATCTTCGTAATACCAGGCAAAGATTTCCACATAGTCATGCAGCATCTGAATCAACCGTTGTTTCACACCGAGCTCTAGGTTGGCACCAATCTTGACTTCCCTTCTGTCTGTCTCAGTACCCAGATTTACCGTTTCCACTGGCTCTTCATGTGGCTGAATGGCCCTCTCTTCCTGGAGTAGCAGTCTTGCAAGTTCACCAGGCACTTCACAATCATCTTCACCTTCGTCTTCGGCTAAGTTGATCGGATTTTCGAAATCATAACTCGCAGTAACAGAGTCGTTACCAGTGAGATCCAGAGTGGATTGGAACCTGTATAAGTGAGTGTGTGTAAATATAGCTGTTTTGCAATATATAATAAAGAAAGAAAAGGAGCGCAAGATTTGAAATGCAACAAACG
Source organism: Vicia faba (assembly GCA_948472305.1). Taxonomy (NCBI): domain Eukaryota; kingdom Viridiplantae; phylum Streptophyta; class Magnoliopsida; order Fabales; family Fabaceae; genus Vicia; species Vicia faba. The sequence continues at coordinate 1,268,499,872 of OX451740.1, forward strand.
TCCAATGTTTTGATTAATGATATATGAAAATGTCACACAAAAGCCCTCACAAATGGAGCCACGGTGCCCCGGGTAGGACACCGAGCCATAAAAGTTTCAACATATTGTTTGTTACAAATTGAAAACAAAAGAGTTCATTACTGAGTGACAAAATTAATAGGTGTGAAGTCTTTGGCAGTCAGTTGCTTGGTCCACTGTCGGTTGTTGGGTAGATCCAGCTGTCAAATTCCGATTCCTCCATGTCGTCTTCAATAGCATTCACTCCCGGGTTGGTGATGAACACAGGAGATTTTCCAATTCTTGCTTTGCGAACAGCCCTCTGAGCCTCTGCAGTGAAGCCCAAGCCAAACTTGTCAGTCTTCAGAGTAAAGTCAGGAAGTCGGCCCCATTTTGCGCACTCACCCTTCTCAATCACAGCCCGGGCATCCTTTAAGGAAGCCATCTTCAAAGGAGGGTTTTCAATCACAGTTTCAGCCGACGCCAATGTCTGAGGCACCTCTTCAAAGTGCTGGAATGGAGTCTCAATGAATTCCCCATCCATCTCTACGTACCGGAACGAGTTTAAGTGGCTGACCATATACTCTTCTTCCCCCTGAACTGTGACAGTTTTCCCTCTGACTGGGTATTTAAGCTTTTGATGTAGTGTGGAGGTCACATCTCCAGCCTTGTGGATCCATGGACGACCCAACAAACAAGAGTAGGATGGAAGGATGTCCATCACATAGAAAGTAGAATCAAAGACTTGAGAGCCAACCCTGATTGGAATGTCAACTTCACCATGTACCATCCTTTTCGAACCGTCAAAGGCTCGGACAACAATGTTACTGGGCTTGAGCTCCAGTCCCTCACAATCCAGTCTGTCTAGGGCCTTCTTGGGAAATACATTCAATGAAGAACCGGTGTCTACCAACACATGGGCAAGAGTAGTTCCCCTGCATTCAATGGAAACATGCAGGGCGTCATTATGGTTTTTTCCTTTGGCGGTCAGATCGGCGTCAAAGAAGCCCAAACCATTATCGGCAGTCAAGTTGGCCATGCAATCGGTAAATTGATCAACGGACATTTCTTGCGGCACATGGGCCGTCTTTAGGAAGGAGATCAGGGCCTTGGCATGGGCCTCTGAACACAACAACAGTGATAACATAGAAAGTTTTGATGGGGTGTGCCCCAACTGCTCAACTACGTTGAAATCACTTTTCTTGATAATCTTGAGGATCTCCTCCATTTCTTGCTGGGAGGCTTCAATAGTGGTTGTCTTCGGTGCCTCCGTCAGGGCAGGAAAATCAGTAGCAATCCCTTTGCCCCGAGCGTCAGAGGGCTCGGCGGCAGGGGTAGAAACAGGAACTTGATTAGGAAGTGGAACATGCACACTTGCGGGTGTGATGATAAGAGGTTTCTGAATAGCTGATGGAGAGATATCTGGTGAAAATAGCCTACCACTGCGAGTAATTTTGGCAGGCCCGGTGATGTTACTGATACCGGTACTTATATCAAACTCTTGCTTTACTCCAAGAACATAAACATATGCCCCATAGTGCCATGGGACAGCTCTATCAGATGTATAAGGGAGGGGTCCTGGTACAGTGATGATGATGGGAGCAATCTTCTGAGTGGACATGATTTTGACAGGCTTCTTTGAGGGAGCCTTAGGAGGTTTGTTGAAAATAGTGACGATAGAAACTTCTTCAGTAGGGACAGCAGGAACATCAATCTTCTCGAACAAGATTTCCTTGCTATCCATCAGGCTTTGGATACCTGATTTCAGCAAAGGACAACCAAAAGGCGAAACAACACATAGAAGGAAATCTTCACAACATCCCGGAAATAAACCAACTAGCAACAGATTCCTTTTAACAGTTGATAACGGAGTAACAATCTCTTCCACGGAGGCTACATACCGGTCTTCTTCCACAACATTCACTCCATGCTGGGGCATGGAAGCAGTCACAACATTGGGTCTTTCGGGCGCCTCAAACTGTATTTCCTTAGCATCAATAAGGTCTTGAACCTTATTCCTCAGAGCCCAGCAATCGTCCGTAGTGTGCCCGGGGCTATCAGAGTGATAAGTACAACGGGCATTGGGGTTGTACTTCGGAGAAGCTGTGTTCACTACCTTCGGAGCTTCTTTGATAGTTACCAGATTGGTTGACAGTAGTTGCGGCAAAATCTGAGACAGGGTCATGCTGAGCCGAGTGTACTGCCTCTTGGGTCTCTCACCCCTCTGTTGATTATATTGCTGAGGAGCAGCAGCATGCTTTGAAATTACCAATGCATTGACAACTTGGCGGCGTTCTGGTTTAACTTGTCTTCCGGGACCATAAACAACACTGGCTTCCTTCTTGAAAGGCTTCTTCTCAGTACTCGCGGAGGCACCTTTCTGTATCTTCCCTGACTTGATACCAGCTTCTATCCTCTCACCAGTCAAGATCAAATCTGTAAACCCAACAGAAGAATTACCAATCAGATGATTGAAGAATGGACCAGACAAGGTCCCTAGGAACATGTCAACAAGTTCACGGTCAGTCAAAGGGGGCTGTACCCTGCCAGCCAAGTCTCTCCACTTTTGCGCATACTCCTTGAATCCCTCGCCCGTTCCCAGTGACATACCCTGAAGTTGGGTATGCGTGGGAGCGAGGTCAGAATTGTACTGATACTGTCTATAAAACGCAGTAGCCAAGTCCTCCCAGTTTCGGATACTGGCTCCATCTAGCTGATAGAACCATTCGAGTTGAGACCCCGAAAGGCTATCCTGAAAGAAATGGATCCATAGGTTCTTGTCTGCAGTGTAAGGTTGGATTTTCCTTACATATGATCTGAGATGCAGCTTAGGACAGGAAGCCCCGTCGTACTTTGCAAAGGCAGGCGCCTTGAACTTGTGTGGGATCACCACCCCAGAAGATAAACCTAGATCTCTGAAATCCAACCCCGGCACATTTTGAATCTCCATGGCACTTAAACGGTCCTCTAGTTGCTTGTATCTGTCTGCAGCAGGAGGGTACTGTTCATCATTGTAATCCGTCTCGTTGTCGGAGACTGCAGGACTAGGAGCCCTTCCCCCTTGGGGACTGTCTTTCTCTGCAGAGGAAGTAGCCTGATCAGCCTCATTGTGTAGTGTATTCCCAAACCTCCGTCCAGTGTTGAACAGCGCAGTCCTCTTCTTCTTCTTCTTCTTCAAGAGCAGAGTCTTCAACTCTTGTTGACCTTGGGCTAAGCTCATGACCAGCTCTTGAAACTGGGCATTCTGGGCCTGGAGGGCCTTGATAGCTTGTTCGTTGGATGATTCAGGATTCATGATGACTGTTCAAATAAACAGCGAAGAAGATTAAGTAACCTGTGGAAAAAGGGTACCTGTTATGCATATGATGCAATGAGATGCGTATGTTTTATGTTTTCAGAGACAATCGGGATTCAACTTTGTAGACAAAAAGGAAACACACTTCATTAGATTCAAACTTTAAATTGTTCAACAACTTGCCCTTAGGCATTACAAGAATGAAAATACTGAAAAGGAAATAAAAGCTGTAAAAAGAAACATCCAAAGCCCATCAGTGCTCCCATGGCCTCCTCTTCTCAGTACGGATATAGTCATTCAGGATCCGCTCTTCCTCTAATTGCTCAGTCAGCTTCTGGATCTTTTGTTCCTGTTCGTTGAATTTTTCCCGGTAATAATCCCGTTCTTCCTGTAGCTGCGCCCAAGATCTCTTTAGGGTATCATCATCAGTGGGTATCTGAGGAGGGAGGACAGTTGGAGGAACCCCGTCTTCATCAAGAGATTCAAGAATGATAGGCCTGACAGCTTCGTATGGCATACCTAACTTCTGAGCACGGATGCGGACCCATCTGCAATAGGGTTCCAATGGTAGAGAAGTCTTCGGTCCTAACTCATGTGGGTCAGCTTTGTGAATTCTGTCCCAAGCCTTAATGAATCCATGGCGTAGTTTGTCACTGCCTACCTAAAATTCAAAATGGAAGTGAGGAACCAACATCTCATGAGGCCCTACTCTTCTGGCTCTTCCAAACTGACGGAGAGCTAAACATGGATTATAAGAGATTCCTCCCTGGGTACCGATCAATGGAACATTAGGGTATTCTCCGTAACAATCAATAACAGCTACCTCATCCAAACCTCTGAGAGTCCAAGTGATGTCATTATCAGTGAGAGACATTAACCTATGAGCCTAACCCTTTCCTTCTTCATTCTTCAACACGAACTTAGGAAGGTGCGAAATAAACCACCTCACTAGCAAAGGAGCACAACACCATGGAGTTCCCCGTCTTCGGGCAGTACGAGCATAGAGTTGTTGCAGGATATCACCCAAAAGAGTGGGTACAGGGTTCCGAGACATGAAGATCCTTATGGAATAGATATTGATAAAGGTATCAGGATTTGGAAACAATACCAGACCATAGATTAAAAGAGCTAGAATGTCTTCGTACGCCTTGAAGTCTAAGTCATTCCAGAAACTATTAGCTTTGCCAACCAAAAACTTAACCAAAAAGCCCTTAACTCCACTTCTAGTTTCCCAGTTAGCCACTACCTCTTCTTTGGTTAAGGGAAGGACTGCATCAATCTCTTCAGGCCTAAGAGTCTTCTCCCAACCAGTGAACGGAGTCTGTTCCAAAACAGGGATACCAAGCAAATCAGAGAATTCTTCCAGGGTAGGGACCAGTTGGAAGTCTTGAAAGGTGAAGCAATGATACAGGGGATCATAAAACTGGGTCAGGACACTTATCAGTTGTTGGTCCCACTTTGAAGTGATCAAACCAAGGAGAGAACCATGCCTCTTGATGAAGGAAGTAGTGTTTGGAATCCTACCAACCAAATCCTTGAGCAAAGTTAGTGGTTGAACAAAGTTGAGCCGGATAGTATTCCTACGCACGAGCATCATGATGTCCTACAAAACAGAGCAAAGATGAAACCTTCTTGTCTTTGAAATGGGTCAGTCCTTATGCAGGATGCACGCAATGGTATGATGGTATGATGCTATGATGAAGCACACCATAAGTATTCACAAAGGCAAACATGATAAGGCACACAAGTCACACAAGGCAACCCTTAGGGTTTAGGCCAACATGAGGTTTAGGTATTACCCTTTTTTTAGTTTCATTGGTTAAAACCTTTCCTATCAAAGGTAACCGGGTTCTAGAGGATATCAATATCATTGACTACCCTTAATCGGTCATAACTCCAGCATCGCAAACTTTTCTTGCGGCCAGAACCATCGCGAGAGTTTAGCCTCAATGAGTGTAGCATACTGCTACTGTTCTATGGCCAAGTTGGGTCAATTTAGGGTTCTAAGGTCGGTTGGTGTTTAATGACTCCTTAGAAGACCCATATTCTCCCTGTTGCAACACAAGGGATATCGGTACAAACCAAGGTGTCACACCAACGTAGCCACTGCTTCACCCATGTCGGTCTATGCCGGACAGGTCCCTCACAGATTATGCTACCTAAAAGGGTATTTCCCAGATCCGGGTTAGGATCTATGAAACTCCGATGCAAAGCCCACAAATATAAAAGCAAACAAAGCAAACAATTGAAAACAAAGGTGATCTAAGCCCTAAGGTTACTCCACTTTTAAGTACTCCCCAGCAGAGTCGCCAGTTCTGTGATACGGTGGGAGAACTGACTTGAGGTTTTGCGCTTGTTTTCGCAAATGTTTCGGTTGAGCAAAAGTTGCCACCGACTTTTTATTTTATCCTAAGGAAAGGTTAAAAAGCACAGCAAAAACCTTTGAGATGTTTTCTTGGGTTCGGGGAGTAGATTATAGAAAGGGAAGGTATTAGCACCCTTTCTATCCATGGTTATCCATGGGCTCTTAGTTACTTGCTTAGATCAACTTGCCTTGATTTTCAATTGTTTAAAATGGTGCTTTGTGTGTGTGTTTGAAAAATGTTTTGAAAAGAGGCCAATGTGGTGGCAACCTTTGTAATGATCCATGTTGGGATGTATACAAAAGTGTATGTCTTTTGAAAAAGTTTTTAATGTTTTTGAAAGTTGTTTTGAAAATGTGTTGTGATGTGTGTTTTGAAAAATAGGCAAGTGTTTTTGTTTTGCAAGTTGGCAAGTAACCAAGAGTTTGTCTACTCTAAATTTCTCAAAGATCTTTGCTATGTTTTAACCCTTTTAACAATTTTGTTCCACCATTGTATTTGGTGGACAATCTTGTCTTAGGATGTGAACGGGACGGGCGCGGGTTATCGTTTAGACCATGATTGCAATGGTGCCAAGTATCTTTGGGCAATTTTTCCTTTAAGGGACTTGATCATTTTTTAGGCAACTTTTGAAAGCGTCATCGAGGGACTATGATCATTTGATTGTTTTGTTTTTTGCCAAAGATACCTAACATGCAATATGGCCCATTATTGAAGGCAACAAGTGGAGTAACCCTAAGGGGGTGCAAGTGTGATTAGTGTTGTCCATTTTCATGCTTGTTTATCTTGAATTTAGGTCAAACTATTTGTTGTTTTTGATTTGCATACAAAACCTTAATTCTATCATGGCATAATTAGAAAGCTTTAAAGTGCGAAATTTAAAGGTCCTAAGTTATTACACAATGATCATGGGAATGGGGGTACAAATGTTCAAATGGGGATGAGACTTCATAGGAGAGTGGTGTACAATATTTACAACCAAATCGAATTGCGCAAATGTAAATATAAAGATGTATAAGAATAAAGCAATATGTATGTGAAGGTATTTTTGTGTAAGTGTATATTTTATTCACAAATAAAATAAAAATAATAAAAAGAAAGTTAATTTTTTTTGAATATTTTCATGTTTAGGGCAAAAACCCTAATTTTGCTAAATAAAAGGTATTAATTATTTATTATGTATTATATACCATATTTACTAATTATATACAAAAAATAAATAAAAGAGAAGTATATTTGTCAAAAAGGTATTTATAATGTTAAATATTAATAAAAAATAGAAATATATATTTTGGTATTTTTATCCTAAATATCCTAATAAATATGTAAATATTTATATTATATGATAAATATATTAAATATGTACAAAAATAAAATATTTAATATTTACAAAAAAAAGTATATTTTCATAAAATATTTTCAAAGGATAAAATAAAATAAAAATTAGAAAATAAAATGTATTGGTATTAATTTTAGTATTTTTAAATAAAAGATGTTATGTATTTATTTACATATAAAGCTAAATGAAACAAAATAAATATCAAAAAATGCAAAAAATGTGAGAAAAATATTTTTTAATATTTTTTATGCTTTGACAAAAATAAATAAGTCAGAAACAAAAATCAAGAGTCAAAAATAATGAAAATAAAATGCAATGGGCCAAGGGGGTGCAAATGTAAAAACATGGTGCAAAAAGGAAAAAGAGTCAGACCCAGCCCAAGAAGACTTTGTCTTCAACCTCTGAACAAAAAAACAGAGCAACGCGTGCTTCCTGCTATCTCATGATTCCTGGACTTTTAGCACAAACTTATAACATGAAAAGTGTCAAGCATCAAGCCACGATTCCATATATACCAAAAACTTGATCTAACTCTCAGAAATGAGAGAGAATTTCTCCATCCCTAATTCTTAACCTAAGTTTTTGTCAATGTTCAGGTCTTAAATTCTCTCAGCATATGCAATATAAATGGAAAGTGAGGATATGTATAGCTTCAGGGCCATGAGTAGTGCATTTTTCATTCATAAACTTAAAGCTAACTCTTCCTAGATTGAGAGATAGAAGTCCATGAACTTACCTGTTCAGCTTGGATCGTGTCTGGCAATGGAGGCACTTTCAAGGCAAGGTGAGGATTGGTACAGCTTGCTTGAAGTCCAGGGATGCTATTCCAACCTTTAGCTTGCTTTGAAACCAAGTGAATCAAGCTATGGCAATCAACCTGCAAAACAGAAAAAGTGAAAATGGTGAAGTTGGTTAGAGGTGTTACAGGTCGTGTCCAATGCTTGGGATAGCTTGTATATGTGGTATGAAGTGTGTATGAACTGGTTTTAGCAACAATGCACGAGTGGATTGAGTTATGGAAGTCCAACTGCATAGGTGACTCTGTTTTCTACAGTAGGATGGTGTTTTGATGAATGATGAGGTTTGGAAGGTGTTTTGGTCGTGCCTTAGCTCAGTTATGTTATTTGGGATGTGTCTAACAAGTTTGTCTAAGCTAGTTCTTGCAGCAATGAGGGTTGGATATCAATATGCCAAGTTTCTTCTAATGTAAGTCAAAAAATGCCAAGTCTTGTTACAAGCTTCTCTAGGCCCCTCAAATGTGCTGCAAAGCTTTGTCTTGATCAGTGGGATATGTCCAATAGCTTGTGTTTAGAAGATATGCATTGTACCTCTTGATTTGCAAATTTGACATAAAGCCATACTTTTCAAAAATGGATAAAGTGCTTTTTCCATTTATGGCTCAATCTTGTATGCAATGGTTAAACACACAAGATAAAGCTTAAACACAAAGGATTGGCATTAAATTTATGAGTGTAAATGATATTAGAGGCCTGTAATGTAGCTTGCATATGCTGAGTTTGAAAATGCACAAGTTATGAACATGCCTTTGGCCATGAATCAAAGTGACTTTTGCTCATATTGCCAAATTCGATTCTCCCTAACCACAAGGTTGTTTGATGAGTTCTTGGACATTTTGGAAAGCTTGGAATATGTACTACAATCCATATTTGTAATGAAAATTGAAATTCCAAGTGGAAGCATGTGAAAAGTGGCCATGAAGTTAGGCAAAAATCCTGCCTAGAATAGGTCAAAAATTTTCTAAGTTAAGAATGTTTTGCACCCTTGTTCCAAAAATCATAACTTGAGCTACAAGCTTCTTTTGAGGAAACTTTGTGTATCAAAGTTGTAGATTTTGCAATGGACTAGAACGTTCATGTTTTGAGTTTTCCTTGAATCCAAATGTATCTTGATGAAAAAATGGGACAAAGTTAGGAAAAAATTAGGGATTTTCATAACTTAGAAAAATTCTAAGTTATGAAAATTCTTCATTTTAAACCCTAATTTGCAAATCTTGATTTCTTGATGAACAAGTTTTATATTTTGACATGTCTTGATGAAAAATAAATCTTGACACTTGATTTTGACCAAAAAGTCAAAGTTTGACTTTTCAGTATACAGTCAAATTTTGATCAGTTGACTGGAAAATTCATCTGTCAATCTTGTGCATTTGGGATCTTTTGAATTTGTTGAACATGTAAAGAAAATGCCATGGGGTCCTTGAGTCCATATGTGAGTTTGGTTGGCCATTGGCTAGGTTAAATAGTCAAAAATTGCCTTTGTGCAGTCAGAACCCTAAAAATGACCATTTTGCCCTTTTGGTGATCTGATCAAATTTCTTGTGGAATTGTGATCCAAACTTGACCAAATGGTTCATATGAGTTCATAATGTTGATGTGGGTCAAATTTCATGAGGTTTGACTGTCAATTGGCCAGAATTGACTTTTTCCCCAATACAGCTGATTTCTAGGTCAACTGTCCAATTGATTGGGCAAAGATTGGAATCAAGGCTTGAAATTTGGTATGGATAAACTTGTGAGTCCAACATGAAGCATGAAATTCACTTTGGGCCTTTTAGGTCAAAACATCTTTGTGCAAACTCAAACCCTAATTTGGGTCAACAGTGCAAGGAGGAGTCTTGAGCAGAGCAAACCCTAACTTGATCTTGAGCTCCAAGGGTCTTGTGATGAGAAGATGTTTGAGGAAATGGGAGGGAAAATTTTGGGTTACAACAGTTGGCCTTATAATTTGTTCTTTATCTCTCGAGAAATCCGTATGACCAATCTTACTGTGTATGCATCCTAAGAACATTGATCCAATTAACTAATTTTGGAAACACTAAAAAGCTTGAATGAGTATTTCCAAAGAATGAATTCCAATCTGTTCTCACTTCTCAGAGAAACCACAATTTTCAAATCTTAAACCCTCATTATAAACAACAATCAATTGAAAGAATAGTGTTGACGCCTTGGTGAATGTAATGAGACAATCCCTTGGGTTAAACTTTCAAATTGCAATAAACTTTGAATTAGAGGTGAACTTGAATGAACCATGGCAGTTTTTGCAATCTGCAACTTGTATTCCATATGAATTTCCTTCAAATCTTAACTTGGAACACAAATGAAACTTGGATGAACAATTCTAAACCAATCTTCAATTAACAAAACTAATCAATTAGTAACCGTTTGCCTTGCGAGCAACAAGCATAACAATGAACCCACCGAAATTGTTCTTTGAATCAGGATTTAGTGCTTTGCGATCCAAACCTCTGTCTTGGTAACTAATGATCTCATAAGATGCCACGTCTCATGCCTTATCATCTCCTGAACCTCCATTGAAGATGTTGATAAACCCAAGTATGATAGGATATAAATCCTAAACTTCCACACAAAGATTTTAGATTTTGATCTTCAAAGCATTAAAATGAAATTAGAAGAAAATATATTATATCGCAAGCAAGCCAATTGACCAGATGAAGGGCTTTGCATTGTAAGGTATACAAACCCTAATTCGTGAAGAAGGTCCAACTGAATCTTCTTTTCTAGAATAGAATTGTTGCCCACATGACTAGAGTTTCAAGCAATGATTTCCTTCTTATTTTCCAAAGATATATCAATTGAAACACTGACTATTCATGGACGATATCCCTTAATTATAGCCTTGCCTGATAATCACAACTTCCCTGAGAAACCTCTCTTTAATGGTACATGATTTAGAGAAATAAACCCTAATCAAAGGATGACGTTGAGCACAAGGAGATAATGAATGCCTGATTTAGTAGCCCTTAGATGACCTCGTAGAACAACTTGGGAATGAACATGGGAATACAGAAAGAAATATGGCCAAGATGGCTATGAATTAGAAAACCTAATGAACCTCGGTTGATGAAATGATAACAAGCACAAACTTGGTGGAGAAACACTCTGACTCTTATCTTGAATGTATCTGAATGAGTAATAACCCCCTTAACCAAAAGAGGATGGAACCCTCAATAAGCATAGGTTGCGATCCTAATTCCACATTTCACTGCTTGACAGATAATCAGAAGAATCAGGCTTTATTGGATACGAATACCTTAACCGTTGCAAAACCCTAATATCGCACAGCCACTGAACTTTGAACCTCAAACGCTTTATTGAATGCAAATGTTTGTTAATGACCTAATGGAATATATATAGATGAATGCAAGAGTCTAAGCCAGATAGAAGAAATTAGGAGGGAAAATTTTGGGGTGGAACAACTGCCCCTATTTAATCGCCTTCAACCTGAAGGTGAGAGTGGTGTCCGCCTTTCGAACTTTCAGGGTGGAAGAAGATTAAATACTAAAAGAACCCGAAAATTTGCACTCTGAAGCCGGTCAGGTATACATTATATTTTTGGTTTTTTTGTATTATTTTTTTTATTATTATTTTTTTTTGCTTTTTGGATTATAGTAGTTAGCTGAGTAAATCTCTTGGATGTCAGGTCAAAGTTAGACATACAAAAGAAAGAGACCGACCAAAGGAGGCTCTGACGAAGGAACACCAATCAAAGGTGAACTTACTGAGAAAAGAGACCAGCCGAAGGTGACTCTCAATAAAAGATATCAGTCGAAAGTGGATTTTAACAAAGGATACCAGCCAAAGATGGATTTTAACGAAGGATACCAGCCGAAGATGGATTTTAACAAAGGATACCAACCGAAGCGGGATTTTAACAAAGGATACTAGCCGAAGCAGGATTTTAACAAAGGATACCAGCTGAAGCGGGATTTTAATGAAGGATACCAGCCGAAGTGAGATTTTAACAAAGGATACCAGCCGAAGCAGGGTTTTAACAAAGGATACCAGCCAAAGCGGGATTTTAATGAAGGATACCAGCCGAAGCGTGATTTTAACAAAAGGATACCAGCCGAAGCGGGATTTTAACAAAGGATACCAGCCGAAGTGGGATTTTAACAAAGGATACCAGCCGAAGCAGGATTTTAACAAAGGATACCAACTGAAGCGGGATTTTAACAAAGGATACCAGCCGAAGCGGGATTTTAACGAAGGATACCAGCCGAAGCGGAATTTTAACGAAGGATACCAGCCGAAGATGGATTTTAACAAAGGATACCAGCCGAAGCGGGATTTTAACAAAGGATACCAGCCGAAGCGGGATTTTTAACGAATGATACCAGCCGAAGCGGGATTTTAACAAAGGATACCAGCCGAAGCGGGATTTTAACAAAGGATACCAGCCGAAGCGGGATTTTAACAAAGGATACTAGCCGAAGTGGTATTTTAATGAAGGATACCAGCCGAAGATGGATTTTAACAAAGGATACCAGCCGAAGCGGGATTTTAACAAAGGATAAAGGTATGCATATTGTGACCGGTGGAAATAGAACTGACTGTTTTTTAGCTGGTTTCGCAAAATGTCGCGGTAAGCAAGAGTCGCCACCGTCTTTTATGTTCTCCAACATGGAAAGGACAAAAGCACAGCAAAATTCCTTATTCGAGAATGTTTCTCGGTTCGGGAGGTAGATTTATAGAAAGGGAAGGTGTTAGCACCCTTTCTATTCGTGGTTATCCACGGGCTCTTAGGTACTTGCTCTTATGTTTTCAAAAATTGTTTGCTTTTCAAGTGTGTGTGGGCTTTGAAAAAGTTTCGTTTGAAAAATTTCTAAGTAACTCTTGTATCTGTCCTCAAGAGTGTGTGAAAAATTTGTTTGAAAACCTTTTGAAAGTGTAGTGTGAAAAGATGTTTTTGTTTGTTTGAAAAGAGAAATTACCCACGAGAATCTACCTACTCTAAGGAATTAGGCTGTGTAAGAGTCCTTTAGATAGTGCTATCCCACCATTGAGAGATAGGTAGCACCATCGTTGGAGGTGTTCGGGTCAATTCGATGATTAGGGACAGTGTGGTCACCGAAGCAATGGTAGGACATCTTAGAAGTAACCCTAATGTCCTAGATCCTTTTATCCGAGACAACTGTTTCGAGGCGACTGGATCTTTTGGACAGAAGGGCGACCTCTAAGACGTCCTATACTTGATGACCACGTTCGAGGCAACCAGTGAGGCGTACCCTAGGGATGGTATGTGCATGTGTGTTGTTTTTTCAGTTAAATTGTTTTGTACATGTTATTTTGTGAGCTACGAGTTGTTTTTATTCACATACATTCTTGCATGCATTTAACAGTTAAGGGGTGCAGAAAGTAAATTGCGGAAACATAAATCCTACGCTATTACAAGGCGCGGGTCTATACATCGCCAAAAATACAAAGACCCGTTTTTTGGTAAATAAGTACGAGAAAATAAAATAAAGCAGTAAACCTAATTACTATTACATTCTTGGAAGCAGTTACATAATAATCAAAATATAATAACGCGCGAAAAGAAATTAAATCGGGAATGCCTTAAGGGTTTTGACCCTTTTAAGAAAAGAAATTGATTTTTTTTTGTCTTTTTTTTGTGATTAAATGAAATCAATAACTAATAATTAAACTAATTAATTAATTTATTAAAAGAAAATAAATGTTTTTTTTTTGTATTTTTATGTTTTTTATGAAATAAAATAAAAAGAAATAAAATTAAAAGTTAATTTTACCTAATTCTAAATCTATTTTAATTATTAAGAAAAGAAGTTAAAATTGCCTAATTAAACTATTTTAGTTGTTAATATTTTATTTACAAAATAATTACTTAAATTAATAAAGTATTTTTTTTGGTTTTATTGAATTTTATTGTGAAAAATTAGTTATGAGTTAATTAAATAATGATAGTTAATAAATATAATTAGTAAATAAAAAAAAGAAAAGAAAAGAAAAAATGCAAGAACCATGGGGGGTATTGGGCCAAATGGAGGTGTGAATGGCATTTGAGGCTCATTTGAATCTTCAGCAACGTTGACTCTGGGAATTGAGTGGAGCACTGTTGACCAGGCGCATGGTGTTCTTGCTTTCTGGGCCTTTGGATCTGCACCTATGGACACATGGCGCGCTGATCTGTGAGAGCACATGGTACTCACCACTTGGAAGCCTGCACAGGAATGTATTTGAAAAAATAGCAATGAATTATGGGGGGACCTGGGAATACTTACAGTGCTTGATAATGGACCTTAGGACGTGGCAAGGGTTGCTTTATCTTCAGGGTATGGCAAAGAAGAGAGTCACATTCTCCTTTTGGCCTGAAAATGCTTGCAAAACTCCTTTTGATCTCACACTTTTTTTGACAAATTTTGAACTTTGCTCTGGCCGTTTGTGCACTTTTTTTAGGTTGTGAATGAGGCTTGCAAGGCTTGTATATATAGTAATGAGTGAGAATAAGTCACATTAAGGAGCTTTTAACCATTGCCATTAAGCTTTGGATTTTCTCATAACCACCATTAAAGAAACATGCCATTTTTGTTCAAAATTTGAATTTCATGCTCATAATAGGCTTGGCACGAATTTGGTAGGTGATTCATGACATATAAAAGTCATTCAAAACTCAAAGATACCATTTAATTCATTTTTTGATTTTTATTTGAATTATTATGGATTAAAGTGAATTAAATCCATAAAAATTAAATAAAAATGAAAAAAATAAATGTTTGGTCTTGTAATGGGTCAAGGGACACGTGGGTGGCATGACAAGGCTGAACCAAGTGAAAAAAGTGGGCCCTTTTGTCAAAAATTGAAGTTTCAAGGATAGTTGACTTTTGCCATTTCACAAAAATTTCCCAACTTCTCCAATGCATATCTTGCTCAATTTTGATCATATGAACATGTTCTTGGACATTTTGGAAAGGTCTTGAAGTCCTCTAACCAATTACTTTGGTCCCATGTCATTTGAATTTACCAATCTCAAGTTATTGTCTTTGATTTAAAGTGTCTTTTTGTTGACTTTTGAAAATGACCTATAATGTTGAAATTGATAACTTTTTGTGAGAGCATTTCTTGGACTTGGAATGTGAAGATGAATTGTAGGAAATGTCCTCCCCTTCAAAATGAGCATTGGATGGGATTTTTCTGATGAACCATGAAAAAGTTATGCCTTGGTCAAGTTACAGTTGACTTTTCAGCTGTCCAAAAATAGAAACTTTTGCATCTTGATGATTTTTGAGCCATTCTTGTGAAATCATGGTCAAGATTTGACCAAATGATGATCGTGGCTTCAAATTAAGATGTGTACCAAAATTTTTGACTTTTGACTGCCAAATGACCATTTTGCCCCTACAGTTGATTGTGAGGCAATTAGGGTTCTTGACTGTGCAATTTGACCTTGTGAGCCTTGAAACTTGACATGTAGATGCTTGACAATGTGTATAGGCATATGTGACTTGATTGAGCCCTTGAAAACCTCAACTTCCTTGCAAGAACCAAAACCCTAATTTTGACAGGCTTAGGAGGATGGTTGACTGTGCAATCCTTGAGAGATCTTGAAGCATTTGAAGAGGATGTTTGTCAAAACTTTGAAGAATATGGGAGGGCAAATTTTGGGGTACAACAGTTGCCCCTGTTCAATCTTCTTAGACCTGAGGATGTAGATTGGCTTGTGTGCCTTTTGTGATCCGAAGGTGGAAGATGATTGAACACTAAAGTGCCCAGAAATTTGCACTCGCATAGCAGAGTATCAGCAGTGTGATGTCGGGAATGGGCTTACAGATGCCATTTGGAGAGATGGTGGATAGGAGGATGGGCTTATAGATGCCATCTGGAGATGTGACAGAACTCTGTCGGGAATGGGCTTATAGATGCCATTTGGAACTGTAATGGGAGGATGGGCTTATAGATGCCATCTAGGTGTCGATCGCATAAGAGATTCCTTAGCGAGAACTTGCGTACCTGAGAAAGAAAGATAATTACCTGGCCTGTTACAGGGGTTGATCTTCAAACTCTTCATGCAGACATGTCCTGGCTGGATACAGGTATCGAATCTGGAACTTCAAAAGGTTGATGGGTTATCTCTACTGACAGGTTATCTCAGAAAAATCTTTAGGATTTAACTGAACCAGAGGAGGTTTTGTCTTTCTTGATGAGTTGTCTCTTTGGACGGGTTGTCTTCATGGACGGGTTGTCGTCAACGACGAGTTGTCTTCAATGACGAGTTGTCTTCAATGACGGGTAGTCTTCAATGACGAGATGTCTTCAATGACGGGTGTCTATACTGACGGGTTGTCTTCAATGACGGGTGTCTATAACGACGGGTTGTCTTCAATGACGGGTGTCTATACTGACGAGTTGTCTTCAATGACGGGTTGTCTTCAATGACGGGTTGTCTTCAATGACGAGTTGTCTTCAATGACGAGTTGTCTTCAATGACGGGTAGTCTTCAATGACGAGATGTCTTCAATGACGGGTGTCTATACTGACGGGTCGTCTTTAATGACGGGTGTCTATAACAACGGGTTGTCTTCAATGACGGGTTGTCTTCAATGACGGGTTGTCTTCAATGACGGGTTGTCTTCAATGACGGGTTGTCTTCACTGACGAGTTGTCTTCAATGACAGGTGTCTATAATGACGGGTCGTCTTCAATGACGGGTGTCTATAACGACGGGTTGTCTTCAATGACGGGTTGTCTTCAATGACGAGTTGTCTTCAATGACGGGTTGTCTTCAATGACGGGTGTCTACAACGACTTTAGGAATTAATTTTAACTGGAATTGTCTTCTTTGACTGGATGAGCATCAGAAAAACCTTTGGGATTTAGCTGGACTTGTCTTTTTTGACTGAATCTGTCTTCCTTGACTGGATTGGTCTCTTTCGACTGTATCTGTCTTCTTTGACATAGCTGATCATTTAACTGTATCCTTCCTGAAAGGTAAGGTCAGTCACATGCAATGCATGACATGGATCAAGCGATGATGTTCTCAACATAAAATGAGATTGTATGATGTGTATATGCATGTATCATGACGGTGCGATGTTTATGAATGTATTCTCGTTTAGGAAAATAAATCCTTAACGGATGCCGGGAGTTTATTGAATCCTGGGCTTGATGTTTGAAGAGTGGAGTTCTTCGTTTCCGCTGGGGATGATGGTTGCAAGAATAAACCGGTAGGAGAAGATGACTCCGTTGGGGTAATAAACTTGTTGGAGAGATTACTCTACGGGGAATACTCTGTGGGAAGAGATACTTCGCTGAGGTTTTGAAATTGATGATAACTCCGCTGGGGATACCGTTGATATGTTATGTTGGAAGATTTGATGAACTCCGCTGGGGGATGGGAAGAGCTTCGCCGAGGACGATCTTTCCGTGGCAATTAGCTGAGGATAACCCAGTTATAAGCTCCGGTGAGGAATAACCTTTGAATAATGCCGGGGGGGACGCGTTCGTGCTCTGCAGGGGATAAGCTTCCAGAATCTACTGGGGATAAGTTTCCAGAGTCTACCAGGGAGATTGATTCAACTCTCCTGGGGAAACTTTTGAACTGTACTGGGGAGTGGCTCTACAAGGGTGTCTGTATTCTGCCGGGGAACAATCTTATATTAAGACTGCCGGGGATGCTTGCTTAGGAATATCTGTATACTCCGATGGGGAATATTGATATTTTAATGGGGATACCCAACTTCCTTAAGGATGACAGTAGACTAACTCGGCTTGGGGAGAGTATCACTGACTTGCTGGGGATACTGTGCCTTTTTAGGACTGATGGGAGACCAACTCTGCTTGGGGAGAGTATGGCTGAGTCTACCTTGTACCTGGAGGACAGCATAGCTTGATTGCTTAGACAATTCTTATTTCCCCAGTTTCTGCGGGAGAAGGTATTTGTGGAGGTGCTTGATAACTGCCGATTGACAAATCTTCTTTTGGTAGGCAAGTGACGAGATGACGGGACATAGTCGTACGCTTTGATCCCTAATTTTTGCCTGGACCGCCCTTTCGGGTTTTCGGTCCATCGGGATACCCTTTTTTGCCCAAGCTGCCTTTTCAGGTTTTCGACTTGCCGGGTGTACAGATTTTTTCATTTCATCCCTTGTTTTTGCCCGAACCCTGTTGGTTCGCCGGGAAGCCCTTATTTTTGCCTAGGTGTGTCAACCTAGCGGGTCTTTGATCATGCGTAGTATTTTTTCGACTATGTCCATGCTCTCAGAATGTAGGGAGATGCCCCTGTTGTTGTGTTGCCATGCGACCAGAAGATGTTTGATCAGGCAAGATTCGTAGCTGGAACTCATGTCCAATGCCCCAGGTGACTCAGGCGGAGATTTGCCTCAGGCTATTAGGCATTTGAGAGATTCTCTGAATCTTGACTGGACTGCCCCAGATGATGGACAATGATCATGCCCTGCCCCTTGATTGGAGGTGCTTTTGTTCATTAGACATTCGTCGTGCGAACTTCTATGTTGTTCAAACAAATAGTCACATGCAAGCAATGTTATATTAAAAATGCAAAGCTTATGTCTGTCTTGAAATTTTTGAAAATGCATTTTTAGTAAAACAAGCAAATTTTGTAAAATGTGATGTCAACTCAAGATTTTACAGCGAGCCTTAAGGAGTCAGGATACCTTTGTAACAGTATGCTTTCGAATTAACCCATGCTTCAGCTAGGACTTTTGAGGGTTATAACGTGGCCTGGTTCACAGTTTAAGAAACAAATGATAATGGCTCAAATTTTATTTGTACCCACCCGTTCTTCGTGATGTTCTTCAAACCTAAACTCAGTTGATCGTGCGTTAGACCTTGTTTGAGTCTTTGTCCTAATATACCAGTGATGGTTCGGGTATTGATAGTTCATTTGGAATAGGCAGTCATTCCTTTTTTGGTTGAGGGTTTGTAGGACCTCTTTCTTTTTTGATTTCGTTATCCCTGTTTTTTTCCTGAACTGTTTCTTTCATGATCACAGTCAGCGGGATGCCCCAATTTTGTAAGTCTCCTTCATAGGTTTTGACTTAATGGGCTTTTATTTTTGGGAGATAATGACTGCCTGTCTTTATGATTATTCGGAGCCATCACTGTCTTTTGTTTTGTAAGGATTCCTTTGGTTCCATTCATTGTGCACCTGGATCAGACTGAGAGAACTACCCAACCCCAGGTTATGATTAAGGGTTTTAATTTTCGAAAAGAAAAACTCCTACTTCTCTGGCTCAAAGGGGTTGACGAGGGATTATCTTCCTTATAACTCCAGTGTTTAGGAATTGAAACAATGCCTGTACCTCATCAGCGGGGATTGTTCAAAAGCATACTGTAGATTATGGTATCGTTTTCGTCATCCTCCCTCAAGAGGCTTAGAATTATTAATTGAGAGTTGACATCAAAAAATGAAAGCAGTTTGAATATAGCGAATGCGAATATATTGATTCAAAGCAGACATATGCGATGCATTGATAAAGTAATAACATTTGCCATGACAATAATTGTTTGAACAATCAAAAGAAAATTACAACTTGAAAATTCTAATGGACAAAAAGTCTTCTCATCTCAGGACTTGTCACTTCAAATGGTGAATCCTGCAGGGATGGTAGAAGAACTCAGTCTGACCCTCTTGGGTGAAATCCACTGCTCCTTCATTAATCAGGTCCTGGACCTTGTTCTTCAGAGCCCAGCAGTCGGCAGTGTCATGTCCAGGACTATCAGAGTGGTATGCACATCTTTTGTTGGGATGATAGTTAGGAGCAGAGATGTTGGGATTCCGGGGAGGAGCCCTTAGTGTAATCAGATTCAATCTCAACAGGTGTTGTAAAGCTTGAAACAACGACACGTTGAGCTGGGTGAATTGCCTCCTGGGCTTGTTTGGCTTACTCTGATCAACCTGTTGCTCTGGGCGAGGTTGTGGTTGGACCTGTGAAGTGGTAGCAATTTGGAGAGGTCTATTCTTCACCATACCAGACTCTTGTCCTCTTGGAAGCTGATCAATGACATGGTCCCTGACTTGGACTAGTTGCTTCATGTCTTGATGAAGCTGACTGATCATGGTCCTCAACTCTTCTTGCTCCCGAGCCAAACTTTGGATAATGGCCATCTGCCCCAACATCTGAGTCCTCATTGCATCTATCTCAGCTTGCAGACGTTTCAGCTGTTCGTCCTTATCATCTTCGGGACTTTTCTTGGCCAAGTTCCCCATGAGGAGTGTCCTCAACTCTTCCTGCCCCTTGGATAGGCTTAAGAAGATCTCCTTGAACTGAGTCTCTTGAGCATGAAGACCCTGGTTATCTTGTTGGGAAGCCATTGCTGAAATAAACAGCGGAGAAGGTAAGTGTCCTGTAACAAGGGTACCTGTTATGCAATGACGTGTATGTATGCATGCAATGTTTGCAAGGACCTCGCAGGATAAACAAGAAATATTGTTAGAACTTGAATTTGGGTAGCTTGATTGAAGGAACTTCATGTTGCTAAGAGTCCTTCTTCAAGAGTCAAGGCTCACCATATCGAGTGGGTCATAGCCCCTGACTCAAGTCATTAACCTTGGCTAGAGGAAAATAAATCCCCTTTACCCCTTGCTGGACATTTGATTCATCATGACTTGCATCACAAAACCCTTGAGGTCCTTGAAATGGATTAGTCCTTATGTAGGATGCATGCAATGGTATGATGGCATGATGTTATGCTATGTATGGAGTGATGTAAGTGAACCCTATTATGAGTCCAGATTAAGGACTGTAAACAAAACCTGCAAGGAACCCGTGTGTTAGATAACAAGCATGCAAGTAGTCAAGTTTGAAAGCACACAAGTCACACAAGACAGCCCTTAGAGTTTAGGCCAGCATGAAGTTTGGGGTACTACCCTCTTGAAGTTGGTGGGCTCAAAAACCTGTCCTATCAAAAGTAACCGGGTTCTAAGGAGCTCAATATCATTGGGTTGTTTTCTATGTTCATTGTTTTGATTTAGCCACTGGACTGGCGATCAAAATATTCCAAGAAAACAACCCTCAATGAGTGTAGTATTGAGTATCAACCAACTTCGGACTGCACCAAAGTCAGTCATCTCACTACCCCTAAAGAGGCAAAGATGGTCAAGTAAGGTTCCTAAGGTCAGTTGATGCTTCACGACACCACGCGGTGGCCCCGTACTCTCCTTGAATTGACTCAAGGGTTACCGGTACTCACCAAAGTGCCACATCAATGTAGCAAACTGCTTCAACCGTGTCGGTATACCCCGCACAGTTCCCTCACAGTTTGTTGCTACTTTCTAAGAAGGTATCCCCCAGATCCGGGTTAGGATCTATGAAACTCCCAAAACAGGCCCACAATTTTAAAGCAAACAGATCAAGCAATTGAAAACATGATGATGAACTATTCCTAAGGTACACCCCACTTATTAGAGTCCCCAGCAGAGTCGCCAGTTCTATGACCGGTGGAAATAGAACTGACTGTTTTTTAGCTGGTTTCGCGAAATGTCGCGGTAAGCAAGAGTTGCCACCGTCCTTTATGTTCTCCAACATGGAAAGGACAAAAGCACAGTAAAATTCCTTATTCGAGAATGTTTCTCGGTTCGGGAGGTAGATTTATAGAAAGGGAAGGTGTTAGCACCCTTTCTATCAGTGGTTATCCACGGGCTCTTAGGTACTTGCTCTTATGTTTTCAAAAATTGTTTGCTTTTCAAGTGTGTGTGGGCTTTGAAAAAGTTTCGTTTGAAAAATTTCTAAGTAACTCTTGTATCTGTCCTCAAGAGTGTGTGAAAAATTTGTTTGAAAACCTTTTGAAAGTGTAGTGTGAAAAGATGTTTTTGTTTGTTTGAAAAGAGCAAGTACCCACGAGAATCTACATACTCTAAGGAATTAGGCTGTGTAAGAGTCCTTTAGATAGTGCTATCCCACCATTGAGAGATAGGTAGCACCATCGTTGGAGGTGTTCGGGTCAATTCGATGATTAGGGATAGTGTGGTCACCGAAGCAATGGTAGGACATCTTAGAAGTAACCCTAATGTCCTAGATCCTTTTATCCGAGGCAACTATTTCGAGGCGACTGGATCTTTTGGACAGAAGGGCGACCTCTAAGACGTCCTATACTTGATGACCACGTTCGAGGCAACCAGTGAGGCGTACCCTAGGGATGGTATGTGCATGTGTGTTGTTTTTTCAGTTAAATTATTTTGTACATGTTATTTTGTGAGCTACGAGTTGTTTTTATTCACATACATTCTTGCATGCATTTAACAATTAAGGGGTGCGGAAAGTAAATCGCGGAAACATAAATCCTACGCTATTACAAGGCGCGGGTCTATACATCGCCAAAAATACAAAGACCCGTTTTTTGGTAAATAAGTACGAGAAAATAAAATAAAGCAGTAAACCTAATTACTATTACATTCTTGGAAGCAGTTACATAATAATCAAAATATAATAACGCGCGAAAAGAAATTAAATCGGGAACGCCTTAAGGGTTTTGACCCTTTTAAGAAAAGAAATTGAATTTTTTTTTTTGTCTTTTTTTGTGATTAAATGAAATCAATAACTAATAATTAAACTAATTAATTAATTTATTAAAAGAAAATAAATGTTTTTTTGTATTTTTATGTTTTTTATGAAATAAAATAAAAAGAAATAAAATTAAAAGTTAATTTTACCTAATTCTAAATCTATTTTAATTATTAAGAAAAGAAGTTAAAATTGCCTAATTAAACTATTTTAGTTGTTAATATTTTATTTACAAAATAATTACTTAAATTAATAAAGTATTTTTTTTTGGTTTTATTGAATTTTATTGTGAAAAATTAGTTATGAGTTAATTAAATAATGATAGTTAATAAATATAATTAGTAAATAAAAAAAAGAAAAGAAAAGAAAATATGCAAGAACCATGGGGGGTATTGGGCTAGATGGAGGTGTGAATGGCATTTAAGGCCCATTTGAATCTTCAGCAACGTTGACTCTGGGAATTGAGTGGAGCACTGTTGACCAGGCGCATGGTGTTCTTGCTTTCTGGGCCTTTGGATCTGCACCTATGGACACATGGTGCGTTGATCTGTGAGAGCACATGGTACTCACCACTTGGAAGCCTGCACAGGAATGTATTTAAAAAAATAGCAATGAATTATGGGGGGACCTGGGAATACTTACAGTGCTTGATAATGGACCTTAGGGCGTGGCAAGGGTTGCTTTAGCTTCAGGGTATGGCAAAGAAGAGAGTCACGTTCTCCTTTTGGCCTGAAAATGCTTGCAAAACTCCTTTTGATCTCACACTTTTTTTGACAAATTTTGAACTTTGCTCTGGCCGTTTGTGCACTTTTTTTAGGTTGTGAATGAGGCTTGCAAGGCTTGTATATATAGTAATGAGTGAGAATAAGTCACATTAAGGAGCTTTTAACCATTGCCATTAAGCTTTGGATTTTCTCATAACCACCATTAAAGAAACATGCCATTTTTGTTCAAAATTTGAATTTCATGCTCATAATAGGCTTGGCACGAATTTGGTAGGTGATTCATGACATATAAAAGTCATTCAAAACTCAAAGATACCATTTAATTCATTTTTTTGATTTTTATTTGAATTATTATGGATTAAAGTGAATTAAATCCATAAAAATTAAATAAAAATGAAAAAAATAAATGTTTGGTCTTGTAATGGGTCATGGGACACGTGGGTGGCATGACAAGGCTGAACCAAGTGAAAAAAAGTGGGCCCTTTTGTCAAAAATTGAAGTTTCAAGGATAGTTGACTTTTGCCATTTCACAAAAATTTCCCAACTTCTCCAATGCATATCTTGCTCAATTTTGATCATATCAACATGTTCTTGGACATTTTGGAAAGGTCTTGAAGTCCTCTAACCAATTCCTTTGGTCCCATGTCATTTGAATTTACCAATCTCAAGTTATGGTCTTTGATTTAAAGTGTCTTTTTGTTGACTTTTGAAAATGACCTATAATGTTGAAATTGATAACTTTTTGTGAGAGCATTTCTTGGACTTGGAATGTGAAGATGAATTGTAGGAAATGTCCTCCCCTTAAAAATGAGCATTGGATGGGATTTTTCTGATGAACCATGAAAAAGTTATGCCTTGGTCAAGTTACAGTTGACTTTTCAACTGTCCAAAAATAGAAACTTTTGCATCTTGATGATTTTTGAGCCATTCTTGTGAAATCATGGTCAAAATTTGACCAAATGATGATCGTGGCTTCAAAATAAGATGTTGACCAAAAATTTTGACTTTTGACTGCCAAATGACCATTTTGCCCCTATAGTTGATTGTGAGGCAATTAGGGTTCTTGACTGTGCAATTTGACCTTGTGAGCCTTGAAACTTGACATGTAGATGCTTGACAATGTATATAGGCATATGTGACTTGATTGAGCCCTTGAAAACCTCAACTTCCTTGTAAGAACCAAAACCCTAATTTTGACAGGCTTAGGAGGATGGTTGACTGTGCAATCCTTGAGAGATCTTGAAGCATTTGAAGAGGATGTTTGTCAAAACTTTGAAGAATATGGGAGGGCAAATTTTGGGGTACAACAGTTTCCCCTGTTCAATCTTCTTAGACCTGAGGATGTAGATTGGCTTGTGTGCCTTTTGTGATCCGAAGGTGGAAGATGATTGAATACTAAAGTGCCCAGAAATTTGCACTCGCATAGTAGAGTATCAGCAGTGTGATGTCGGGAATGGGCTTACAGATGCCATTTGGAGTGATGGTGGATAGGAGGATGGGCTTATAGATGCCATCTGGAGATGTGACAGAACTCTGTCGGGAATGGGCTTATAGATGCCATTTGGAACTGTAATGGGAGGATGGGCTTATAGATTCCATCTAGGTGTCGATCGCATAAGAGATTCCTTAGCGAGAACTTGCGTACCTGAGAAAGAAAGATAATTACCTGGCCTGTTACAGGGGTTGATCTTCAAACTCTTCATGCAGACATGTCCTGGCTGGATACAGGTATCGAATCTGGAACTTCAAAAGGTTGATGGGTTGTCTCTACTGACAGGTTATCTCAGAAAAATCTTTAGGATTTAACTGAACCAGAGGAGGTTTTGTCTTTCTTGATGAGTTGTCTCTTTGGACGGGTTGTCTTCATGGACGGGTTGTCGTCAACGACGAGTTGTCTTCAATGACGAGTTGTCTTCAATGACGGGTAGTCTTCAATGACGAGATGTCTTCAATGACGGGTGTCTATACTGACGGGTTGTCTTCAATGACGGGTGTCTATAACGACAGGTTGTCTTCAATGACGGGTGTCTATACTGACGAGTTGTCTTCAATGACGGGTTGTCTTCAATGACGGGTTGTCTTCAATGACGAGTTGTCTTCAATGACGAGTTGTCTTCAATGACGGGTAGTCTTCAATGACGAGATGTCTTCAATGACGGGTGTCTATACTGACGGGTCGTCTTTAATGACGGGTGTCTATAACAACGGGTTGTCTTCAATGACGGGTTGTCTTCAATGACGGGTTGTCTTCAATGACGGGTTGTCTTCACTGACGAGTTGTCTTTAATGACGAGTTGTCTTCAATGACGAGTGTCTATAGTGACGGGTCGTCTTCAATGACGGGTGTCTATAACGACGGGTTGTCTTCAATGACGGGTTGTCTTCAATGACGGGTTGTCTTCAATGACGGGTTGTCTTCAATGACGGGTTGTCTTCAATGGAGGGTTGTCTTCAATGACGGGTTGTCTTCAATGACGGGTGTCTACAACGACTTTAGGAATTAATTTTAACTGGAATTGTCTTCTTTGACTGGATGAGCATCAGAAAAACCTTTGGGATTTAGCTGGACTTGTCTTTTTTGACTGAATCTGTCTTCCTTGACTGGATTGGTCTCTTTCGACTGTATCTGTCTTCTTTGACATAGCTGATCATTTAACTTTATCCTTCCTGAAAGGTAAGGTCAGTCACATGCAATGCTTGTCCAAAAATAGAAACTTTTGCATCTTGATGATTTTTGAGCCATTCTTGTGAAATCATGGTCAAGATTTGACCAAATGATGATCGTGGCTTCAAAATAAGATGTTGACCAAAATTTTTGACTTTTGACTGCCAAATGACCATTTTGCCCCTACAGTTGATTGTGAGGCAATTAGGGTTCTTGACTGTGCAATTTGACCTTGTGAGCCTTGAAACTTGACATGTAGATGCTTGACAATGTATATAGGCATATGTGACTTGATTGAGCCCTTGAAAACCTCAACTTCCTTGTAAGAACCAAAACCCTAATTTTGACAGGCTTAGGAGGATGGTTGACTGTGCAATCCTTGAGAGATCTTGAAGCATTTGAAGAGGATGTTTGTCAAAACTTTGAAGAATATGGGAGGGCAAATTTTGGGGTACAACAGTTACCCCTGTTCAATCTTCTTAGACCTGAGGATGTAGATTGGCTTGTGTGCCTTTTGTGATCCGAAGGTGGAAGATGATTGAATACTAAAGTGCCCAGAAATTTGCACTCGCATAGTAGAGTATCAGCAGTGTGATGTCGGGAATGGGCTTACAGATGCCATTTGGAGTGATGGTGGATAGGAGGATGGGCTTATAGATGCCATCTGGAGATGTGACAGAACTCTGTCGGGAATGGGCTTATAGATGCCATTTGGAACTGTAATGGGAGGATGGGCTTATAGATTCCATCTAAGTGTCGATCGCATAAGAGATTCCTTAGCGAGAACTTGCGTACCTGAGAAAGAAAGATAATTACCTGGCCTGTTACAGGGGTTGATCTTCAAACTCTTCATGCAGACATGTCCTGGCTGGATACAGGTATCGAATCTGGAACTTCAAAAGGTTGATGGGTTGTCTCTACTGACAGGTTATCTCAGAAAAATCTTTAGGATTTAACTGAACCAGAGGAGGTTTTGTCTTTCTTGATGAGTTGTCTCTTTGGACGGGTTGTCTTCATGGACGGGTTGTCGTCAACGACGAGTTGTCTTCAATGACGAGTTGTCTTCAATGACGGGTAGTCTTCAATGACGAGATGTCTTCAATGACGGGTGTCTATACTGACGGGTTGTCTTCAATGACGGGTGTCTATAACGACAGGTTATCTTCAATGACGGGTGTCTATACTGACGAGTTGTCTTCAATGACGGGTTGTCTTCAATGACGGGTTGTCTTCAATGACGAGTTGTCTTCAATGACGAGTTGTCTTCAATGACGGGTAGTCTTCAATGACGAGATGTCTTCAATGACGGGTGTCTATACTGACGGGTCGTCTTTAATGACGGGTGTCTATAACAACGGGTTGTCTTCAATGACGGGTTGTCTTCAATGACGGGTTGTCTTCAATGACGGGTTGTCTTCACTGACGAGTTGTCTTTAATGACGAGTTGTCTTCAATGACGAGTGTCTATAATGACGGGTCGTCTTCAATGACGGGTGTCTATAACGACGGGTTGTCTTCAATGACGAGTTGTCTTCAATGACGGGTTGTCTTCAATGACGGGTTGTCTTCAATGACGGGTTGTCTTCAATGGCGGGTTGTCTTCAATGACGGGTTGTCTTCAATGACGGGTGTCTACAACGACTTTAGGAATTAATTTTAACTGGAATTGTCTTCTTTGACTGGATGAGCATCAGAAAAACCTTTGGGATTTAGCTGGACTTGTCTTTTTTGACTGAATCTGTCTTCCTTGACTGGATTGGTCTCTTTCGACTGTATCTGTCTTCTTTGACATAGCTGATCATTTAACTTTATCCTTCCTGAAAGGTAAGGTCAGTCACATGCAATGCTTGTCCAAAAATAGAAACTTTTGCATCTTGATGATTTTTGAGCCATTCTTGTGAAATCATGGTCAAGATTTGACCAAATGATGATCGTGGCTTCAAAATAAGATGTTGACCAAAATTTTTGACTTTTGACTGCCAAATGACCATTTTGCCCCTACAGTTGATTGTGAGGCAATTAGGGTTCTTGACTGTGCAATTTGACCTTGTGAGCCTTGAAACTTGACATGTAGATGCTTGACAATGTGTATAGGCATATGTGACTTGATTGAGCCCTTGAAAACCTCAACTTCCTTGCAAGAACCAAAACCCTAATTTTGACAGGCTTATGAGGATGGTTGACTGTGCAATTCTTGAGAGATCTTGAAGCATTTGAAGAGGATGTTTGTCAAAACTTTAAAAATATGGGAGGGCAAATTTCGGGGTACAACACATATCTGGTCAGAGTTAGATACACAAGAGCGAAATTGAGCATCAAGAAACAAATGTTTAGAGTTGATAGTGAACATAGGAGCGAGACTAACCGAAGAAAGCCCCAATAAAAAGGACGCACTCGCCTAAACAAGGACGCCAGACAAATGGACTTTGAAGAGACACTGAAAGACTCTTAATCATAAAAAGTTAGCTAGACTAACGAAAGGAGGACCCGGCTAACGCGGATAGACCAAAACAAGGAACCGACTAACGCAGGGCCTTCAAAGAGCACAAATTAGAGGTGAATTCTACAAGAGAAAGAGACTGGTCAAAGAAGAATCTAACAAGGATTGCCAAAACACGTTGGACTTTCGGTAAGTCGCAAATACGCAAGAACTACAAAAATCCCTCAGGCCAAAGGCGGTGTGTAATTCTTCAAGAGTGACAATTATTTGAATTACCACACACCAAGTATGGATACTCAAACACTTGAGAAGCAAGAAAGGTTATACACCAACTCTTACTCACACTCTAACGGCAAAGCAAACACGGGTAAAATAACCAAAGGCTTACAGGGGCAAGCGCAAACCACAAACTCACGGGGAAATGGAGAAATACCAAAGACCCGACTGGTGGTGAATCAAAACAAACTCCGATGGGGAAACATAATAGAATTACCCTAGGCTTATTGTAGAGATAAATCAAATCTGAGCGCATAACAATCTGGTTACCACAGGTGGACACAATTGGCTTATACTCATGCATGTTTGAATTTTTTATAGCGTAATGCTCCATACAATGGAAATGCTACGCATTTTAGTAAATGCAATGTAATGATGCAATATAATGATGCATGTTTAATAATGCACTGGAAGACATATCAATAATCGGATGTTGAGAAGACAATGAACTTTCGAATGATTATTCTTGTACATCTGATCTTCTGGTAAAGAAAATGCGATATGAACTTCAATGGGGAACTGAGATTTGGAACCATCAACTTCTAAAGATCGATATCACTGGGGAAGTAACTTCCTAGGAAGAATACTGCAAACGTAAATTGCAGCTCAGAGAAAATATTGAATTCTGATCAAACTCCCCACTTCACGGGGAATAAATTCCTTATCCTCTGTTGGAAGGAGGAAGGCTTTATGGGAATGGAAACTTTTGGCATAAAAATTCTTTGATGAAGATAACTTCAGTTGGGGAATATAGAAATTCTTAAATAAAAAGAATTCTACTCAGACCCCACTGGGGATAACATCGCTGGGAGGTAAAAGATCCTCACTTGGGGGAAGAAAGAAACATCCCTGGATAAAACTCCACTGGGGACATCTCAATAAAATCTTCTATCAATGGTAACGAAAGAGTTATGACTGGAATTCTCCTATACACCTCACCTAAGAGATAGAACACTTGCTCCATTAGGGAAAGAAGAATAGTTCCACTGGGTAAATGGATCTCATTATACGAAAATCCTCATGTTACCCTTCTTGATTCATTTACTGGTATGCTTCTTGTCATAAAAGACCAACGATACTCGTGAAAAGAGAAATTGTAGCAATATGCCCCATGTATGGAGTGGCAACCTTCACTAAAGAACGAAAAATTTGAACTACCAACCACTAGGTAAGAACTGCGATAATATGTCAACTCCGAGAAGGAATTCCACTGAAAAGTGGACTTTAGAGGAGATGCTGCAAAAATAAATCGCAGTCCACTGAAAAGGGATCATCTAGACTTTAGATAGCTTCTACATTTCCAGGGAGAAAGAACATTCTTCTTCTGCAGATAAATCAGGATGCTTCACTGGGGAGAAAATATCTCAGAAGAGAAACCCCTTGGTAGATAGGTCTACGTCAAGTAGCAACAGGTCTTTTACTGGGAGTAGGAATCCCCTTAGGAAGCAATATTTCCATCACGTCTTGTACGAGTAAACAAACCCAAATGCTCTTTATGTTACTGCTTATATCCTACTGAGGACAATAATCCAAACTTCAACTGGGGATGATAACCTTGACTTAGGACAAAGGATATCAGTAAATGGACTTGAGTCTCTGATAAGTCGAAGATAACTATCCTCACTTCTCGGCCTGATTTTCAAATTCATAGGTCATTTAGCCTGCGTATGGACTTGATCTGATCAACCACCGAAGAGGAGAAAATTCCCCTGCATAATTTCTTACCTCAGTCTGTAAGGCTTTTGCAGTAAAATTGCCTTGAGAGGACTTTCTGAGATTTATACTGTTGAAGACAATCTGCCCCAGTGTTATGATCTTTGGAACATGATGTTCAGATATGAGATGACTCCAACTATGCTTGAGTGAATTCCCATACATCTTCAAATTCTGGGAAGATTCTCCTCTGATCAATGCATTCTCAAAGAGATTTTTTAAATATTAGTATAACTTCCCCAGTTTGTCTGCACTTAGAGGGATAAAATCCTGACTTGAATGCCTTAGATTGACTGAATACCTACTCGACGGAGTATTTGACATGCTTGCCTCTGCTTAACAGATTCTTGACAAATCTTTTCTTTGTCTCATGCTCGCAGAGGGATGAGAAACTTGAGTATTTTCAAAGGCAACATAACCTTAGAGTGGTTGTCTTATGTCTTGAAAGCAGGTTACTTCACAACCATACTACTCGACTTGAACTGTTTCATTCTCGAGCAAATACTTGAAGTAATATGTCCCTTGGGACCAACTGAAAGTAATGCGCCACTGCTTGATAGAAACTCTGGGCAACCAACTTTTGCAATCTACTTCAAATCATTTCTCAAACTGGTATTCTTTTACTCAACGGAGTCAATAGAAGATTTGCCCCAGATTAAGACCATTCTCACAAATGATTCACCTTTAAACGGTATTCTGAAGAAATTTGTCCCTTGAGATGATCAAATTTTCATCTAATGCTCATTATGCAAGCTTACTCGATGTTTAAGCACTTGTTCATATGCAAATAATGTTTATTCTAAGAATGATAATTGTAATGCAAAGCTCATGTTTGTCTTGAAGTTTAAAAACTTGTAACAAAAATATGTTAAAACATCAAAAAAAATTGTACAAAAGATTAGTAAAAAGATGGAGTGATTCCAACTCAAAAGTTTTTGCAAGCCTCCTAGGAGTCAGATTATCGTATTTCTTGTTACAGTGTGCTTTCGAATTAACCCATGCTTCAGTTAGGACTTTTAAGGGCTGTAACATAGCCTGGTTCACGGTTTTTAGAAAAAAGGATTTAAGGCTCAAAATATTTGGTGCCCACCCATTCTCCATGATATTCTCCAGTCCTAAATTCAGTTAAACCAATACGAGCACTCATCCCTCAGAAGGAGTTTACCATGGTTGAAAAGGATATGACAGCCACTCACCTCTTTCATTTTTGGCATTTGATCACACGACTTTATTCTTTGTGGAGGATCTTTATTTGGTAATCCCTTTTCTCTTTTTGCGCCTTTCGCTTTCTTTTTGTATTCCCTAACTTTTGCCTGGATAAATTCCTTTTGAATTTGATTTTGAGGTCCAGCAGGATGCCCTGACTTTTTCCTAAGCGACTTGTTTTTTCAAGTTTCGGCTCAGCGGGGCTTTTTGTCTCCTTCTTTTATTATTTCTTTTAGTTTGAACCTAGTCATGTGACTTCGAGTCGTTCTTTGACTTGCTAAAAAGGTGCAATTACCTTGCTGCTTGGTTGACGAGGAATAACCGTTGTGGTATTGTCGTCTTTCGACCTCCTGGAGTGTGAGAGATATCCATTGGGATATCGTCAATTGACGCACGCTACTGATAAATGAGAGTTAACCATTGTGGTTTTGTTCTTTCTCAACCTTCTGAAGGATAAACTTTGTTGTATCCTTTGATGCACACTCTTAATGAGTTTTGAACGCCTAATCAGATTAGCTGAAATCCTACCCTGACCGGGGTTAAATGTGAGGGTTTTTCTGAATAGAAAAGAAACTCCTACTTCAAAGCTCAAAGGGGTTGACGAGGGTCTATCTCCCTTATATATCTGGTGTTTGGGAATTGAAACAAGGCATGTACATCGTCATCAGGGTCCTATTCAAAAGCACACCGTTTGAACTTTTTGGCATATTACTCATCATCCTCCCTTCAGAGGTTCTTTGCTTTATTTAACAAGAGTTAAGTATCGAAAACTCAAAGAAAAACATTAATGAGTGAATACGAATGGATTAATTCAAGACAAACAAATTTAATGCATTGTGATTAACATTCAAAAATAGGCAAGTCTTGCATACAAGGAAGTACTGAACCAAAAAAAGAAAGATTACAAATGAGAGTCCAAATGTAATTTGAAATTTTCATGTTGAGGAGACTAGTCTCTGTATGGACTTGTTGCTTCAGACGATGATCTGCCAGTCTTGACATCTACTGAGTCAAATGAGAATTCAAATCTGACTGGCTGGCCCGACATTAATAGCCTTTGCATCCAGCAGGTCTTGTACATTTTCTTTGAAAGCCCAACAGTCTTTAATGGAATGGCCTAGTGCCCCAGTATGGTAATCACATCGAATTCCTTCACCATATGTGATGAGGGCTTTATCAAGCGAACTTGCATAAATTGCATCACAAAGTATCTTCTACCACAGAGAAGAAATGCCAACCATCTTCTATCACACATAAGAGAAATCCAGCCACTGAATTCCGGAGCGTCTCCCACTACACAAAAGAAGCGACGTCTTCTATTACATAGAAGTGACATCCAGCAACCATACCAAAGAATCTTCTACTACACAAAAGAGAGTAAACTTCATCTCCTACTTCACAAGAGAGAAGTTTTAGCAACCGAATTACGGAGAATCTCCTACTTCACAAAAGAGTCTCCGTCTCCTACTACACAGAAGCAAAATTTAGAAATTGTAACAAAGAATCTTCTACTACACAGAAGAAGGTAAACTTCATCTCCTACTTCACAAGAGAGAAGTTTTAGCAACCAAATTACGGAGAACCTCCTACTTCACAAAAGAGTCTCCGTCTTCTACTACACAGAAGCAAAAATCAGAAAATGTAACAAAGAATCTTCTACTACACAGAAGAAACTAAACTCTGAATATAGCATTCGACCTTTGAGGTATTTTTCTTCTACAAAACAGCAGATATCCAAGAACTCGATATCTTATACTTCTTCATCACAGAAGCATCACCCCATCTTATACTTACACATAAGAAGCATCCAACTGAGGAAAAAGAGTCTGAAATGGTCTTCCAAACATGGACTGAACCTTGGAAAAGAATCCAAACAAGTACCAAACTTCATACTTCAACCCCTTGCAGTATTCAATATCCTAACTAAGTGCCACAAAATGGGAGACACATCAAGCATTTGTATCGAAATCAGGAGAGAAATTTGTTGGATGATGGCCCAAAGCACGAAGCTTAATCAACTAAGCTTCCAACACACGAGGAAGTAACTGGATACAAGGCATTAAGATTGTATCAACCTACTTCTCAAGCTTTTTCTGTCTCTGCTGGTAAGTTTTACCCCATGGGTTCACTTGGAGACTAGAAACTAGCTGCTAGCAAGAAAATCCGAGAACAAGAAGCTCTGGGTGAGACCCACAAAGTATCTCATGATTTGAAAAAATGTCCCATGGGCTGGGGATGAATGACAGCTCATGTTGCAACAATGTATACATGATCACTTTTCTTTGCCGACACTGTCTTCAAAACTTCTATACCCGACTTAACTAAGTCTTCAACTGGCTATTTTTCCCCTTGAGGATTTATGACTACAGGCCATTGCTTGCATATCCCCAATAAACAACGCACATCTGATTCTTTTCATCTTATCCAATTCCCCACAAAGTCATTTCATAACTTGAATCTGATCACGAAGCGGCGAGAAGTCAAGATTGGCAGTTCTGAAAAGAAAATACTGAGTCTGAATAAGGATTCCCCATTCTGAGTACCTTATGAGTACCTTCTATGGATGCATGAAGATGCATGAGGTGAGTGAGAAAATTCTCCCTCTGATATGATTTGGACACCACAGTCTCCGGATTGATCTCGTCTTGGACCTTGTCTCTAGATGACGTACCATCTTTAATCGAATGATCAATTACCCCAGGATAATATGTGTAGAGGATTCTTTCAGGAGAACAAATGAATGCTTTTCCAAGCGAATCGATATAAACTGCATCATCAGGCATACTACGCCACAAAAAACTAATACAGTCTGTCTTCTATCAAAATAAAAGAGACATCCACCTGGTGATAAATAATGTGGCAATTGGCCAAAAAGGAATTGGACCTTTGGAAGAGATGCCAAACATGTGATGGGCTTTATATTTCAACCCCTTTGTAGTCTTCAATATCAAAACCGGGTACCTCAGAATAGGGGATGTATCTAGCATACATATCATAAGCAAAGAGATGTTTGTGGGAGGAAGACCTCAATGATCAGAGCTAGGAAGAACTGGGAATAAAGGATGTAATGCATTGGGCTCGCATCAACATGCTCATCAGGATTCTTGTGTCTTAGCTTAAAAGCTTTGCCCCATGAATTCACTTGGGGAATAAATATTGGCTCTTGTTGAACAAATTAGGGAACACAAAGTTGTGGAGGATGCCCCTGATTTAAAAGTCTGATGACCCGAGGTGGCAATCACGTCTGACGTTGGTCAATAAGAACGAAGCACTGATATAAGATCCTATAGTAAAAGATGTTTCAAGAACCCAGGATTATGTAGCACTCCATGGTTGGAAGAAATTCACAAAAGAAGATGTATGAGGAGGGAGAACCTACTGCGGCAGTAAGTTTATTGATCGCCATCAGAGCTTCCATGACCTGACTTATATGAGTCCTTAATCAATTATGTTCCCGCTTGAAGAGATTTATGACCAAGGGCCAAAGCTTGCACGTACACCCAGAGTTATTCTATAACTGATCTCTGAGCACGTGATAGTAAGAATCAAGTTGAACCTCTGAAGAAAACACATGGTCTAAGCAAGAATCCCCAATCTTCGAGTACCTGTTATGAATGCATGAATATGCATGGAGTGCACGAATGGATGCCGTGTCATGTTCCTTCATTCCTAAGGAATTTACGTGCTTTGATTTTGATTTTACGTAAGTAAAAGATGGAAAACTTTGGCACAAGGCTTACAAATATGATTCCTTGGAAATAACAGAACATGTATGTTAAGTATGTGGTTAAACATGTTATGTATGCAAAGACATGGGATCAAAGTTCAATTATTCCATCATTTCTGAATATGATTTCTGCGTTATTATGAATCATATGAACATCACCCGATTAGAGGTCTGACACAACTTCTGCACATATAAGAACCAAGTACCATGTAGATCTCCCATTGTACGGGGTCAAGGCTTCTGGAACATCGGATATTGTTGAGCATTTTCTGAATATGTTGGGAATGCCAGGATCAAAGGCTCGAATGAACTTCCAAGTGAGCAAGTCAGGAGCTCAGAAAATAAATATGAGAACCATATAGTCATCAACAAAATACCATATGCGTAAGTCACTGACAGAAATCCAGAACATAATCATTAGAACCACTAATCACCGTCTGATCACAATCTCCATCTGAGCATGGGTAACCACCTGAACATAGTCACCATCTGAGCACGAGTAACCATTTGAACATAGTCACCAACTGTACCTGTGATAAAAATCCCCTCCCCACTCACAGGTGAAGACTAGGTCAGGGTAAGACAATTGTAACTCGAAAATCACGGGTCCGCTTGAAAGTAAGATCATCGTAACACATACGTGCATGATGAAAGTACCTCCAATTGAACCTCATCCGAGCGTGGTATATGACATAATTGCACTAATCGGACCACGTCCTATAGTCGTCATGCCCCCACTCTATTCCTAGGTGTCCTAGTGCTATCTGGCCTGGGTACTGGGCCTTTTACCTCAGTAGTAACACCCACCCGACATGGAAAACCAGAATCCAACACAGCAGATAACCAATATGGAAAGCAATAACATGCAATGCAAACACATGCTCAGATAAACATGTACAAATGAGTAGTGAAAGCATAAAAATAAACACCCAAAGAAAAGAAAACAGGAGCTAGGAGCGACTCTGGGATGGACCAGCATTTGGTCGACTTTATCCCTAGTGAAGTCGCCAGCTGAAACAACTGGCTGAAAGTCATCAAA
Source organism: Vicia faba (assembly GCA_948472305.1). NCBI lineage: Eukaryota > Viridiplantae > Streptophyta > Magnoliopsida > Fabales > Fabaceae > Vicia > Vicia faba. The sequence goes on from OX451740.1 coordinate 1,268,535,955, forward strand.
CAATGAAGTCGCCATCGAACGTCTTTTATCCCACATGTAGGGAAAGGTAAACATCGAGAAAACCTGAGAAGGGAGAAGTCACGGTCTTGCGACCGAGAGATCGGGTAAGGGAGTCTGTTACGCGAGGGGAAGGTATTAGCACCCCACACGCCCGTAGTACTCTATGGTATCCACTCTTGTTATCTATCTTATGGGTGTGTTTGATATATGCTTACTGTCTACTATACTACTGAAGGGAATGCATGCAAAATAAAGAGAAAAGAATGTAGGGAAAATTAAAAGTTGTGCTCGTTCGGGCCCTACCCCGATGCATATGTATCCCTTTTAAGGAATCAGAGCAGCCGTAGTTCGGCTCATATGTTTTTGTTGGTTTGTATTTTTTTAATGAACAATATTAATTTCGCCATCTTCCGCAACTCGGCCTTTGGAGACTTACGCGTCAGCACAGAAGTGAATTAACATGCTCTCTTGAAAAGATTTGGAGAAAATGTGCTTGGGCGCACAAAAAGGTTTGAACTTGTTTGGTTTTTTTTTAATGAATGATATTAATTTCGCCTTCTGCCGCAACTCGACCTTTGGAGACTTACGCGTCGGCACAGAAGTGAATTAACTTGTTCTTTTGAAAAGAGTTTGAAAGAAACGCCCAAAGGCAAAAGGAGTTTGTGTTGGTGGGTGTTTTTGCTTGTAGACAACAGCTAGTTGACCTCAAGAGAGAGATTTTAGCCATTTCTCTACTTATTCATGAAATGAGTCTTTGAGACTTGAACCATGCCAAGGCTTAGAATGGAAAAACGATAAGATCGAGAAGAGACCCGCTTATCATCTCCCATGTTCAACAAAGGCACGATTCTCGTCAGTAAATTTTTAAGTATTTTTGAAGTTTGTAGAAAAGAAGTTTTTGTTTTAAATGCATATGCAAAAGGAGAAAGAAAAGTCACAGGGAGACTAGCCTATTTCTAAACCTAATTTTATCATGCATCATAGACCTAAAATTGGAATTTCGAGGGAATTCTACCTAATATTTGCGTGCATGGATTGCAGTAAAGCCCTGTTTCTCATGATTTTCAGAAAGTGGTAAAGTAATGCGACGAAGTACAAAAATGAGGGATAAATTAAGGTTGCGAAGATACCGAACGGAGAAAGTCCGTTGCTTCTTCAAAATTGCACAAGCGGTAAGAAAATTCTCCCAAAGCTAACGGAGAAAGTCCGTCGCTTCTTCAAAGCCATGCAAGCGATAAGAAAACTCTACAGAAGCTTCACACAAGCAATAAAACAAACTAATCCTGAAGCCTTTCGTGTCACAAAAGTTACATCAACATTCTATCATAATGCTAGCAAGTTGCATGAACATTCGATAAAATAAAAAACACACTTTTATCAAGTTTATGAGGATTTTTATAAACCTTAAATTGAGCTGAGAGGTGCAAGGTTCATGTGAAGGCATGAATTAAAGGTTCCAGGCCTAATCTGCTTGGTCCAAGAGAGTTTTGTACAAGCCTCATGTGTCAAAAAAAATGTAGCAGGCCTCTAGAAGAAGGAGTAGTGCGATCTTGGCCCGCCATCAATTCAGCCTTTTTATTTCACAATTTGTCCTGATTGATATTGAATTAAAATAAAACCTAAATACAATAAAAGCGCAAAAGAGAGGGATACACCGTGTTTGGCTTCAACGACATGTGACACTTCAAATCCCTAACAGCTCAATCATCTCGCTTACAATTCAGATGGAGATGGTCGGAGATTCGATTTCGCAAATAGAACTATCGCGGCGTTTGCTTCTCCTTCTTGGGAATCCACCATGGATCCGACATTTCCTCGCCGTCCTCGCTTAATCTCTCTGTCTCAATTTGTTTTCGATTTCTTCTTCTACTCTCCGCCTTCGTACACCACTACACACCGTAGATCTCAACACCGTGTCCCGTCTCATTCTCAACGATTCATCGCCATCCTCACCCTCTTCGGTTTTTTGTTGGTTCTACGCCTCCGATTAAGCATTCTAACACAACATAAAACATAGAAGTGAACTGAAAAATATTACTGGCCAGAGTTCATCAGGCGCGTCTTCGATGGCTTAAGCAACGAGAAAACTAAAGGAATTGCTAAGGTATGTGCTCAGAATCCTCTTCTTCTTCTCTGCTTCTTCTGCGATTCTATGAATTTTTGTTGTTGTCATATATTTTGATGTGAAGCAGGTTGGTGGAGATCGAAATAAAAATGATGATGATTGTTGAATCTGAAGCTTGATGATGTTATCAATTTACAGAAGGTTGAGGACGATGAGGATTTTCACTTAAAAGTTGCAGATGAACGAAACCGCTATGGTTCATTCAAGTTCACCTCTGATTCAAAGTTTATTGCAATTTGAAAGTTTATCCCGAGGGATTGTCTCGTTACATTCACCAAGGCGTCAACACTATTCTTTCAATTGATTGTTGTTTATAATGAGGGTTTAAGATTCCAAAATTGTGGTTTCTCTGAGAAGTGAGAACATATTGGAATTCATTCTTTCGAAATATTCATTCAAGCTTTTTAGTGTGTCCAAAATTAGTTAATTGGATCAATGTTCTTAGGATGCATACACAGTAAGATTGGTCATACGGATTTCTCGAGAGATAAAGAACAAATTATAAGGCCAAGGCATCAAAGTTACGAAGGAATTCATCAAATTCACGGCCATGCTTTTCGTTCATTTGCATCAAGCCAGATTCCATATGATCATTCGAGTTCCGTTCATATTATTTATCATTCGAGATTTCAATCTAGGATTCATCAAATCCCGTCCAAATTCATTCAAAAGGCATACAAATTACAGTCCATTTGCTTTGCACTGTTGAGCGGTTACATAAAGGAAATAAATTATTAGATATGTTCTACAATCAAAATCCATGAACCTGATCCTATTTCCCTATAAAAAAATAAAAACCGTTTCATAACTAGGCCTCCAAGTGGCAAAGTCGGTTCAATTCCTCCATACCTCGAATTCACGTGCCTCTATCTTCAAGTTCTTTGCTAAAATTCCGAGTTAACTATGCCTTTTCCTTTAAGCCATGACCCTTAGCTCACGTTTCGCAAACTCACAACCAAACTGAAAAGGCGTTTCATGCTTGTCACAACCTGCATAGATATCAAAAAGAAACAGCATGATGAGTAACTCGTTAAATTACAACAGGTATAAAACAAAACAACCAAAACAGAACCATGCTAACAAGTTTCAATCAATTCCCTTAACTGTCAAAAACATAATTTCGCTTCTAACAGAATTTCCCAACCAATTTCCTCCAAAATTGACTTCCTAATCTTCCTGCATAGTTAACAGCCCACTCAAAACCACCCTGCAGAATTAACAACCGAGATCCTAAGCCTTAACCCCTGTTTCAATTAACCAGAAGCTAACTTCTAAAAAAACCAGAAACTAACAAACCCCCAACCCTCCAACTGTCATAACAGATTTGAGAATTCCCTCTAACTCTTTACTTCCTAACCTCTTAACCAACTCCTAACAAACTCCCTAACTAATTTATAACAGCTTACTAACAATCATCTAACTAATTTCCAACAGAATCTCAACAAACTTTTAACATAATCACCATACATGTGATACGGTGGGATAAAATTGACTATTTTTTGGAATGCTGGTTTGCGGCGTTTGTTTTCACAAAATGTCGCGGTAAGCAAGAGTCGCCACCATCTTTTATTTTATCCAACAAGGAAAGGAAAAAAGCACAGAAAAATTCCTTTTTCGAGATGTTTCTCGGGTTCGGGAGGTAGATTATAGAAAGGGAAGGTGTTAGCACCCTTTCTATCTGTGGTTATCCACGGGCTCTTAGGTACTTGCTCATTGTGTTTTCAAAATTTTCTTTTCTTTGTGTTTGTGGGTTTGAAAGAAGTTTTTGTTTGAAAGGTGTAAGTGCGAAAAGTTTTGTTTTGTTTTGAAAGAGCAAGTACTTAAGAACCATCTACCTACTCGAAAAAGGAATTAATATGTACAAGTGTCCTTTAGACAATGCTATCCCACTATTGAGGAGTAGGTAGCACCGTCGTTTGAGTTTTAAGGGTCAATTCGATTAAGGGACGTGTGGTCACTAAAGCAATATTAGGATGCCTTAGCGGTAACCCTAATGTCTTAGATCATTTTTACGAGGCAACCGTTTTGAGGCAACTTATGATCTTTGGACAAGAGGACGACCTCTAAAACTTCCTATACTCAACGACCACGTTCGAAGGCAACCAAGTGAGGTGTACCCTAAGAGTGCGCATGTGCGAGTGTATTGTTTCGGTTAATTTATCTTTGTACATGTCATGGGTGAGCTATGTTGATTTTAGTTCATACATTTGATTTTGTCATGTATTCCCTATTATCAAACATCTAACAGTGTGTAGTTGTGGAATTTAAATTGCGGAAATTAAATCTAAACTATTACAAGGCGTCGGGTATTTACATCGCCAAAAACAACCCTTTAATTTAAAATGCGGAAAATAAAAGAAAGCGATAAAATAATTAAAGTCCTATTTAAAACTATTACATTCCGGAAGCAATTACAATATTGGTAAAATGGATCGCGTGCGAGAAATTAAATCGGCGCATTCTTTAGGGTTTTGACCCTTTTTGAAAAGAAAGCATTTTTTGTTATTTTTGAATTTAAAAGGAATTAAATTAAATTATTAATTAATGAAAATATTTTTTGGATTTTTGAGTATTTAAAGAAATAAAATAAAATTGGTCAAAGTTAATAAAAACCTAATTTTCTACATTAATTTTTAATTATTGCAAAACTCTTAATGTTATTTCCTAATTAAAACTAAATCAATTAAATTAACTTATTTACAAAAATAAAATGATGAATTTAATTTTAATAAATAAAAATAATATTTTTTGTGTTTTCTGATTTTATGAGGAAAAACTATTAATTGGTTAGTGATTAATAATAAATAATAACAATAAGACAAATAAATAAATATAATGAAAAGAAAAATAAACCAAGAGGGGTGTTGGGCCCAAGAGGAGGTTTGTTCAACATTTTCCAGGCCCATTACAAGCAAGTCTGCTTTGACTTTTCAGGATCTCACGCGCGCCTGTTGTCTAGAGCACATGGTGGTCTTTCATTCTGGGCCATCAGATTTGGCCTGGAGGCTATCTGTTCACTGATGGCATGAGAGTGTATGGTGAGCCATGCTTTTGAGTTTGCACTGGATTTCCTGGAAACAAAATTCAACAAATATTAGGGGACCTGGGATTCGAACCCAGGTCCCATTGGACTTTACACGCTCGCCTTTACCAACCCAACCACTAAACTCAATTGATATAATATTGGAAATCAAATATAATATAAAAAAACAAATAAATGTCAGAAAACAAAAAAAATAAGGCGCGAGATTTGAATGGGCGAATGGGATATGGCCACGTGATCGTCTTCTTCGCTGACCCCCTGGTTATTTACCTGCGGATTTTCATCCACAGCTAAATTCGTAGCTGCCTTCTAAAATCCATTCTAAGCCATAAAAATACAATCCAAGAACATGGACGTGATCGTCTCTTCCTCTTGAGTTCATTTATATCCATGGTTTGTTCCAATTTTTCCTGCAACTCAAACGCCTAAAAACAAGAAACCCAAACCCTAGTTTCGGGTATGGCTTTACAGGCTATGAAAATTCAATTGAATAATGTAGAAAGCTTAGAAATCAAACAAGGATCAAGAATATGTCCATGATTTATCAAAAAAATGCAAGAATCCAAGGTTACAATTTCAAATGCAGGGTCGTGTTTAAGAAGACTTACAACGCGTTTCAGGTGAGGAGAGGGCTTGGTTTTGATTGCAATTGCTTCAGTGGATATCAAACAAGAAGTCTACGTTGAGATTTTGCTTTGAATCGGCCTCTAGATGTGACTTCAGTTTTCAACTTTTCAAGCTTTTTCCAAGTTTTGGTTTTGTGATTTTTGCAGCCTTCAGGTTATCAATTTCGTGCCTTTGCATTGAACAAGTATAATGGAAGTAATTAGGTCAAGTTTTGGGCTTTGAATCCATGAGCATTGATGATTTAGGATTTGCTTTGATCCTCCATGAACAAGCTTCCAAATTTGTCAAAAAATCCAATATTTGTTCATGATATGGCTTGATTCGGATTTGATTGTGTACATGATGATATTTAAGACCTATAATGATCAAAAAGATACCAAGTTATCAATTTTTAGATTTTATTTAGATTTAAATTGATTTAAAATGAATTAATTCAATAAAAATAAAATAAAATAGAAAAATTAATGAATGGACATAAAACTGAAGATAGGACACGTGTGTAGTGTGAGAAGATCAAATCAAGTGGAAAAAAGTGGGCCCATTTGACAAAATTTGAAGTTTTGGGGATAGTTGACTTTTGGCAATTTTGGAAAAATGCCCAACTTAAACAATGCATAACTTCTTCAATTTTGAACTTTTGGAAGTGTTCTTGGACTTTTTAGAAACCTTGATATGTCCTATAACCAACACTTTTGGTATCATCTCATTTTGATATTCCATGCTCAAGTTATAAGCTTTGGAAAAAAAGGTGTTTTTGTTGACTTTAAAAAATGACCTATAATGTCCAAATTTGTAACTTTTTGTGAGGGCATTTCTTGATCTTGGGGTGTGAAGATGGATTGTAGGAAATTGCATCCTATTCAAAATGAGCTTTAGATGGGTCATTTATCATAAAGTATGAGAAAGTTATGCTTGGTCAAAGTTGAGTTGACTTTTCCTACAAAACCCTAATTTAGCAACTTTTGAATCTTGATGAATCTTGAGCAATCCTTGAAGAATAATGATCAACCCTTGATCAAATGATGAATTATCCTTAAAAATTGGAATTTTGACAAAAAATCTTGAGGTTTGACTATTTGTAGGTCACAGTTGACTTTTGCCCTAGCACAATCGATTTTTGGACCTCTTGAGCAATTGACTGACCAAACTTTCTCTGCAAGGCTTGAAATTTGACATGGATGAACTTGAGAACATATTAAGGCATTGGGAAGCACTTGAGGCCATTTGTATGCAAGGACCTTGATGCAACACAAAACCCTAATTTGAGGTTGACTGCCTTAGGAGATGATCTGACTGTCCAACTCTTGAGCAATCTTGAGCCACTTGGAGATTCTTCTTGCAATGTCTTGAGAAATATGGGAGGGAAAATTTTGGGGTACAATAGTTTCCCCTGTTCAATCTTCTTAAACTTGAGGATATAGATTGGCTTTCGAGCCTTTCGTGATCCAAAGGTGGAAGATGATTGAACACTAGAGTGCCCAGAAATTTGCACTCGCATGAAGTGGTATCAGCCTTGTGATAAAGGGAATGGGCTTACAGATGCCATTTGGAGATTGTTGGTAGGTGGTTTTGTCTTCTTTGACGGGATTGGCATCAGAAAAACCTTTAGGAATCGATTTAACTGGACCAGAGGGGGTTTTGTCTCTTTTGACTGGATTGGTATCAGAAAAATCTTTAGGAATCGATTTAACTAGACCAGAGGGGGTTTTGTCTCTTTTGACTGGATTGGTATCAGAAAAATCTTTAGGAATCGATTTAACTAGACCATAGGGGGTTTTGTCTCTTTTGACTGGATTGGTATCAGAAAAATCTTTAGGAATCGATTTAATTGGTCTTGTCTCCTTTGACTGGCTTGGCCATCAGAAAAATATTTAGGAATCGATTTAACTGGTTTTGTCTCCTTTGACTGGCTTGGCCTCAGAAAAATCTTTAGGAATCGATTTAACTGGTTTTGTCTCCTTTGACTGGCTTTGTCTCCTTTGATTGGATTTGTCTCATTTGACTGCATTTGTCTCCTTTGACTGCATTTGCATTAGAAAAATCTTTAGGAATCGATTTAACTGGTTTTGTCTCTTTTGACTGCATTTGCATCAGAAAAATCTTTAGGAATCGATTTAACTGGATTTGTCTCCTTTGACTGGATTTGTCTCCTTTGACTGGATTTGTCTCCTTTGACTGGATTTGTCTCCTTTGACTGGATTTGTCTCCTTTGACTGCATTTGCATCAGAAAAATATTTAGGAATCAATTTAACTGGTTTTGTCTCTTTTGACTGGATTTGTCTCCATTGACTGGTGAGAACTTTAACTGTATCTTTCCTGAAAAGCAAAGGTCAGTCATATGCAATGCATGATATGGATCAAGCAATGATGTTCTCAATAAACGAGATTGTATTATATGATGCGTATATGCATGTATCATGATGTATGAGAATGTAATGTTTTAGCTGGGGAAAATAAATCCCGGAGCTGCTGGAGATAAGAGCAGAATTCTTCGCTTCCGTTGGGGATGACGAACGAAGATGATTGCAAGAATAAACCTGTAGGAGAGGATGACTCCGTTGGGGAATAAACTGATGAGGAGATTACTCCGAGGGGAATTACTCTGTGGGGAAGAGATATTCTGCTGAAGATTTTAACGATAAACTCCGCTGGGGATTCCGCTGATAAGCTCCACTGGGGATTTCAATGATAAATTTCGTTGGGGATGGATTACCGTTGCTAGTGATATTAAATATATTGAGGATTGAATTCCTGCTTGTGAAAGGAAAGAACTTCGCTGGGGATGATCTTTCAGTTGCAACTTGCTGGGGATAATCTTGTTAGACTCTTGTGGGGATACTCCTCTGAATCCTGCTGGGAATGATCCTTTGAACTTGGTTGGGGAGATTTTGTACTCCACTGGGGATAAACTTCCAGAGTCTACTGGGGATGATGATTCAACTTCGTTGGGGAAGCTTTTTCAGGCCGTGATGGGGAAATATTGACTCCATTGGGGGTATCTTGTATTCTATCGGGGAACATTCTTATACTCTGTTGAGGAATATTAAGAATGTCGGGGATACTCTTATACTTGCTGGGGAATATTCTTATACTCCGCTAGGGAATATTAAGACCCTTTTAGTGCTGATGGTAGACCAAATCTGCTTGGAGAGAGTATTGCTGATTCATTCGTGGTTGTAAGTCTCAGCTGGGGAGAGCTACCATTATTGTCTTACTCTGCGGGGAGTGAAGGTATCTTAACCATATTCTTCAGCTGAATCTACCTTTGTACCTGGTGGATAGAGCAACTATACAGTTTGGACAATTCTTATTGCCCCTGTTTCTGATATTACCAGTAATTCATCTTTCGTTTCACATGTAAATATTTATGAGCAGCAATTAATGTCAAATGCATATATCAAAAATGAACATTGGACGTTCTTTGCAAAACAAAACAGATAAAGGAAAAACAGTTTGGAATTTGTCTGGAAATGAATTTGTATTGATTTTGAAGTTTTGGCCTGTAAATAGGCGTTTTTGTATAAGAGGCTAACATCCTAGTAAGAGAACGCCGCCGAGTAATAGAATTTACATGATTTGTGAAAAACTAAACAAAACAGCTATGTGAATGATCCCACTGGGTTCCAACTCTGCTATCGCCCTTATGTCTTCAAGCATCTCATCACTTTGCTACTGGTTGAAGGTAAATCAGATTGATTAGTGTCGTCTGAGCTTGATAGTCGATACTGAAGTCTGGATGCAATGGTGATCCAATGAGACATAATGTTACGCTTTGATCCCTAATTTTTTCCTGGACCGCCCTTTCGGGTTTTCAGTCCACCGGGATACCCTTTTTTTCCCAAGTCGCCTTTTCAGGTTTTCGACTTGCCGGGTGTACAGATTTTTTCATTTTCATCCCTTATTTTTGCCCAAACCCTTTTGGTTCGCCGGGAAGCCCTTATTTTTTCCTAGGCCAGTCAACCTAGCAGGTCTTTGATTATGCGTAGTATCTTTTCACTATGTCTGCATTGACAGGGGGAGGAAGGTCATCACCATCCATGGTGGTTAGAATCATAGCTCCTCTTGAGAAAATGTTCTTAACCACAAATGGCCCTTCGTAAGTAGGGGTCCATTTGCCCCTGGGATCACCTTGAGGTAGAATAATGCGCTTGGTTACCAGATCCACAACTTGATACTCTTGTCGTCTAACTTTCTTGTTAAATTCCTTGATCATCCGTTTCTGGTACGTCTGACCATGACAAATAACAGTAAGTCTCTTTTCGTCGATTAAATTCAGCTGATCAAGCCGGGTCTGAATCTAATCATCTTCGCTCAAACCTGCATCCTTCATGATCCAAAGAGAGGGTATCTGAACTTCAATAGGAAATACTACCTCCATGCCATATACCAAGGAATATGGTGTTGCCCCTGTTGACGTCCGTGCTGAGGTACGGTACCCATGAAGAGAAAATGGTAACATCTCATGCCAGTATTTGTATGTCACTATCATCTTCTGCATAATCTTCTTAATGTTCTTATTAGTCGCTTCGACAACCCCATTCATCTTCGGCCGGTAGGGAGAAGAGTTGTGATGCTGTATCTTGAATTGTTTTCAGAGCTCAGTGATCATCTTATTGTTGAGATTGGTACCATTGTCCGTAATGATCCTCTCTGGTACACCGTATCGACAAATCAGATTGTTCCAAATGAACCGTGCCACGACGTTCTTGGTTACGGTAGCGAAGGAAGCTGCTTCAACCCACTTCGTAAAGTAATCAATAGCTACCAGGATGAAACGATGCCCATTGGATGTCGTAGGTCTGATCTCGCCGATCATATCAATGCCCCACATTGCAAAAGGCCAAGGTGCCGTCAAGACGTTCAGAGGAACTTGAGGTATGTGCACCTTATCAGCATAGACTTGGCACTTGTGACATGTCCGAGAATGCTGATAACAATCGGCTTCCATTGTGGACCAATAGTATCCTGCCCGAAGGATTTTCTTTTCCATGGTGTGTCCACTAGAATGAGTTCCAAAAGTACCTTCATGTAACTCTGTCATGATCTTTTCTGCTTCATTCTTATCCACATAACGCAGTAAGGTTGAATCATGGTTACGCTTGTAAAGGATGCCATTGCTGATGAAGAACTTCGCCGCGAACCTCCTTAGAAACTTCTTGTCATTAACAGATGCACCCTCGGGGTACTCCTGAGCCTCAAGTACCTCTTCACCTCATGAAACCAAGGCTTTTCTGTTACCTCTTCAGTCTCAATATCACAGCAATGTGCAGGTTCGTCCAATCTTTCGATGATGATCCGGGGAGCCTCGTTGTCCCAATTGACCTTGAACATAGAAGACATCGTAGCTAGCGCGTCCGCCAACTGATTCTCCTCTCTAGGGAAGTGTTCAAAGGTTATCTCCTCAAAATGGGGAAGCAATGTCAACACATACTCCTTGTAAGGAATAATATTTGGGTGTTTCGTATCCCACTCGCCTTTGATCTGACTGATCACGAGAGAGGAATCTCCGAAGACACTTAGAAACTTAATCCTTAGGTCAATTGCTGCTCGAAGACCCATGATGCATGCTTCATACTCCACCATGTTGTTGGTGCAGTTGAAACATAGTCGAGCGGTGAATGGAGTATGCGAGCCTTTAGGAGATATGATCACGACGCTAATGCCATTACCCAAAGCGTTTGAAGCTCCATCAAAGTACATAGACCATCGGGATCCTTCCTCAGGTCCTTCATCCGGTCCAGGTGTCTCATAATCAGTTACCAACATGATATTCTCGTCCGGGAATTCAAAGTTCATAGACTGGTAATCATCCACTGCCTGATGTGCCAAATGGTCTGCCAATACACTTCCCTTAATTGCCTTTTGGGTCGTATACTGGATATCATACTCAGTCAAGATCATCTGCCATCTTGCTATTCTTCCAGACAAGGCGGGCTTCTCGAAGATATACTTGATTGGATCCATCTTTGATATCAACAGAGTAGTGTGAGTCAGCATATACTGTCTCAGCCAGCGAGCAGCCCATGTCAAAGCGCAACAAGTTTTCTCGAGCAGTGAGTATCGGGTCTCACAGTCGGTAAATTTTTTGCTAAGGTAATAAATAACATGCTCTTTTCAGCCAGACTCGTCATGTTGACCCAGCACACACCCCATTGAGTTGTCGAGTATTGTCAAGTATAAGATCAGAGGTCTCCCTTCAACTGGTGGCATCAGAATAGGTGGCTCTTGGAGATACTCTTTGATCCTTTTGAAAGCGGTCTGGCATTCATCATTCCAACGTACCACTTGATCTTTCTTCAGTAACTTGAAGATTGGCTCACAAGTAGCAGGCAGGTGCGAAATGAATCGGGAAATGTAGTTCAGACAACCCAGAAAGCCTCTGACTTCTTTCTCTGTTCTAGGAGCTAGCATCTCCTGTATGGATTTCACTTTTGCTGGATCCACTTGAATACCTTTGTCACTTACGACGAAACCCAATTTTGATCGGTGGATCTGGAACTGACTGTTTAACGCTGGTTCGCGAAATGTCGCGGAAGCAAGAGTCGCCACCGTCTTTTATTTTCTCCAAATGGAAAGGACAAAAGCACAGAAAAATTCCTTATAGAGATTGCTCTCGGTTCGGGAGGTAGATTTATAGAAAGGGAAGGTGTTAGCACCCTTTCTATCCATGGTTATCCATGGGCTCTTAGATACTTGCTCACTTGTGTTTTCAAAATTGTTTGTTTGCTTTTCAACTATGGGTTTAAAAAGTTTCTTTGAAAATTTCAGTTCGACTCTTGTATCAGTCCTCAAGAGTGTTTGAAAAGTTGCTTTTTGAAAGCTTTTGAAAGTGTCGGTGTGAAAAGAGTTTTTGATTTTTGTTTTGAAATTAGAGCAAGTATCTACGAGTTCTCTACCTACCCTAAGGAATTCGTCTGTGTAAATGTCCTTAAAGTAGTGCCATCCCACCATTGAGAGGTAGGTAGCACCACCGTTGGAGGTGTTCGGGTCAATTCGAGGGTTCGGGACATTGTGGTCACCAGAGCAATGGGAAGACACCTTAGAAGCTACCCTCATGCCATATTCATGGACATGAGGACTTACTAAAACATCCTCTACTCGACGACCACTTTTCGAGGGGCAAGGCAACAGTGGGGCGTACCTTAGGGGTGGTGTGAGATTTGTGTGTCGTTTTCGATTATGTTTATCTTGTTCATGCATTGGTGATCTACGCTTTATTTTTATTTTTGGCATTCATTCTTTCATGCAAATTATTAACAGTTAAAAGATGCGGAATTAAAAAGTCCTACGCTATTACAAAGGCGCGGGTCTACATCGCCAAATAAATCCAAGACCCGATTTGAAATAAAATAAAATGCGGAAAGATAAATGTCTAATTAATCTATTACACGGCTTTGGGGCAATTACATTATATTCACAAAAAAGAAATAAAAATAAAATGCGAGAAGAAGTAAAGTCGGGAATGCGAGGGCGTTGGACCCTTTTAAGGAAATTCAATTACAATTAATAAATTAATCAAGTTAAATGAGAAAAGGAAATTATTTTTGAGTTTTTTGTATTTATGGACTTTAGTAAGAAAATTAAATGAGATTAAAACCCTAATTCTAAACTATTTTTAATTTATTAAAAAAATGTTTAAATTTAACCTAGTTTTAACCTAATTATTTACATGGCAATTTATTTATAAAAATAATTAATATTTAATAATGATAAAAGAAAAGAAAAAGAATAAAAGTATTTAGAACCCTAATTCTACATTTTTTAGTTTATTAAAAAAACATTAAAATTAAATCTAGAATTAAAACTAAATTAATTAATAAAATTTATTTACAAAAATGTTAGTGAATTAAACATTAAAACATATTTTTTATTTTTATAGTTTCTGATTTTTTGGTATTTTTAGGAAAATTAATTTTAATGAATTAAAATAAAATAATTAAATTAAAACAAATAATAAAAAAAATAGAAGAAAGAAAAGAGAAAGAAATACAAACACTAGGGGGGTTCTGCCCCAATCTGGAGGTTATGTTATGAGCAATTAGGCCCAAGAAGCTTGGCCCTTTCTGACTTCTCAAGGATGCGTGTGGCCTGGTTGACCAACGAGTATGGTGTTCCTCAGATCATGGCCCTTGGATTGATGTTATGGGACGCGTGGCCAGCCAAGACATGAAGCTGTATGGTAGGCCTTAGGAAGCAAGCTACACAGAACCACGCTAGGAAGAAAAATATGGAATAAAGTAGGGGGACCTGGGGTTCGAACCCAGGTCCCAAGACTTACCAAACACACATCCAGCCATCTGAGCTAGCACGTTTATTCGTATGCAATATAATAAGAAAACATAATATAGGAAAACATCCACTACGCTGATAAACGCGCCAAACATTCAAACGCACCAATCCCCTGCCTCCACGCATCGTCTTCTCCACTTTTTCGTTTTGGCCTGAAAAAAAAAGGAAAGGATAACGGGGGTTTTAAACCCCCACTAAATGGTGCATGTGAAAATAGCGATTAGGCCGTCATTGCTCATAAATTGAGCGCGACATATGTATTAAATTCGTGTGAAGCTTCTGAGTCCAATGGTCCTAGTCTTGTGGTCTAATTTTTCCTGAAGAGGAAAGCCCTAATTTTACAGCTCTGAAAACCTAACGAGCTCCAATGGTGGATTCACATACCGGGCACGAAAACTCAATTAAACGATGCTGTTAGCTTTAGAATGATTGGATTAGTACAAATCAACAAAAAAATGCAACGAGGATGCGTATAAATTGAAATACGAATATGAAAAACGTTAAGAACAGGACGGCTTCATGTTACCAATTCTTGAGGTTAGAAGCGTGGAAAAGGATTCAGTTAGGTTCAGGGATGCCTCAGAAAGCTTTTGGAATTGGTTATCAGCTTTGAATCACGCTCTATGTGTGAAATCAGTTTTGAAAAAATTGACAAAAAATGCAAAGTGTGTATGAGTTTTTAGGCGCAGCTTCAAGGTTGTTGTGATTAGGTTTAGCATCCTGTATATGTATGGGACGAATTAGGGTAAGAATTTGAGTCCATAACCCTTTGCATTGATGAATCCAATATTTGATTTCCATGGAATCTTTTTCAATATTTTCTTCATGAAGAACATGCCAATTTGCACCAAATCTTTCCTTTTTTGATGTGCACGAGATCCTTAGGCCTTGGTGAGAGATTATACTGCACAAAAAGATTTGAAAACTTTATTTTAGTATTTTTGTCATATTTTATTTAATTAAATGAATTAATGGTGATAAAAATTCAAATAAATAATAAAAAAGGATGAAATAAATCCCCTTTGGGTCAAATGGTCGTGCATAGCCTTTGGATAATGATTCTTGGAAGAAAATGTGGCCCATTAGCAATTTTGAGGCATTTGAAGCAAAGTTGACTTTTCAAAATTCCCAAAAATTTCCCAACTTCCACAAGGCATATCTTGCTCAATTTTTAAGCTTTGATCATGTTCTTGGACATTTTGAAAGGTATTGAAGTCCTCTAACCAATGCCTTTGGTCCCATGTCATTTTGATTTACCAATCTCAAGTTATGGTCTTTGACTTAAAGTCCCTTTTTGTTGACTTTTGAAAATGACCTATAATGTTGAAATTGATAACTTTTTGTGAGGGCATTTCTTGGACTTGAAGTGTGAAGAGGAGTTGTAGGAAATGTCTTTCTCTTAAAAATGAGCTTTGGATGTAATTTTTCTAATAAACCATGTGGAAGTTATGCCTTGGTCAAGTTACAGTTGACTTTTTCAACTATCCAAATATGGAAACTTTTGCATCTTGAGACTTTTTGGGCCATGCCTTGAGAATCATGATTAAGAATTGATCAAATGATGTTTGTGGCTTCAAAATAAGATGTTGACCAAAAATTTGGACTTTTGACTGCCAAATGACCATTTTGCCCCTACAGTTGACTGTTGAGCAATTAGGGTTTTTGACTGTGCAATTTTGTGTTGTAAGTCTTGAAACTTGGCATGTGGATACTTGACCATGTTTGTAGGCATGTGGGACTTGATTGGACCCTTGGAAACTTCAATTTCTTTGTCAGAACCAAAACCCTAGTTTTTGACTGTTAGGAGGCCCTTGAACTGTGCAACCCTTGGGGAGATTTTGAAGCATGATCTTGACAAATCTTGAAGAATATGGGAGGGAAAATTTTGGGGTACAACAGTTGCCCCTGTTCAATCTTCTTAAACCTGAGGATGCAAATTGGCTGACGCGCCTTTCGTAATCTGAAGGTGGAAGATGATTGAACACTAGAGTGCCCAGAAATTTGCACTCACATAGTAGAATATCAGCAGCGTGATGCAGGGAATGGGCTTACAGATGCCATTTGGAGACTGTAGGTATGGATGATGGGCTTACAGATGCCATGCTAAGAGGTGATGGAAGGTGGATGGGATTATAGATGCCATCCGGGTGTCGATCGCGTAAGAGATTCCTTAGCGAGAACTTGCATGCCTGAAAAAGAAAATGATTACCTGACCTGTTACAGGAGTTGGTCTTCAAACTCTTTGTGTAGATGTGCCCTGACTGGTTACAGGAGTTGAATCTGGAGCTTCAAAAGGTGATGAATGAACCAGGGATGGTTACAACCTCAACAGGAATGCTGAGAGAACCTTGGACGATTACTACCTCAACAGGGGCGCTGAGAGAATCTTGGGGCGATTACTACCTCAACAGGGGCGCTGAGAGAATCTTGGGGCGATTACTACCTCAACAGGAATGCTGAGAGAAACTTGGATGTCTTCTACTTGGATAAGAATCAGGGAGATCTTAGGGTCGATCTGATTGAACCAGAGAAGGCCTTTGACTGGATAAGAATCAGGAAAATCTTAGGGTCGATTTAACTGAACCGGACAAGGTCTTGAAATCTTCAACTGGATAAGAATCAGGGAGATCTTAGGGTCGATCTGACTGAACCAGAGAAGGCCTTTGACTGGATAAGAATCAGGAAAATCTTAGGGTCGATTTAACTGAACCAAGCAAGGTCTTGACATCTTCAACTGGATAAGAATCAGGGAGATCTTAGGGTCGATCTGACTGAACCAGAGAAGGCCTTTGACTGGATAAGAATCAGGAAAATCTTAGGGTCGATTTAACTGAACCAAACTAGGTCTTGAAATATCTTCAACTGGGTAAGAATCAGGGAGATCTTAAGGTTGATCTGACTGAACCAGAGAAGGCCTTTGACTGGATAAGAATCAGGAAAATCTTAGGGTCAATTTAACTAAACCAAGCAAGGTCTTGACATCTTCAACTGGATAAGAATCAGGGAGATCTTAGGGTCGATCTGACTGAACTAGAGAAGGCCTTTGACTGGATAAGAATCAGGAAAATCTTAGGGTCGATTTAACTGAACCAGACTAAAGTCTTGAAATATAGTTGAGAACTTAACTGGATCTTTCCTGAAAGGTGAAGGTCAGTCATATGCAAGGCATGATATGAATCAAGCGATGATGTTCTCAACATAAATGAGATTTGTAAGATATGATGCGTATATGCATGCTATGATGTATGAAAATGTGATGTTTATGAGCGTATGTTTTTCGTCTAGGAAAGTAAATCCTTGACGGGTGCCGGGAAGTCACTCCTGGGCTGATGTTTGCAGAGAAAAATATTTGTTTCCGCTGGGGATGATAGTTGCAAGAATACCGGTAGGAGAAGATGACTCCGTTGGGGAATAAACTTGGCGAATGGATTACTCTGCGGGGAGAAAAGTACTCTAACGATCTTGCTGGGAAACAATACTCTGTGGGGAGAGAGGTACTTTGTTGAGAGGTTGATGGTAACTTCGCTGGGGATACCATTAATATGTTGGAAGTGTTAATAGACTTCGCTGGGGATAAGAAGACTTCGCCGAGGACGATCTTTCCGTGGCTTTTGGCTGAGGATAACCCAGTTATATCCTGGTAGGGAAATAACCTTTGAATAAATCCGGGAGACGCGTTCGTGCTCTGCGAGGGATAAGCTTCCAGAATTTACTGGGGATAAGCTTACTGCTTGGGGAAATGGATTCCAACTTTCCTGGGGAAACTGGATTGGACTCTCCTGGGGAAGTTTTGAACTGTATCGGGGAAGTGACTCCATTGAATGTTTGATATACCGTCGGGGAACAATCTTTAGGTTAAGACTGTCGGGGATGCTTGTTAAGAATATATATTGCTGGGGAATGTTGAGATCCGCTGAAGGATACCCAACTTCCCTAAGGTTGAATGTAACTTTGCTTGGGGAGAGTGCACTGATTTGCTGACGCACTCTCTGGGGAATTAAGATATACTGGTTATGTTCTTCAGCCGGACTTGCCTTGGTACCTTGGTGGACGGAACAATTAGATCGCTTAGACCGCTCATTATTGCCCCTGTTTCTAATGTTACCTGTAATTAATCCTTTGTTTCGTTATGCAAATATTTATGAGTTTAGCAATTAGTGTCAAATGCATATATCACAAATTGAACCTTGGACGTTCTTCGCAAGACAAAACAGAAAAGGAAAAAACAATTGGCAATTTTAACTGAAAAGTGATTTTGTATTGATTTTTTTGAATTTGCCTGTAAAATAGGCGTTTATGTACAAGAGGCTGACGTCCTAGTAAGAGGACGCCGCCGAACAAAAGAGTTTATACAGATTTGTACAAAAGAAAATAAAACAGCTGTGTGAAATGAATGATCCCACTGGGTTCCAACTCTGCTATCGCCTTTATGTCTTTGAGCGTCTCATCACTTGATGACCTAGTTGACGATGAAGCTGATTGATTGATGCCGTCTGAACTTGATGTAGATACCGGATTCTGGATGCAAAGTGATCCAATGAGACATAGTATTATGCTTTATCCCTAACTTTTGCCTGGACCGCCCTTTCGGGTTTTCAGTCCACCGGGATACCCATTTTTGCCCAAGCCACCTTTTCAGGTTTTTGACTTGCCGGGTGTACATATTTTTTTCATTTCATCCCTTCATTTTGCTCGAACCCTTTTGGTTCGCCGGGAAGCCCTAATTTTTGCCTAGGTATGTCAACCTAGCGGGTCTTTTTCATGCGTAGTATCTTTTTACTATGTCTGCATTGGCGGGGTGAGGAAGGTCGTCACCATCCATGTTGGTTAGAATCATGGCTCCTCCTGAGAACACATGTTTAACCACAAATGGCCCTTCGTATGTAGGGGTCCATTTGCCCCTTGAATCACTCTGAGGAAGGATGATACGCTTGATTACCAGATCCCCAACTTGATATTCTTGTGGTCTGACCTTTTTGTTAAATGCCCTGATCATCCGTTTCTGATACGTCTGACCATGGCAGATAGCAGCAAGTCTTTTTTCATCAATAAGGTTTAGCTGATCAAGTCGTGTCTGGATCTAATCATCTTCGTTCAGATCTGTATCCTTCATTATCCGGAGAGAGGGTATTTGTACTTTGATCGGTAAGACTGACTCCATACCATAGACCAAGGAGAAAGGAGTTGCCCCGGTTGACGTTCTGGCTGAGGTACGGTACCCATGTAGAGCAAACGGTAACATCTCGTGCCAATCTTTATAAGTCACTGTCATCTTCTGCACGATTTTCTTGATATTTTTATTTGCTGCTTCTACAGCCCCATTCATCTTCGGTTTGTAAGGAGAAGAGTTGTGGTGCTGTATCTTAAACTGCTCGCAGAGCTCAGTGATCATCTTGTTATTGAGATTGGTACCATTGTCTGTAATGATCCTTTCTGGGACGCCGTATCGACAGATCAGATTATGCCGAATGAACCGTGCTACAACATTCTTGGTTACTGTAGCGTAGGAAGCTGCCTCAACCCACTTTGTGAAGTAATCAATCGCTACCAGGATGAAGCGATGCCCATTGGATGCCGTAGGTTTAATCTCGCCGATCATATCTATGCCCCAAATTGCAAACGGCCAAGGCGCAGTCAGAACATTTAGAGGAACTGGAGGAACATGCACCTTGTCTGCATATATCTGGCATTTATGGCATGTCCGAGAATGTTGATAGCAGTCAGCTTCCATTGTGGACCAGAAATACCTTTCCCGAAGGATTTTCTTTGCCATAGTGTGTCCACTGGAATGTGTTCCGAAGGTCCCTTCATGTAGCTCTTCCATGATCCTTTCTGCTTCAGTTTTATCCACACAACGCAGTAAGGTCGAATCATGGTTTCTCTTGTACAGAATGCCGTTGCTAAGGAAGAACTTTGCTGCGAACCTTCTCAGAAACTTCTTGTCATTGACAGATGCACCTTCAGGGTATTCCTGAGCTTCCAAGTATCTTTTCACTTCATGGTACCAAGGCTTCTCAGTCACCAATTCAGTCTCGAGATCACAACAGTATCCCGGTTCGTCCAGTTTCCAGATAGTGACCCGGGGAGCCTCATTGTCCCATTTAACTTTGAACATAGAAGACATCGTAGCTAACACGTCCGCTAACTGATTCTCCTCTCTCGGAAAGTGTTCAAAGGTTATCTCTGTGAAGTGGGGGATCAAGGTCAACACACATTCTCTGTAAGGAATAAGATTCAGATGTTTCGTATCCCACTCCCCTTTGATCTGATTGATCACGAGAGCGGAATCTACGAAGACACTCAGAAACTTGATCCTTAAGTCGATCGCAGCTTGGAGACCCATGATGCACGCCTCATATTCTGCCATGTTGTTGGTGCAGTTGAAACATAACCGGGCAGTAAGTGGAGTATGAGTGCCTTGAGGGGATATGATCACAGCGCCGATACCGTTACCCAAAGCGTTGGAGGCTCCGTCAAAGTGCATAGACCATCGGGATTCTTCCTCAGGTCCTTCATCCGGTCCAGGTACTTCACAATCCGTCACAATCATGATACTCTTGTCAGGAAACTCAAAGTTCATTGACTGATAGTCGTCTACTGCCTAATGTGCCAAATGGTCTGCCAATACACTTCCTTTTATGGCTTTCTGAGTTGTGTACTGGATGTCGTATTCTGTCAAGATCATTTGCCATCTCGCTATTCTCCCAGACAGAGCAGGCTTTTCAAATATATACTTTATAGGATCCATCTTCGAGATCAACAAGGTAGTGTGAGTCAGCATATACTGTCTCAGCCGGCGAGCAGCCCATACCAAAGCACAACAAGTTTTCTCAAGCAGTGAGTATCGGGTCTCACAGTCGGTAAACTTTTTGCTAAGGTAATAAATGGCATGCTCTTTTCGGCCAGACTCGTCATGCTGCCCCAGCACACACCCCATTGAGTTGTCAAGCACTGTCAGGTATAGTATCAGAGGTCTCCCTTCAACCGGTGGCATAAGGATGGGTGGTTCTTGGAGATACTCCTTGATTCTGTCAAAAGCGGCCTGACATTCATCATTCCAACGTACTACCTGATCTTTCTTCAGCAGCTTGAAGATTGGTTCACAAGTAGCAGTTAGGTGCGAGATGAATCGAGCAATGTAATTCAGGCGTCCTAAAAATCCTCTGACCTCCTTCTCTGTCTTAGGAACTGGTATCTCTTGAATGGCTTTAACCTTGGCAGGGTCCACTTGAATACCCTTATCACTTACAACGAAGCCTAGCAACTTTCCAGATCTTACCCCGAAGGTGCACTTGTTTGGGTTCAACCTCAGCTTATACAGTTTCAGACGGTCAAACAATTTCTGCAGATGATCAAGGTGTTCGTCCTCAGTTTGGGACCTTGCGATCATGTCGTCAACATACACTTCTATCTCATGATGGATCATGTCATGAAATAAAGCAACCATGGCACGTTGGTAGGTTGCCCCAGCATTCTTCAGTCCAAAAGGCATGACCTTGTAGCAGAAGGTGCCCCACTGAGTAACAAAGGTAGTCTTTTCCATGTCTTCAGGTGCCATCTTGATCTGATTATAGCCTGAAAAACCATCCATGAAAGAGAACACTTTGTGTTGAGCCGTATTGTCAACAAGGACATCAATGTGAGGTAGGGGGAAGTCATCCTTGGGACTGGCCCTATTCAGATCCCTGTAATCGACACACATTGTGACCTTTCCATCTTTCTTTGGTACCGGCACCACATTAGCAACCCACTGAGGGTAAGAAGTCACTGCAAGGAACCCGGCATCAAACTGTTTCATAACCTCGACTTTGATCTTCTCAGACATCTCTGGACGCATACGGCGGACCTTTTGCTTGACCGGAGGGCAGTCTTCCTTAGTAGGCAAATGATGGACCACAATGTCGGTATCCAACCCGGGCATGTCTTCGTAGGACCAGGCAAAGATCTCCACATAATCATGTAGCATCTGAGTCAACCGTTGCTTCACGCTGAGCTCTAGGTTGGCACCAATCTTAACTTCCTTCTTGTCCGTCTCAGTACCCAGATTTATCGTTTCCACCGGCTCTTCATGTGGTTGAATTTCCCTCTCTTCCTAGAGTAACAGTCTTGCAAGTTCGCCAGGCACTTCGCAATCATCTTCACCTTCGTCTTCGGCTAAGTTGATCGGATTTTCAAAGTCATAACTGGCAGTAGCAGAGTCGTTACCAGTGAGATCCAGAGTGGATTGAAACCTGTATGAGTGAGTGTGTGTAAATACAGCTGTTTTGCAATATATAAAGAAAGGAAAGAAATAAAAGGAGCATAAGATTTGAAATGCGAGAAAACGTCCAAGGTCTTTATTCATGATATATGAAATGAAAATTAATATACCCTCACAAATGAAACCACGGTGCCCCGGGTAAGACACCGGGCCATAGAGTTTTAATTCATTGTTTATTACAAATAACGAAAACAAAGGAAATCATTACTCCGTAACAAAAGTAACAGGTAGGTTGTCCTTTGCAATCCAATTGCTAGGTCCACTGTCGGCCGTCGGATAAATCCAGATGTCGAACTCAGCTTTATCCACTTCATCATCCTCTCTGATAGCATTCACTCCATGGTTAGGCATGGGAGCAGTCACCACATTGGGCTTCTCAGGTGCCTCAAACTGTACCTCCTTTGCATCAATAAGGTCCTGCACCTTGTTCCTTAAGGCCCAACAGTCATCAGTGGAGTGCCCCGGGCTATCAGAGTGATAAGCACATCGGGCATTTGGATTGTACTTGGGAGAGGCAGTATTCACAACCTTCGGGGCCTCTATGACAGTCACCAAATTGGTGGATAGCAACTGTGGCAAGATTTGCGATAAGGTCATACTCAGACGGGTAAACTCTCTTCTGGGTCTTTCAGCCCTTTGTGGATTGGTTTGCCGAGGAGCGGCAGCAGGCTTAGCAATCATCACCGCGTTGACAGATTGGCGGCGTTCAGGTTTCTCTTGCCTCCTAGGCCCATACACAGCACTGGCCTCCTTCTTAAAGGGCTTCTTCTCAGAACTTGCAGATGCACCCTTCTGAATTTTGCCAGACTTCATTCCAGCCTCTATTCTCTCTCCAGTCAGAATAAGATCAGTAAACCCTGCAGATGAGTTACCGATAAGATGATTGAAAAATGGACCAGATAGGGTCCCCAAGAACATATCCACCAGCTCACGGTCTGTTAACGGAGGTTGCACCCTGCCAGCCAGATCCCTCCACTTCTGTGCATACTCTTTAAAACCTTCGCTTGACCCTAGCGACATACCCTGGAGTTGGGTACGTGTAGGGGCAAGGTCGGCATTATATTGATACTGCTTGTAAAAAGCAGTAGCCAACTCCTCCCAGTTACGAACCTTGGTCCTATCTAGCTGATAGAACCATTCGAGATGAGTCCCTGAAAGACTCTCCTGGAAGAAGTGGATCCACAAATTCTTGTCCACTGAGTACGGTTGAATCTTCCGCACATAAGATCTGAGGTGTAGCTTGGGACAAGACGCCCCGTCATACTTGGTGAAAGATGGTGCCTTAAACTTGTGAGGAATAATCACACCAGTAGATAAGCCCAAGTCTCTGAAATCCAGCCCAGGCACTTGTTGGATCTCCATGGCGTTCAGTCAGTCTTCCAACTGCTTATATCGGTCTTCAGCCGGAGGATACTGTTCCTCATTGAAGTCAGTCTCATTGTCAGAGACTACTGGACTTGAAGCCTTTCCCCCCTGGGGACTACCCTTGCCTACAGAAGAACCAGCCTCTTCATTCTGCAGAGTATTGCCAAACCTTCGGCCCGAGTTGAAAAGAACAGTTCTCTTCTTCTTCTTCTTCTCCTTCTTCAGGAGTAAAGCTTTCAGCTCTTCTTGGCCTTGAGCCAAACCCATGATCAGCTCCTGAAATTGCGCGTTCTGCGCCTGAAGGGCCTTGATAGACATCTCGGTTGATGATGAGTCAGGGTTCATGATGCTGAAATAAACAGCGAAGAACAGTAAGCAACCTGAAAAGGAGAAAACCTGCTATGCACATGATGAATGATATGTGTTTATGCAATGCATTCAAGGGTTCGAAAGTTCAAATTTGTTGTAGACAAAAAGAACACACGTTATCATTAAGGAAATAATTGTTCAGTACATCAAAGCCTCATGGGCACACATTACAAAGCAAATCAATCCCAAAAGACACTACGCATCCTCTTTGGAGCTATGTAGGTGTTGAGATTCCTTTCCTCGTGCAATAGGCGGGTGAGCTCCAAGACCTTCTTTTCACTAGCATGTAGACTGGTCTCAAGAGAATTCCGTTCTTCCTTAAGCTGGATCCAGCTCTTCTGCATCTCTTCCCAGGACGTGGGCATGTCAGGATGTTGAATGTTGTAGGACACCTCTCCTTCCAAGACTGGCTCTTTGATCACAGGGAGCACATGAGGATAAGGCATTATTAACTTCTGGGAGCGGGCTCGTACCCACTTGAGATAAGATTCCAATGGGATGGAATTCTTGTGCCCCAGTGTCTTGCTGTCTATCTTATTGGGCATCCTCCAAGCTCTGATAAACCTCTGGCGAAGTCCTTGTGCATCGTTGTCGAAGTCAAAAACTATGTCAGGAATTAACATGTCATGAGGGCCATCCCTCCGAGCATAACCAAACTGTCTCCAAGCCAGACATGGGTTGTAAGTAATACCTCCTCTGATTCCAAGTAAAGGAACATTAGGGTACTCCCCGCAACGATCAATGATAGTGACATCCTCTCTGGACCAAGGGCACCAATGTATATCTGCATGTGTAAGGGTCATCAACCGTTGTGACCATCTCAAACCCCGCTCGTTCTTCAAAACTGATTATGGAAGGCGCAAAATAAACCACCTTCCCAGGAGAGGAGTGCAGCACATAAGGACACCTATTTTTCTCATGGTTCGAGTGTAACATGAGTGAAGGATGTCCCCCAGCAACGTAGGTATAGGATTCCTGGACATGAAGATCTGGACAGCACTGATATCTATAAGCTGATCTGGGTTAGGGAACAACACCAAACCATAGACAAGGAGGGCCACAACTTCTTCAAAAGCTTGTAAGTCAAGGGAATTCCAACATTCCTGGGCCTTTTCAAACAGAAACCTGGCTAAGAACCCTTTGATACCACTTCTAACTTCCCAATGTCCCTTGAGGTCAGATGATTGTAGGTGTAAGGCTTTAGCAATCTCTTCAAGCTTGGGTTCCTTTTCCGTACCGTTGTAGGGTAGTTAATCAAGGATAGGGATCTTCAGAAGCCGGGAGAACTCTTCCAATGTAGGTACCAGTTGATAATCCAGGAAAGTGAAACAATGATGCAGAGGGTCAAAGAACTGGAACAGGACCTTTATCATATCTTCCTTGTGATCGGTGGATCTGGAACTGACTGTTTAACGCTGGTTCGCGAAATGTCGCGGAAGCAAGAGTCGCCACCGTCTTTTATTTTCTCCAAATGGAAAGGACAAAAGCACAGAAAAATTCCTTTTAAGAGATTGCTCTCGGTTCGGGAGGTAGGTTATAGAAAGGGAAGGTGTTAGCACCCTTTCTATCCATGGTTATCCATGGGCTCTTAGATACTTGCTCATTGTGTTTTCAAAATGTTGCTTGCTTTTCAATGTGGGTTTAAAAAGTTTCTTTGAAAAATTTCAGTTCGACTCATACGTCAGAGTGTTTGAAAAGTCTGCTTTGAATGCTTTTGAAAAGTGTCAGTGTGAAAAGTCTTTTGAGTTTGTTTTGAGATTAGAGCAAGTATCCTTGAGAACCTACCTACCCTAAGGAATTCGTCTGTGTAGATGTCCTTAAAAAGTAGTGCCATCCCACCATTGAGAGGTAGGTAGCACCACCGTTGGAGGTGTTCGGGTCAATTCGGTTTTAGGGACATGGTGATCACCAGAGCAATGGGAAGACACCTTAGAAGCTACCCTCATGCCAGGTTCCCGGATCATGAGGACTTACTAAGACGTCCTCTACTCGACGACCACCTTTCGAAAGGCAACAGTGAGGCGTACCCTAGGGGTGGTGTGTGCGATTCGTGTGTCATGTTTCAATTATTTATCTTGTCATGTTTGTCGTGCTCTACGCTTGATTTTAATTAGACATTCAATCTTTCATGCTTGGTTAACAGTTAATAAGTTGCGGGAAAGTAAATCTACGATTATTACAAACGGCGCGGGTCCACATCGCCAAAATTTCCAGGACCCGATTTAGCGGAAAATAAAAGAGCAATAAAAAGTGCAAGGAATTTAAAGTTACATGGCTTCGGGGCAATTACAAAATTACAATAAGCAATAAAATAAGTGCACAAAAACTAAAGAATTGAAAGTGACGGGCGTTGGACCCTTTTTGCAAGAATAATTAAATTAATGAGAATTAAAACTAATATTAAGAAAGAAATGTTTTTTGGTATTTTTTTGTATTTTTAAGATTTAAAAGAAAAAGGAATTAATTTGAAATTAAATTAAAACGGTAAACCCTAATTCTATTATTTTTTAAGTTTATTATGAAAGAGTTAAAAATTAAACCTAAATTAAACTCTTAAATTAAATTTATATACAGTTAAAATAAAAAAAATAAATAAATAAATAATATTATTCTGAAAAAAAGGGAAATTAAGAAAGAAAGTAAAAAGTTATTTAAACCTAAATTCTACTTGTTTTTGATTTTTTTATTAGAAAGATTAAAATTATAACTTAATTAACCTAAATTATTTACATGCCAATTTATTTACGAAAATAATTATAATAAAATATTATAGTTTTTTTTTTGTATTTTCTGGATTTTTATGTTTTTATATATTATATTTTTTTTATAAACAAAATTATTAATTAATTTAAGATAATAAAACAAATAAGCAAATAATAAAATAAGACATAAAAGATAATTAGGAAATAATGCAAACCAGGGGGGGGGGTAAACCCAATTTTGGAGGTTCAGGCCTTAGACATTGGCCCATTGAACTTCAGTTTTCGTTGACCTTTTTGGATTATGTGGTAGCGCGTTGACTTGCCTTCATGGTATTCCCTGGATCCTGGCCCTGGGATTAGAGTAACTGGACGCGTGGATGATAATTATTGAGTGTGCATGATGATCCTGGCCCTGGGCGCTGCATGGGATTAAGCATTGAAAAATAATATAGGATATTGCAAGAGTCCTGGGGTTCGAACCCAGGACAAGGGGATTGCTAGCGCCTGCGTCAACCATTTGTGCCAATTGATCCAATTGATATATAAATAAGTAATGAATATAATAAGATGAAACAAAAGTTAGCGCCTCAAAACGCGCGAAATTTCAAATCTTCCAATCAACACTGGCCAGCACATCGTCTTCTCCGTTTGATTTATTTCCTGAAAAAAGAACAAATATTTAACGGGGGTTTGAAACCCCCTCAAAATGAGCCAAATTCAATAATAGCGATTAGCACGCCTTGGTTCAGAAATTTGTCGCGAGCATTGGAATCGTTTCGTCCAAACCTCCTGATTATGATCCTGGCATTATGGTGTTTCAATTTTACCAGATAAGGGAATCCCCAATTCAAGAAGCTGTAAACCTAAATGCCGTTCATGGCCAAATCGCACATATTGCTCCAAAATGAAATTAATTAATACAGTTAGCTTTAGAACATCATGAGAAACAAGAATATGTAATCAAAATGCAATAACCATGCTTGGAATTGAGAGTTCGATTTCAGAAAATTTAGGACACGGTTTGAATTATAGCTACCGTTTCTTCGCGTTTTGATTGAGGTTAAAGGTTGGAACGTGTTCAGTGATGCCTCAGGATGCTAATGGATCAAAGATTGGAGCTTGAATCGAACTCTAGGCTAGTTTTCAGTCTTGAGTTTTTTGTGAAAAAAAATTCAATATGGCAATGCTTGCTTTGGGCGCAGCTTCAGTCCTCTTGCATTAGGGTTTCATTCTAGTACTTGTAAGGAATGATTTAGGTTAAGAAAGTTGCATAAAATCCATGGTATTCAATGTTTGGATATTTGATTTTGTATGAAATCTTTTTGAATCTTTTTCCATGGCCTTTTGTGTTCAATCAGCTCCAATCACACCAAAACTTCCCTAATTGGCATGTACACGAATCATTGAGAATAGATATGCATGGAAAGATTTGTTTTGGTCAAGTTTTGTATTTTCTATTTATTTAAATAATTTAAATGAATAAATATTAATATAAATTCAAATAAATAATAAAAAAATGTGAAAATACTTCCCCTTGGGCTTAATGGTCGTGCATAGGCTTGGCATGAAGAAACTTGGAGGAAAATTGGGCCCATTTGCATTTTTAGGCCTTTTGCATCAATGTTGACTTTTCAAAATTCCTAAAAATTTCCCAACTTCCACAAGGCATAACTTGGTCAATTTTTAAGCTTTTCACATGTTCTTGGACATTTTGGAAAGGTCTTTGAGTCCTTTAACCAATGCCTTTGGTCCCATGTCATTTTGATTTACCAATCTCAAGTTATGGCCTTTGACTTAAAGTCACTTTTTGTTGACTTTTGAAAATGACCTATAATGTTGAAATTGATAACTTTTTGTGAGAGCATTTCTTGGACTTGGAACATGAAGATGAATTGTAGGAAATGTCTTTCTCTTCAAAATGAACTTTGGATGGAATTTTTCTGATAATCCATGTGAAAGTTATGCCCTGGTCAATTTCTGTTGACTTTTTCAGCTGTCCAAATATAGCAACTTTTGCATCTTTGATGATTTCTGAGCCAAATTTTGAGAATCATGATCAAGCATTGATCAAATGATGTTTGTGGCTTCAAAATGATATATTGACCAAAAATTTGAACTTTTGACTGTCAAATGACCATTTTGCCCCTACAGTTGACTGTAGTGCAATCTGGGGTTTTGACTGTACAATTTTGAGCTGAATGCCTTGAAACTTGACATGAGGATATTTGACCATCTTTGTAGGCACATGAGACTTGATTGGGCCTTTGAAAAGTTCATTTGCTTGACCAGAACTCAAACCCTAGTCTTGACTGTGTAGGAGACAATTGAACTGCATACCCCTTGGGGCATTTTGTGACCTTGGCTTTGACAATTCTTGATGAATATGGGAGGGCAAATTTTGGGGTACAACAGTTGCCCCTGTTCAATCTTCTTAGACCTGAGGATGCAGATTGGCTGACGTGCCTTTCGTAATCCGAGGGTAGAAGGTGATTGAACACTAAAGTGCCCAGAAATTTGCGCTCACATAGTAACAGTGATGATGGAATGGGCTTATAGATGCCATTTAGAGGTTGATGAATAGGATGATGGGCTTATAGATGCCATCTGGACGTTGATCGCGTAGGAGATTCCTTAGCGAGAACCTGCGTACCTGCAAAAGAAAAAAAATGAGTACCTGACACGTCGCAGGAGCTGATTTTAGATGCTTGATATAGATATGTCCTGATTGGTTACAGGAGCTGAGTCTGGAGCTTCAAACGCTGATGAATGAACCAGGGATGGTTACTGCCTTAGCATGAATGGTAAGAGAATCCTGAATGATTTCAACCTCAACAACGCTCGTTGAAAAAATCTTGGTGAGGATTACCATCTTCGTAGTGTCAGGAAGGGAACCAAAGGACATTACAATCTCAAAGGGAGTTACCTCACTCACGTTGGAGAGGGAACTATAGGAAATTATAATCTGAAAGGAGATATCACCTCACGCTCATGCCGGAGAGGGGAACATCTGAAAAAGGGATTACTACCTCACACACCGTTGGAGAGGGAACCATAAGAGAATATCACCTCACGCTCATGCCGGAGAGGGGAACATCTGAAAAAGGAATTACCGCCTCACGCTCACCGTCGGAGAGGGGACCATAGGAGAATATCACCTCACGCTCATGCCGGAGAGGAGAACATCTTGAAAAAGGAATTACCACCTCACGCTCCGTTGGAGAGGGGACCATAACTTCTACTGAGTCTTTATCAGAAAAATCTGTTTGGAGTCGATTTAACTGGACTAGAGAAATCCTCGAAATATGTTTGAGAATTTCAACTGCATCTTTCCTGAAAGGTAAAGGTCAGTTATATGCGAAGCATGATATGGATCAAGCAATGACGTTATCAATATAAATGAGACTTGTATGATGCAATACGTTATGCATGCTATAATGATGTATGTGATGATTCATGTATGTTTTTGTCTAAGAAAATGAATTCTTGACGGGTGCCGGGAAGTCATATCCTGGGCTGATGTTGAGGAAGAGATTTTGCTCCCGCTGTGGATGATTGTTGCAAGAATACCGGTAGGAGAAGATAACTCCATTGGGGAATAAACTTGGCAAATGAAATAATTCTGCGGGAGAAAAGATACTCTAGCGATCATGCTGGGGAGTGTTACTTTGTGGGGACAGCGATGCTTTGCTGAAATGTTGAAGATGACTCCGCTGGGGATACCGTTGATGAGTTATGCTGGGGATATCCTTGTTGTGCTGGAAGTGTTTGATAGACTTCGCTGGGGGTAGAAAGATACTTTGCCGAGGACGCTCTTTCCGTGGCTTTTGGCTGAGGATAACCCAGTTATATCCTGTTACGGAAATAACTCTTTAAATCAAGCCGGGACGACGCGTTCGTGCTCTGCGAGGGGATAAGCTTCCAGAATCTACTGGGGATAAGCTTACTGCTTGAGGATATGAATTCCATCTTTCCGGGGGAACTGGATTGGATTCTCCTGGGGAGATTTTGAACTGTAATGCTGTAGGTTGAAAGAGGGAACCTATGTAGGGTTGCCTGCTGATGAGCTCGTGTAAGACCGCATCTGAAATGGAGAAGGAACCTGGGTAGGGTTACTTTGATGATGAGTTCGTGTAAAACTGCATCTTGAAGAGAGAGAACCGGTGTAGGGTTGCTTGGTGAGGTAAGTTCATGTAAAATTTTTTGAGGAATCGGGGTGAGATTATCTTGAACTAAAATCCATGTAAGACTTCTAGAGGAACCGGGGTTAGGTTACCTTGGGGTAAATCCATGTGAGATTTCTTGACGAACCGGGGTAAGGTTGCTGGAAGCGAGTCCATGTGAGACTTCTGGGGGAACCGGGGTTAGGTTACCTTGAGATAGATCCGTGTGAGATTTCTTGATGAACCGGGGTAAGGTTGCTTCGGGATAAGTTTGTGTAAAACTTTGATGAACCGGGGTTAGGTCATCTTGAGATAGGTCCATGTAAGACTTCAGGAGGAACCGGGGTTAGGTTACTTAGGTAAGTTTGTGTAAAACTCTGATGAGCCGGGGTTAGGTCATCTTGAGATAGGTCCATGTAAGACTTCAGGAGGAACCGGGGTTAGGTTACTTGGATAAGTTTGTGTAAAACTTCTTGATGAACCGGGGTTAGGTCATCTTGAGATAGGTCCATGTGAGACTCTTGGAGGAACCGGGGTTAGGTTACTTGGATAAGTTTGTGTAAAAACTTTGATGAACCGGGGTTAGGTCATCTTGAGATAGGTCCATGTAAGACTTCAGGAGGAACCGGGGTTAGGTTACTTAGGTAAGTTTGTGTAAAACTCTGATGAGCCGGGGTTAGGTCATCTTGAGATAGGTCCATGTAAGACTTCAGGAGGAACCGGGGTTAGGTTACTTGGATAAGTTTGTGTAAAACTTCTTGATGAACCGGGGTTAGGTCATCTTGAGATAGGTCCATGTGAGACTCTTGGAGGAACCGGGGTTAGGTTACTTGGATAAGTTTGTGTAAAAACTTTGATGAACCGGGGTTAGGTCATCTTAAGATAGGTCCATGTAAGACTTCAGGAGGAACCGGGGTTAGGTTACCTTGGGATAAATCCATGTAAGATTTCTGGGGGAACCGGGGTAAGGTTGCCTTGTGGTAAATCCATGTGAGATTTCTGGAGGAACCGGGGTTAGGTTACCTTGGGGTAAATCCATGTGAGATTTCTTGACGAACCGGGGTAAGGTTGCTGGAAGCGAGTCCATGTGAGACTTATGGGGGAACCGGGGTTAGGTTACCTTGGGATAGATCCGTGTGAGATTTCTTGATGAACCGGGGTAAGGTTGCTTCGGGATAAGTTTGTGTAAAACTTCTTGATGAACCGGGGTTAGGTCATCTTATGGAGGAGGAGTTTGTCCTTTGTACTTTGGTTGACCGAGCAGTTGGATCGCCTGGATAACTCATTATTGCCCCTGCTTCGGAGGTGAGGGAAGAGGATACCTGTGTGGGTGGTTGACAAATCTTCGGGTAGGCAAGTGACGAGATACCGGAACATAGTCGTACGCTTTGATCCCTAACTTTTGCCTGGACCGCCCTTTCGGGTTTTCAGCCCACCGGGATACCCATTTTTGCCCAAGCCGCCTTTTCAGGTTTTCGACTTGCCGGGTGTACATGTTTTTTCGCTTCATCCCTTCATTTTGCCCGAACCCTTTTGGTTCGCCGGGAAGCCCTTATTTTTGCCTAGGTGTGTCAACCTAGCGGGTCTTTGATTGTGCGTAACATTTTTTCGACTATGTCCACGCTCTCAGAATATAGGGGGTTGCCCCTGTCGGAAGTATTTTTCCATACCCCAGATAATGAGCAATGCTCCTACTGTGCCCCTTGATCGGAGGTACTTCTGTTCACAAGGTGTTCATCGTGCGAATTTCCCTGCTGTTCAAACAAATAATCATATGCAAACAAGGTTATTTTAAGAATGCAAAAGTCTATGTCTGTCTTGAATTTTGAAAATGCATTTTTTGTAATACGGTGCGATATCAACTCAATATTGTACAGCAAACCTTCAGGAGTCAGGATACCTTCGTAACAGTATGCTTTCGAACTAACCCCTGCTTCAGCTAGGACTTTTAAGGGTTATATCGTGGCCTGGTTCACGGTTTTAAGAAACAAAGGATAAAGGCTCAAATTATTTGTACCCGCCCGCTCTTCGTGATGTTCTCCAAACCTAAACTCGGTTGATCGTGCGTTAGACCTTGCTCGAGTCTTTGTTTTGATATTCCAATGATGGTTCGGATGTTGACAATTTATATTGAATAGGCAGTCATCTCCTTTTTTGTTGAGGTTTTGTGAGACCTCTTTCTTAATTTTGTTATCCCTTTCTTTTTTTTGCCTGAACTGTTTCCTTTTCGGAATTACAGTCAGCGGGATGCCCCAGTTTCATAAGTCCCCTTTATAGGTTTTGACTTCTTGGGCTTTTCATTTATGAATTTGATAATGACTGCCTGTCTTTATCGATTATTCGGAACCATCACTGTCTTTTGTTTTGTAAGGACTCCTTTGGTGCCATTTGTTATGCATTTGGATCAACTGAGAGACTACCCTGCCCCAGGTTATGATTAAGGGTTTTGATTTTTGAAAATAAAAACTCCTACTTCTTTGGCTCTGATGGGTTGACGAGGGATTATCATCCTTATAACTCCAGTGTTTAGGGGTTGAAACAATGCCTGTACCTCATCAGCGGGGTCTGTTCAAAAGCATACTGTAGATTGTAGTATCGTTTTCGTCATCCTCCCTCAAGAGGTTTAGAATTTTCCATTAAGAGTTGACCATTGCAAAAATATGAAAGCGGTTTTAAGCATAGTAAACATAATTAATCAAGACAGACATGTGTAATGCATTCATGAAATAAAGAGTTTAACATAATAATTGTTTATCTGAACAAGAAAGGAAAAATACAACTTGAATTCAAATGAACAAAAAAATTTCTCAATCCTAGCCATGTTTCGGCAATGGAGCATTGATCACGTTGGGAGTCTCAGCAGGCTCGAACTCGATCTCTTTGGCATCGATCATGTTCTGAATTTTGTACTTTAGTGCCCAACAGTCCTCAGTATCATGCCCCGGGCTATCAGAATGATAAGCGCATCTGGTTTCTGGATTGTAGCTGGGAGAGGAGGTCTTAGGATTGGCAGGAGGGTTGATCACCGCAATCAGGTTCATCTTCAACATATGTTGCAGTGCTTGCGACCATGGCATGTTAATGTTGGTGAACTGCCTTTTAGGCCCGTCCGGCCTTTGCTGGTTTCCCCTCTGTGGTTGGCGGCGTGGTGCAGAACCAGAGATCATGACTGCCCCTGCATGTTGATCACGGCGACCCTTTTGACCGTATGCAGCATTAGATTCCTTCTTTCCCGTGTAAGGCTTTTTATGAATATCAGAAGGTGTGGCCTCTTGAATTTTCCCACTCTTGATACCAGCTTCAATTCTTTCACCGGTCAGGATGAGGTCGGTAAATCCAGCAGATGAGTTACCAATGAGGTGGTTGAAGAATGGACCAGACAGGGTCCCCAAGAACATGTCCACAAGTTCACGGTCAGTCAGAGGTGGTTGTACCCTTCCAGCAAGATCTCTCCATTTCTGCGCATATTCTTTGAAACCTTCACTTGATCCTAACGACATACCCTGGAGTTGGGTACGCGTAGGAGCAAGGTCGGCATTATACTGATACTGCTTGTAGAAAGCAGTAGCCAACTCCTCCCAGTTACGAACCTTGGTCCCATCTAGTTGATAGAACCATTCGAGATGAGTCCCTGAAAGACTCTCCTGGAAGAAGTGGATCCACAAGTTTTTGTCCACCGTATATGGTTGGATCTTCCGAACATAGGACCTTAAGTGCAGCTTGGGACAAGACGCCCCGTCATACTTAGAGAAGGGTGGTACTTTGAATTTCCGAGGAATAACCACACCAGTTGACAGACCCAAATCTCCGAAATCCAGCCCAGGTACCTGTTGAACCTCCATAGCTTTCATTCTGTCCTCCAGTTGCTTATATCTGTCATCAGCGGGAGGGTACTGCTCTTCATCAAAATCTGTCTCGTTGTCGGAGACCACTGGACTAGGAACCTCTCTCTCATGATGACTGCTTTTTCCCACAGATGGGGTTGTCCTCTCAGCTTCAACTTGTGGTGTATTCCCAAATTTGCGTCTAGGGCTGAACAGAACAGTCCTCTTCTTTTTCTTGTCCTTCTTCAAAAGGAGAGCCTTCAGGTCTTGTTGCCCCTGGGTCAAATTCAGGATCAGCTCTTGGAATTGGGCGTTCTGAGCCTGGAGATCCTTGATGGACTGTTCAGCTGATGATCCAGGATTCATGACGATCGGCTGAAATAAACAGCGGAGAAGGGTAAGCAACCTGTCAAAGGGATACCTGCAATGCAATGAGGTGTATGACATGCATGCAATGATTTCAAGGATCCCGCAGGGTAAACAAGAAAATTGTTAGCATTGAAAACCGGTAGCTTGACCGAAGGCACTGCATATTGTTGAGAGTCCTTCATCAAGGGTCAAAGGCTCACCATATCCAGTGGGTCATAGCCCCTGACACCCTGGGCTAGAGGAAAATAAATCCTCTTTGCCCCTTGCTGGGATAGTTGTTCATCATGACCTGCATCACAAGCCCTTGAGATCCTTGAAATGGGTTAAGATGTATGCAATGGTATGATGCTATGGTATGCATGGGGTAATGTCAGTAACCCTGTCGTGAGTCCTAGTTAAGGACTATAAACAAGACCTGCAAGAAACAAGTGTCAGGTCACAAGCATGAAGATAGTCAAGTACGAAGGCACACAAGTCACACAAGGGAAACCCTTAGAGTTTAGGCCAGCATGAGGTCTAGGTACTACCCTCTTTCAGTTTGTTGGTTCATACCTGTCCTAATCAAAGTAACCGGGTTCTAAGGTTCCCAATATCACAGGGTTGCTTTCATTGTTCATCGTTTCGATTTAGCCACTGAACTGGCGACCGAAATATTCCAGGAAAGCAACCCTCAATTGAGCGTAGTATCGAGTATCCACCAACCTCGGACTGCACCAAAGTCAGTGATCTCACTACCCTAAAGAGGCCAAGATAGTTCAATTAAGGTTCCTAAGGTCTGTTGATGCTTCACGACACCACGCGGAGGCCCCGTACTCTCCTTGACTGAACTCAAGGGTTACCGGTACACACCAAAGTGCCACATCAACGTAGCAGACTGTTTCAACCGTGTCGGTATACCCCGCACAGTTCCCTCACAGCCTTGTTGCTACTTTCTAAGAAAGGTATCCCCCAGATCCGGGTGTAGGACCTATAGAACTCCCAAGCAACCCACAATTTAAAGCACACAAGGAAGACAATTGAAAACATAGTTATAAGCTAGCCCTAAGGTACACCTCACTTTAAGTTTATATCCCCAGCAGAGTCGCCAGTTCTGTGATCGGTGGATCTGGAACTGACTGTTTAACGCTGGTTCGCGAAATGTCGCGGAAGCAAGAGTCGCCACCGTCTTTTATTTTCTCCAAATGGAAAGGACAAAAGCACAGAAAAATTCCTTTTAAGAGATTGCTCTCGGTTCGGGAGGTAGGTTATAGAAAGGGAAGGTGTTAGCACCCTTTCTATCCATGGTTATCCATGGGCTCTTAGATACTTGCTCATTGTGTTTTCAAAATGTTGCTTGCTTTTCAATGTGGGTTTAAAAAGTTTCTTTGAAAAATTTCAGTTCGACTCATACGTCAGAGTGTTTGAAAAGTCTGCTTTGAATGCTTTTGAAAAGTGTCAGTGTGAAAAGTCTTTTGAGTTTGTTTTGAGATTAGAGCAAGTATCCTTGAGAACCTACCTACCCTAAGGAATTCGTCTGTGTAGATGTCCTTAAAAAGTAGTGCCATCCCACCATTGAGAGGTAGGTAGCACCACCGTTGGAGGTGTTCGGGTCAATTCGGTTTTAGGGACATGGTGATCACCAGAGCAATGGGAAGACACCTTAGAAGCTACCCTCATGCCAGGTTCCCGGATCATGAGGACTTACTAAGACGTCCTCTACTCGACGACCACCTTTCGAAAGGCAACAGTGAGGCGTACCCTAGGGGTGGTGTGTGCGATTCGTGTGTCATGTTTCAATTATTTATCTTGTCATGTTTGTCGTGCTCTACGCTTGATTTTAATTAGACATTCAATCTTTCATGCTTGGTTAACAGTTAATAAGTTGCGGGAAAGTAAATCTACGATTATTACAAACGGCGCGGGTCCACATCGCCAAAATTTCCAGGACCCGATTTAGCGGAAAATAAAAGAGCAATAAAAAGTGCAAGGAATTTAAAGTTACATGGCTTCGGGGCAATTACAAAATTACAATAAGCAATAAAATAAGTGCACAAAAACTAAAGAATTGAAAGTGACGGGCGTTGGACCCTTTTTGCAAGAATAATTAAATTAATGAGAATTAAAACTAATATTAAGAAAGAAATGTTTTTTGGTATTTTTTTGTATTTTTAAGATTTAAAAGAAAAAGGAATTAATTTGAAATTAAATTAAAACGGTAAACCCTAATTCTATTATTTTTTAAGTTTATTATGAAAGAGTTAAAAATTAAACCTAAATTAAACTCTTAAATTAAATTTATATACAGTTAAAATAAAAAAAATAAATAAATAAATAATATTATTCTGAAAAAAAGGGAAATTAAGAAAGAAAGTAAAAAGTTATTTAAACCTAAATTCTACTTGTTTTTGATTTTTTTATTAGAAAGATTAAAATTATAACTTAATTAACCTAAATTATTTACATGCCAATTTATTTACGAAAATAATTATAATAAAATATTATAGTTTTTTTTTTGTATTTTCTGGATTTTTATGTTTTTATATATTATATTTTTTTTATAAACAAAATTATTAATTAATTTAAGATAATAAAACAAATAAGCAAATAATAAAATAAGACATAAAAGATAATTAGGAAATAATGCAAACCAGGGGGGGGGGTAAACCCAATTTTGGAGGTTCAGGCCTTAGACATTGGCCCATTGAACTTCAGTTTTCGTTGACCTTTTTGGATTATGTGGTAGCGCGTTGACTTGCCTTCATGGTATTCCCTGGATCCTGGCCCTGGGATTAGAGTAACTGGACGCGTGGATGATAATTATTGAGTGTGCATGATGATCCTGGCCCTGGGCGCTGCATGGGATTAAGCATTGAAAAATAATATAGGATATTGCAAGAGTCCTGGGGTTCGAACCCAGGACAAGGGGATTGCTAGCGCCTGCGTCAACCATTTGTGCCAATTGATCCAATTGATATATAAATAAGTAATGAATATAATAAGATGAAACAAAAGTTAGCGCCTCAAAACGCGCGAAATTTCAAATCTTCCAATCAACACTGGCCAGCACATCGTCTTCTCCGTTTGATTTATTTCCTGAAAAAAGAACAAATATTTAACGGGGGTTTGAAACCCCCTCAAAATGAGCCAAATTCAATAATAGCGATTAGCACGCCTTGGTTCAGAAATTTGTCGCGAGCATTGGAATCGTTTCGTCCAAACCTCCTGATTATGATCCTGGCATTATGGTGTTTCAATTTTACCAGATAAGGGAATCCCCAATTCAAGAAGCTGTAAACCTAAATGCCGTTCATGGCCAAATCGCACATATTGCTCCAAAATGAAATTAATTAATACAGTTAGCTTTAGAACATCATGAGAAACAAGAATATGTAATCAAAATGCAATAACCATGCTTGGAATTGAGAGTTCGATTTCAGAAAATTTAGGACACGGTTTGAATTATAGCTACCGTTTCTTCGCGTTTTGATTGAGGTTAAAGGTTGGAACGTGTTCAGTGATGCCTCAGGATGCTAATGGATCAAAGATTGGAGCTTGAATCGAACTCTAGGCTAGTTTTCAGTCTTGAGTTTTTTGTGAAAAAAAATTCAATATGGCAATGCTTGCTTTGGGCGCAGCTTCAGTCCTCTTGCATTAGGGTTTCATTCTAGTACTTGTAAGGAATGATTTAGGTTA
This sequence comes from Vicia faba, assembly GCA_948472305.1. Lineage (NCBI taxonomy): Eukaryota > Viridiplantae > Streptophyta > Magnoliopsida > Fabales > Fabaceae > Vicia > Vicia faba. The sequence continues at coordinate 1,268,574,761 of OX451740.1, forward strand.
AGAAAGTTGCATAAAATCCATGGTATTCAATGTTTGGATATTTGATTTTGTATGAAATCTTTTTGAATCTTTTTCCATGGCCTTTTGTGTTCAATCAGCTCCAATCACACCAAAACTTCCCTAATTGGCATGTACACGAATCATTGAGAATAGATATGCATGGAAAGATTTGTTTTGGTCAAGTTTTGTATTTTCTATTTATTTAAATAATTTAAATGAATAAATATTAATATAAATTCAAATAAATAATAAAAAAATGTGAAAATACTTCCCCTTGGGCTTAATGGTCGTGCATAGGCTTGGCATGAAGAAACTTGGAGGAAAATTGGGCCCATTTGCATTTTTAGGCCTTTTGCATCAATGTTGACTTTTCAAAATTCCTAAAAATTTCCCAACTTCCACAAGGCATAACTTGGTCAATTTTTAAGCTTTTCACATGTTCTTGGACATTTTGGAAAGGTCTTTGAGTCCTTTAACCAATGCCTTTGGTCCCATGTCATTTTGATTTACCAATCTCAAGTTATGGCCTTTGACTTAAAGTCACTTTTTGTTGACTTTTGAAAATGACCTATAATGTTGAAATTGATAACTTTTTGTGAGAGCATTTCTTGGACTTGGAACATGAAGATGAATTGTAGGAAATGTCTTTCTCTTCAAAATGAACTTTGGATGGAATTTTTCTGATAATCCATGTGAAAGTTATGCCCTGGTCAATTTCTGTTGACTTTTTCAGCTGTCCAAATATAGCAACTTTTGCATCTTTGATGATTTCTGAGCCAAATTTTGAGAATCATGATCAAGCATTGATCAAATGATGTTTGTGGCTTCAAAATGATATATTGACCAAAAATTTGAACTTTTGACTGTCAAATGACCATTTTGCCCCTACAGTTGACTGTAGTGCAATCTGGGGTTTTGACTGTACAATTTTGAGCTGAATGCCTTGAAACTTGACATGAGGATATTTGACCATCTTTGTAGGCACATGAGACTTGATTGGGCCTTTGAAAAGTTCATTTGCTTGACCAGAACTCAAACCCTAGTCTTGACTGTGTAGGAGACAATTGAACTGCATACCCCTTGGGGCATTTTGTGACCTTGGCTTTGACAATTCTTGATGAATATGGGAGGGCAAATTTTGGGGTACAACATTCCTCAATGTTGGTATTGACCAAGCTGATGAGTCTTCCATGTCTTTCACTGAATGAAGAGCTCTCGGGAATCCTGGATATAAGCTCCTTAAGCTGAGGAGAGATCCTCACAAGGCTGATTTGAATTGTCTTTCTGCGAACAGTTTCCATGTCCTACAAAACAAGAACAAAGATGAAGATTCGAATCCCTGAAACGGTTAGTCAATGCGTATGATGCTGGATGATGTCATGATGCTATGGTTAAACACACCACAAATATTTACAAAGGCAAACATGTAAGGCACACAAGTCACACAAGACAAGCCCTTAGAGTTTAGGCCAGCATGGGGTCTGGGTATTACCCTCTTGAAGTTGGTGGGCTCAACATGTCCTATCAGAAGTAACCGGGTTCTAAGGGTCCCAATATCACTGGATTGCTTTCATTGTTCATCGTTTCGATTTAGCCACTGAACTGGCGACCAAAATATTCCAGGAAAGCAACCCTCAATTGAGTGTAGTATCGAGTATCAACCAACCTCGGACTGCGCCAAAGTCAGTTATCTCACTACCCTAAAGAGGCCAAGATAGTTCAATTAAGGTTCCTAAGGTCAGTTGATGCTTCATGACACCACGCGGAGGCCCCGTACTCTCCTTGACTGGACTCAAGGGTTACCAGTACACACCAAAGTGCCAAATCAACGTAGCAGACTGTTTCAACCATGTCAGTATACCCCGCACAGTTCCCTCACAGCCTTGTTGCTACTTTCTAAGAAGGTATCCCCCAGATCCGGGTTAGGATCTATAGAACTCCCAAGACAGTCCCACAATTTAAAGCAAACAATTCAGACAATTGAAAACACAAGTGATCTTAGTCCTAAGGTACACCTCACTTTAAAAGTATCCCCAGCAGAGTCGCCAGTTCTGTGATCGGTGGATCTGGAACTGACTGTTTAACGTTGGTTCGCGAAATGTCGCGGAAGCAAGAGTCGCCACCGTCTTTTATTTTCTCCAAATGGAAAGGACAAAAGCACAGAAAAATTCCTTATAGAGATTGCTCTCGGTTCGGGAGGTAGATTTATAGAAAGGGAAGGTGTTAGCACCCTTTCTATCCATGGTTATCCATGGGATCTTAGATACTTTCTCACTTGTGTTTTCAAAATTGTTTGTTTGCTTTTCAACTGTGGGTTTAAAAAGTTTCTTTGAAAATTTCAGTTTGACTCTTGTATCAGTCCTCAAGAGTGTTTGAAAAGTTGCTTTTTGAAAGCTTTTGAAAGTGTCGGTGTGAAAAGAGTTTTTGATTTTTGTTTTAAAATTAGAGCAAGTATCTACGAGTTCTCTACCTACCCTAAGGAATTCGTCTGTGTAAATGTCCTTAAAGTAGTGCCATCCCACCATTGAGAGGTAGGTAGCACCACCGTTGGAGGTGTTCGGGTCAATTCGAGGGTTCGGGACATTGTGGTCACCAGAGCAATGGGAAGACACCTTAGAAGCTACCCTCATGCCATATTCATGGACATGAGGACTTACTAAAACATCCTCTACTCGACGACCACTTTTCGAGGGGCAAGGCAACAATGAGGCGTACCCTAGGGGTGGTGTGTGATTTGTGTGTCGTTTTCGATTATGTTTATCTTGTTCATGCATTGGTGATCTACGCTTTGTTTTTATTTTTGGCATTCATTCTTTCATGCAAATTATTAACAGTTAAAAGATGCGGAATTAAAAAGTCCTACGCTATTACAAAGGCGCGGGTCTATATCGCCAAATAAATCCAAGACCCGATTTGAAATAAAATAAAATGCGGAAAGATAAATGTCTAATTAATCTATTACACGGCTTTGGGGCAATTACATTATATTCACAAAAAAGAAATAAAAATAAAATGCGAGAAGAAGTAAAGTCGGGAATGCGAGGGCGTTGGACCCTTTTAAGGAAATTCAATTACAATTAATAAATTAATTAAGTTAAATGAGAAAAGGAAATTATTTTTGAGTTTTTTGTATTTATGGACTTTAGTAAGAAAATTAAATGAGATTAAAACCCTAATTCTAAACTATTTTTAATTTATTAAAAAAATGTTTAAATTTAACCTAGTTTTAACCTAATTATTTACATGGCAATTTATTTATAAAAATAATTAATATTTAATAATGATAAAAGAAAATAAAAAGAATAAAAGTATTTAGAACCCTAATTCTACATTTTTTAGTTTATTAAAAAAAACATTAAAATTAAATCTAGAATTAAAACTAAATTAATTAATAAAATTTATTTACAAAAATGTTAGTGAATTAAACATTAAAACATATTTTTTATTTTTATAGTTTCTGATTTTTTGGTATTTTTAGGAAAATTAATTTTAATGAATTAAAAGAAAATAATTAAATTAAAACAAATAATAAAAAAAATAGAAGAAAGAAAAGAGAAAGAAATACAAACACTAGGGGGGTTCTGCCCCAATCTGGAGGTTATGTTGTGAGCAATTAGGCCCAAGAAGCTTGGCCCTTTCTGACTTCTCAAGGATGCGTGTGGCCTGGTTGACCAACGAGTATGGTGTTCCTCAGATCATGGCCCTTGGATTGATGTTATGGGACGCGTGGCCAGCCAAGACATGAAGTTGTATGGTAGGCCTTAGGAAGCAAGCTACACAGAACCACGTTAGGAAGAAAAATATGGAATAAAGTAGGGGGACCTGGGGTTCGAACCCAGGTCCCAAGACTTACCAAACACACATCCAGCCATCTGAGCTAGCACGTTTATTCGTATGCAATATAATAAGAAAACATAATATAGGAAAACATCCACTACGCTGATAAACGCGCCAAACATTCAAACGCACCAATCCCCTGCCTCCACGCATCGTCTTCTCCACTTTTTCGTTTTGGCCTGAAAAAAAAAGGAAAGGATAGCGGGGGTTTTAAACCCCCACTAAATGGTGCATGTGAAAATAGCGATTAGGCCGTCATTGCTCATAAATTGAGCGCGACATATGTATTAAATTCGTGTGAAGCTTCTGAGTCCAATGGTCCTAGTCTTGTGGTCTAATTTTTCCTGAAGAGGAAAGCCCTAATTTTACAGCTCTGAAAACCTAACGAGCTCCAATGGTGGATTCACATACCGGGCACGAAAACTCAATTAAACGATGTTGTTAGCTTTAGAATGATTGGATTAGTACAAATCAACAAAAAAAATGCAACGAGGATGCGTATAAATTGAAATACGAATATGAAAAACGTTAAGAACAGGACGACTTCATGTTACCAATTCTTGAGGTTAGAAGCGTGGAAAAGGATTCAGTTAGGTTCAGGGATGCCTCATAAAGCTTTTGGAATTGGTTATCAGCTTTGAATCACGCTCTATGTGTGAAATCAGTTTTGAAAAAATTGACAAAAAATGCAAAGTGTGTATGAGTTTTTAGGCGCAGCTTCAAGGTTGTTGTGATTAGGTTTAGCATCCTGTATATGTATGGGACGAATTAGGGTAAGAATTTGAGTCCATAACCCTTTGCATTGATGAATCCAATATTTGATTTCCATGGAATCTTTTTCAATATTTTCTTCATGAAGAACATGCCAATTTGCACCAAATCTTTCCTTTTTTTATGTGCACGAGATCCTTAGGCCTTGGTGAGAGATTATACTGCACAAAAAGATTTGAAAACTTTATTTTAGTATTTTTGTCATATTTTATTTAATTAAATGAATTAATGGTGATAAAAATTCAAATAAATAATAAAAAATGATGAAATAAATCCCCTTTGGGTCAAATGGTCGTGCATAGCCTTTGGATAATGATTCTTGGAAGAAAATGTGGCCCATTAGCAATTTTGAGGCATTTGAAGCAAAGTTGACTTTTCAAAATTCCCAAAAATTTCCCAACTTCCACAAGGCATATCTTGCTCAATTTTTAAGCTTTGATCATGTTCTTGGACATTTTAGAAAGGTCTTGAAGTCCTATAACCAATTCATTTGGTCCCATGTCATTTTGAGTTACCAATCTCAAGTTATGGTCTTTGACTTAAAGTCCCTTTTTGTTGACTTTTGAAAATGACCTATAATGTTGAAATTGATAACTTTTTGTGAGGGCATTTCTTGGACTTGAAGTGTGAAGAGGAGTTGTAGGAAATGTCTTTCTCTTCAAAATGAGCTTTGGATGGAATTTTTCTGATAAACCATGTGGAAGTTATGCCTTGGTCAAGTTACAGTTGACTTTTTCAACTGTCCAAATATGGAAACTTTTGCATCTTGAGACTTTTTGGGCCATGCCTTGAGAATCATGATTAAGAATTGATCAAATGATGTTTGTGGCTTCAAAATAAGATGTTGACCAAAAATTTGGACTTTTGACTGCCAAATGACCATTTTGCCCCTACAGTTGACTGTTGAGCAATTAGGGTTTTTGACTGTGCAATTTTGTGTTGTAAGTCTTGAAACTTGGCATGTGGATACTTGACCATGTTTGTAGGCATGTGGGACTTGATTGGACCCTTGGAAACTTCAATTTCTTTGTCATAACCAAAACCCTAGTTTTTGACTATTAGGAGGCCCTTGAACTGTGCAACCCTTGGGGAGATTTTGAAGCATGATCTTGACAAATCTTGAAGAATATGGGAGGGCAAATTTTGGGGTACAACACCAGTAGTTTACCATATCTCACTCTGAAGGTGTACTTGTTCGGGTTTAACCTCAGCTTGTACAACTTCAACCTGTCAAACAACTTCTGCAAATGGTCAAGGTGTTCCTCCTCAGTTTGGGACCTTGTAATCATATCGTCGACATATACTTCAATCTCATGATGGATCATGTCATGAAACAAAGCAACCATGGCACGCTGATACGTTTCCCCAACATTCTTCAGTCAAAAAGACATGACCTTGTAGCAAAAGGTACCCCACTTAGTAACAAAGGTTGTCTTCTCCATGTCTTCGGGAGCCATTTTAATCTGATTATAACCGGGGAAACCATTCATAAAGGAGAATACTTTATGCTGAGCGGTGTTATCAACCAGAATGTCGATATGAGGTAGAGGGAAATCATCCTTGGGGCTTTCCCTGTTCAAATCCCTGTAGTCAACATACATTCTAACCTTACCATCCTTCTTCAGCACATGAACCACATTGGCAACCCACTGAGGGTAAGAAGTAACTGCTAGAAAACCGGCGTCAAATTGTTTCATAACTTCAGCCTTGATTTTCTCAGACATCTGTGGGCGCATTTGGCGGACCTTCTGTTTTACTGGAGGTCAGTCTTCCTTGGTAGGCAGGCGATGAACCACAATATCAGTATCTAAACCGGGCATATCTTTATAAGACCAGGAAAAGATCTCAACGTAGTCACGCATCATCTGAATCAACCGTTGCTTCACACTAAGCTCCAGATTTGCACCGATCTTGACCTCTTTCTTATCTGTCTCGGTACCCAGATTCACTGATTCCACCGACTCTTCATGTGGCTGAATGGCCCTCTCTTCTTGGAGTAACATTCTTGCAAGTTCACCAGGCACTTCGCAATCATCTCCACCTTCGTCTTCGGCTAAGTTGATCGGATTTTCAAAGTCATAATTGGCAGTAGCAGAGTCGTTACCAGTAAGATCCAGAGTGGATGTGGACCTGTATATGTGAGTGTATGTAAAATAGCTGTTTTGCAATATATAAAAAGAAAAACAAGGAGCGCAAAATTTGAAATGCAAGAACGTCCAATGCTTTTATTAATGATATATGAAAATGACACACATAAAGCCCTCACAAATGAAGCCACGGTGCCCCGGGTAAGACAGCGGGCCGTAAAGTTTAAAACATTGTCTGTTACAAATTCAAAACAAAAGTTTCATTACTGGGTAACATAAGTAATAGGGATGAAGTCCTTTTCTATCCAGTTGCTTGGTCCACCGTCGATCGTAGGATAGATCCAGCTATCGAACTCAGACTCTTCCACATCGTCTTCAATGGCATTCACTCTCGAGTTGCTGATGAACACAAGAGGTCTTCCGATTCGTGCATTCCGAACAGCCCTTTGAGCTTCTGCAGTGAAACCCAAACCAAACTTGTTAGTCTTCTGAATAAAATCAGGGAGTCGGCCCCACTGTGCACACCCACCTTTCTCAACAACAGCCCGGGTGTTGTACCCCAAAATTTGCCCTCCCATTTCCTCAACATTTTCTCATCACAAAACCCTTGAAGATCAAGATCCAATTAGGGTTTCCTCTGCTCAAGACTTCTCCTTGCACTGTGGACCCAAATTAGGGTTTGTGTTTGCACAAAGATATTTTGACCTAAAATGCCTAAGATGACTTTCATGCTTCATGTTGGACTCCCAAGTTTATCCATACCAAGTTTCAAGTCTTGATTCCAAGTTTTGCCCAGTCAATTGGACAGATGACCTAGAAATCAGCTGTATTGGGGAAAAAGTCAACTGTGGCCAATTGACAGTCAAATCTCATGAAAATTGACCCACATCAACATTATGAACTCATATGGACCATTTGATCAAGTTTGGATCACAATTCCACAAGAAATTTGATCAGATCATCAAAAGGGCAAAATGGTCATTTTTAGGGTTTTGACTGCACAAAGGCAATTTTTGACTGTTTGACCTAGCCAATGGCAAACCAAGCTCACATATGGACTCAAAGACCCCATGGAATTATCTTGACATGCTCAACAAGTTCAAAAGATCCCAAATACACAAGATTGATAGTTGAATTTCCCAATCAATTGATCAATTTTGACTGTATACTGAAAAGTCAAACTTTGACTTTTTGGTTAAAATCAAGAGTCAAGATTCATTTTTCATCAAAACATGCCAAATCATGAAACTTGTTCATCAAGAAACCAAGAAATGCAAATTAGGGTTTGAAATGGGAATTTTTCATAACTTAGAATTTTTCTAAGTTATGGAAAACCCTAATTTTTTCCAAAATTTTACCCACTTTCTCACCAAGATTCATTTGGATTCAAACAAAAGTCAAAACATGAAATTTGTAGCTTGTTGCATAGTCTACAACTTTGATTCACAAAGTTTTCCCAAATGAGGCTTGTATCTCAAGTTACAAATTTTTGAATAAGGGCACTAAACCATTCTTAACTTAGTGAAAATTTGACTTTTTTGACAAGGTTTTCTACCTAACTTCAAGACCATTTTCCATACATTTCCACTTGGAATTTCAATTTTCATTTCAAATATGGATTGTAGTGCACATTCCAAACTTTCCAAAATGTCCAAGAACTTCTCAAACAACCTCATAACTTGAGAGAATCGAATTTTACAATATGGCAAAAACCCACTTTTGAATGGTTCATGAACATGTTCATAACTTAGGCCATTTTCAAATCAGCATAGTTTGTGCTACATTACAGGTCCTAAAACCCTTTGACACTCATAAATTTAAGGCAAAACCATTGTGTCAAGTTGTTATTCTAAGCCTTTGGACATTACATGGAGAATTAACCCTAAACTAGAAAAAGCACTATTTCCATTTTTGAAAAGGAGAACTTTATGTCAAGTTTGCAATCCAAGTGGTACAGTCCAAATCTTCTTGGCACAAGTTTGTGAGCAAATTGCACTGATCAAGGCCAATGTGTGCAGCATAGTGTGAGGGCCTGTACAGGCTAGAATCATCAAGTGGCCATTGCTTGCTTCAAGTTCAAGTAAGATAGCATAACTTGTACCAACTTCCATCTCAGCTTACAAACACTTAGACAAACTTATCAAACACATTCCACACATCTCAACCAAGCTATTGCACGAGCCTTTTACCTCCAATCCCTCCCAAAACTCAGAATCACCTTGAAACTGCTCAAACAGAGCAACCTCTGCAGATTGAGTTCCAACTCTCAATCCTTTCAAGCATTCTTGCCCAAACCAGTTCATACACCTTCCCTACCATCTATGCAAGCTAACCAAAAGCTAAAACACAACATGTAATCCCTCTAACTGGTTCCACCATTTTCACATTTCTGATTTGCAGGTTAAGTGCTCTAGCTCGATTCAAAAGCTTTCAAGACAAAGTAAAGCTTGGAATAGCATCCCTGGACCTCAAGGAAACTATCCCAATCATCACCTTGCACTGAAAGCTTCTCCATTGCCAGATAGAACTTCAACTGAACAGGTAAGTTTTTGAATTTGTATCTCTCTTATTAGACATTGTTAGCTTTAGGTTTGTGAAGAGAATATGCCATAATCATTGCCCTGAACATGCCCATATAATTAGATTTTATTTATATTATGTGTGTTGCAAGAATTTGATGTCTGAACTTTGAACAAAAATTAGGTTAAGAATTGGGAGAGAAGAAATTCTCTCTCATTTCTGAGAGTTAAAACATGTTTTTTATATGTGTGAATTCGTGGGAAGATGCTTAACAGTTTTGATGTTGGAAGTTTTTGCTAAAACTCAAGGAATCAGGACCTTGCAATGGAAGAAAAGTGGCGCGTGTTTTGTTCAAACAGAAGGCTGGAGGTTGAAGAAAGGTCTTCATGGGCTGGGCCTGTGTTGACTTTTCTTTTTGCACCACATAATTGCTTCTGCACCCCCTGAGCCTATTTGGTTTATTTTTAATGATTTTTGACTTTTTCTTTTTTTGATTGATTCATTTATTTTTTCTCATGCTATTAAAAATATAAAAATCTTTTTTCTCACCATTTTTTAATTTATTAGGTATTTATGTGATTTTCTTTTGATTAATACACAAATAAATGAAAATATACATTTCATTAAAAATATTGAGAAATATGTAAAAATACTTTTATTTTCATTTTTTTATTTTATTTTACCTTCTGAAAATACTTTATATACAAAATACTTTTTTTACAAATATTAAATATTATTATTATTTATATATATATATAATACATATTTAAAATAATACATATATACATATATTTATTAATATATTTAGGGTAAATACAAAATATATACACTTTTGTTTTTTCTTATTAATATTTAATATAGAAATACATTTTTGACAAATACCTCATTTTATTTTATTTTTGTATATATAAATAAATATTTGTACATAATAAATTAATAATGTATTTTATTTAATAGAATTAGGGTTTTACCCTAAATATGAATACTCCAAAAAATACCTTTTTATTTCCCCTTTTTTATTTTCACATAAATAATATTCTTTTTTATACACATAAAAATTCTTTTTACATTTTCGCATATTTATTTCAATTTCCATTTAATTATACAATTATTTGTCTTGTAAATATTCAACATTGATGTAATAGTTTTAGGTTTAAATTCCTTGTCAAAATCCCCATTTGAACATTTGTACCCCCCTTCCCATATTTGGTTTTGTAATAGCTTAGTAAATTTATTTTCGCACTTTATTGCTTTCTAATTATACCATGTTAGAATTAGGGTTTGTATGCGAAAAACGACAAAATAGTTATGACCTAATCTCAAGACAAACAAGCATGAAAATGAACACACAAATCACACTTGCACCCCCTAGGGTATTCCACTTGTTGCCTTTCAAAATTGGGCCATATTGCATGTTAGGTCTCTTTGGGCAAAACAAACAAATCAAATGATCATAGTCCCTCGATAACACTTTCAAAATGTTGCTTAAACAAATGATCAAGTCCCTTAAAGAAAATGCCCAAAGATACTTGGCACCATTGCAATTATGGTCTAAACAATGACCCGCGCCCGTCCCTTTCACATCCTAACATGAGATTGTCCACCAAATGCAATGGTGGAACAAACTTATTAAAAAGGGTTTAAAACATAGCAATAAACTTTGAGAAATTTAGGAGTAGATAACCTTTTAGTTACTTGAATCAAACTTGCAAAACAAAACACTTGCCTATTTTCTAAACCACACATCACTACACTTTCAAAACAACTTTCAAAAACAAATGAAAACCTTTTCAAAAGACATACACCTTTGTATACATCCCCACATGGATCATTACAAAGGTTGCCACCACAATGGCTTCTTTTCAAAACATTTTTCAAACCCACACACACAAGCACCATTTCAAACAATTGAAAATAAAAGGCAAGTGATCTAAGCAAGTAACTAAGAGCCCATGGATAACCATGGATATAAAGGGTGCTAATACCTTCCCTTTCTATAATCTACTCCCCGAACCCAAGAAAACATCTCAAAGGTTTTTGTTGTGCTTTTTAAACCTTTCCTTAGGATAAAATAAAAAGTCGGTGGCGACTCTTGCTCAACCGAAACATTTGCGAAAACAAACGCAAAACCTCAAGTCAGTTCTCCCACCGTATCACAGAACTGGCGACTCTGCTGGGGAATAACTTAAAAGTGGAGTAACCTTAGGGCTTAGATCACCTTTGTTTTCAATTGTTTGCTTTGTTTGCTTTTATATTTGTGGGCTTTGCATCGGAGTTTCATAGATCCTAACCCGGATATGGGAAATACCCTTTTTAGGTAGCATAATCTGTGAGGGACCTGTCCGGCGTAGACCAACATGGGTGAAGCAGTGGCTACATTGGTGTGGCACCTTAGCCTGTACCTATATCCCTTGTGTTGCAATGAGGAGAATATAGGTCTTCTAAGGAGTCATTAAACACCAACCAACCTTAGAACCCTAAATTGACCAACTTGGCTATTAGGACAGTAGCAGTATGCTACACTCATTGAGGCTAAACTCTCGAGATGGTTCTGGCCGCAAGAAAAGATTGCGATGCTGGAGTTATGACCGATTGAGGGTAGCCAATGATTTGAGATCCTCTAGAACCCGGTTACTTTTGATAGGACAGGTTTTAACCAACGAAACTAAAAGAGGGTAATACCTAAACTTCATGCTGGCCTGAAACCTAAGGGTGTCTTGTGTGACTTGTGTGCCTTACCATGCTTGCCTATGTGAATACTTGTGGTGTGTTTCATCATAACATCATGCCATCATACCATTTCATGCATCCTGTATAAAGGACTAACCCATTTCAAAGACAAAAAGTTTCATCTTTGCTCTGTTTTGTAGGACATCATGATGCCCGTGCGTAGGAATACTATCCGGCTCAACTTCGTTCAACCACCAGTTTTGCTCAAGGATTTGGTTGGAAGGATTCCAAACACTTCTTCCTTCATCAACAGACATGGTTCTCTCCTTGGCTTGATCACTGCAAAATGGGACCAACAACTGATAAGTGTTCTGACCCAGTTTTATGACCCTCTGTATCATTGTTTCACCTTTCAAGACTTCCAGCTGGTTCCTACCCTGGAAGAATTCTCTTACCTGCTTGGGATCCCTGTCTTGGAACAAACTCCATTCACTGGTTTGGAAAAGACTCCTAGGCCTGATGAGGTTGCTGCAGTCCTCTCCTTGACCAAAGAAGAGGTATTAGCTAACTGGGAAACTAGAAGTGGAGTTAAGGGATTTTTGGTCAAATTTCTGGTTAGCAAGGCTAATGATTTCTGGAATGACTTGGACTTCAAGGCGTACGAGGATATTCTGGCTCTTTTGATCTATGGTCTGGTGTTATTTTCCAATCCTGACACCTTTATCAGTATCCATGTCATAAGGATCTTCATGTCTCGGAATCCTGTACCCACTCTTTTGGGCGATATCCTGCAACAACTCTATGCTCGTACTGCTCGAAAACGGGGAACTCCGTGGTGTTGTGCTCCTTTGCTAGTAAGGTGGTTTATTTCGCACCTTCCTAAGTTCGTGCTGAAGAATGAAGAAGGAAAAGGTTGGGCTCGGAGGTTAATGTCTCTCACAGATAATGACATCACTTGGACTCTCAGAGGTTTGGATGAGGTAGCTGTTATTGACCGCTGCGGAGAATACCCTAATGTTCCTTTGATTGGCATCCAAGGAGGAATCTCTTACAATCCCTGCTTAGCTCTCCGTCAGTTTGGAAGAGCCAGAGGAGTTGGGCCTCATGAAATGCTGGTTCCTCACTTTCATTTTGAGTTTCAGGCCGACAGTGACAAACTACGCCATGGATTCATTAGAGCTTGGGACAGAATTCACAAAGCTGATCCACATGAGTTGGGGCCAAAGACTTCTCTACCAATGGAGCCCTATTGCAAATGGGTCCGCATCCGTGCTCAGAGGTTAGGTATGCCGTACGAAGCTGTTAGACCTCTCATTCTTGAATCTCCTGATGAAGATGGGGTTCCTCCAACTGTCCTCCCTCCTCAGATACCTACTGATTTTGAAACAATGAAGAGATCTTGGGCGCAGCTAAAGGAAGAACGGGATTTCTATCGGGAGAAGTTCAACGAGCAGGAACGGAAGATCCATAGGCTGACTAAGCAATTGGAGGAAGAGCGGGTCCTGAACAACTACATCGGCACTGAGAAAAGGAGGCCATGGGAGCATTGATGAGCTTTGGATATTTCCTTTTATAGCTTTTATTTCCTTTCCAGTATTTTTCATTCCTGTAATGCCTAAAGGAAAATTGTTGAACAATTGAAAATTTTAATCTAATGAAGTGTGTTTCCCTTGTTGTCTACAAAGTTGAATCTTGTTTGTCTTTGAAAACATAAAACATACGCATTCCATTGCACCATATGCATAGCAGGTACCCTATTTCACAGGTTGCTTAATCTCCTTCGCTGTTTATTTTGAACAGTCATCATGAATCCGGACTCATCCAGTGAGCAAGCAATCAAGGCCCTTCAGGCCCAAAGTGCCCAGTTTCAAGAAATGGTCCTGAGCCTGGCCCAAGGTCAGCAAGAGTTGAAGACTCTACTCCTGAAGAAGAAGAAGAAAAAGAGGACTGCGTTGTTCAACACTGGACGCAGATTTGGGAACACACTCCATAATGAAGCTGAACCAACTACTTCTTCTGCTGAGAAAAACAGTCCCCAAGGGGGAGAAGCTCCTAGTCCTGCAGTCTCCGACAACGAGACGGACTATAATGACGAACAATACCCACCTGCTGCTGACAGATACAAGCAATTGGAGGACCGCTTGAGCGCCATGGAGATTCAGAACGTGCCGGGGCTGGATTTCGGAGATTTGGGGTTATCTTCTGGGGTAGTAATTCCACATAAGTTTAAGGCGCCTGCCTTCGCCAAGTATGATGGGGTCTCCTGCCCAAAGCTGCATCTAAGGTCGTACGTAAGAAAGATCCAACCTTACACGGAGGATAAGAACCTTTGGATTCACTTCTTCCAAGATAGCCTTTCGGGGTCACAGCTTGAATGGTTCTACCAATTAGATGGAACTAGCATCCGACACTGGGAAGATTTGGCAACCGCATTCTACAGACAATACCAATACAATTCTGATCTCGCTCCTACGCGTACCCAACTTCAGGGTATGTCTCTAGGAACGGGTGAAGGGTTCAAAGAATACGCACAAAAATGGAGAGATTTGGCTGGCAGGGTGCAGCCTCCATTGACTGATCGTGAGCTGGTTGATATGTTCCTAGGGACTTTGTCTGGTCCATTTTTCAATCATTTGGTTGGTAACTCCTCCGCTGGGTTTACGGATTTGATTCTGACGGGAGAAAGAATTGAAGCTGGCATCAGGTCAGGAAAGATACAAAAAGCTGCCTCCACAAGTACTGAGAAAAGGCCTTTCAAGAAAGAAGCAAGTGCCGTTTATGGTCCTAGAAGACAAGTCAAGCCCGAAAGTCGCCAAGCCGTCAATGCTTTGGTCATTTCAAAACCTGTTGCTGCTCCTCAGCAGTACAATCAACAAAGAGGTGAAAGGCCCAAGAGGCAGTATACTCGGCTGAGTATGACCTTATCTCAAATTTTACCCCAACTGTTATCAACCAACTTGGTGACCCTCAAAGAAGCTCCTAAGGTCGTCAACACTGCGTCTCCTAAGTATAACCCAAATTCCCGGTGTGCTTATCATTCTGATAGTCCCGGGCACACTACTGATGATTGCTGGGCCTTGAGAAACAAAGTGCAAGATCTTATCGACGCAAAGGAAATTCAGTTTGAAGCGCCTGAAAGACCGAATGTTGTAAATGCTCCTATGCCCCAGCATAGAGTAAATGCCATTGAGGAAGAGTTGTATGCTGTTTCGGTGAATGAAGTTGTTACCCCTCTTTTGACTGTTAAGAGGAACTTGCTACTAGCCGGTTTATTTCCGGGTTGTAGTAAGGGTTGCCTCCTGTGTGCTGTTATCCCTACCGGTTGTCCACTGCTAAAATCAGGCATCCAAGGCCTGATGGATAGCAAGGAGATTCTGTTCAAGAAAACTGTTGTTCCGTCTGTTTCCATTGAAGAAATATTTGTTGTCACGATTTACAATCCTGCCAAAGCTCCCGTAAAGAAACCCGTCCAAATTATGTCTGTTGCACCCATCACTATTACTGTTCCAGGGCCTCTCCCATATGAGTCTGATAAAGCTGTTCCATGGCATTATGGAGCCGACGTGTATGTGCTTGGGGTGAAGCAAGAGTTCAACACCAATACCAATATCAGTAGCATCACTGGTCCCGCCAAGATTACCCGCAGTGGCAGGCTCTTCTCACCTGACATTGCACCGCCAGTTATCCAAAAACCTCTCACCATCACACCCGCAAGTGTGCATGTTCCAATTCAAGTTCCTGTGTCTACTACTGCCGCCGAGTCTTCTGATACTCGGGGCAAAGAAGTTGCTACCGATTTGCCTGCCAGGACGGAGGCACCAAAAAAGAAGACTGCTGTGGAAGCCTCCCAACAAGAAATGGAGGAAATTCTTAAAATCATCAAAAAGAGTGACTTTAACGTTGTTGAACAATTGGGGCATACTCCCTCCAAAATCTCTATGCTATCATTACTGCTATGCTCAGAGGCCCATGCAAAAGCCCTGATTTCATTTCTGAAAACGGCCCATGTACTGCAAGAGACCTCCGCGGATCAATTCACCGACTGTGTGGCTAATCTGACAGCTGACAATGGCTTAGGGTTCTCAGATGCTGACCTTACCGCCAAGGGGAAAAATCACAATGATGCCCTGCATGTTTCCATAGAATGCAGGGGCACTACTCTCGCACACGTGTTAGTGGATACCGGCTCTTCCCTGAATGTTTTGCCCAAGAAAGCACTGGATCGCTTGGATTATGAGGGCCTGGAGTTGAAACCTAGTAACATCGTTGTTAGAGCCTTCGACAGTTCTAAGAGGATGGTGCACGGTGAAGTAGACATCCCTATTCGTGTGGGTTCCCAAGTTTTTGACTCAACGTTCTATGTAATGGATATTCGTCCATCTTATTCCTGCTTGTTGGGTCGACCCTGGATTCACAAAGTTGGGGCAGTAACATCCACTCTACACCAAAAGCTCAAATACCCTGTCAAAGGGAAGATTGTTACTGTGCAGGGTGAGGAGGAATACATGGTTAGTCACTTGAATTCGTTCCGGTATATCGAGATGGACGGGGAGTTTATTGAAACCCCCTTTCAGCATTTTGAGGAAGTACCCCCAGTGTTGGCATCAACTGAGGCAGTAGTTGAAGAAGGTTTTCCATTGAAGATGGCGTCCTTGAAGGATGCCCGGGCTGTAATCGAGAAAGGCAATTGTGCAAATTGGGGTCAGCTTCCTGACTTCACTCAAAAGAATGATAAGTTTGGGCTGGGCTTTACTGCAGAGGCTCAGAGGACTGTGCGCAAGGAAAAGATCAGAAAGGCTCCGGTGTTTATCTCCAACCCAAGAGTGAATGCTATCGAGGAGGATGTAGAGGAAGCAGAGTTTGACAGTTGGATCTACCCGACTACCAGCAACGGACCAAGCAACTGGACGGCAAAGGATTTTACACCTATCACATTTGTCACGCAGTAATTAATTTCTTTTGATTTCCAATTTGTAACAAACAATATGTTAAAACTTTGTTGGCTCGGTGTCCTACCCGGGGCATCGTAGCTCCATTTGTGAGGGCTTTTTGTATGACATTTCCATATATCATCAATCAAAACATTGGACGTTTGTTGCATTTCAAATCTTGTGCTCTTTTTCTTTCTGTGTTATATATATTGCAAAACAGCTATATTTACACACACTCACTTATACAGGTTTCAATCCACTCTGGATCTCACTGGTAACAGCTCTGCTACCGCCAGTTATGACTTCGAGAATCCGATCAACTTGGCCGAAGACGAAGGTGAAGATGATTGCGAAGTGCCTGGTGAACTCGCAAGACTGCTACTCCAGGAAGAGAGGGCTATTCAACCACATGAAGAACCGGTAAAAACGATTAACCTGGGTACTGAGACAGATAGGAAAGAGGTCAAGATTGGGGCTAATCTAGAGCTCAGCGTGAAGCAACGATTGATCCAGATGCTACATGATTACATGGAGATATTTGCTTGGTCCTATGAAGACATGCCTGGTTTGGATGCCGACATTGTAGTTCACCACCTGCCAACCAAGGAAGATTGCCCTCCGGTAAAGCAAAAGGTCCGCCGTATGCATCCAGAGATGTCTGAAAAGATCAAGGCTGAGGTTATGAAGCAATTCAACGCCGGGTTTCTAGCAATAACTTCTTACCCTCAGTGGGTTTCCAATGTGGTGCCAGTGCCGAAGAAGGACGGTAAAGTCAGAATGTGTGTCGACTATAGGGACTTGAACAGGGCAAGCCCCAAGGATGACTTCCCCTTACCTCACATCGACGTTCTTGTTGACAATACTGCTCAACACAAGGTTTTCTCCTTCATGGATGGTTTTTCAGGGTATAATCAGATCAAGATGGCTCCAGAGGATATGGAGAAGACTACCTTTGTGACTCAGTGGGGCACCTTCTGCTACAAGGTCATGCCGTTCGGGTTGAAAAATGCTGGGGCAACCTATCAACGTGCCATGGTTGCTTTATTTCATGATATGATCCATCATGAAATTGAGGTATACGTTGATGACATGATTGCAAGGTCTCAAGCTGAGGAGGAGCACCTTGATCATCTGAGGAAGCTGTTTGACCGACTCAAGTTATACAAGCTGAGGTTGAATCCCAACAAATGCACCTTTGGGGTAAGATTCGGAAAATTGCTAGGTTTCATTGTAAGTGATAAAGGTATTCAGGTGGACCCTGCCAAGGTAAAAGCCATACAAGAGATGCCGACTCCAAAGACAGAGAAAGAAGTTAGAGGTTTCCTGGGACGACTGAATTACATTGCCCGATTCATCTCACATCTGATTGCTACTTGTGAGCCAATCTTCAAATTACTGAAGAAAGATCAAGTAGTACGCTGGAACGATGAATGTCAGGCCGCCTTTGAAAAGATAAAGGAATATCTCCAAGAGCCACCCATTCTTATGCCACCAGTGGAAGGAAGACCTCTGATACTATATTTAACAGTACTTGACAATTCAATGGGGTGTGTGCTGGGGCAGCATGACGAGTCTGGCCGAAAAGAGCACGCTATTTATTACTTGAGCAAAAAGTTTACCGACTGTGAGTCTCGTTACTCACTGCTTGAGAAAACTTGCTGCGCTCTAGTATGGGCTGCTCGCTGGCTGAGACAGTATATGCTGACTCACACTACTCTATTGATTTCAAAGATGGATCCCATCAAGTACATTTTTGAAAAGCCTGCTCTGTCTGGAAGAATAGCGAGATGGCAAATGATCTTGACAGAATATGATATCCAGTATACAACTCAGAAAGCAATTAAAGGAAGTGTACTGGCAGATCATTTGGCACACCAACCTGTGGACGATTACCAATCATTGAACTTTGAATTTCCGGACGAAGACATCATGGTGGTAACTGATTGTGAAGTGCCTGGACCGGATGAAGGACCTGAGGAAGGATCCCGATGGTCTATGCATTTTGACGGAGCCTCCAATGCTTTGGGTAACGGCGTCGGCGCTGTAATCATATCTCCCAAAGGAACTCATACTCCACTCACCGCCCGATTGTGTTTCAACTGCACCAACAACATGGCAGAATATGAGGGATGTATCATGGGTCTACAAGCTGCAATCGACTTAAGGATCAAGTTTCTGAGTGTCTTCGGAGATTCCGCTCTCGTGATCAATCAGATCAAAGGCAAGTGGGATACGAAACACCCAAATCTCATTCCTTATAAGGAGTATGTGTCAACCTTGCTTCCCCACTTTGAAGAAATAACTTTTGAGCACTTCCCAAGAGAGGAGAATCAGCTAGCGGACGCACTGGCTACAATGTCTTCAATGTTTAAAGTTAAATGGGACAATGAGGCTCCCCGGATCATTATCTGGAAGTTGGATGAACCGGCCTACTGCTGCGATCTTGAGACCGAAAAGGTGACCGAAAAACCCTGGTATCATGAGGTGAAGAGGTATTTGGAAGCTCAGGAATACCCTGAAGGTGCATCTGTCAATGACAAGAAGTTCATGAGAAGGTTTGCAGCGAAATTCTTCCTCAGCAACGGCATTCTCTACAAACGGAATCATGATTCAACTCTACTACGTTGTGTGGATAAGGCTGAAGCAGAGCAGATCATGATAGAACTGCATGAAGGTACATTCGGGACACATTCCAGTGGACACACCATGGCAAAGAAGATCCTTCGAGCAGGATATTGTTGGTCCACAATGGAAGCCGATTGTTACCAGCACTCTCGAACTTGTCACAAATGCCAGATCTATGCTGACAAGGTGCACATTCCTCCGGTTCCTCTGAACGTCCTGGCGGCACCTTGGCCTTTTGCAATGTGGGGCATTGATATGATCGGTGAGATCCGACCGACGGCATCCAATGGGCATCGTTTCATCTTGGTGGCAATCGATTACTTCACAAAGTGGGTTGAGGCAGCTTCCTATGCCACGGTAACCAAGAGCGCCGTGGCACGTTTCATCCGGCATAATTTGATCTGTCGATACGGTGTCCCGGAAAGAATCATTACGGACAATGGTACCAATCTCAATAATAAGATGATCACTGAACTCTGCGAACAATTCAAGATACATCACCATAATTCTTCTCCCTACCGGCCGAAGATGAATGGGGCTGTAGAGACAGCTAATAAGAATATCAAGAAAATTGTGCAGAAGATGACAGTGACCTATAAAGATTGGCACGAGATGTTACCGTTCGCTCTTCATGGGTACCGTACCTCAGCAAGGAGGTCAACCGGGGCAACTCCTTTCTCCTTGGTCTATGGCATGGAGGCAGTCCTGCCAATTGAAGTCCAGATACCCTCTCTCCGAATAATGAAGGATGCGGATTTGAATGAAGATGACTGGATCCAGACTCGACTTGATCAATTAAATCTGATTGACAAAAAGAGACTCACTGCTATTTGTCATGGTCAAACATATCAAAAACGGATGATCAGGGCCTTTAACAAGAAAGTCAAACCACAAGAGTATCAAGTTAGGGACCTGGTAATCAAACGCATCATCCTTCCTCAAAGTGATCCCCGGGGCAAATGGACCCCTACATACGAGGGGCCATTTGTGGTTAAACATGTGTTCTCAGGAGGAGCCATGATCCTAACCACCATGGATGGTGACGACCTTCCTCACCCCGCCAATGCAGACATAGTGAAAAAATACTACGCATAGATAAAAGACCCGCTAGGTTGACATACCTAGGCAAAAATAAGGGCTTCCCGGCGAACCAAAAGGGTTCGGGCAAAAATAAGGGATGAAATGAATAAAAATCTGTACACCCGGCAAGTCGAAAACCTGAAAAGGCGGCTTGGGCAAAAATGGGTATCCCAGTGGACTGAAAACCTGAAAGGGCGGTCCAGGCAAAAGTTAGGGATAAAGCGTAACACTATGTCTCATTGGATCACTTCGCATCCGGAATTCGGTATCAACTATCTGGCTCAGATTTCGGCATCGACCAATCAACTTCATCTTCGACCAAGCAGCAAAGTGATGAGACGCTTGAAGACATTAAGGCGATAGCAGGATTAGAACCCAGTGGGATTGTTCACATAGCTGTTTTGTTTTCTTTTCAAAATTATAAACTCTATGTTATTCGGCGGCGTCCTCTTACTAGGATGTCAGCCTCTTGTACAAAAACGCCTATTCACGGGCAAAATTCAAATCAATACAAATTCACTTGTCCATACAAACTGCCATTGTTTTTCCTTTTTTCTGTTTTGTCTTGCGAAGAACGTCCAATGTTCATTTTGATATATGCATTTGACATTAAAATTGTTGATTCATAAATATTTGCATATGAAACAAAAGATTAATTACAGGTGACATCAGAGACAGGGGCAATGTGAAGTTGTCTGATGCAGTCTGGTTGCTTTGTCCGCCAAGGTACCAAGGTAGGTTCGACTGAAGAATGCGACCAAATCATCACAACATTCCCCAGCAGGTCTTAAAGCTTATCCCCAGTAGATTCTGGAAGCTTGTTCCCTGCAGAGTACGGACGTCTCTCCCGAGCTTTATTCAGAGTTATTCATCACAAGGGCTTATAACTGGGTTATCCTTAGCTAATTGCCACGGAAGATCGCCCTCGGCAAAGTTCCTTCAATCCCCGGCAAGAGTCTATCTTTGGTATTCCCCAACGGAGTTTTATCTTTGGTGTTCCCCAGCGGAGTTTATCATCATTATCCCCAGCGGAATTCATCATTAAAGTCCTCAGCAGGCCTCTCATTAAAACTTCAGCAAAGTATCTCTTCCACCGAGCAATTCTCCGGTCGATCGTCAAGGATTTATTTTCCTAAGACGAAAATACATTCATAAACATTTCACATTTTCATACATCTTGCTTACATACGTGATAAAGTGAATACAACACTATCTCATGTTGGACATCATGACATCATGCATATCATACATCATGACATTGCATACAACTGATGTTTTTGCCTTTTCAGGGAAAAAGACAATCCCGAAGACAACTATCTTCAACTGTCACAATTCCCGATTCGATACCTGTATCTAGCCAGGGCACATCTGAGAGTGATCAGTTTCCAGACTCGATTCCTGTATCTAGCCAGGGCACGTCTGAAGAGTTCGAAGATTCGATTCCTGTATCCAGCCAGGGCACATCTATCAACTATAACATTTCCATATTCGATTCCTGTATCCAGCCAGGGCATATCTGTTGACCATATTTCCAGACTCGATTCCTGTATCTAGCCAGGGCACGTCTGAAGAGTTCGAAGATTCGATTCCTGTATCCAGCCAGGGCATATCTATTGACGACTATTTCCCGATTCGACTCCTGTATCCAGCCAGGGCACATCTGTGAGCAACCGATTGTAGATTCGATACCTGCATCTAGCCAGGGCATATCTGCATGAAGAGATTGAAGATCAAACACCTGTAACAAGCCAGGAAAACATCTATCTTTCTCAAGTACACAAGTTCTCGCTAAGGAATCTCTTATGTGATCAACACTTCCAAATGGAATCTATAAGCCCATTCCCAATGAAGTTCGATCAACATTTCCAGATGGCATCTATAAGCCCATTCCCGACATCACATTGCTGATACTTCAACATGCGAGTGCAAATTCCTGGGCACTCTAGTGTCCAATCTCCTTTTACCCTCGAGTCACGAAAGGCAAACTTGCCAATCTAACTCTTCAGGATCAAGAAGATTGAACAGGGGCAACTATTGTACCCCAAAATTTGCCCTCCCATTTCCTCAACATTTTCTCATCACAAAACCCTTGAAGATCAAGATCCAATTAGGGTTTCCTCTGCTCAAGACTTCTCCTTGCATTGTGGACCCAAATTAGGGTTTGTGTTTGCACAAAGATATTTTGACCTAAAATGCCTAAGATGACTTTCATGCTTCATGTTGGACTCCCAAGTTTATCCATACCAAGTTTCAAGTCTTGATTCCAAGTTTTGCCCAGTCAATTGGACAGATGACCTAGAAATCAGCTGTATTGGGGAAAAAGTCAACTGTGGCCAATTGACAGTCAAATCTCATGAAAATTGACCCACATCAACATTATGAACTCATATGGACCATTTGATCAAGTTTGGATCACAATTCCACAAGAAATTTGATCAGATCATCAAAAGGGCAAAATGGTCATTTTTAGGGTTTTGACTGCACAAAGGCAATTTTTGACTGTTTGACCTAGCCAATGGCAAACCAAGCTCACATATGGACTCAAATACCCCATGGAATTATCTTGACATGCTCAACAAGTTCAAAAGATCCCAAATACACAAGATTGATAGTTGAATTTCCCAGTCAATTGATCAATTTTGACAGTATACTGAAAAGTCAAACTTTGACTTTTTGGTCAAAATCAAGAGCCAAGATTCATTTTTCATCAAAACATGCCAAATCATGAAACTTGTTCATCAAGAAACCAAGAAATGCAAATTAGGGTTTGAAATGGGAATTTTTCATAACTTAGAATTTTTCTAAGTTATGGAAAACCCTAATTTTTTCCAAACTTTGCCCCACTTTCTCACCAAGATTCATTTGGATTCAAACAAAAGTCAAAACATGAAAGTTGTAGCTTGTTGCATAGTCTACAACTTTGATTCACAAAGTTTTCCAAAATGAGGCTTGTATCTCAAGTTACAAATTTTTGAATAAGGGCACTAAACCATTCTTAACTTAGTGAAAATTTGACTTTTTTGACAAGGTTTTCTACCTAACTTCAAGACCATTTTCCATACACTTCCACTTGGAATTTCAATTTTCATTTCAAAGATGGATTGTAGTACACATTCCAAGCTTTCCAAAATGTCCAAGAACTTCTCAAACAACCTCATAACTTGAGAGAATCGAATTTCACAATATGGCAAAAACCCACTTTTGAATGGTTCATGAACATGTTCATAACTTAGGCCATTTTCAAATCAGCATAGTTTGTGCTACATTACAGGTCCTAAAACCCTTTGACACTCATAAATTTAATGCAAAACCATTGTGTCAAGTTGTTATTCTAAGCCTTTGGACATTACATGGAGAATTAACCCTAAACTAGAAAAAGCACTATTTCCATTTTTGAAAAGGAGAACTTTATGTCAAGTTTGCAATCCAAGTGGTACAGTCCAAATATTCTTGGTACAAGTTTGTGAGCAAATTGCACTGATCAAGGCCAATGTGTGCAGCATAGTGTGAGGGCCTGTACAGGCTAGAATCATCAAGTGGCCATTGCTTGCTTCAAGTTCAAGTAAGATAGCATAACTTGTACCAGCTTCCATCTCAGCTTACAAACACTTAGACAAACTTATCAAACACATTCCACACATCTCAACCAAGCTATTGCACGAGCCTTTTACCTCCAATCCCTCCCAAAACTCAGAATCACCTTGAAACTGCTCAAACAGAGCAACCTCTGCAGATTGAGTTCCAACTCTCAATCCTTTCAAGCATTCTTGCCCAAACCAGTTCATACACCTTCCCTACCGTCTATGCAAGCTAACCAAAAGCTAAAACACAACCTGTAATCCCTCTAACTGGTTCCACCATTTTCACATTTCTGATTTGCAGGTTAAGTGCTCTAGCTCGATTCAAAAGCTTTCAAGACAAAGTAAAGCTTGGAATAGCATCCCTGGACCTCTATCCCAATCATCACCTTGCACTGAAAGCTTCTCCATTGCCAGATAGAACTTCAACTGAACAGGTAAGTTTTTGAATTCGTATCTCTCTTATTAGACATTGTTAGCTTTAGGTTTGTGAAGAGAATATGTCATAATCATTGCCCTGAACATGCCCATATAATTAGATTTTATTTATATTATGTGTGTTGCAAGAATTTGATGTCTGAACTTTGAACAAAAATTAGGTTAAGAATTGGGAGAGAAGAAATTCTCTCTCATTTCTGAGAGTTAAAACATGTTTTTTATATGTGTGAATTCGTGGGAAGATGCTTAACAGTTTTGATGTTGGAAGTTTTTGCTAAAACTCAAGGAATCAGGACCTTGCAATGGAAGAAAAGTGGCGCGTGTTTTGTTCAAACAGAAGGCTGGAGGTTGAAGAAAGGTCTTCATGGGCTGGGCCTGTGTTGACTTTTCTTTTTGCACCACATAATTGCTTCTGCACCCCCTGAGCCTATTTGGTTTATTTTTAATGATTTCTGACTTTTTCTTTTTTTGATTGATTCATTTATTTTTTCTCATGCTATTAAAAATATAAAAATCTTTTTTCTCACCATTTTTTAATTTATTAGGTATTTATGTGATTTTCTTTTGATTAATACACAAATAAATGAGAATATACATTTCATTAAAAATATTGAGAAATATGTAAAAATACTTTTATTTTTATTTTTTTATTTTATTTTACCTTCTGAAAATACTTTATATACAAAATACTTTTTTTACAAATATTAAATATTATTAGTATTTATATATATATATATATATATATATATATATATATATATATATATATATATATATATATATATATATATATATATATATATATATATATATATATATATATATATATATATATATATATATATATATATATATATATATATATATATATATATATATATATATATATATATATATATATATATATATATATATATATATATATATATATATATATATATATATATATATATATATATATATATATATATATATATATATATATATATATATATATATATATATATATATATATATATATATATATATATATATATATATATATATAATACATATTTAAAATAATACATATATACATATATTTATTAATATATTTAGGGTAAATACAAAATATATACACTTTTGTTTTTTCTTATTAATATTTAATATAGAAATACATTTTTGACAAATACCTCATTTTATTTTATTTTTGTATATATAAATAAATATTTGTACATAATAAATTAATAATGTATTTTATTTAATAGAATTAGGGTTTTACCCTAAATATGAATACTCCAAAAAATACCTTTTTATTTCCCCTTTTTTATTTTCACATAAATAATATTCTTTTTTATACACATAAAAATTCTTTTTACATTTTCGCATATTTATTTCAATTTCCATTTAATTATACAATTATTTGTCTTGTAAATATTCAACATTGATGTAATAGTTTTAGGTTTAAATTCCTTGTCAAAATCCTCATTTGAACATTTGTACCCCCCTTCCCATATTTGGTTTTGTAATAGCTTAGTAAATTTATTTTTGCACTTTATTGCTTTCTAATTATACCATGTTAGAATTAGGGTTTGTATGCGAAAAACGACAAAATAGTTATGACCTAATCTCAAGACAAACAAGCATGAAAATGAACACACAAATCACACTTGCACCCCCTAGGGTATTCCACTTGTTGCCTTTCAAAATTGGGCCATATTGCATGTTAGGTCTCTTTGGGCAAAACAAACAAATCAAATGATCATAGTCCCTCGATAACACTTTCAAAATGTTGCTTAAACAAATGATCAAGTCCCTTAAAGAAAATGCCCAAAGATACTTGGCACCATTGCAATTATGGTCTAAACGATGACCCGCGTCCGTCCCTTTCACATCCTAACATGAGATTGTCCACCAAATGCAATGGTGGAACAAACTTATTAAAAAGGGTTTAAAACATAGCAATAAACTTTGAGAAATTTAGGAGTAGATAACCTCTTAGTTACTTGAATCAAGCTTGCAAAACAAAACACTTGCCTATTTTCTAAACCACACATCACTACACTTTCAAAACAACTTTCAAAAACAAATGAAAACCTTTTCAAAAGACATACACCTTTGTATACATCCCCACATGGATCATTACAAAGGTTGCCACCACAATGGCTTCTTTTCAAAACATTTTTCAAACCAACACACACAAGCACCATTTCAAACAATTGAAAATAAAAGGCAAGTGATCTAAGCAAGTAACTAAGAGCCCATGGATAACCATGGATAGAAAGGGTGCTAATACCTTCCCTTTCTATAATCTACTCCCCGAACCCAAGAAAACATCTCAAAGATTTTTGCTGTGCTTTTTAAACCTTTCCTTAGGATAAAATAAAAAGTCGGTGGCGACTCTTGCTCAACCGAAACATTTGCGAAAACAAACGCAAAACCTCAAGTCAGTTCTCCCACCGTATCACACTGGGCATCCTTGAGGTAAGCCATCTTCATAGGAGAATCTTCAACCACAGTCTCAGCTGATGCCAGTGTCTGGGGAACCTCTTCGAAATGCTGAAATGGAGTCTCAATGAACTCCCCATCCATCTCTACATATCGGAAAGAGTTGAGGTGGCTAACCATGTACTCTTCCTCTCCCTGCACTGTCACAATCTTCCCTTTGACCGGGTACTTCAGCTTCTGGTGGAGCGTTGAGGTTATGGCCCCGGCTTTGTGGATCCATGGACGACCCAGCAAACAAGAATAAGACGGCCGAATGTCCATCACATATAATGTAGAATTGAAGACCTGAGAACCAACCTTGATCGGGATATCAACTTCACCATGTACCATTCTTTTAGACCCATCAAAGGCCCTGACGACAATGTTGCTTGGTTTCAGCTCCAACCCTTCGCAATCCAACCGGTCTAGAGCTTTCTTGGGCAAGACGTTCAATGAGGAACCAATATCTACCAATACATGTGAAAGAGTAGTGCCCCTACATTCAATGGAGACATGCAGGGCGTCGTTGTGGTTTTTCCCCTTAGTAGTCAAATCAACGTCCGAGAAACCCAACCCATTATCCGTAGTTAAATTGGCCACGCAATCTGTGAACTGATCAACTGATGTCTCTTGTTGCACGTGGGCAGTCTTCAAGAAAGTAATCAGAGCCTTGGCATGGGCTTTTGAGCACAACAACAGTGACAACATAGAAATCTTGGACGGGGTTTGCCCCAGCTGCTCAACTACATTGTAGTCACTCTTTTTGATAATCTTCATAATCTCTTCCATATCTTGTTTAGAAGCTTCAACAGTAATTGTCTTTGGTGCCTCCGTCTGGGCAGGCACATCAGTGGTAATCCCTTTGCCCCGAGTGTCAGATGACTCGGCGACATGGGTAAGAACAGGAACTTGAATAGGAATAGCAGGTACACTGGCAAGTGTAATAACATCAGGTCTTCGGGCAGTTGGTGGAGAGATATCAGGTGAGAAAAGTCTTTCGCTGCGGGTGACTTTAGCAGGTCCAACAATATTGCTAATGTCAGTATCAACATCCAACTCTTGCTTAACTCCATGAAAATAAACATCAGCCCCATAGTGCCAAGGGACAGCTTTATCAGAGGTATATGGGATGGGCCCCGGAACAGTGATGATCACAGGTGCGATTCTTGGAACAGATGTAATCCTAATAGGCTTCCTCGAGGGAGCCTTGGAAGAATTGTCGAAAATGGTAATGATGGCAACTTCTTCAGAATGAATTATTGGAATAACAGTCTTCTCAAACAGAATATTTTTACTATCCATCAGGTGTTGGACACCTGATTTCAAAAGTGGACAATCGGTAGGTTGAACAGAACACATACGACAACCTTCGCCACAGCCCGGAAATAAACCGGCTAGCAAAAGGTTCTTCTTCACAGTCATCAAAGGGGTAACAATATCATTCACAAAAACCACAAACGAGTCTTCATCTATAGCATTTACTCCATGCTTGGGCATAGGAGCAGTCACAACATTAGGCCTCTCGGGCGCCTCAAATTCAATCTCCTTCGCATCGATCAAGTCCTGTATCTTATTCTTCAAAGTCCAACAATCATTTGTATTATGTCCTGGGCTATCAGAGTGATAAGCACAGCGGGCATTAGGGTTATACCTTGGTGATGTTGTATTTGAATTCTTTGGGGCTTCCTTTAGAATCACCAGATTAGTCTTCAACAACTGTGGCAGAATCTGAGATAAGGTCATGTTGAGACGAGTGAATTGCCTCTTAGATCTCTCGTCCTTTTGTTGATTGTTGTACTGAGGAGCACCAGCAGGTTTTGTAATAACAACCGCATTCATATCTTGGCGGTGTTCAGGTCTATTCTGTCTTTTCGAACTGTATACAGCATTTGACTCATTCTTAAAAGGCTTCTTCTCGGTGCTCGATGAAGCACCCTTCTGTATCTTCCAAGCCTTAATACCAGCTTCAATCCTCTCACCGGTCAAAATAAGCTTTGTAAACCCAGATGAAGAGCTCCCGATCAGATGGTTGAAGAATGGACCAGACAAGGTCCCCAGAAACATATCCACAAGCTCCCGATCAGCCAAGGGTGGTTGTACTCTTCTGGTGAGGTCCCTCCACTTCTAAGCATAATCTTTGAAACCTTCACCCGTTCCCATTGACATACCCTGGAGTTGGGTACGCGTGGGAGCGAGGTCGGAGTTGTACTGATATTGCCTGTAGAAAGTAGTAGCCAAATCTTCCCAACTGCGGATACTGGCTCCGTCTAACTGATAAAACCACTCAAGATGAGTCCCTGAGAGATTGTCCTGAAAGAAATGGATCCATAGGTTCTTATCAGCGGTGTACAGCTGAATCTTCCTTACATATGATCGGAGGTGCAGCTTCGGACAAGAAACTCCGTCATACTTAGCAAATGCTGGTGCCTTGAATTTGTGGGGAATCACTACCCCAGATGATAGACCTAGGTCACCAAAGTCCAGACCAGGCACTTTCTGAACTTCCATAGCACTCAACCGGTCTTCCAGTTGCTTGTATCTATCCTCGGCCGGAGGATACTGCTCTTCGTCAAAGTCCGTCTCGTTGTCGGAGACCACAGGGCTAGGAGCCCTCCTTTCCTCTTGACTATCTTTCCCTCCAGATGAGGTGGTCAGATCAACTTCATTCTGAAGCCTGTTTCCAAATCTGTGCCCTGTGTTAAACAGGATTGTCCTCTTCTTCTTCTTCTTCTTCTTCTCTTTCAGAATCAGGGTCTTCAGATCTTGCTGACCCTTAGCTAGATTCATGAACAACTCTTGAAATTGGGCATTCTGGGCCTGGAGGGCCTTGATGGCTTGCTCAGTTGAAGGTTCAACAGACATGATGAGTGTTGAAATAAACAGTGAAGAAGATAAGAGCCCTGTAATGGGTACCTGTTATGGAGTGCATGGGATGAAATGCGTATGACATGATTTCAAAGACAATCGAGAGATTCAAATTTGTAAACCAGAAAGGAAACACACTTTATTAGATAAACTTTAGAATTCAAATTGTTCAACTGATGCCCTTAAGGTGTTACAAGAATGGAAATACTGAAAAGTAAATAAAAACTGAAAGGGAAATAAACAAAGGCCAATCAATGCTCCCATGGTCTCTTCTTGTCAGTGCGGACATAATCATTAAGAATATGCTCATTCTCCAACTGCCTAGTCAACCTCTGGTTCTGCTCCTGCTCGTTGAACTTCTCTCGGTAAGAATCTCGTTTCTCCCTCAGCTGCATCCAAGACCTTTTCAGTGCCCCAGTGTCAGTGGGCATATAAGGATGGAGTATGGTTGGAAGAACTCCTTCTTCATTAGCAACTTCAAGAATGACAGGCCGGGCGACTTCATACGGCATACCCAGCTTTTGGGCACGGATACAAACCCATCTAAGATATGGCTCCATCGGGAGAGAAGTCTTTGGACCCAGCTCATGTGGATCAGATTAGTGAACTCTATCCCAAGCCCTTATGAATCTGCGACGTTGCTCGTCGCTATCCCCTTGAAAATCAAAGATGACATGAGGCATTAGCATCTCATGAGGTCCTTCTCTTCTGGCACGCCCAAACTGACGTAAGGCTAAGCACGGATTGTAAGAAATTCCTCCATGGGTTCCTATCAATGGAACATTAGGGTACTCCCCACAGCGATCAATGATAGTCACCTCGTCCATACCCTTGAGAGTCCAGATGATGTCATTATGCGAGAGATACATAACCCTATAAGCCCAGCCCATGCCTTCTTTGTTCCTCAGCACTGACTTGGGAAGGTGCGAAATAAACCACCTTGACAATAATGGAGCACATCACATCAAGGTCCCCCGCTTTCGGGCAGTACGAGCATAAAGCTGATGAAGGATGTCACCCAAGAGAGTGGGTACCGGATTTCGAGAGATGAAGATCTTTAACGCATTAACATCAACAAAGGAGTCAGAGTTTGGAAACAATACCAAGCCGTATATCAAAAGAGCCAGAATATCCTCGAATGCCTTGAAGTCTAGGCTATCCCAGAAATAGTTAGCCTTACCAACTAAGAACTTAGTCAGAAAGCCCATTTCTCCACTTCTAGTCTCCCAATTAGCCATTACCTCCTCTTTGGTCAAATGAAGGGCTGCAGCAATCTCTTCGAGCCTAAGGGTCTTCTCCCAACCAGTAAATGGGGTCTGTTCCAGAACAGAGATACCGAGCAACTCAGAGAACTCTTCTAGGGTGGGAACCAGCTGATAGTCCTGGAAAGTAAAGCAATGGTACAGCGGATCATAGAATTGGACCAGGACACTCATTATCTGCTCGCCCAATTTAGAAGTGACCAAACTCAAAAGGTAACCATGCCTCCTGATGAAGGAAGTAGTATCAGGCATCTTTGCAACCAAATCTTTAAGCAAGGTGGGAACCTGGACAAAGTTAATCCATATGGTATTCCTACGCATGGGCATCATGATGACCTACAAAACAGAACAAAGATGAATCCCTCCTGTGTTTGAAATAGGTTAGTCCAATGCAAGATGTATGCAATGTTATGATGTCATGATGTCATGATAGTAAGCACACCACAAATATCCACAAATAAAAAACACGGTAAAGGCACACAAGTCACACAGAGAGCTCTTAGATTTCGGGTTGGCAAGGAGCTTAGGTACTACCCTCTTTTAGTTCAGTTGGTTTAAACCTGTCCTAAAAATAGTAATCGGGTTCTAGAGGATCTCAATATCACTGACTACCCTCAATCGGTCATAATTCCAGTTTAGCAACCTTTTCTTGCGGCCGGAATCATCGCGAGAGTTTAGTCTCAATGAGTGTAGCATACTGCTACTGTTCTATGGCCAAGTTGTTCAATTTAAAGGTTCTAAGGTCAATTGGTGCTTGATGACCCCTTAGAAGACCCATATTCTCCTCGTTCCAACACAAGGGATATCGGTACAGACTAAAGTGCCACACCAACATAGCTACTGCTTCAACCGTGTCGGTCTACGCCGGACAGTTCCCTCACAGTTTATTGCTACTTACCTAAAGGGTACCCCCAGATCCGAGTTAGGATCTATAGAAACTCTGATACAAGCCCACAAAATTAAAGCATACAAAGCATACAATTGAAAACACAATGATCTAATCCTAAGGTACACCTCACTTATGAAGCGTCCCCAGCAGAGTCGCCAGTTCTGTGATACGGTGGGATAGAACTGACTGTTTTTTGGAATGCTGGTTTGCGTGACATGAATTTCCCCTTGGGGCCTGGATTCGAATCCCAGGTCCCCCCAAATTCTCTATAATGTTTTTCTTTTCAGGATCCCATGTACGTTTGAGCCTAACATCCATCATACTCCCTCATCATCCAACACACCAGATGGCCAGATGGCCAAATCTGGTGGTCATCATTGAGGGTGCACTACAGGCCGGTCAAACGCAAACCAACATTCCAAAAAATAGTCAGTTCTTCCACTGTATCACAGAACTGGAGACTCTGCTGGGGAATTAATAAGTGGGGTGTACCTTAGGATTAGTTCATATTATTTTTAATTGTTTGGTTTGTATGCTTTATCTTTGTGGGTTTGAATTGGAGTTACTATAGATCCTAACCCGGATCTGGGGATACCTTTTAGGTAAGTAGCAATAGACTGTGAGGGAACTATACGGCGTAGACCGATACGGTTGAAGCAGTAGCTATGTTGGTGTGACACTTTAGTTTGTACCGATATCCCTTGTGGTGGAACAAGGAGAATATGGGGCTGCTAAGGGGTCATTAAGCACCAACTGACCTTAGAACCTATAATTGACCAACTTGGCCATAAAAGAGTAGCAGTATGCTACACTCATTGAGACCATACTCTCACGATGATTCCGGCTGCAAGAAAAGGTTGCCAAACTGGAATTATGACCGATCGAGGATGGTCAGTGATATTGAGATCCTTTAGAACCCGGTTACTATTACTAGGACAGGTTGAACCAACTGAACTTCAATAGGGTAATACCTAGCCCCCATGCAAGCCTAAACTTAAGGTTGTTTGTGTGACTTCAAACTTGAACTACTTGCATATTCTTGTTATCTGACAACATGAGTTCCTTGCAGGTTTTGTTTATAGTCCTTATCCAATAATTTGGGTTTATTGCAGGATTTACTTACATCACCTTAAACTTTTGCTTAAATGCATAGCATACACATCATAACATCATGCCTTAACATTTCCTTAACCATTTCAAGGATCTCAAGGGTTTGTGATGCAGGTTATGGTAAATCAAATTTCTAGCAAGGGGCAAAGGGGATTTATTTTCCTCTAGCCAATGTCGTCCAGAAATCAAAACATGATGACTTGAGTCCGGGGATATGACCCACTCGATATGGTGAGCTTGACTC
Organism: Vicia faba; assembly: GCA_948472305.1. NCBI lineage: Eukaryota > Viridiplantae > Streptophyta > Magnoliopsida > Fabales > Fabaceae > Vicia > Vicia faba. The sequence continues at coordinate 1,268,608,134 of OX451740.1, forward strand.
TTGAAGAAAGACTCCTGACGACACGAAGTTTCTTCAATCAAAACTGCAAAATTCAAAGTCTAACAATTTCTTGTTTACCCCACAAGATCCTTGAAGACATTGCATACATACATATCATTGCATAACAGGTCTTCCAATACCGGTATCTCATGTCTTCGCTGTTTATTTCAGCAATGACTCTCAAACAAGACAACAGAGATCTTCAAACTCAAGAAACTCAGTTCAGGGAAATATTCCTAAACCTATCCAAGGGGCAGGAAGAGTTGAAAATGCTCCTCGTCGGGAACTTGGTCAAGAAAAGTCCTGAAGACAATAAGGACGAGCGGCTGGAATAACTGCAAGCTGAGATAGATGCAATAAGAACCCAAATGATGGGGCAGATGGTCCTTATCCAAAGCTTAGCCCGGGAACAAGGAGAGCTGAGAACCATTATCATCCAGCTTCATCAAGACAAATACAACATCACGAAGCAAACGATCGAGGCCGGGGACCAAGTCATTAGTCAACTTCCGAGAAGTCAAAGGTTTGGTTTGATGAAGAATGGACCTCTCCAAGTTGCTACTACCTCACGGGTCCAACAATAACCTTGCCATAAACAACGGGTTAATCAGAGGCAGTTTACCAAGCTCAAAATGCCGCTATCCCAAGCTTTGCAACACCTGTTAAAATTGAATCTGGTGACATTGGTAGGATCTCATCCGAATCCTAAGACTTCTTCACCCAACTACAATCCTGATGCAAGGTGTGCATTCCATTCTAACAGCCCGGGGCATGATACTGACGACTGTTGGAAGTTGAAGTACAAAATTCAAAACCTGATTGATGAAGGAGCATTGGAATTCACACAAGATGGTCAGGCTGAGTTCTTCTACCATCCCTCCAAGGCACGCCCTCTGAAGTGACAAGACCAGACGAGAATACTTTTTGTTCATTAGAATTTTCAATTTGTAATTTTCTTTTGATTGTTCAAACATTTATTCATGTCAAACTTTGTTACTTTATCAATGCATTGCATATGTCTGTTTTGAATCAGTCCATTCGTATTCACTATATTTAAATTGATTTCCTTTTTGTGATGTTCAACTCTCGATTTAAAAACTTTAATCCTTTAGAGGGAGGATGACGAAAATGATATCAAAAATATCTACAGTATGCTTTTGAACAGACCGTGCTGACGATGTACATGCATTGTTTCAAATCCTAAATAGTGGAGTTATAAGGAAGATAATCCCTAGTCAACCCCTTTGAGCCAAAGAAGTAGGAGTTTTTTCTTCTCACACAAATTAAAACCCTTAATCACAACCTGGGGAAGGGTAGTTTTCTTAGTTAATTCAGGTGCATAATGAATGGCATCAAAGAAGTCCTTCCAAAACAAAAGACGATGATGGTTTCGTATAATCGTAAGGACATGTAGTCATTATCTCTCAAAAATAAAAGCCTATTAAGTCAAAACCTATGAAGGAGACTTACAAAACTGGGGAATCCCGCTGACTGTAGTCACAAAAGAAACAGTTCAGGCAAAAGACAGGGATAATAAGATCAAAAAGAAAAAGATCCTACAGACTCTCAACAAAAATGAATGCCTGTTCAAAATAAACTGTCAGTATCTGAACCATCACTGGAATATCAGAGCAAAGATTCAAATGGGATCTAAATGCATAATTAGCTGAGTTTAGGATCGAAGAACATCACGAAGAACGGGTGGGTACAAATAAAATTCGAGCCTTTATCCTTTGTTTCTTAAACCGTGAACCAGGCCACGTTATAACCCCTAAAAGTCCTAGCTGAAGTATGGGTTAGTTCGAAAGCATACTGTTACAAAAGGTATCCTGACTCCTGTAGGGCTTGCTGTAAATCCTGAGTTGACGTCACATTTTACAAAATTTTCCTATCTTACTGAAAAAAATGCATTTTCAAAAACTTCAAGACAGACATAAGCTTTGCATTATTAAAATAACATTGTTTGCATATGACTATTTGTTCAACAACAGAGAAATTCGCACGACGAATATCTAGTGAACAAAAATATTCTCAATAGAAAGGGTCACCTCAAGTGGAAAAAACACTTCCAACCAAGGGGCACGGCATGAGCATTGTCTATCATCTGGGGCAGTCAAGTCAAGATTCAAGGAGTCTCTCAAAGATGCCAAATAGCCAGGGGCAGATCTCCATCTGAATCACTTGGAGCATTGGACATGAATTCCAGCAACGAATCTTGTATGATCAAACGAACATCTTCTGGTAGTATGGCAACACGACACTACCAACAGTGACAACTCCCTACGCTCTGAGAGCATGGACATGGTCATAAAATACTACGCATGAACAAAGACCCGCTAGGTTGACACACCTAGGCAAAAATAAGGGAATCCTGGCGAACCAAAAAGGTTCGGGCAGAATTAGGGATAAAAACAAAAAGATATGTACACCTGGCAAGCCGAAAACTTGAAAAGGCGGCTTGGGCAAAAAAGGGTATCCCGGTGGACTGAAAATCTGAAAAGACAGTCCAGGCAAAAGTTAGGGATTAAAAGCGTACGACTATGTCCTGTCATCTCGTCACTTGCCTACCAGAAGAAGATCTGTCATTTCAATTGGCAAGTACCAAGCACCTCATAGGTTGGGATAATACTCGATCCACAAGGCCTCCACAGGCACCGTCTCCCGCAGATACAAAGGTAGAAAAGTATCGATGCGAAGTCATCGTCATGTCCTCAGCATGCGTCCCAATAACATTCACTCCCCGCAGAGTAAGACATAGACAATGGTGTTAATTCTCCCCAGCTGAGGCTCGCAACTGCGAATGAGTCGGTAATATTCTCCCCAAGCAGAGTTTATCCATCATCAGCACTAGACAATTATCCCCAGCGGAGTCTGGAAAATCTTCCCCAGTGGAGTTGAAGAATCATCCCCAGTAGACTCTGGAAGATTGTCCCCAGTAGAGTCTAAAAGGTTATCCCCGGTGAAGTCGCAACTGGAAAATCATCCCCAACGGAGTTCATTCCTTTCACAAACAGGAATTCAATCCCCAACAAGTTTCGTTATCACCAGCAGCGTTAATTCATCCCCAGCTGAATTTAATCAGCGGAATCCTCAGCAGAGCATATCCTCCCCACAAAGCCATTTCCTCATCAATTTATTCCCCAGCGTAGTTATCCTCCCCTGGAGGTTTATTCTCACAAACATATTTATCAACTATCTCCAGCGGAAACGAAGAATTCAACTCTTTTCTCCAGCAGCAATCCGAGATTTATTTTCCCCAGCTAAAAACATCACATTTCCATACATTATGACACATGCATATACACATCATACAAACACAATCTCATTTATTTTGAGAACATCACTGCTTGATATATATCATGCATTACATACAACTAACCTTTACCTTTCAGGAAAGATACAATCAAATTCTCACAAAATTCAAGCTATGTAGCTTTTTCCTCAGTTGAATTACGGACGAGTTCCTAAATCTCAGCAGAGATGTTTCCTCAGTTGAATTACGGACGAGTTCCTAAATCTCAGCAAAAATATCTCCTTAGTTGAGTATGGACGATCGAAGTTCCTAAATATCAGCAGAGATGAGTCCTCAGTTGAGTACATATGATTGAAGTTCCTAAATATCAACAGAGATGATTCCACAGTTGAGTAAGGACGACCAAAGTTCCTGAATATCAACAGAGACGACTCACCAGCAGAATAACAGACGACGAAGCTCCTAAAATTCTACTTCTCTCAACAAATATCAGACTTCCCCAGCGGAATCTTCCTCAACAACAGGTATACAAGCTCGCTAAGGAATCTCTTATGCGATCGACACTCCTTCAGATGGCATCTTAAGTCCATCCCCTCTTCAGCAATTTCCAAATGGCATCAATAATCCCACTCCCGACATCACAAGTCAATTACTACTTCATGCGAGTGCAAATTTCTGGGCAATCTAGTGTTCAATCATCTTTCACCTTCGGATCACGAAAGGCACGAAAGCCAATCTACATCCTCGGGTTTAAGAAGATTGAACAGGGGAAGCTGTTGTACCCCAAAATTTTCCCTCCCATATTTATTAAAACATTTCAAGAAAGATCCTCAAGTTGCTCAAGGTAGTCCAAGGGTTGGCCAGACAAGTTCCCTCCTAAGGCAGTCTACCTCAAATTAGGGTTTCATGTTGCATCAAGATACTTGAGTCCAAGTGATCCCAAATGTTCACCAATTTCCTAATATTTTCTCAAGATCATCCATGTCAAGTTTCAATCCTTGCAGAGGAAATTTGCTCAGTCAATTGCTCAAAGGCCTGAAAAGCGACTGTGCTAGGGCAAAAGTCAATTGTGGCCCACATACAGTCAAACTTTAAGATTTTTGGTCAACGTCCTCATTTGGAAGTATATTTCATCATTTGATCAAGGGTTGATCATGATTCATCAAGGATTGCTCATAACTCATCAAGATTCAAAAGTTGCTAAATTAGGGTTTTGTAGGAAAAGTCAACTCAACTTTGACCAAGCATAACTTTCTCATAATTTATGAGAAATGACCCATCCAAAGCTCATTTTGAATAGGATCCAATTACCTACAATCCATCTTCATCTCCTAAGTTCAAAATATGCACTCACAAGAAGTTATAAATTTGGACATTATAGGTCATTTTGAAAAGTCAACAAAAACACCTTTTTTTTTCAAAGTTTCATACATGAGAATGGAATATAAAAATGATGTGAGACCAAAAGGGTTGCTTAGAGTACATCTCAAGCCTTCTAAAAAGTCCAATAACACCTCCAAAGAGTCAAAATTGAGGAAGTTATGCATTGTTGAAGTTGACCTTTTTTGCAAAATTGCCAAAAGTCAACTATCCCCAAAACTTCAAATTTTGCCAAATGGGCCCATTCTTTTTCACTTGTTTTAAGTTGGAAAATATAGCCCACGTGCTCTAGCCTTTGCCACTTGTCCATATCATATTTTTATTATTTAATTTGGTTTTTATTTGAATTAATTCAATTTAAATCAAATTAAATCAAATAAAAATCCAAAACATTAATAACCAAGGATTTTGTGCTTGTTTCAGATTCCATTACACAGCTAGGATCAATCAAACTCGTATCAAGGCATATGTGTACAAAGAGATTGGATTTGGACCAATTTTGGAAAGCTTTAAAGAAGAATCAAATCAAATATCAAAAGCATTGAAGAAGGAAGATTTGGACACAATGATCAACCCTAATGCATTGTTTGATACATAAGGAGGCGAGGCAGACCTATTTACAGGTTAGAAGCAGGCGTGAGAGCAAGAACATAATTTCAAAAATCAAGGAAAAAGTGTGAGATCGAAATCCCACTTAGAGGCATCCTCAAGGCTTGTTATCGGTCCTAATCGTTTCCTGGCACTCTCAGGAACCTAAAGCAATCGAAACCAAGCGTTTTCAAGCCCTCCCACGCACTGTAAGTCCGTAACGGTATCACCATCTTCTTGAATTCGAATAGCTTTATTCTTGCACCCATAGTGTAAAATAATTTTACATTCTTGATCACCATGATGTTTGAAAACTTTCTACAATAGCCAATTGCATTTTAATGGACTTAATTGTGAATCACCATTGTTAGGTTTTTTTGGAGTTTTTTAGGGTTTTTGATTTCAGGAACAATTGGCCTTGGTAATGGGTATGGTTGTGATCAGGAGGACGAGACGAATCTAACCATGGTGTTAGATTCCATTTATGTGGCCTGTAGAAGATTTTGGAACGAGCATGGCTTGTAGCAATAGATGCTGTCCGTGGGTATAGGTCCTTTAGTTTTTAGCCACGGAGAGAGGAAGGAGACGATGAAGTGTCGCTCCCCTACTGGCCTGTTCAAACATTGGCGCGCGTTTTTTCTGAATTTGTCCACTAACATTTGTTTTTGTATTTTATTATTATCTTGTAATATTTTAACAACAAGCAGCAAGTGGTCCAGTGGTAAGCGTGACATGAATTTCCCCTTGGGGCTTGGGTTCGAATCCCAGGCCCCCAAATTCTTTATAATGTTTTTCTTTTCAGGATCCCATGTGTGCTTGAGCCTAACGTCCATCATACTCCCTCATCATCCAACGTACCAGATGGCCAGATGGCCAAATCTGGTGGTCATCATTGAGGGTGCACCACAGGCCGGTCAAACGCAAACCAGTATTCCAAAAAATAGTAGGTTTTTCTACCGTATCACAACGGTGTATCCCTCTCTTTTGCGCTTTTATTGTATTTAGGTTTTATTTTAATTCAATATTAATCAGGACAAATTGTGAAATAAAAAGGCTGAATTGATGGTGGGCCAAGATCGCACTACTCCTTTTTCTAGAGGCCGGATACATATTTTTTTGACACATGAGGCTTGTACAAAACTCTCTTGGACTAAGCAGATTGGGCCTGGAACCTTTAATTCATGCCTTCACATGAACCTTGTACCTCCCAGCTCAATTTAAGGTTTATAAAAATCCTCATAAACTTGATAAAAGTGTGCTTTTTATTTTATCGAATGTTCATGCGACTTGCGAGCATTATGATAGATTATTGATGTAACTTTTGTGACACGAAAGCCTTGAGGATTAGTTTGTTCTATTGCTTGTGCGAAGCTTCTGTAGAGTTTTCTTATCACTTGCATGGATTTGAAGAAGCAGCGGACTTTCTCCATTAGCTTTGGGAGAATTTTCTTACCGCTTGTGCAATTTTGAAGAAGCAACAGACTTTCTCCGTTCGGTATCATCGCAACCTTAATTTATCCCTTATTTCTGTACTTTGTCGCATTACTTTACCGCTTTCTAAAAATCATGAGAAACAGGGCTTTACTGCAATCCATGCACGCAAATATTAGGTAGAATTCCCTCGAAATTCCAATTTTAGGTCCATGATGCATGATAAAATTAGGTTTAGAAATAGGCTAGTCTCCCTGTGACTTTTCTTTCTCCTTTTGCATATGCATTTAAAACAAAAACTTCTTTTCTACAAACTTCAAATATACTTAAAAATTTACTGATGAGAATCGTGCCTTTGTTGAACATGGGAGATGATAAGCGGGTCTCTTCTCGATCTTATCGTTTTTCCATTCTAAGCCTTGGCATGGTTCAAGTCTCAAAGACTCATTTCATGAATAAGTAGAGAAATGGCTAAAATCTCTCTCTTGAGGTCAACTAGCTGTTATCTACAAGCAAAAACACCCACCAACACAAACTCCTTTTGCCTATGGGCGTTTATTTCAAACTCTTTTCAAAAGAACAAGTTAATTCACTTCTATGCCGACGCGTAAGTCTCCAAAGGTCGAGTTGCGGCAGAAGGCGAAATTAATATCGTTCATTAAAAAAACCCAAACAAGTTCAAACCTTTTTGTGCGCCCAAGCACATTTTCTCCAAATCTTTTCAAGAGAGCATGTTAATTCACTTTTGTGCTGACGCATAAGTCTCCAAAGGTCGAGTTGCGGCAGAAGGCGAAATTAATACTGTTCATTAAAAAAATACAAACCAACAAAAACATATGAGCGGAACTACGACTGCTCTGATTCCTTAAAAGGGATACATAGGCATCGGGGTAGGGCCTGAACGAGCACAACTTTTAATTTTACCTACATTCTTTTCTCTTTATTTTGCATGCATTCCCTTCAGTAGTATAGTAGACAGTAAGCATAGATCAAACACACCCATAAGATAGATAACAAGAGTGGATATCATAGAGTACTACGGGCATGTGGGGTGCTAATACCTTCCCCTCACGTAACAGACTACCTTACCCGATCTCTCAGTTGCAAGACCGTGACTTCTCCCTTCTCAGGTTTTCTCGATGTTTACCTTTCCCTACATGTGTGATAAAAGACGTTCGATGGCGACTTCATTGTTTGATGATTTTTAGCCGGTTGTTTCAGGATGACATGAAAATTCCAGTTGACCATCTTGTGTGAATTCTAATGCTCCTTCATCAATCAGGTCTTTAATTTTGTATTTCAACTTCCAACAGTTATCAGTGTCATGCCCTGGACTGTTGGAGTGATATGCACATATTGCATCAGTATTGTAAGTAGGAGTGGAAGTATTAAGATTCGTAGGAGGATCCCTCGACATAACCAAATTCAACTTCAACATGTGTTGCAAGACTTGCGACATTGGTTTGCTGAGTTTGGTATATTGCCTAGTGAATGAATCCCGCTTATGCTGATTACCTGTGGTTGTTGGTGAATGTTGTACCCCAAAATTTTCCCTCCCATATTTCTCAATACATTTCAAGAGAGGTTCTCAAATTGCTCAAGGAAGTCCAAGGGTTGACCATACAAACTCTCTCCTAAGGTAGTCTACCTCAAATTAGGGTTTCATGTTGCATCAAGACGTTTGAATAAAAAGGACCCCAAATTCTCACTATTGTCCTAATATGTTTTCAAGATCATCCATGTTAAGTTTCAAGCCCTACAGAGGAAGTTTGCTCAATCAATTGCTCAAAAGCCTAAAAATCGAATGTGCTAGGGCAAAAGTCACTTGTGGCCCACATACAGTCAAAATTCAAGATTTTTGGTTAACATTATCATTTTGAAGTATTATTCATCATTTTATCAAGGGTTGATCATGATTCATCAAGGATTGCTCACAATTCAACAAAACCCAAAAGTTGCTAAATTCAGGTTTTGCAGGAAAAGTCAACTCAACTTTGACCAAGCATACCTTTCTCATACTTTATGAGAAATGACCCATCCAAAGCTCATTTTGAATAGGATGCAATTCCCTGCGATTCATACTCATCTCCCAAGTTCAAAATATGCACTCACAAGAAGTTATGAATTTGGACATTATAGGTCATTTTGAAAAGTCAACAAAAACACCTTTTTTGTCAAAGATTCATACATGAACATGGAAGACTCAATTGAGATGAGACTAAAAGGGTTGCTTAGTGGATATCTAAAGCTTTCTAAAAAGTCCAAGAACACCTTCATAGAGTCAAAATTGAAGAAGTTATGCATTGGCGAAGTTGACCTTTTTTGCAAAATTGTCAAAAGTCAAAAGTGCCTCAAATTGCAATTTTTGTCAAATGGGCCCAACTTTTTGCACTTGTTTTGAATTTGTAACATGGTCCACGAGCCCTAACTCTTCCCACTTGCCTCTATTTTATTTTTTCCAATTATTTTGATTTTTTATTTCAATTAAATCAAAATAAATCATGGAAATATCAAAATCATTTAAGTCTTGAGATTTGGTGCATATTTCAGGTCCCTTATACAGCTAGCAACAAAACCAAATCGTGCAAGGCATGTTTGTGCATGAAAATATTCATTTTTAGCTTATTTTGGAAAGATCTTCATGGGAATCAAATCATGATCAAAGACCATAATTGAAAGAGATTGGATGCACATTTGTAAACCTAATTCTATCAGTGATATATATTGAACAATTGCAGACCAAAAGCACAAGGTTTTGAGGCGTGTAGAGAGAAGAATAAACTTGGAAAAACTCAAGAAAAGTGGTGATCTAATTTCATACTTCCAAGCATTTTCAAGACTCCCAAGCCATCTCATTCGCTTCCTAGGAGTGCAAGGAGCCTATACCAATCAAGAGCAAGCGTTTTTGTGCCCAGAAACGCGAGGTAAGAGCTTCACGACCTCCCTCCTTTTTTGAAATCCAATATCATTGTTTAGGCATTTGTAGCATGAATCATGTATATATTTTGAATCATGGAAGCATTTGCAAACTATTGGTAATAATTAATTGCGTTTTTGCTAACCCTATAGAGATACGCCATTGCTAGGGTTTCTTGTTGCATTTTGGGATCTTTTTGTACAGGAAAAATTGGTCCAGAAGAAAGGTGCCGTGATGTTCACAAGGTCAAGGCGATTTGATCTACATCATTAGATTTCATTTATCGTGCCTGTGTGAGATTTTGAAATGTGCAGGGGTTATAGCTACGGACCTTTGTCCGTAGGTAAAAGTCCATAACTTTTACCAACGAAGAGAGGAAGAAGAAGACCTGCATGGCACCACCCCACTTTCCTATTTGAAATTTCGGCGCAGGTGTGATACGGTGGGAGAACTGACTTGAGTTTTTGCGTTTGTTTTCGCAAATGTTTCGGTTGAGCAAGAGTCGCCACCGACTTTTTATTTTATCCTAAGGAAAGGTTAAAAAGCACAGCAAAAACCTTTGAGATGTTTTCTTGGGTTCGGGGAGTAGATTATAGAAAGGGAAGGTATTAGCACCCTTTCTATCCATGGTTATCCATGGGCTCTTAGTTACTTGCTTAGATCAACTTGCCTTAATTTTCAATTGTTTGAAATGGTGCTTTGTGTGTGTGTTTGAAATTGTTTTGAAAAGTGGCCAATGTGATGGCAACCTTTGTAATGATCCATGTTGGGATGTATACAAAGATGTACTTATCTTTTGAAAAGTTTTCAATGTTTTTGAAAGTTGTTTTGAAAGTGTGTTGTGATGTGTGTTTTGAAAAATAGGCAAGTGTTTTTTGTTTTGCAAGTTGGCAAGTAACCAAGAGTTATCTACCCTAAATTTCTCAAAGATCTTTCCTATGTTTTTAACCCTTTTAACAATTTTGCTCCACCATTGTATTTGGTGGACAATCTTGTGTTAGGATGTGAACGGGACGGGTGCGGGTCATCGTTTAGACCATGATTGCAATGGTGCCAAGTGTCTTTGGCAACTTTTTCTTTTAAGGGACTTGATCATTTTTAGGCAACTTTCGAAAGCGTCATCGAGGGACTATGATCATTTGACATTGTTTTATTTTGCCAAAGACACCTAACATGCAATATGGCCCATTATTGAAGGCAACAAGTGGAGTAACCCTAGGGGTGCAAGTGTGATTGGTGTTGTCCATTTTCATGTTTTTATCTTGGAATTAGGTCAAGCTATTTGTTTTGTTGATTTTTGCATACAAACCCTAAGTCTATCATGGTATATTTTAGAAAGTTTTTAAATGCGAAATTTAAAATCCTAAACTATTACAACATAATTATGGGATGGAGGGTACAAGTGTTCAAATGGGGATATTTTAGCAAGAAATTAAAACCTAAGCTATTACATCCAAATTGAATTATACAAATTAATAATTGCACAATAATTTAATAAAATACAAAAAATATGCAAGATGCAAAAAATGATTTTTATATGTATGTAAAAAGTGTTTTTCATGTGACAAATAAACAAAAATAAAAATGAATAATTTTTGGGTATTTTTATGTTTTTTAGGGCAAAACCCTAATTTTGCTAAATAAAAGGTATTAATTATTTATTATATGCAATATTTATTAATTATGTACATAAAATAAATAAAAAGAAATTATATTGTAAAAAAGTGATTTTTAAAGTTAAATATTAATAAAAATAAAAATGTATTAATTTTGTGTTTTTTAACCTAAATATACTAATAAATATATAAGTATTTATATTATTTACTAAATATATTAAATATGTATAAAAATAAAATATTTAATATTTACAAAAAAAAAGTATATTTTTTTTATAAAATGTTTTCAAAAGGTAAAATAAAATAAAAATCAAAAAATAAAAATGTATTGGTACTTTTTAGTATTTTTAAATAAAAGTATATTATATATTTATTTACATATAAAACTAAATGAAACAAAATAAATGTAAAAAAAAAATGCAAAAAATGTGAGAAAAATATTTTTAATATTTTTTATGCTTTGACAAAAATAAATAAGTTAGAAACAAAAATTAAAAGTCAAAAATAATGAAAATAAAATACAATGGGCCAAGGGGGTGCATGTGTGAGAATGTGGTGCAAAAAGAAAATCAAACTCAGGCCCATCCCAAGAGGGGTTGTCTTCAACCTCCAGACTTGTTTGAACAACAACAACACGCGTTTCCTAACTCCTGATTCCTGGACTTTCAAGCAAAACTCATAACACAAAAAATGTAGAGCATCAAGAGACGAATCCAGACATATAAAAAACTTGACTTAACTCTCAGAAATGAGAGAGAATTTCTCCATCCCTAATTCTTGACCTAAGTTTTTTCTAATGTTCAGGTTCTAAATTCTCTCAGCATATGCAATATAAATGGAAAGTAATTACATGTGTAGCTTCAGGGCCATGAGTAGAGCATTTTTCATTCATAAACCTAAAGCTAACTCTTCCTAGATTGAGAGATAGAAGTCCATGAACTTACCTGTTCATCTTGGATCATGTCTGACAATGGAGGTACTTTCAGTGCAATGTGAGGACTTGTACAGCTTGCTTGAAGTTCAGGGATGCTTCTCCAACCTTTAGCTTGCTTTGAAACTAAATGAATCGAGCTATAGGAGTCAACCTGCAAAACAGAAAAAGTGAAAATGGTGAAGTTGGTTAGAGGTGTTACAGTCTGAAGCTAGGGCTTGGGATAGTTTGTATGGATGCTATGGAGTGTGTATGAAGTGGTTTTGGCCAAGGCGCACGAATGGATTGAGTTGTAGAAGTCCAACTGCAGAAGGGACTCTGTTTTTTGCAGTAGGATGGTGTTTTGATGAATGATGAGGTTTAGAAGGTGGTTAGCTCGTGCCTTAGCTCAGTTATGATGTTTTGAATGTGTTCAACAAGTTTGTCTAAGCTTCTCTTGGCAGAAATGTGAGATGTCCTTAGTTATGCAATGTTTCTTCTATCTTAAGCAAAGTTTGGCAAGTTGGTTTACAAGCTTCCCTAGGCCCCTCAAGTATGCTGCACACTTGAGTCTTGATCAGTGGGATATGTTCCTGAACTTGTGCCAAAAGGATTTGCCTTGTACTTCATAGATTGCAATCTTGACATAAAGTTCACCTTTTCAAAAATGGATAATGTGCTTTTTCTAATTATGGACTAATCCTTCATGTAATGACCAAATGCATAGAATAACATCTTGGCATAATGGTTTAGAATTTAATTTTTGAGTGTAAATGAGATTATAGGCCTGTCATGTAGCTTGCATATGCTGAGTTTGAAAATGCACAAGTTATGGACATGCCTTTGGCCATGAATCAAAGTGACTTTTGCTCATATTGCCAAATTCGATTCTCCCTAACCACAAGGTTGTTTGATGATTTCTTGGACATTTTGGAAAGCTTGGAATGTGTACTACAATCCATCTTTGTAATGAAATTTTAAATTCCAAGTGGAAGCATGTGAAAAGTGGCCATGAAGTTAGGCAAAAATCATGCCTAAAATAGGTCAAAAATTTTCTAAGTTAAAAATGTTTTGCACCCTTGTTCCAAAAATCATAACTTGAGCTACAAGCTTCTTTTGAGGAAACTTTGTGAATCAAAGTTGTAGATTTTGCAATGGACTATAACTTTAATGTTTTGAGTTTTCCTTGAATCCAAATGTATCTTGATGAAAAAATGGGACAAGGTTAGGAAAAAATTAGGGATTTTCATAACTTAGAAAAATTCTAAGTTATGAAAATTCTTCATTTCAAACCCTAATTTGTGATTTTTGATTTCTTGATGAACAAGTTTCATATTTTGATATGTCTTGATGAAAAATGAATCTTGACACTTGATTTTGACCAAAAAGTCAAAGTTTGACTTTTCAGTATACAGTCAAATTTGGCTCAGTTGACTGGAAAATTCATCTGTCAATCTTGTGCATTTGGGATCTTTTGAACTTGTTGAACATGTCAAGACAATGCCATTGGGTCCTTGAGTCCATATGTGAGCTTGGTTTTCCATTGGTTAGGTCAAACAGTCAAAAATTGCCTTTGTGCAGTCAAAACCCTAAAAATGACCATTTTGCCCTTTTGGTGATCTGATCAAATTTCTTGTGGGATTGTGACCCAAACTTGATCAAATGGTCCATATGAGTTCATAATGTTGATGTGGGTCAAAAATCATGAGGTTTGACTGTCAATTGACCACCGTTGACTTTTTCCCCAATACAGTTGATTTCTAGGTCAACTGTCCAATTGACTGGGCAAAGATTGGAATCAAGGCTTGAAACTTGGTATGGATAAACTTGGGAGTCCAATATGAAGCATGAAAGTCATCTTAGGCATTTTAGGTCAAAACATCTTTGTGCAAACTCAAACCCTAATTTGGGTCAACAGTGCAAGGAGAAGTCTTGAGCAGAGCAAACCCTAACTTGATCTTGAGCTCCAAGGGTCTTGGGATGAGAAAATGTTGAGGAAATGGGAGGGCAAATTTTGGGGTACAACAGCAGGAAATTAACAAGTTGTGTTTTTTTAATATATTATTTATTTGTTTCTCTATGTACAACAAGCATGCTTGGCTCAGTTGGTGGGAGGCATGTGAAAAAGTCCATAGGACCTGGGTTCGATCCCCAGGTCCCCTTATTTCTTCAATGTATTTTTCTATATGTGATTCCATGTGCAGATTCCCAAGACGTCCACCATAAGCCTTCAACGCTTAGCCAGCCAGATGTCTACGCGCTGGATCCAAAGGTCATCATCAGAGGGTCTGCCAAAGTCCCTAGTCAAAGTGCAGCGCTGGATCCAGGAGGGTCAACGTGGACCCTTGCTTTTGGGCCCCAAGGATGCTATTGGAACCCCTCTAATTTGATGATTACCAGGCCCATTTTCATTTTCTTTTTCTTTTTCTTTTTATATTTTCTTTATTTAATTCATTTAAATTGTTTTACTAACAAAAAATAATAATTCTTTTTTGATACCGAATTCTGGATGCCAGGTGATCCAATGAGACATAGTATTACGCTTATCCCTAACTTTTGCCTGGACCGCCCTTTCGGGTTTTCAGTCCACCGGGATACCCATTTTTGCCCAAGCCGCCTTTTCAGGTTTTCGACTTGTCGGGTGTACAGATTTTTTTTTTCATCCCTTATTTTTGCCCGAACCCTTTTGGTTCGCCGGGAAGCCCTTATTCTTGCCTAGGTGTGTCAACCTAGCGGGTCTTTTATCATGCGTAGTATCTTTTTACTATGTCTGCATTGGCGGGGTGAGGAAGGTCGTCACCATCCATGGTGGTTATAATCATAGCTCCTCCTGAGAAGATATGTTTAACCACAAATGGCCCTTCGTACGTAGGGGTCCATTTGCCCCTGGGATCACTTTGAGGAAGAATGATGCGCTTGATTACCAGGTCTCCGACTTGATACTCTTATCGTCTGACTTTCTTGTTAAATGCCCTAATCATCCGTTTTTGGTATGTTTGACCATGACAAATAGCAGTGAGTCCCTTTTTGTCGATTAGGTTTAATTGATCAAGTCGAGTCCGGATCCAGTCATCTTCGCTCAAACTTGCATCCTTCATTATCCGGAGAGAGGGTATCTGGACTTCAATAGGCAAGACTGCCTCCATGCCATAGACCAAGGAGAAGGGTGTTTCCCCCTTTGACGTCCGCGTTGAGGAACGGTACCCATGAAGAGCAAACGGTAACATTTCGTGCCAATCTTTGTATGTCACTGTCATCTTCTGCACAATCCTCTTAATATTCTTATTTGCCGCTTCGACAGCCCCATTCATCTTCGGCGGTAGGGAGAAGAGTTGTGGTGTTGTATCTTGAATTGCTCGCAGAGCTTGGTGATCATTTTGTTATTAAGATTGGTACCATTGTTTGTAATGATCCTCTCTGGTACACCGTATCGACAGATCAGGTTATGCCGAATGAACCGTGCCACGACGCTCTTGGTTACGGTGGCGTAGGAAGCTGCTTCGACCCACTTTGTGAAGTAATCAATCGCGACTAGGATGAAGCGATGCCCGTTGGATGCCGTAGGTCGGATTTCACCGATCATATCAATGCCCCACATTGCAAAAGGCCAAGCTGCTGTCAAGATGTTCAGAGGAACCGGAGGAATGTGCACCTTATCAGCATAGATCTGGCATTTATGACAAGTTCGCGAGTGCTGATAACAGTCGGCTTCCATTGTGGACCAGAAATATCCTGCCCGAAGGATTTTCTTTGCCATGGTGTGTCCACTGGAATGTGTTCCGAAGGTACCTTCATGTAGCTCTGCCATGATCTTTTCTGCTTCAGTCTTATCCATACAACGCAGTAAGGTTGAATCATGGTTTCGCTTGTAGAGAATGCCATTGCTGAGGAAGAACTTTGCCGCAAACCTTCTCAGGAATTTCTTGTCATTAACAGATGCGCCTTCGTGGTATTCTTGAGCTTCAAGGTACCTCTTCACCTCATGATACCAAGGTTTTTCCGTTACCTCTTCGGTCTCGAGATCGCAGCAATATGCAGGTTTGTCCAACTTCCAGATAATGATCTGGGGCGCCTCGTTGTCCCATTTGACTTTGAACATTGAAGACATCATAGCTAGTGCGTCCGCTAACTGATTCTCCTCTCTTGGGAAGTGTTCAAAAGTTATCTCTTCGAAGTGGGGAAGAAATGTCAGCACATACTCCTTGTAAGGAATAAGATTTGGGTGTTTCGTATCCCACTCGCCTTTGACCTGATTGATCACTAGAGCGGAATCTCCGAAGAGACTCAGAAACTTGATCCTTAAGTCAATTGCAGCTTAAAGACCCATGATGCATGCCTCATACTCCGCCATGTTGTTGGTGCATTTGAAACATAACCGGGCAGTGAGTGGAGTATGAGTGCCTTTAGGGGATATGATCACAGTGCCGATACCATTACCCAAAGCGTTCGAGGCTCCATCAAAGTGCATAGACCATCGGGATCCTTCCTCAGGTCCTTCATCCGGTCCAGGTACTTCACAATCAGTTACTACCATGATATCCTCGTCTGGAAATTCAAAGTTCACCGACTGGTAATCATCCACTGCCTGATGTGCCAAATGGTCTGCCAATACACTTCCCTTGATTGCTTTTTGAGTCGTGTACTGGATGTCATATTCCGTCAGGATCATCTGCCATCTTGCTATTCTTCCAGACAAAGCAGGCTTTTCGAATATGCACTTGATTGGATCCATTTTTGAAATCAACAGAGTAGTGTGAGTCAACATATACTGTCTCAGCCGGCAAGCAGCCCATACCAAAGCGCAGCAAGTTTTCTCGAGCAGTGAGTACCGGGTCTCACAGTCGGTAAACTTTTTGCTAAGGTAATAAATGGCGTGTTCTTTTCGGCCAGACTCGTCATGCTGCCCCATCACACACCCCATTGAGTTGTCAAGTACCGTCAAGTATAAGATTAGAGGTCTCCCTTCAACCGGTGGCATAAGAATGGGTGGTTCTTGGAGATACTCTTTGGTTCTTTCGAAAGCGGCCTGACATTCATCGTTCCAATGTACTACTTGATCTTTCTTCAGCAGCTTGAAGATTGGTTCACAGGTAGCAGTTAGATGCAAGATGAAGCGGGCAATGTAGTTCAACCGTCCTAGAAATCCTCTGACTTCTTTCTTTGTTTTGGGAGTTGGCATCTCTTGTATGGATTTCACTTTGGCAGGGTCCACTTGAATGCCTTTGTCGCTTACGATGAAGCCTAACAATTTTCGAGATCTCACCCCAAAGGTGCACTTGTTTGGGTTCAACCTTAGCTTGTACAACTTTAGACGGTCAAACAGCTTCCGTAGATGGTCAAGGTGTTCCTCCTCAGTTTGGGACCTTGCAATCATATTGTCAACGTATACTTCTATCTCATGATGGATCATGTCATGAAATAAAGCAACCATGGCACGTTGGTAGGTTGCCCCAGCATTTTTCAACCCAAAAGGCATGACCTTGTAGCAAAAGGTGCCCCACTGAGTAATAAAAGTGGTCTTCTCCATGTCTTCAGGAGCCATCTTGATCTGATTATAACCGGAGAAGCCATCCATGAAGGAGAAAACTTTATGCTGAGCAGTGTTGTCAACCAGAACGTCGATATGAGGCAGAGGGAAATCATCCTTGGGGCTGGCCCTGTTCAAATCCCTGTAATAAACATACATTCGGACCTTACCATCTTTCTTCGGCACTGGAACCACGTTGGCAACCCACTGAGGGTAAGAAGTCACTGCTAGAAACCCGGCATCAAATTGTTTCATAACCTCAGCTTTGATTTTCTCGGACATTTCTGGACGCATACGGCGGACCTTCTGTTTTACCGGAGGGCAATCTTCCTTGGTAGGCAGGTGGTGAACCACAATGTCGGTATCCAACCCAGGCATGTCTTCGTAAGACCAGGCAAAGATTTCCACATAGTCATGCAGCATCTGAATCAACTGTTGCTTCACACTGAGCTCTAGATTGGCACCAATCTTGACTTCCTTTCTGTCTGTCTCAGTACCTAGATTTACCGTTTCCACTGGCTCTTCATGTGGCTGAATGGCCCTCTCTTCCTGGAGTAACAGTCTTGCAAGCTCACCAGACACTTCGCAATCATCTTCACCTTCGTCTTCGGCTAAGTTGATCGGATTTTCGAAGTCATAACTGGCAGTAGCAGAGTCATTACCAGTGAGATCCAGAGTGGATTGGAACCTGTATAAGTGAGTGTGTGTAAATATAGCTGTTTTTCAATATATAACAGAGAAAGAAAAAGGAGCACAAGATTTTGAAATGCAACAAACGTCCAATGTTTTTATTGATGACATATGAAAATGACACACAAAAGCCCTCACAAATGGAGCCACGGTGCCCCGGGTAGGACACCGAGCCATAAAAGTTTCAACATATTGTTTGTTACAAATTGAAAACAAAAGAGTTCATTACTGAGTGACAAAAGTAATAGGTGTGAAGTCTTTGGCAGTCCAGTTGCTTGGTCCACTGTCGGTTGTTGGGTAGATCCAGCTGTCGAATTCAGATTCCTCCACTTCGTCCCCAATAGCATTCACTCCTGGGTTGGTGATGAACACAGGAGGTCTTCCAATCCTTGCTTTATGAACAGCCCTCTGAGCCTCTGCAGTGAAGCCCAAACCAAACTTGTCAGTCTTCGGAGTAAAGTCAGGAAGTCGGCCCCAGTTCGCGCACTCACCCTTCTCGATAACAGCCCGAGCATCCTTCAAGGAAGCCATCTTCAAAGGAGGGTCTTCAATCACAGTTTCAGCTGACGCTAGTGTCTGAGGCACCTCTTCAAAGTGATGGAATGGAGTCTCAATGAATTCCCCATCCATCTCTATGTACCGGAACGAGTTTAGGTGGCTGACCATATATTCTTCCTCCCCTTGAACTGTGACAATCTTCCCTCTGACTGGATACTTAAGCTTCTGGTGTAGTGTGAAGGTCACAGCTCCAGCCTTGTGGATCCATGGACGACCCAGCAAACAAGAGTAGGATGGACGGATGTCTATCACATAGAAAGTTGAATCAAAAACTTGAGAACCAACCCTGATTGGAATGTTAACTTCACCATGTACCATCCTTTTCGAACCGTCAAAGGCTCGGACCACAATGTCACTAGGCTTGAGCTCCAGACCCTCACAATCCAATCTGTCTAGGGCCTTCTTGGGTAATACGTTCAATGAAGAACCGGTGTCTACCAACACATGGGTAAGAGTAGTGCCCCTGCATTCAATGGAGACATGCAGGGCGTCATTATGGTTTTTTCCTTTTGCAGTCAGATCGGCGTCAGAAAAGCCCAACCCATTATCAGCAGTCAAGTTGGCCACACAATCGGTAAATTAATCAGCAGACGTTTCTTGTGGCACATGGGCCGTCTTCAGGAAGGAGATCAGGGCCTTGACATGGGCCTCTGAACACAATAACAGCGATAGCATAGAAATCTTTGATGGGGTGTGCCCCAGCTTCTCAACTACGTTGAAATCACTTTTCTTGATAATCTTGAGGATCTCTTCCATCTCTTGCTGGGAGGCTTCAACAGTGGTTGTCTTCGGTGCCTCCGTCAGGGCAGGAAAATCAGTAGCAATCCCTTTTCCCCGAGCGTCAGACGACTCGGCAGCAGGGGTAAAAACAGGAACTTGACTAGGAAGGGGAACAGGCACACTTGCAGGTGTGATGATAAGAGGTTTCTGAATAGCTGGCGGCGCAATATCTGGTGAGAACAGCCTACCACTACGAGTAATTTTGACAGGCCCGGTGATGTTACTGACACCGGTACTTGTATCAAACACTTGCTTTATTCCAAGAACATAAACATCTGCCCCATAGTGCCACGGGAACAGCTTTGTCGGACGTATAAGGGAGAGGCCCCGGAACAGTAATGATGATAGGAGCAATCTTCTGAGTGGACACGATTTTGACAGGCTTCTTTGAGGGAGCCTTAGGAGGTTTGTTGAAAATAGTGACAATAGAAACTTCTTCAGCAGGGACAGCAGGAACAATAATATTTTCGAACAAGATTTCTTTGCTATCCATCAGGTTTTGGACGCCTGACTTCAGCAAGGGACAACCAGCAGGTGAAACAGCGCACAGAAGGAAACCTTTACCACATCCCGGAAATAAACCGGCTAGCAACAGGTTCCTCTTGACAGTCGATAACGGAGTAACAATCTCTTCCACAGAGGCCACATACCGGTCTTCTTCTACAACATTCACTCCATGCTGGGGTATGGGAGCAGTTACAACATTGGGTCTTTCGGGCGCCTCAAACTGTATTTCTTTAGCATCAATAAGGTCTTGAACCTTATTCCTCAAAGCCCAACAATCGTCCGTAGTATGCCCCGGGATATCAGAGTGATAAGCGCAACGGGCGTTGGGGTTGTACTTCGGAGAAGCTGTGTTCACTACCTTCGGAGCTTCTTTGACAGTTACCAGATTGGTTGATAGTAGTTGCGGCAAAATCTGAGATAGGGTCATACTGAGCCGAGTGTACTGCCTTTTGGGTCTCTCACCCCTTTGTTGATTATATTGCTGAGGAGCAGCAGCAGGCTTTGAGATTACCAATGCATTGACAGCTTGGCGGCGTTCCGGCTTAATTTGTCTTCTGGGACCATAAATAGCACTAGCTTCCTTTTTGAAAGGCTTCTTTTCAGTACTCGCAGCGGCACCTTTCTGTATCTTCCCCGACTTGATACCAGCTTCTATTCTCTCACCAGTCAAGATTAGATCTGTAAACCCAGCAGAAGAATTACCAATCAGATGATTGCAGAACGGACCAGACAGGGTCCTTATGGACATGTCAACAAGTTCACGGTCAGTCAGCGATGGTTGCACCCTGCCAGCCAAGTCTCTCCACTTTTGCGCATACTCCTTGAATCCTTCGCCCATCCCCAGTGACATACCCTGAAGTTGGGTACGCGTGGGAGCAAGGTCAGAATTGTACTGATACTGTTTATAAAACGCAGTGGCCAAGTCCTCCTAGTTTCGGATACTGGCTCCATCCAGCTGATAGAACCACTCGAGTTGAGCCCCTGAAAGGCTATCCTGAAAGAAATGGATCCAAAGGTTCTTGTCTGCAGTGTAAGGTTGGATCTTCCTTACATATGATCTGAGATGCATCTTCGGGCAGGATAGCCCGTCATACCTTGCAAAAACTGGTACTTTGAACTTCGGGGGGATCACAATTCCAGCAACTAATCCCAAGTCTTCGAAATCCAAGCCGGGAACTCTCTGCAGCTCCATTGCTGCCAACCTGTCTTCCAAGCCTTTGTACTTATCATCGGCGGGCGGGTATTGTTGATCAGAGTAGTCTTCGTCCTCTTCAGCCTCCTCTTCTTCAACCTCGGATTCGGAAGGTACTGCAGCCGCATTCCCTTTACTGGTTCCCTCTTCAGATGTAGGGGGAAATTCAAGGACTCTTCTGGCTTCACCCTCAAACCTTCTTCCTAAGGTAGCCACCCCGATTCTCTTCTTCTTTTTCGCTTGCTCTTTGCTCCCCAGCAGGGCTTTCAGATCTTCCTGACCCTTAGCCAAGGTCATCAGGAGTTGTTGAAATTGTGAATTCTGAGACTGCAAGTCCTTGACCGTCTGTTCGAGATCCATCTTACTAAAATAAACAGCAGAAAGATAAGGAAACCTGGTGTAGAGACCTGCTTATGCACATGATGAATGGTATGCTTATGTATGCAATGCATTCAAGGATTTAGAAAGTTCAAAATTGTTGCAAACAAAAAGAACGCACGTCATATTAATAAGAAGAAATTTGTCAGTACACAAATTCCCCATGGGCCAAATATTACAAAAAACTTCTCAAGGTAAAAAGACGTTGCGCATCCTCTTTGGTGCGATGTAGGTGTTGAGGGTCTCTTCCTCGTGGAGTCGACGGGTAAGCTCCAAAACCTTCTTCTCACTAGCGTAGAAGCTGGCTTCAAAAGTGTTTCGTTCCTCCTTGAGTTGGATCCAACTTTTCTGCATCTCCTCCCACGATGTAGGCATGTCAGGATATAGGATGGTGTAGGGAACCTCTCCTTCCTTAACGGGCTCTTTAATCACAGGGAGAACATGAGGATAAGGCATCATTAGACTCTGGGCTCGGGTTCGTACCCACTTGAGATAAGGCTCAAGAGGGATGGAATTCTTGTGTCCCAATGTCTTGCTGTCAACCTTGTTAGGCATCCTCCAAGCTCTGATGAATCTTTGGCGAAGTCCTTGCGCATTGTTGTCGAAGTCAAAAACTAGGTCAGGAATCAACATGTTGTGAGGGCCATCCCTCCGTGCATATCCAAATTGTCTCAAGGCTAGACAAGGGTTGTAGGTAATGCCTCCTCTAATGCCAAGCAATGGAACATTAGGGAACTCTCCACAATGATCGACGATGATGACATTTTCTCTGGACCGAGAACACCAATGTACATCAGAGTGAGTGAGGATCATCAACCGTTGTGACCACCTTAAGCCTTGGTCATTCTTCAAGACAGATTGTGGAAGGTGCGAAATAAACCACCTTGCAAGGAGAGGAGTACAGCACATGAGAACACCCCTCTTTCTCATTGTTCGTGTGTAAAATGAGTGAAGAATGTCCCCAAGCAATGTTGGTATTGGATTTCTGGATAAGAAGATTTTGACGGCGTTGACATCTACAAGCTGGTCAGGGTTTGGGAACAAGACTAACCCATAAATGAGGAGTGCCACAATTTCTTCAAAGGCTTGTAGGTCCAATGAATTCCAACACTCTTGTGCCTTCTCAAACAAGAATTTTGCCAAGAAAACTTTGACACCGCTTCTAGTTTCCAAATGCCCCTTGATGTTAGATGGTTGCAAGTGTAGTGCTTGAGCAACATCTTCAGGCTTTGGTTCCTTTTCCGTACCGTTGAAAGGTGGTTGATTAAGAATAGGAATTCTCAGGAGTTGAGAAAATTCCTCCAAAGTGGGCACCAACTGGTAGTCGGGGAAAGTGAAACAGTGGTGAAGGGGGTCAAAGAACTGGAACAACACCTTTACCATGTGCTCTTCAATGTTGGTGTTGACTAAGCTGAGCAGTCTACCATGTCTTTCACTGAAGGGAGAGCTTTCCGGAATTCTTGATGTGAGCTCTTTGAGTTGAGGAGGGATTCTCACAAGGTTGACTTGGATAGTTTTCCTGCGAAGAATTTCTATAACCTACAAAACAAAAACAAAGATGAAGATCTAAACCATTGAAATGGTTAGTATATGCATATGATGCTTTATGATGTTTATGATGTATGCACAAACATATGTACAAGCAAATCACACAAAACCCTAGTTTCAGGCTTGCATGGGGTTTCATAGGTAAGTACCCTCTTGAGTGTAGTTGGATTAAAAACCTGTCCTATAAATAGTAACCGGGTTCTAAGGAGCTCAATATCATTGGATTGTTTTCCATGTTCATTGTTTTGTTTTAGCCACTTAACTAGCGACCAAAATATCCCAAGAAAACAACCCTCAATGAGTGTAGTATCGAGTATCTACCAACTTCGGACTGCACCAAAGCCGGTTATCTCACTACCCCTAATGAAAGGCCAAGATGGTCAAGTAAGGTTCTAGGTCATTAGTGCTTAGTGACATCACTCAGCGGCCCCGTACTCTCCTTGATTGAACTCAAGGGTTACCGGTACTCACAAATATGTCGCACTAATATAGCTATTGCTTCAACCGTGTCGGTATACCCCGCACAGTTTCCACAATGTATTGCTATCTATGAATGTTTCCCCAAATCCAGGTGTAGGATTTCAAGCCCAAACAAGAGAACCAAGATATAAAGCAATCAAAGCAAACAATTAGTCATGCAAGAGGGTGATCTAAGCCCTAAGGTTACTCCACTTTAAAAGAATTCCCCAACAGAGTCGCCAGTTCTGTGATACGGTGGGAGAACTGACTTGAGTTTTTGCGTTTGTTTTCGCAAATGTTTCGGTTGAGCAAGAGTCGCCACCGACTTTTTATTTTATCCTAAGGAAAGGTTAAAAAGCACAGCAAAAACCTTTGAGATGTTTTCTTGGGTTCGGGGAGTAGATTATAGAAAGGGAAGGTATTAGCACCCTTTCTATCCATGGTTATCCATGGGCTCTTAGTTACTTGCTTAGATCAACTTGCCTTAATTTTCAATTGTTTGAAATGGTGCTTTGTGTGTGTGTTTGAAATTGTTTTGAAAAGAGGCCAATGTGATGGCAACCTTTGTAATGATCCATGTTGGGATGTATACAAAGATGTACTTATCTTTTGAAAAGTTTTCAATGTTTTTGAAAGTTGTTTTGAAAGTGTGTTGTGATGTGTGTTTTGAAAAATAGGCAAGTGTTTTTTGTTTTGCAAGTTGGCAAGTAACCAAGAGTTATCTACCCTAAATTTCTCAAAGATCTTTCCTATGTTTTTAACCCTTTTAACAATTTTGCTCCACCATTGTATTTGGTGGACAATCTTGTGTTAGGATGTGAACGGGACGGGTGCGGGTCATCGTTTAGACCATGATTGCAATGGTGCCAAGTGTCTTTGGCAACTTTTTCTTTTAAGGGACTTGATCATTTTTAGGCAACTTTCGAAAGCGTCATCGAGGGACTATGATCATTTGACATTGTTTTATTTTGCCAAAGACACCTAACATGCAATATGGCCCATTATTGAAGGCAACAAGTGGAGTAACCCTAGGGGTGCAAGTGTGATTGGTGTTGTCCATTTTCATGTTTTTATCTTGGAATTAGGTCAAGCTATTTGTTTTGTTGATTTTTGCATACAAACCCTAAGTCTATCATGGTATATTTTAGAAAGTTTTTAAATGCGAAATTTAAAATCCTAAACTATTACAACATAATTATGGGATGGGGGTACAAGTATTCAAATGGGGATATTTTAGCAAGAAATTAAAACCTAAGCTATTACATCCAAATTGAATTATACAAATTAATAATTACACAATAATTTAATAAAATACAAAAAATATGCAAGATACAAAAAATGATTTTTATATGTATGTAAAAAGTGTTTTTCATGTGACAAATAAACAAAAATAAAAATGAATAATTTTTGGGTATTTTTATGTTTTTTAGGGCAAAACCCTAATTTTGCTAAATAAAAGGTATTAATTATTTATTATATGCAATATTTATTAATTATGTACATAAAATAAATAAAAAGAAAGTATATTGTAAAAAAGTGATTTTTAAAGTTAAATATTAATAAAAATAAAAATGTATTAATTTTGTGTTTTTTAACCTAAATATACTAATAAATATATAAGTATTTATATTATTTACTAAATATATTAAATATGTATAAAAATAAAATATTTAATATTTACAAAAAAAAAGTATATTTTTTTTATAAAATGTTTTCAAAAGGTAAAATAAAATAAAAATCAGAAAATAAAAATGTATTGGTACTTTTTAGTATTTTTAAATAAAAGTATATTATATATTTATTTACATATAAAACTAAATGAAACAAAATAAATGTCAAAAAAAATGCAAAAAATGTGAGAAAAATATTTTTAATATTTTTTATGCTTTGACAAAAATAAATAAGTTAGAAACAAAAATTAAAAGTCAAAAATAATGAAAATAAAATACAATGGGCCAAGGGGGTGCATGTGTGAGAATGTGGTGCAAAAAGAAAATCAAACTCAGGCCCAGCCCAAGAGGGGTTGTCTTCAACCTCCAGACTTGTTTGAACAACAACAACACGCGTTTCCTAACTCCTGATTCCTGGACTTTCAAGCAAAACTCATAACACAAAAAATGTAGAGCATCAAGAGACGAATCCAGACATATAAAAAACTTGACTTAACTCTCAGAAATGAGAGAGAATTTCTCCATTCCTAATTCTTGACCTAAGTTTTTTCTAATGTTCAGGTTCCAAATTCTCTCAGTATATGCAATATAAATGGAAAGTAATTATATGTGTAGCTTCAGGGCCATGAGTAGAGCATTTTTCATTCATAAACCTAAAGCTAACTCTTCCTAGATTGAGAGATAGAAGTCCATGAACTTACCTGTTCAGCTTGGATCGTGTCTGACAATGGAGGTACTTTCAGTGCAATGTGAGGACTTGTACAACTTGCTTGAAGTTCAGGGATGCTTCTCCAACCTTTAGCTTGCTTTGAAACTAAATGAATTGAGCTATAGGAGTCAACCTGCAAAACAGAAAAAGTGAAAATGGTGAAGTTGGTTAGAGGTGTTACAGTCTGAAGCTAGGGCTTGGGATAGTTTGTATGGATGCTATGGAGTGTGTATGAAGTGGTTTTGGCCAAGGCGCACGAATGGATTGAGTTGTAGAAGTCCAACTGCAGAAGGGACTCTGTTTTTTGCAGTAGGATGGTGTTTTGATGAATGATGAGGTTTGGAAGGTGGTTAGCTCGTGCCTTAGCTCAGTTATGATGTTTTGAATGTGTTCAACAAGTTTGTCTAAGCTTCTCTTGGCAGAAATGTGAGATGTCCTTAGTTATGCAATGTTTCTTCTATCTTAAGCAAAGTTTAGCAAGTTGGTTTACAAGCTTTCTTAGGCCCCTCAAGTATGCTGCACACTTGAGTCTTGATCAGTGGGATATGTTCCTGAACTTGTGCCAAAAGGATTTTCCTTGTACTTCATAGATTGCAATCTTGACATAAAGTTCACCTTTTCAAAAATGGATAATGTGCTTTTTCTAATTATGGACTAATCCTTCATGTAATGACCAAATGCATAGAATAACATCTTGGCACAATGGTTTAGCATTTAATTTTTGAGTGTAAATGAGATTAGAGGCCTGTCATGTAGCTTGCATATGCTGAGTTTGAAAATGCACAAGTTATGGACATGCCTTTGGCCATGAATCAAAGTGACTTTTGCTCATATTGCCAAATTCGATTCTCCCTAACCACAAGGTTGTTTGATGAGTTCTTGGAAATTTTGGAAAGCTTGGAATGTGTACTACAATCCATCTTTGTAATGAAATTTGAAATTCCAAGTGGAAGCATGTGAAAAGTGGCCATGAAGTTAGGAAAAAATCCTGCCTAAAATAGGTCAAAAATTTTCTAAGTTAAAAATGTTTTGCACCCTTGTTCCAAAAATCATGAGCTACAAGCTTCTTTTGAGGAAACTTTGTGAATAAAAGTTGTATATTTTGCAATGGACTATAACTTTCATGTTTTTAGTTTTCCTTGAATCCAAATGTATCTTGATGAAAAAATGGGACAAGGTTAGGAAAAAATTAGGGATTTTCATAACTTCGAAAAATTCTAAGTTATGAAAATTCTTCATTTCAACCCCTAATTTGTGATTTTTGATTTCTTGATGAACAAGTTTCATATTTTGACATGTCTTGATGAAAAATGAATCTTGACACTTGATTTTGACCAAAAAGTCAAAGTTTGACTTTTCAGTATACAGTCAAATTTGGCTCAGTTGACTGGAAAATTCATCTGTCAATCTTATGCATTTGGGATCTTTTGAACTTGTTGAACATGTCAAGACAATGCCATTGGGTCCTTGAGTCCATATGTGAGCTTGGTTTGCCATTGGTTAGGTCAAACAGTCAAAAATTGCCTTTGTGCAGTCAAAACCCTAAAAATGACCATTTTGCCCTTTTGGTGATCTGATCAAATTTCTTGTGGGATTGTGACCCAAACTTGATCAAATGGTCCATATGAGTTCATAATGTTGATGTGGGTCAAAAATCATGAGGTTTGACTGTCAATTGACCACCGTTGACTTTTTCCCCAATACAGTTGATTTCTAGGTCAACTGTCCAATTGACTGGGCAAAGATTGGAATCAAGGCTTGAAACTTGGTATGGATAAACTTGGGAGTCCAATATGAAGCATGAAAGTCATCTTAGGCATTTTAGGTCAAAACATCTTTGTGCAAACTCAAACCCTAATTTGGATCAACAGTGCAAGGAGAAGTCTTGAGCAGAGCAAACCCTAACTTGATCTTGAGCTCCAAGGGTCTTGGGATGAGAAAATGTTGAGGAAATGGGA
The DNA here is from genome assembly GCA_948472305.1 of Vicia faba. Taxonomy (NCBI): domain Eukaryota; kingdom Viridiplantae; phylum Streptophyta; class Magnoliopsida; order Fabales; family Fabaceae; genus Vicia; species Vicia faba. The sequence goes on from OX451740.1 coordinate 1,268,636,205, forward strand.
GGGAAAATTTTGGGGTACAACAGCAGGAAATTAACAAGTTGTGTTTTTTTAATATATTATTTATTTGTTTCTCTATGTACAACAAGCATGCTTGGCTCAGTTGGTGGGAGGCATGTGAAAAAGTCCATAGGACCTGGGTTCGATCCCCAGGTCCCCTTATTTCTTCAATGTATTTTTCTATATGTGATTCCATGTGCAGATTCCCAAGACGTCCACCATAAGCCTTCAACGCTTAGCCAACCAGATGTCCACGCGCTGGATCCAAAGGTCATCATCGGAGGGTCTACCAAAGTCCCTAGTCAAAGTGCAGCGCTGGATCCAGGAGGGTCAACGTGGACCCTTGCTTTTGGGCCCAAAGGATGCTATTGGCACCCCTCCAATTTGCTGATTACCAGGCCCATTTTCATTTTCTTTTTCTTTTTCTTTTTATATTTTCTTTATTTAATTCATTTAAATTGTTTTACTAACAAAAAAAATTAATTCTTTTTTTTTATATAAAATCATAAAATCAATTTTCACCAAATTAGATTTAGGTTTTATTTTTTATCAAAAAATTAATTTAATTAGTTTATTTAATTTTAGGATAACTTTAATTTGTCTTTGTAAATAAATTAGAAACTATGGTTTTTGATTAATTTAATTTCTATTTTCTTTTCTTAAAAATAACCAAAACACAAGATAGGTCAAAGATATTTAATTTTCTTAATTTAATTTAATTAGTAATTAGGTTTGCTTGTATTTAATTTAAAGCCCTATTTTCTTAAAATAATCAAAAACAACCAAAAAATAATTTTTCTTTTAATTAGGTTAGACGGGGTCAAAACCCTAGTTTTCTTTCGTTCTTAATTCATCGCGCGCGTTTATTTATTTTTACAATATTGATGTAATTGCTCATGGGATGTAATAGTTTAATTAGGATTTTTCCTTTATTTATCATTTTACGGGTTTTTGGCTATGTAATTAACCCTCCCCGAAGCCTTGTAATAGCGTAGTTTTATTTTCCGCATTTTAATTTTTGTAAATATTAACTGTTAGATGTATGATAATAGGATTGCATGACAAGAATGTATGTTAATTTTAAACTGGTTAGCAAACCCTAAATGTGCAAAGATAATAACTGAAATCAAATCACTCGCACATGCGCACTCCTAGGGTATACTCTCACTTCGGTTGCCTTCGGTAAACGATCATTAAGTAGAGGATGTTTTAGTGGTCGCTCTCTTGTCTAAACAAAGATCAAATGTCTGTTGCCTCAGAAAGGTTGCCTCGAAAATGTTGCCTCGAATATGATCTTAAGACACTAGGGTTACTATTAAGACGTCCTAACATTGCTTTAGTGATTGTACGTCCCTTTCGAATTGACCCTTACAACTCCAACGACGGTGCTATCTACTCACTAATAGTAGGATAGTGTTGTCTAAAGGAAGCAAGAACAGAAACATTATTTTTTTTCGAGTAGGTAGATGCTAGTAGGTACTTGCTCAAAATAAACTTTTTCACACTTACACTTTTCCAAACAAAGTTTTCAAAAACACTTTGTAACACTCTTGAATACAGAAGCAAGAGTTAAAACAAAGTCAAACAAAACTTTTCCAAACACACAAACACGGAAGCAATTTTCAAAATGATGAGCAAGTACCTAAGAGCCCGTAGAAAACTACGGATAGAAAGGGTGCTAATACCTTCCCTTTCTATAATCTACCCCCCGTACTCAGAATATCTCGAAAAAGGAATTTTTCAGTGCTTTTTTCCTTTCCAGTTGGATAAAATAAAAGTCGGTGGCGACTCTTGCTTACCGCGACATTTTGCAAACACAAACTCAAAACGCAAACCAGCATTTCCCTAGACAGTCCAGTTCTGCTACTGTATCACAGAACTGACGACTCTGCTGGGGACTTAATAAGTGGGGTATACCTTAGGATTAGTTCATCATATTGCTTCTCTTGTTTAATTTAATTGTTTTACTTTTGAGGGTGTTGTATTGGGAGTTACTATAGATCCTAACCCGAATCTGGGGAACACCTTTTAGGTAAGTAGCAATAAAATGTGAGGGAACTGTACGGCGTAGACCGATATGGTTGAAGCAGTAGCTACATTGATGTGGCACATTAGTTGGTACCGGTATCCCTTGTGGATAAACGAGGAGAATACGGGGATGCTATATGGGTCGTTAAGCATCAACTGACCTTAGAACCTATAATTGACCAACTTGGCCATAGGAAGTAGTGAGATAGCCGGTCTCGGTATAAAGCTGGGAACTGGTTGATACTCGATACTACACTCATTGAGACCATACTCTCGAGATAGTTCCGGCTGCAAGAAAAGATTGTGTGAGCTGAAACCATGACCGATGGAGGATGTTCAGTGATATTGAGAACCTCTAGAACCCGGTTACTATTATTAGGACAGGTTGAAACCAACTGAACTTCAAGAGGGTAGTACCTAAACTCCATGCAAGCTTGAAACTTAAGGGCTCTTGTGTGACTTGTTTGCCTTTACCATGTCTGTTATCTGCTATACCTGTTGTGTGTTTTACCATGACATCATGCATCATAACATAGCATGCATACTTCATTTACTAACCATTTTAAAGACCGAGGGGATTTATCTTTGTTCTGTTTTGCAGATTATGGCTTCCATGCGCAGAAACACCATCCGAGTTAACTTTGTGCAAATACTTTCTCAACTCAAAGATTTGACCTTGAGAGTTTCTGATGCTTCTTCATTCATTGGGAGACATGGTCAGCTTCTTAGTTTGGTTACCTCAAAGTTTGATGAGCAGATGATGAGTGTTCTTTTCCAATTCTTCGATCCGGTGTATCATTGTTTCACCTTCCCGGATTATCAGCTAGTTCCCACTTTAGAAGAGTTTTCTTACTTACTGGGCATATCCATCCTCGAGCAGACATCCTTCATAGGTTTGGAGGAGACTCCTAGGCCAGAGGACATTGCTTCAGCTTTACATTTAAAAAGGGCTGATGTAGTATCTAACTGGGAGACACGAAGCGGGGTTGAAGTTTTCTTAGCCAAGTTTCTAATTGATCAAGCTCAACTATTCTGGGATAACTTTGACTTTCAGGATTTTGAAGACATCTTGGCTCTCCTTATCTATGGTTTCGTTCTTTTCCCGAATCCATATTCCTTCATAGATGTGAATGCGGTTAAGATCTTCCTGTCTCGCAATCCTGTGCCTACTCTTCTAGGTGATATCTTGCACGCCCTCTACACTCGTACTGTACATAGAAGAGGGACCCTCATGTGTTGTATACCATTGCTATAGAGGTGGTTTATTTCGCACCTCCCTAAGTCCGTGTTGAAGAATGAGGAAGGTTTAGGATGGTCTTACAGGATAATGTCCATTGCCCATATAAACATTCTTTGGAGTTCTAAGGCTATGGAAAGAGTCGCTGTCATTGATCGATGTGGGAAATACCCTAATGTCCCGTTGCTTAGAATTAGAGGGGGAATAACCTACAATCCTTGTTTGGCTTTACGGCAATTTGGTCGTGCTCGGAGAGATGGTCCTCATGAGCTACTTCTTACAGATATTGCCATTGACTATAAGGGGGACATTGATGAGCACCGCCACAGGTTTATACGAGCTTGGGTCATGGTGAACAGGTATGACCCTCACAAGCTAGGACCAAAGACTTCTCTCCCTATGCAACCCTATCTCTAGTGGGTCCGAGCTCGTGCTCAGAAGCTTGGGATGCCTTATGAAGCTGTGTTGCCGGTGGTCGTGGAGCATACTAATGAAGAAGGTGTTCCTTATACAGTCCTTTATCCCTACATGCCTACTGATCTTGTGGCATTAAAGAGATCCTGGATTCAGCTGAAAGAGGAGAGAGATACCTACCGGGAGAAGTATCATGAGAAGGAAAGGAAGATCTTAAAGCTCACGAGGCAACTTGAGAATGAAAGGACAATCAATGACTACGTCAGCACGAAGGGGAAGCGACCATGGGATTTCTGATATCTTTTATTGTTTCTAGTTTAGATTTGCTTTTCAGTTATTTCTTTGTAAACGCCTTAAAAGTCATTGTTAAACAGTTTACAAATTTAATCTAATAAAGTTTGCTTGTTTCTTGGTTTACAAATTTGAATCTCCCAAAGTCTTTGAAATCATTTCATACGCATTCCACTATCATGCACATCATTATAGGTACCATTACATGTTTCTCATCTTCTTCGTTGTTTATTTCAGCACAAAATGTCTTCTGAAATACCTACCGATCAAGCCATTAAAGCTCTTCAGGCGTAGAATTCCCAATTCCAAGAGATGTTCTTGAACTTGGCTAAAGGGAAGACTCTCATCCTGAAGGAGAAGAAGAAGAAGAAGGTGGTTCTTCTGAATATGGGTCACAGATTTAGGAATAGGTTGTGACAAGAAACTGATCTGTCTCATTCATCCAAATGAGGAGAGAATCAAGAAGAAGAAAATGGTCCTAGTCCTGTAGTCTCTAATAATGATACTGATTTTGATGATGAGAAGTACCCTCCTGCTGAGGATAGGTACAAACAACTTGAAGACCGTCTGAGTGCTATGGAGATTCAGAAGGTCCCTGGTTTAGATTTCGGTGATTTGGGACTAGCATCTGGTGTGGTGATCCCTCACAAGTTTAAAGCTCCGGTTTTTGCTGAGTATGATGGAGTATCCTGTCCAAAACTCCATCTCCGCTCGTACGTCAGGAAAATCCAAACTTACACTGCTGATAAGAATTTATGGGTACATTTCTTTCAAGATAGTATGTCAGGGACTCAGCTTGAATGGTTTTATCAATTGGAAGGAGCTAATGTCCGAAATTGGGAGGACCTTGCTGATGCTTTCTGCAGGCAATACCAGTATAACACCGACCTTGCTCCCACTCGTACTCAGCTTCAGGGTATGTCTATGGGTGCAAGTGAAGGCTTTAAGGATTATGCTCAAAAATGGAGAGATCTGGCTGAAAGAGTCCAACCCCCTCTGTTTGACAGGGAGTTGGTTGATATGTTTCTAGGGACGTTGTCTGGTCCACTTTTCAATCATCTGATCGGCAGTTCATCATTTGGGTTTACTGAATTGATTTTGACGGGGGAGAGAGTAGAAGCTAGTATCAGAATTGGTAAGATACAAAAGGATGCGTCATCAAGTGCAGTAAAGAGGCCTTTCACTGGTAAGAAAGAAGCTAGTGCATTTTACAGCTCGAGGAGACAAAACAGACCTGAACGCCGTCAAGCAGTGAACGTGGTATCAAGACCCACTGTTGCCCCACAATGCAACAATCAGCAAAGAATGGAGAGACCACAAAGACAATACACTCATCTTAATATGACTTTGTCTCAAATTCTACCGCAATTGTTGAAGACCAGCCTGGTAACTCTGAGGGAAGCTCCGAAGAATCCCAACACCATGTCTCCTCTGTATAACCCAAACGCCCATTGCGCCTATCACTCTGATAGTCCAGGTCATGATACAAATAACTGTTGGGCCTTGAAGAATAAAGTGAAAGATTTGATCGAAGCTAAAGAGATTGAGTTTGACGCTCCGGAGAAGCCCAACCTCATAACTGCTCCTATGCCCAAGCATGGTCATGAGGTAAATGTCGTGGACGATGATTTATTTGTGACCTCCGTAGAAGACATTTCTACCCCTTTGACGACAATGAAGAATAATCTATTATTGGCCAGTTTATTTCCGGGCTGTGGTGAAGGTTGCCACCTATGTTCAATTCTGCTTGCTGGTTGCCATTTATTGAAATCAGGTGTTCAACGCCTGATGGATAACAAAGAGATCCTGTTTGAGAAGACTTTGATTCTGTTAGTTCCGATTGAAGATGTTGCCATCATAACCATTTTCGCCAATCCTTCCAAGGCTTCCTCGAGAAATCCTGTTAGGATTACATCTGTTCCAAGAATCTCTCAGTTGATCATTACTATTCCTGGTCCTATCCCATACACTTCGGGTAAGTCTGTCCCTTGGAACTATGGGGCCTATGTGTATTACCATGGAGTTAAGCAAGACTTAAAGGTTGAAGAAGATGATGCTGATGTCAGCAATATTGTCGGGGCTAGCAATGTCACTAGAAGTGGAAGGCTCTTCTCTCCCGAGATTTCCCCTCCGACTGTTCAAAAGCCTGTTGCCATTCCATCTGCTAGTACATCAGCTACTGTTCCAATTCTTACTCCAGTTATCACCCTTGTCGCCGAGTCATCTGATACTCAGGGCAAAGAGGTTACAGGTGGGCCTGCCCAGATGGCGACACCTAAAAATATCATTGTAGAAACCTCTAAGCAGGAGATAGAGGAAATTCTGAAGATCATCAAGAAGAGCGACTACAACGTAGTTGAGCAACTAGGACAATCCCCGTCGAAAATCTCCATGTTATCCTTGTTATTGTGTTCGGAGGCCCATGCAAAAGCTTTAATTGCTTTCCTTAAAACTGCGCATGTGCCGCAGGAAACTTCTGCTGATCAATTCAAAGATTGTGTAGCTAGTTTGACTGCCAACAACGGGTTGGGTTTCTCATACGCAGATCTGACTGCTAAAGGAAGAAATCACAATGATGCTCTGCACGTCTCGATCGAGTGCAGGGGCACTACTCTAGCCCACGTGCTGGTGGATACTGGGTCCTCATTGAATGTTTTGCCAAAGAAAGTATTAGACCGTCTGGACTGTGAAGGTTTGATTCTGAAGCCGAGTAATATTGTGGTTAGAGCTTTCTATGGGTCAAAAAGGATGGTACACAGAGAGGTGGACGTCCCTATTAAAGTTGGCTCTCAGACTTTTGCATCTACTTTCTACGTGATGGATATCCGACCATCTTATTCTTGCTTATTGGGTTGCCCTTGGATTCATAAAGCTGGGGAAGTGACTTCTACGCTCCATCAGATGTTGAAATATCCAGTAAAGGGGAACATTGTTACGGTACAAGGTGAGGAGGAGTATATGGTGAGTCATCTTAATTCCTTTCACTATGTGGAGATGGATGGGGAATTCATCGAAACCCCGTGTCAGAACTTTGAAGAAGTCCCCCAGACTTTGGCGTCGACTGAAATTGCTGCTGACAAACTTCCGATGAAGATGGCTTCCCTCAAGGATGCCAGTGCTGTAATTGAGAAAGGTGGGTGCGCGAATTGGGGTCAGCTCCCTGACTTTGCACACAAAAATGACAAGTTTGGTTTGGACTTTACTGCAGAGGCTCAAAGGGCTATTCGGCGTGCGCGAATTAGAAGACCTCCTCTGCACATCAGTAATCCGGGAGTGAATGCAATTGAAGATGATGAAGAAGAGTCAGAGTTCGACAGCTGGATTTAGTCGACTACCAACGATGGATTGAAAAACTGGACGACAAAAGACTTCGTGCCCGTTTCTTTTATTACATAGTAATTGACTTTTTGTTTTAAGATTTGTAACAGACAGTTTAAAACTTTACGGCCCGGTACTTTGCCCGAGGCACCTTGGCTTTGTTTGTGAGGGCTTATTATTTGTCATTTTCATATATCATCAATAAAGCATTGGACATTTTCTTGCATTACAAATTTTGTGCTCCTTGTTTTTCTTTTCTATCTTGCACTTTATCAAAACAGCTATTGTCTTACACACACTCACATATCATAATGCAGATCCACATCCACTCTGGATCTCATTGATAATAACTCTGCTACTGCCAGTTATGACTTCGAAAATCCGATCAACCAAGCCGAGGACGAAGGTGAAGATGATTGTGATGTGCCTGGGGAACTTGCTAGACTGTTACTACAGGAAGAGAGGGCCATACAGCCTCATGAAGAGCCAGTGGAATCAGTGAATTTAGCTACAGAGGAAGACAAGAAAGAGGTCAAGATCGGTGCGAATCTGGAGCCTAGTGTCAAGCAACGGTTGATACAGATGCTACGCAACTATGTTGAGATCTTCTCCTGGTCTTATGAGGATATGCCTGGTTTAGACACTGACATTGTGGTACATCGCCTGCCCACCAAAGAAGACTGTCCTCCGGTAAAGCAAAAGGTTTGCCGTATGCGCCCCGAAAAGTATGAGAAAATCAAAGCTGAGGTTATGAAACAATTTGACGCCGAATTTTTAGCTGTCACTTCTTACCCACAGTGGGTTGCGAATGTTTTTCTGGTGTTGAAGAAGGATGGTAAGATGCGAATGTGTGTGGACTATAGAGATTTGAATAGGGCGAGCCCCAAAGACGATTTCCCACTTCCTCACATTGATGTTCTGGTCGACAACAGCGCGCAACATAAGATCTTCTCCTTTATGGATGGTTTTTCTGGTTACAATCAGATCAAGATGGCTCCTGAGGACATGGAGAAGACAACCTTCGTTACACAGTGGGGCACTTCTGTTACAAGGTAATGCCTTTCGGGTTGAAGAATGCTGGGACAACTTATCAGCGCGCCATGGTCGCTTTATTCCAAAACATGATTCATCATGAGATTGAAGTTTATGTTGATGACATGATTGCAAGGTCCCAGACTGAAGAAAAACACCTTGACCATCTCCATAAACTGTTCGACAAGTTGAAGAGGTACAAGCTGAGGTTAAACCCGAACAAGTGCACCTTCGGGGTGAGGTCTGGTAAGCTGCTGGGTTTCGTCGTCAGTGATAAAGGTATTCAGGTGGATCCTGCAAAGGTGAAGGATATACAAGAGATGCTAGCTCCCCGAACAGAAAAGGAAGTTAGAGGCTTTTTGGGACGTCTGAATTACATTGCCCGATTCATTTCACATCTGACTGCTACTTGTGATCCGATCTTCAAGCTACTGAAGAAAGATCAAGTGGTAAAATGGAATGATGAATGTCAGGACGCTTTCGAAAGGATCAAGGAATATCTCCAAGAGCCCCCCATTCTGATGCCTCCAGTTGAAGGAAGACCTTTGATCTTATACTTGACAGTACTCGACAATTCGATGGGGTGTGTGCTGGGGAAGCATGACGAGTCTGGCCGAAAAGAGCATGCTATTTACTACCTTAGCAAAAAGTTTACCGACTGCGAGACCCGATACTCGTTGCTCGAGAAAACTTGCTGTGCTTTGGCATGGGCTGCTCGTCGGCTGAGACAGTATATGCTGACTCACACTACCCTATTGATATCAGAGATGGATCCAATCAAGTATATCTTCGAAAATCTTGCCTTGTCCGGAAGAATAGCAAGATGGAAGATGATCTTAACTGAGTATGACATCTAATACACAACCCAGAAAGCAATCAAGGGGAGTGTATTGGAGGATCATTTGGCGCATCAGGCTGTGGATGACTACCAATCCATGAATTTCGAGTTCCCGGATGAGAACATCATGTTGGTGACCGATTGTGAAGAACCTGGACCAGATGAAGGACCAGAGGAGGGATCCCGATGGTCTATGTATTTTGACGGAGCTTCAAACGCGTTGGGTAATGGTATTGGTGTTGTCATCATATCTCCTGAAGGCTGTCATACTCCTTCACCGCCCGATTATGTTTTAACTGCACCAACAACATGGCAGAGTATGAAGCGTGTATTATGGGCCTTCGAGCAGCTATTGACCTAAGGATTAAGTTCTTGAGTGTATTCGGAGATTCCGCTCTCGTGATCAGTCAGATCAAAGGTGAGTGGGATATGAAGCATCCAAATCTTATTCCTTACAAAGAGTATGTGCTGACATTGCTCCCACACTTCGAGGAGATAATCTTTGAACATTTCCCCAGAGAGGAGAATAGTTTAGCAGACGCGCTAGCTACCATGTCTTTTATGTTCAAGGTCAGGTGGGACAATGAAGCTCCCCAGATTACCATTGAGAGGTTGGACGAACCCGCACATTGTTGTGATATTGAGACTGAAGAGGTAGCAGATAAACCCTGGTTTCACGAGGTAAAGAGGTATCTTGAGGCTCAAGAGTACCCCGAGGGTGCATCTGTTAATGACAAGAAGTTTCTGAGGAGATTCATCGCAAAATTCTTCATCAGTAATGGTATCCTTTACAAGCGCAACCATGATTCAACCTTACTGCAATGTGTGGACAAGAATGAGGCAGAAAGGATTATGGCAGAGTTACATGAAGGTACTTTCGGAACTCATTCCAGTGGACATACCATGGCGAAGAAAATCCTACGGGCAGGATATTATTGGTCTACTATGGAAGCCGATTATTATCAGCATTCTTGAACGTGTCACAAGTGCCAAGTCTATGCTGATAGGGTACATGTACCTCCAGTTCCTCTGAACATCTTGACAACTCCTTGGCCTTTTGCAATGTGGGGCATCGATATGATCGGCGAGATCAGACCTACTGCGTCTAACGGGCATCATTTCATTCTGGTGGCTATTGATTACTTTACGAAGTGGGTTGAGGCAACTTCCTTTGCTACGGTAATAGAGAATGTCGTAGCACGGTTTATCCGACACAACCTAATATGTTGATATGGTGTACCAGAGAGGATCATTACGGACAATGGTACGAATCTCAACAATACGATGATCACAGAGCTCTGTAAACAGTTTAAGATTCAGCATCACAACTCTTCTCCCTATCGGCCGAAGATGAATGGGGTTGTTGAAGCGACTAATAAGAATATCAAGAAGATTGTGCAGAAGATGATGGTGACCTACAAAGACTGGCATGAGATGTTACCATTCGCTCTTCATGGGTATCGCACCTCAGCATGGACATCAACAAGGGCAGCATCCTACTCTTTGGTGTATGGCATGGAGGCAGTCTTACCCATTGAGGTCCAGATACCCTCTCTCCGGATTATGAAGGATGCAGGTTTAAGCAAGGACGATTGGATCCAGACCCGGCTTGATCAGCTGAACTTAATCGATGAAAAGAGACTTACTGCTATTTGTCATGGTCAGACGTATCAAAAGCGGATGATCAAGGCATTTAACAAGAAAGTCAGACGACAAGAATATCAAGTCAGGGATTTAGTAATCAAACGCGTCATACTGCCACAAGGTGATCCCAGGGGAAAATGGACCCCTACGTACGAAGGGCCATTTGTGGTTAAGAACATTTTCTCAGGAGGAGCGATGATTCTAACCACCATGGATGGTGACGACCTTCCTCACCCCGTCAATGCAAACATAGTGAAAAGATACTATGCATAATCAAAGACCCGCTAGGTTGACTGGCCTAGGAAAAAATAAGGGCTTCCCGGCGAACCAAAAGGGTTCGGACAAAAGTAAGGGATGAAAATGAAAAAACTGTACACCCGACAAGTCGAAAACCTGAAAAGGCGACTTGGGAAAAAAAGGGTATCCCGGTGGACTGAAAACCTGAAAGGGCGGTCCAGAAAAAAATTAGGGATCAAAGCGTAACACTATGTCTCATTGGATCACCTTGCAACCAGACTTCGGTATCGACTATCAAGCTCGGACGGCACCAATCAATATGATCTACCTTCAACCAAGTAGCAAAGAGATGAGACGCTCGAAGATATAAAGGCAATAGCAGAGTTGGAACCCAGTGGGATTATTCACATAACTGTTTTTCTTTATTTTTCACTAATTGTATAATTTATATCTTTCGACGGTGTTCTCTGACTAAGACGTCAACCTCTTGTACAAACGCCTATTTACAGGCCAACTTCAAAATCAATACAATTCATTTTACAATAAATTTCAAAATTGTTTTTCTTTTTCTGTTTTGTTTTGCAAAAACGTCCAATGATTCATTTTTGATATATGCATTTGAAAATGATTGTTGCTCATAAATATTTACATGTGAAACAAAAGACGATTACTGGTAATTCCAGGATTAGGGGCAAACAAGAAATGTCCAGACCTTACAGTTGTTCTATTCACCAGGTATAGGGGTAGACCCGGCTTGAGAAAATGACTAAAGGTACATACATTCCCTGCAGAGTAAAAGGTATCTAAAGACGTTGGTGTTAATTCTCCCCAAGCAGAGTTCATCTATCACCAACAATAGAAGATTATTCCCCAGCGGAGTTGATTTCTTCCACAATCAGAAACTTTATCCCCGACAGAGTTCATTATCGCCAGCAATGGTAATTCATCCCCAGTCGAGGTTATTTCTCCAAATCAGCAAATCTTCTGACAGAGCATCTTTTCCCTGCGGAGTCATTTTCTCGTCAGTTTATTCTCCAGCAGGATTATTCTCCTAATCATCTTTGATCGTTATCCCCAGCGAGCGAAACTCTTTTATTCTCCAGTAGCAGTCCAGGATTTATTTTCCCCAGTTAGAGAGTATCATAAAAACATTGCATATCCATACATCATGACATGTGCATAAACATCATACAGCGCAATCTCATTTATTTTGAGAACATCATTATTTGACGCATGTCATGCATCATGACATTACATACGACTAACTCTTTACCTTTTAGGAAAAGATACAATCAAATTCTCACAAAATGCAAGCTATGAAGCCCGGATCTGACCGGATAGTATCTTGATTTCTCCATCATATTGTGAAGCCCGGAGAACAACCGGATAACAGTATCAAACACCGCGAAGCCTGAAATTGACCAGATAGTGGTTTATCATTGAGCTATGAAGCCCTAATTCGACCGGATAATAGTTTAATCCCTAGAAAGTTATTGTGAAGCCTGGATTACGACCAGATACCAATACAAGACACCATGAAGCCTGGACTCGACCAGATAATGGTAGAAGATATTGTGAAGCCTGGATTATGACCAGATAGCATCCAAGAATACTACGAAGCCTGGAGTCGACCAGATAGTAGTATATCTTTAATACAAGTTATGAAGCCTGGGTTCGACCGGATAATATCTTGATTTCTCCAAACACCATGAAGCCTGGATTCGACCAGATAATAGTATAAGACATCGTGAAGCCTGGATTACGACCAGATAGCGGTAAAAGACACTGAAGCCTGGGTTACGACCAGATAACGGTGAGGGACACTGTGAAGCTTGGATTTTGACCAAATAGCAGTTTACTCGACCAATTACTATGAAGCCCGAGAATCGACCGAATATTAGTAGGCCTTAAAGTCAAATGGAAGCCCGGATGCGACCGGATAACCACTTGATTTCTTCTGAAGCCTGGATTACAACCAGATAAGAAGTAAGGTATTGTGAAGCCTGGAATCGACCAGATAGTAGTACAGGACACCATGAAGCCTGGATTCGACCAGATAATGGTATGAAACATCGTGAAGCCTGGATTACGACCAGATAGCAGTACAAGACACTGTGAAGCTTGGATTTCAACCAAATAGCAGTTTACCTGGACAATTACTAAGAAGCCCGGAGTCGATCGGATATTAGTGTGCCCTAAAATTCAAGTTAAAGTCAGGATCCGACCCGATAACAACTTAATTCCTTCTGAAGCCTGGATTACAACCAGATAAGGATTGAGAAATTGCTAAACTTGGATTACGACCGGATATCAAGTTTAATCTCATCTCCCCAATAAGTCATTGTAAAGCCTAGATCACGACTAGATAGCAGTCGATCTTATCACTATGAAGCCTGGATCACGACCAGATAGTAGTTCATTTTCACCTCTTCGACCGAGAGACGATTCCCATGAAGAATAACGGACGACCAAAGCTCCTTAAATTCAACTTTTTCTCAAGATAGAGATCAGCATTCCCCAACAAAATCTTCCTCAATAACAGGTATGCAAGCTCTCGCTAAGGAATCTCTTATGCTATCGACACTCCTTCGGATGGAATCTTTAAGACCATCGTCCGACACCAACCTCCAAATGGCATCTATAAGCCCATTCTCGACATCGCAAGATAAGTACCACCACATGCGAGTGCAAATTTCTTGGGCACTCTAGTGTTCAATCATCTTCCACCTTCAGATCACGAAAGGCAAGCAAGCCAATCTACATCCTCGGGTTTAGGAAGATTGAACTGGGGAAGCTGTTGTACCCAAAAAAATTCCCTCCCATATTTATCAATACATTTCAAGAGAGGTTCTCAAATTGCTCAAGGAAGTCCAAGGGTTGACCAGACAAACTCTCTCCTAAGGCAGTCTACCTCAAATTAGGGTTTCATGTTGCATAAAGATGTTTGAATCAAAAGGAACCCAAATTCTCATTATTGCCCTAATATGTTCTCAAGATCATCCATGTCAAGTTTCAATCCCTACAGAGGAAGTTTGCTCAATCAATTGTTCAAAAGCCTGAAAATCGACTGTGCTAGGGCAAAAGTCAACTGTGGCCCACATACAGTCAAAATTCAAGATTTTTGGTCAACATTCTCATTTTGAATTATTATTCATCATTTGATCAAGGGTTGATCATGATTCATCAATGATTGCTCATAATTCATCAAAACCCAAAGTTGCTAAATTAGGGTTTTTTAGGAAAAGTGAACTCAACTTTGACGAAGCATAACTTTCTCATACTTTATGATAAATGACCCATCCAAAGGTCATTTTGAAGAGGATGAAATGCCCTACAATTCATCTTCATCTCCCAAGTTCAAAATATGCACTCACAAGAAGTTATTAATTTGGACATTATAGGTCATTTTGAAAAGAATACAAAAACACCTTTTTTGTCAAAGCTTCATACATGAACATGGAAGACTCAATTGAGATTAGACCAAAAGGGTTGCTTAGAGGACATCTCAAGATTTCTAAAAAGTCCAAGAACACCTTCATAGAGTCAAAATTGAATAAGTTATGCATTGGTGTAGTTGACCTTTTTTGCAAAATTGTCAAAAGTCAAAAGTGCCTCAAATTGCAATTTTTGTCAAATGGGCCTAACTTTTTGCACTTGTTTTGAATGGTCCACGAGCCCTAACTCTTCCCACTTGCCTTTATTTTATTTTTTCCATTTATTTTGATTTTTTATTTCAATTAAACCAAATTAAATCAAAATAAATCAAGGAAAGATCAAAATCATTTCAGTCTTGAGATTTGGTGCATATTTCAGGTCCCTTATACAACTAGCAACAAAATCAAATCGTGCAAGGCATGTTTGTGCATGAAAAGATTGATTTTTGGCTTATTTTGGAAAGATTTTCATGGGAATCAAATCATGATCAAAGACCATAATTGAAAGAGATTTGATGCACATTTGTAAACCTAATTCTATCAGTGATATATATTGAACAAATGCAGACCAAAAGCACAAGGTTTTGAGGCGTGTAGAGAGAAGAATAAACTTGGAAAAACTCAAGAAAAGTGGTGATCTGATTTCATACTTCCAAGCATTTTCAAGACTCCCAAGCCACCTCATTCTCTTCTTGGGAGTGCAGTGAGCCTATACCAATCAAGAGCAAGCGTTTTTGTGCCCAGAAACGCGAGGTAAGAGCTTCACGACCTCCCTCCTTTTTTGAAATCCAATACCATTGTTTAGGCATTTGTAGCATGAATCATGTATATATTTTGAATCCTGGAAGCATTTGCAAACTATTGGTAATAATTAATTGCGTTTTTGCTAACCCTATAGAGATACGCCATTGCTAGGGTTTCTTGTTGTGTTTTGGGATCTTTTTGTACAGGAAAAATTGGTCCAGAAGAAAGGTGCCATGATGTTCACAAGGTCAAGGCGATTTGATCTACATCATTAGATTTCATTTATCGTGCCTGTGTGAGATTTTGAAATGTGCAGGGGTTATAGCTACAGACCTTTGTCTGTAGGTAAAAGTCCATAACTTTTAACAACGGAGAGAGGAAGAAGAAGACCTGCGTGGCACCACCCCATTTGCCTATTTGAAATTTCGCGTGCAGGAAATTAACAAGTTGTGTTTTTTTAATATATTATTTATTTGTTTCTCTATGTACAACAAGCGCGCTTGGCTCAGTTGGTGGGAGGCATGTGAAAGTCCATAGGACCTGGGTTCGATCCCCATGTCCCCTTATTTCTTCAATGTATTTTTCTATATGTGATTCCATGTGCAGATTCCCAAGACGTCCACCATACGCCTTCAACGCTTAGCCAGCCAGATGTCCACGCGCTGGATCCAAAGGTCATCATCTGAGGGTCTACCAAAGTCCCTAGTCAAAGTCCAGCGCTGGATCAAGGAGGGTCAACGTGGACCCTTGCTTTTGGGCCCCAAGGATGCTATTGGCACCCCTCTAATTTGCTGATTACCAGACCCATTTTCATTTTCATTTTCTTTTGCTTTTTATATTTTCTTTATTTAATTCATTTAAATTGTTTTACTAACACAAAAAATTAATTCTTTTTTTATATAAAATCATAAAATCACCAAATTAGATTTAGGTTTTATTTTTATCAAAAAATTAATTTAATTAGTTTATTTAATTTTAGGATAACTTTAATTTGTCTTTGTAAATAAATTAAAATAAATTAGAAACTATGGTTTTTGTTTAATTTAATTTCTATTTTCTTTTCTTAAAAATAACCAAAACACAAGATAGGTAAAAAATATTTAATTTTCTTAATTTAATTTAATTAGTAATTAGGTTTGCTTGTATTTAATTTAAAGCCCTATTTTCTTAAAATAATAAAAAACAACCAAAAAATGATTTTTCTTTTAATTAGATTAGACGGGGTCAAAACCCTAGTTTTCTTTCGTTCTTAATTCATCGCGCACGTTTATTTATTTTTACAATATTGATGTAATTGCTCATGAGATGTAATAGTTTAATTAGGATTTTTCCTTTATTTATCGTTTTACGGGTTTTTGGCTATGTAATTAATCCCCTCCCCGAAGCCTTGTAATAGCGTAGTTTTATTTTCCGCATTTTAATTTTCGCAAATATTAAATGTTAAATGTATGATAATAGGATTGCATGACAAGAATGTATGTTAATTTTAAACTGGTTAGCAAACCCTAAATGTGCAAAGATAATAACTGAAATCAAATCACTCGCACATGCACACTCCTAGGGTATACTCTCACTTCGGTTGCCTTCGGTAAACGATCATTAAGTATAGGATGTTTTAGTGGTTGCTCTCTTGTCTAAACAAAGATCAAATGTCCCGTTCGGAAATGTTGCCTTGGAAAGGGTACCTCGGAAATGTTGCCTCAAATATGATCTTAAGACACTAGGGTTACTATTAAGACGTCCTAACATTGCTTTAGTGATCGTACGTCCCTTTCGAATTGACCCTTACAACTCCAACGACGGTGCTATCTACTCACTAATAGTAGGATAGCGCTGTCTAAAGGATGCAAGAACAAAAACATTATTTTTTTCGAGTAGGTAGATGCTAGTAGGTACTTGCTCAAAATAAACTTTTTCACACTTACACTTTTCCAAACAAAGTTTTCAAAAACACTTTGTAACACTCTTTAAGACAGAAGCAAGAGTTAAAACAAAGTCAAACAAAACTTTTCAAAACACACAAACACAGAAGCAATTTTCAAAATGATGAGCAAGTACCTAAGAGCCCGTAGAAAACTATGGATAGAAAGGATGCTAATACCTTCCCTTTATATAATCTACCCCTCGTACTCAGAATATCTCGAAAAAGGAATTTTTCTGTACTTTTTTCCTTTCCAGTTGGATAAAATAAAAGCCGTTGGCGACTCTTGCTTACCGCGACATTTTGCAAACACAAACGCAAAACGCAAACCAGCATTTTCCTAAAACAGTCCGGTTCTGCCACCGTATCACAGTGAAGTTGTGGTTGGACTTGTGACATAGCAGCAATTTGGAAAAGTCTATTCTCCAAGCCATCTTTTTGTCTCATTAGGGGTTGATGAATGACTTAATCCCCAGCCTCGACTATTTGCTTCATACGGTTGTATCTGTCTTGATGAAGTTTGTTGATAATGGATCTCAGCTTTTCTTGTCCTCCGGCTAGGCCTTGGATAAGATCCATCTGCCCCAACATATGGGTTCTCATCGCTTCCACCTCAGCTTGCAATTGTTCCAACCGTTCGTCCTTATTGTCTTCAGGACTTTTCTTGGCCAGGTCCCCAGCGAGGAGTGCTTTCAACTCTTCCTGCCCCTTGGATAGGTTTAGGAAAATTTCCATGAACTGAGCCTCTTGAATTTGAAGATCTCTGTTGTCTTGTTTGAAAGCCATTTCTTCTTGATGAAATAAATAGCGAAGGGATAAAAAGCCTGTACCTGGAAGACCTGTTATGCAAATGACATGCGTGCAATGTTTTCAAGGATCTCGTGGGGTAAACAAGAAAATGTTAGAATCCAATTGCAGCTTTGATTGAAGAACTTTGTATCATTGAGTGTCCTTCTACGAGAGTCAAGCTCACCATATCCAGTGGGTCATAGCCCCTGACTCAATTTGTTGAGTTTTGATCTTCTGACGACATTGGCTAGAGGGAAATAAATCCCCTTTGCCCCTTGCTAGACATCTGATTTACCATAACTTGCATCACAAACCCTTGAGATCCTTGAAATAGTTAAGGAGATGCTATGGGATGATGTTATGATATGTATGCTATGCATTAAGCAAAAGTTTGAGGTGGTCTAAGCAAGTAAACCCTGCAAGAAATCCAGGTTATTGGATAATGATGGTAAAAAAATCCTGCAAGGAAATCATGTTTTTAGATAATAAAACCCTGCAAGTAGTTCAAGTTGAAAGCAAACAAGTCACACAAGTAGCCTTAGGTTTAGGCTTGCATGAGGTTTGTAGGTAAGTACCCTCTTGAATGTTCAGTTGGCTCAACCTGTCCTATTAATAGTAATCGGGTTCTAAGGATCCTCAATAACACTGACCTTCCCTTCAGAAATTGTTTCAGATGCGCACCGAAGTATTACGACCAAAAAATCCTGAAAGTCCAGCCTTAATGAGTGTAGTATCGAGTATCAACCAATCTTCGGTCGGAACCAAAGCCGGTTATCTCACTACTTCCTAATGACTAGGATGAGTCAATTAAAGGTTCTAAAGGTCAGTTAGCGCTTAGTGACACTATGCGGAAGCCTAATGTTATCCTTAACTTACTCAAGGAACATTAGCACAATTCAAAATATCGTACTAACGTAGCCACCACTTTGTTTGTATCGGTCTACACCGTATAGCCTCCATGGTTTGTTGCTACTTACCTAATAAGGTTCCCCAGATCCGGGTGTAGGATCTTTTAGTAACAACCTAAGCAACCCTCAAAGATTAAAGCAAACAAAACACACAATAAAGCTTTTAAAATGATGAACTAAAACTCTAAGTTAACCCCACTTTTTATACTCCCCAACAGAGTCACCAGTTATGTGATACGGTGGCAGAACCGACTGTTATATACTGGTTTTGCATTTTTTTGTTCGCAAATATGCGGTAACTAAGAGTCGCCACCGTCTTTTATTTTATCCAACAAAAGGAAAGGGTGAAAAGAACAGAAAAAGACTTTTTCGAGATGTTTTCTGAGTAAGGGGGAGGGGGGTATATTATGGAAAGGAAAGGTGTTAGCACCCTTTCCATCTATGGTTTTCCACGGGCTCTTAGAGGTTTGCTCATTTTTCAAGATGCTTTTGTGCTTTGTGTTTGAAAATGCCTTAGTACGGCGAACTTTGTAATGTTTCTCGGGATAGTAGAGAAAATATACAAAGTGTTTTGAAATGTCTTTTGAAAAGTAGTTTTTGTGTGTAAGTGTAAAAATAGTTTGAGAAAACTTCTAACAGCTGTCTTTTTTTATACTCGAAAAGGTTGTTCTTTTCCTCTTTTCCTTTAAACAGTGCTATCCTACTATTAGTGAGTAGGTAGCCTTGTCGTTGGATGTTTTGAGGGACAATGGAAGGGACGTTACAATCACAAAGGAAAATTGTGGAGACGCTTTAGCAATTATGTTTTAGGGACTAGATCATTTACCGAGAAGGCAACTGTAGGGTCATTGAGGGACTATGATCTTTTGATTTTATGGGTCTTTGTTAAAGTGTTCCTGCCTCATGACTATTTTATTGAAGTAAACTAAAGTGGGAGATACCTTAGAGGTGCGTATGTGCAAATGTGTTCAATTCAGTTATTTATCTTTAAACATTTAGGTGTTCTACCGTTTGTTTTCAGATCTTGTCATGTAATCCTAGTTAGCACACATCTAAGCAGTTAATATATATGTACAGGAATTTAAAGTGCGAGAATTGTAAATGTTACGCTATTACAATGCTTCGGGGAGGGGATTTACATTGTTCAATAATGAGGGGAATAAAGCAGTAAATGTCCTAGTTTTAATCTATTACATCCAGTGGGCAGGTACATCAATAGTAAAAATACGAAATTAAATAAAACGCAAAAGTATGGCTCCTTCGATCTGGGGTGTTGGATCTGCAAAAGTATGTTAGCGAAATAAAACGCAGGACCTGGGTATTAAAACCCATGTCCTTCGATCCTGCGTGCGCTGGGTCTTTCAGGCTATATCTACAGCAAGTGTTAGCAAACGAAAAACATGACCTGGGTGCCAAACCCAAGACCTTTGATTCTGTCTAGGATGACAAATCGAATGGAACAGCAAATATGGATGTGTTATGCAAATACAAAGTTTGACAATTTACCCTCTCTTACTAGTGGATTGAACCTTCAATTTGGGTACTTTCTGGATGTGGGCACCTTCGATCCGGGACTTCTGGGTGTGGATACTTTTGTTGAAGGTGTTGTACCCCAAAATTTTCCCTCTCATTTTACTCAATACATACTCATTAAAGTCCTTAACTTGCTCAAGGATGCCTAAGAGTTGACCAGACAAACTCTCTCTTAAGGCAATGTACCTCAAACTAGGGTTTCCATTTTTATCAAGATGTGTGAACCCAAAGGCCCCAAATT
This sequence comes from Vicia faba, assembly GCA_948472305.1. NCBI lineage: Eukaryota > Viridiplantae > Streptophyta > Magnoliopsida > Fabales > Fabaceae > Vicia > Vicia faba. Next base: position 1,268,656,811 of record OX451740.1, read on the forward strand.
CTTTCCATGGTCTTAATATGTTCTCAAGACCCTACATGTCAAGTTTCATGCCCTGCATAAGAAGTTTGCTCAGTCAACTGCTCAGATGCTTGGGAAATCGGCTGTATTAGGTCAAAAGTCAATTATGGCCCACATACAGTCAAACCTCAAGATTTTGGGTCAACATCAACATTTTGAAGTAACTTCCATCATTTGATCAAGGGTTGATCATGATTCCTCAAGGAATGCTCCAAATTCATCAAAACCCAAAAGTTGCTAAATTAGGGTTTTTTAGTAAAAGTCAACCCAACTTTGACCAAGCATAACTTCTTCATACTTTATCAGAAATATTCCATCTAAGTCTCATTTTGAAGAGGATGCAATTTTCTACAATTCATTTTCAGCGCTCAAGTTCAAAATATACACCCATAAAAATATATGAATTTTGACATTATAAGTCCTTTTGAAAAGTCAACAAAAACACCTTTTGGGTCAAAGCTTCATACACGAACATGGAAGAATCAATTGAGATGATACCAAAAGGGTTGATTAGGGGACATTCTAAGATTTCTAAAAAGTCAAAGAACACCTCTCTAGGGTTAAAATTGGAGGAGATATGCCTTGTCAAAGTTGACATTTTTTGCAAAATTGCCAAAAGTCAAATGTGCTCAAAAATGCATTTTTTGCTAAATGGGCCTAACTTTTTATGCATGCACCTCACTTACAATGTGGTCCACGACTCAAATATTCACCCACACATTATTTCCTTTGTTTTTCAATTTATCTTGATTTTTTATTAATTAAAAAGTGAATTAATCAAATAATTGATGAATAATAGCAAAGATGTGATTTGATTTGGTTTTTGGACAGGTTGGCAATCAAAATATGCTGAATTATCAAGGCCAAAACGAATCAAGCATAATTGGTACAAGAAAGGGAAGGTTTGGCTCAAAATAGTAAGTTTGCATAAGCTTGAAAATCAAATCAAATCTCTTATAATTGCAAAGATTCAGTCCTAATTTGTTGACCTAATTCAGCCTACTATAAGGACATAACAATTCCAGATCAAAAATACAAGGGTTGCAGTTGTGAAAAGGCCAAAGAAAACTCAAAAATTTTGATAAAAAAGCGAGGTTCAAATTCTGGGATAGAGGGCTATTCAAGACGATTCAAAGCCAGAAATCTACCCCCGAACTCAAGAAATAAATCTCAAAGGTCTTTACTGTGCTTTTTCACCTTTCCTTTTGGATAAAAGAAAAGTCGGTGGCGACTCTTGCTAACTGCAACATTTGCGATCAAACACAAAACCCTCAAGTCAGTTCTCCCACCGTATCATAATAGAGATCTCCAAACTCAAGAGTCTCAGTTCATGGAAATGTTCCTCAACCTATCCAAGGGGCGGGAAGAATTGAATACACTCCTCAATGGGAACTTGACCAAGAAATATCCTGACAACAATAAGGATGACCAGTTGGAACAACTGCAAGCTGAGATGGAAGAAATGAGAATCCAGATGCTGGGGAAAATGGTTCTTATCCAAATTTTAGCTCGGGAACAAGAAAATTTGCGGTTTATCATCGGCAAGCTTCATCAAGATGGATGCAATCATATGGAGCAAACAACGAGAATTGGGGATCAAGTCTTTAATCAGCCTCAGTTGAAACAAGAGGATTTGGTTGAAAAAACACCTTTCAAAATGGCTGCTATGCCAAGGGTCCAACAACGACCTCGCCAACCACAACAGAGTAATCAGCAAAGGCAAGACGAACCCAAGAGGCGGTTTACCGAAATCAATATACCATTGTCTCAGGGATTGCAACATATGTTGAGGATGAATTTGGTTACGTTGATAAGACCTCATCCAAACCCCAAAACTTCTTCCCCTAACTACAATCCTGATGCAATATGTGCCTACCATTCAAATAGTCCTGGACATGATACGAATGATTGTTGGGCATTGAGAAATAAGATTCAGGACTTGATCAACGAAGGAGTGCTGGAGTTCACACAAGATGGCCAAACTGAATTCTTCTCCCATCCCCTAAAGGCACATCATCTGAAGTGACAAGTTCAGACAAAGAGGCTTTTATTCATTAGAATTTTCAATTTGTAATTTCTTTTGATTGTTCTAACATTTGGTTCATGCCAAACTTTGTTGTTTTATCAATGCATTGCATATGTTTGTCTTGGATCATTTCATTTGTATTCACCATATTCAAACTGTGTTTTTACTTCCTTTTTATGATATTCAACTCTCGATTAAAAGCTTTAAACCTTTAGAGGGGGGATGACGAAAATGATACCACAATCTCTACAATATGCTTTTGAACAGACCCCGCTGACGATGTACAGGCGTTCTTTAAAATCCTAAACTGTGGAGTTATAAGGAAGATAATCCCTAGTCAACCCCTTTGAGCCTAAGAAGTTGGAGTTTTTCTTTTCACACAAATTAAAACCCTTAATCATAACCTGGGGCAGGGTATCTTTCTCAGTTAATTCAGAGGTGCATTCAATCGCAAACTCATCCTTCATACACGACAAAAATGTAGAAGATACCCTCCAAAAGATGGTGATGGTTCCACATAATTGTCAAGACATGAAGTCCTTATATCTCAAAATAAAAGCCAGTTAAGTCAAAACCTGTGAAGGGGACTTAAGAGAAAATTAGTGCATCCGGCTGACTGTAAACACAAAAGAAACAGTTCAAGAAAAAGCAGGGATAACAAAATAAAAAAAAGGTCCTACAACTCCTCAACAACAAAAATAGAAAAGGTTACCAAAATGACTTCCTTCTCAAACAAACGTTCAATTTCTGAGTCATCACCAAATATCAGAGCAAAGATTCCAGACTCGATCGGGATTTAAACGCATAATTAATTGAGCATAGTACTGAAGAAAATCACGAAGAATGGGTTGGGTACAAATAAAATTCGAGCCTTTATCCTTTGTTTCTTAAACCATGAACCAAGCCACGCTACAACCCTTAAAAGTCCTAGATGAAGCATGGGTTAGTTTAAGAGCACACTGTTGCAAAACGTATCTTGACTCCTATAAGGTTTTCTATAAGACCTGAGTTGATATCAAACTCTTACAAAATTTGTTTGTTTTACTAAAAAATGAATTTCCAAACTTCAAGACAGATATAAGCTTTGCATTCTTAAAATGACATTGTTTGCATATGGCTAATTGTTCAAATAGCAGAGAAATTCGCACTACGAATATTCAGTGAACGAAGATCCTCTCAATAGACAGAATCACCTCAGATGGAAAGACATTCCAGTAATAGGCCGTTCATAATCAAGTGGCATAGCATGGTGTCCATCTAATCTGAGGCAGTCAAGTCAAGGTTCAAGGAATCTCAAAAATGCCAAATAGCCAGGGGCAGATCTCCATCTGAATCACTTAGGGTGTTGGACATGAATTCCAACAACGAATCATGTACGATTAAAAAAACACCTTCTGGCAGTGTGATAACACTTACTACTATGGACAGTGACAATTCTCTGCACCCGGTGAATGCAGACATAGTCAGGAAATACTACGCATGAACAAAGACACGCTAGGTCGACTGGCCTAGGAAAAATAAGGGCATCCCGGCGAACCAAAAGGGTTCGGGCAAAAATTAGGGATATACATAAAAAAAAATTAAAAAAAATTATACACCTGGCAAGTCGAAAACCTAAAAAGGCGGCTTGGGAAAAAAAGGGTATCTCGATGGACTGAAAATCTAAAAGGACAGTCCAGGTAAAAGTTAGGGATTAAAGCGTACGACTACATCCCGTCATCTCGTCACTTGTCTAACAGTAGAAGGTTTATTACCCTGATCAACATGCACCAAGGACTCCAAATGTTGGGATAACAGTCAAACCGTCTACAAAATCCCAGCAGATACCTTCTCCAACAGGTACAAAGGCAGGGGCATCCTCCTAAAAAAGGCCACCATCATATACTCGGCTTACAGCCTCATGAGGTCAGGTGTTCTCATATCCCCAGCGGAGAAAGAATCTCCAACTACTACTCCGACATCCAAAAATTCCCCAGTGAAGTCGCTAGGCTTCTCAGGATACCCCAACAGGATTTCCACAAAATCCACAAGCAGTTCACGGAGTTTCCTTCCCCAACAGAGTTTATTTCCCTAACAACGGAAATTTGTCTCTCAGCATCTCAACTTTAACAGAATTTGAAGACCTACATTCTTCATCCCAATAATAATCAGGGATTCATTTTCCCTAGTTCAACAATACAACAATGGAATAACTGACACGTTCATGCATTACATTCATACATCATTTTACAGATGTCATAGTGTTATACGGTGGGAGAACTGACTTAGGTGTTTTATGTTTGATCGCAAATGTTGTGGTTAGCAAGAGTCGCCGCCGACTTTTCTTTTATCCAAAAAGAAGAGTGAAAAAGCACAGGAAAGACCTTTGAGATTATTTATTGAGTTCGGGGGGTAGATTATAAAAAGGGAAGGTATTAGCACCCTTTTCATCCATGGTTTTCCATGGGCTCTTAGTTGCTTGCTAGATCACTTGCTTTTGTTTGAAATTGTGCTTTGTGTGGTTTTTGAAAGTATTTTGAAAAGGTGCCATCGTTTAGGCAAACTTTGTAATAGTTCTCGTTCGTAAGAACGTATACAAAGTGTTGAGCTTTTAAAAATATTTCATGTTTGGAAAATGTTTTGAAAGTGTTGGTTTTGAAAATAGCAAGGATGTTTATTTTGAAATGGAGCAAGTAACTAGAAGCAATCTACCTACTCAAATGTCTTTCTTGTTCATTTTCGTTTCCTTTGATATTGTTGTCTTACCATTGATTTGGTAAGCAACCTTATCTTTGGATGTAAACGGGACGGGCATGGGTCATCGTATAGTCATGATAGAAATGTTGTGAGGTATCTTAGCATTTATTTTTGAGGGACTAAGATCATTTTGAAAGGCAACATTTATAGCGTCATCGAGGGACTATGATCTTGTATTTTGATTGTTTTTGCTAAGACACCCCACATGCATAACATAATAATTTTTTAGGCAACAAGTGGAGTTAACCTTAAGGGTGCATGTGTGAATAGTGTGTTTGATTTGCATGCATTTAATATTTTATTAGGGTTATCTACTTGTTGATTTTATCTTTCCATACACACCCTAATTACTAGCATTTACATTTAAAAGCGATAAATTGCAGAAATGTAAAGTCCTACGCTATTACAATATTTTAGGGATGGGGGTACATATTTATGAATGGGGATAGCAAATAAAATTAAATCCTAAGTTACTATTACAACCATATTGAAATGTACAGTATAAGAAAAAAAGGATTTGTTTGAAAAATGTTTTTGTCTTAATGAAAAAGAAATAAAAGAAAGAAAGAAAAATATTTTTATGTCTTTTTAGGTTAATATTAAAAATGATGAAAAGGAAAATAAATGAAAGATGGAAACAACGTGCTGCTGCAAGAAAAACAACAAGGATCAGAAGTTCTGAAGCCATGCGCGTGATGACTCAGCAAGGAACATCAGATGAATCCGAAGTACTGGATTGTTACACTCTGAGGTCCTGCAAGACACGTTAGAGGGAAAACATAAAAGTTCTGGATTGCTATGTGCTGAACTTCTGAATGTTAGAACAGTGAGAAAACCTTAGAAGCTTTGTGCGTGTCAAAACAGTAGGAAGAACTCAGAAGTTTTGTATGGTGTTAAGACAGTGAATGAACCATCAGCAGTTCAGCATGTTATCAGTGAGTGAATATCAGAAGTTCAGTGTGTTTAAACAGTGAGGAGAACTCAGAAGTTTTGTGTCGTGCTAAAGTTGTGAGTAAACACCAGAAGTTCTATGCAGTTTATTCAATTCTTATTAAACAGCAAATCAGAAGGATAACAACACAACAATTTATAGAAGTTCTAATCCTAATCATGAGTCTAGGCCTAATCAAGAAGTTCTGATCCACAATTTTTCTACTTAGGCAGGCATATGCATGAAATCTCAGAATGTATACAACATCAGAAACATGATATCTACATTGTATTTGTGAACATGCAAATATGGTAATGCTTAAATAATGTGGTGAGAGTCAGTAGAAGCTTACCTTGCAGCCGGAAGAGATTTTGTGAACCCGAGTTAACCTCAACTCTGATGATGTTCTGAGCAGCTTCTTCACGTACTCAGCAGGCTGGAAGTTTTCAACTTCTAGAACACCAAAGGGGTGATGTTCTGACTCCTTTGAGTAGATGGATGGAGAGTGTATGGTAGTATGAATACAGAAGTTAGGGTAACCTATAATATGTGAATCAACAACTGCGTGGATGGCTTTAGTCAAGAAACACTTGAGAACAAATGAAGTTTGAATGCAAGGAATCAAAGGTTAACAGGTTTTGTATGTTGTGTTTACAGTTTTTGGACTCTTGGAATTTTGGCAGGGGTTTAAGGCTTTTCTTTCTAAAATTTTCGACCTCTTTTGAGTTTCCAATGCAGTTCAATTTATAGGCAAGGATTTAGTAGCTTGGAGAAATCAAAAGTACAACCATCATATGCTAGGCGCTGACTTGTTCTTGAAGCAAGTTCAAACAAGTATGGCTCGAAGCTCAAAGTAAGGTGGTTAGCAGCTTTCAGCCATGCCTAAGCAGGAATTAAGGAAAAGTAACTTCCAAAGCAAAAGTAACGCATGGGCCCAGCACACTTTTGTATAAGAGTTTGCTTTTCCAAGACAGTAAAGGTACTTCTATGCCACACGTGGAGAAATCCTTTGAACAAAGACCCATAAGTGGTTGTGAGCATTAAATAAGCATTAAATAATGATGAGATTGATCAACCAAGAAATCCTGAAATGTGATATTCTGCATCATTGCTTAGTTCTAGATCAGAAGTCCATCTTCAGTGTAACATCCAACCTCTAATCTTTGTTTCTTCTGGCTCCAGCATGTTCTGAAGGAGCTCTCAGACTTTCTAGGAAGCTTGCAGCATGCTTTGTAAACTTCTTTGCATTACCCTAGAAAGTTCTAAATGAACCTTTGTGAAAACTTGCCCGGAAGTTCTGATCAAACTCTGTCTTGAAAGTGTCCAGAATCTGCTGAGTGTTTCAGTTTCAAGGACGTGTCTTTGAGAAATTATAACTTGAAATATCAGCATTTCTAGGAGAAGTTCTGTTCTACAATGTTTCATATTTTGTTGATATCTAAAACTCTTGTGTCAGAAGTTGATTCAGAATCAGCTTGTATCATAGTGAAAATCTGGCCAGAAGTTCTGAACTTGTCATATTTCTTAAACACTTAGAAAAAATTCTAAGTATTTAGAATTTTGACTTTTTGGATTTCTTGATGAAACAAAACCTTATATTTCAACATGTCTTGATGAAATATGATTTTTGAAATTTGATTTTGATCAAAAAGTCAAAGTTTGACTTTTCACTGTGTAAATGACCATTTTGCCCTTGTGAGTGATTTTCTTGGAAAACTTGTAATTCGAGGCTTGGGATTGGATGGAAGCAAACTTGAGGATCCAGGGTGATTCTTTGAGAAATGAGAGGTCAAATTTTGGGGTACAACAGCTGCCCCTGTTCAATCTTCTTACACCTGAAGAGTTAGATTTGGAGAACCTGTCATTCGTGACTTGAAGGTGAAAGATGATTTAACACTAGAGTGCCCAGAAATTTGCACTCGAAGATGTGTTAGTTGATTATGTAGGGAATGGGATTAAAGATGCCATTTGGAGAGATAATGGATAGTTGTTGGAGATGGGCTTAAAGATGCCATCTAGAGGTGATTGTTGAACTGTATTTGAGAGGGAATTTGAATGAGTATCAGAATGGCATCCATGTCTGGAGCGTATCTGAACTGGCTTTGAAGAGAATCTAGAGTAAGTATCAGAATGTCAGCCATATCTGGATCGCATCTACATTGTTTCCGGAAAATGTCTTTGGTTGCCTGTCATTAACTGGAAGAAATAAATCTAACCAGAGGAGGTCTTTGGTCGCCTGTCATTAACTGGAAGAAATGAATCTAACCAGAGGAGGTCTTTGGTCGCCTGTCATTAACTGGAAGAAATTAATCTAACCAGAGGAGGTCTTTGGTTGCCTGTCATTAACTGGAAGAAATAAATCTAACCAGAGGAGGTCTTTGGTCGCCTATCATTAACTGGAAGAAATAAATCTAACCAGAGGAGGTATTTGGTTGCCTGTCATTAACTGGAAGAAATAAATCTAACCAGAGGAGGTCTTTGGTCGCCTGTTTTAACTGGAAGAAATAAATCTAACCAGAGGAGGTCTTTGGTCGCCTGTTTTAACTGGAAGAAATAAATCTAACCAGAGGAGGTCTTTGGTCCCCTGTTTTAACTGGAAGAAATAAATCTAACCAGAGGAGGTTTTTGGTCGCTTGTTTTAATTGGAAGAAATAAATCTAACCAGAGGAGGTCTTTGGTCGCCTGTTTTAACTGGAAGAAATGAATCTAACCAGAGGAGGTCTTTGGTCGCCTATTTTAACTGGAAGAAATGAATCTAACTAGAGGAGGTCTTTGGTTGCCTGTCATTAACTGGAAGAAATAAATCTAACCAGAGGAGGTCTTTGGTCGCCTGTCATTAACTGGAAGAAATAAATCTAACCAGAGGAGGTCTTTGGTCGCCTGTTTTAACTGGAAGAAATAAATCTAACCAGAGGAGGTCTTTGGTCGCCTATTTTAACTGGAAGAAATAAATCTAACTAGAGGAGGTCTCTGGTCGCCTGTTTTAACTGGAAGAAATGAATCTAACCAGAGGAGGTCTTTGGTCGCCTGTTTTAACTGGAAGAAGTAAATATAACTAGAGGAGGTCTTTGGTTGCCTGTCATTAACTGGAAGAAATGAATCTAACCAGAAGAGGTCTTTGGTCGCCTGTTTAGGGCTGCTTGATGATGAGTCAGTGTAAAACTTCATCTTGGAAAGAGAGGGAACCTGATAAAGAAAGATAGTTTTCCTGGCTTGTTACAGGTATTAATCTTCAATCTCTTCATGTAGATGGTTTTCCTGGCTTGTTACAGGTATTAATGTGGAACTTGAAAATGGTTGATGGTAGCCATCTGTTGATTTGACCTTTTCCTGAAAAAGGTAAAACATTAGTTGTGTGTAATGTCATGATGTATGCATCATACAATGATGTTCTCAAAATAAATGAGATTATGTCGTATGCACTTGTCGTGTATTTAACCAGGATGTATGAAATATGGAATGTTTATTGAAATGTAACTTTGTCTGGGAAAATAAATCCTTGACAAATGTTGGGGAGTCGTTAAATCCAGGACTATTGTTGAAGAGTAGGTGTGTATTCAAACTTTGCTTAGAATGTTTCCGCTGAGGATTCATGTTTTATTGTTTTGAGGAGAACTCCGCTAGGGGATGTTGAAAGCTCTGTGGAGAGTGCTGATTCCTGCTTGGGAAAAGATTTATGGAGTCTCGGTTGTCCGTTGCTCTACTGGGGTCGAAGTTGAACTGATATCTGGTCGGGTCCAGGTTTCACAGTAACTTGCTGGGGATTGTAGAGTAGTCTACTAGGGACAAGGAGTTGTGGTCCTTTGATTTGTGGTAGTTGGAAAGGAAAACTCAAACTGGGGAATCTGTAGTTTGTTGGGGAAATAAACCCTATTGCCGGTCTGCTAGAGAGGTGACGACTTCGTTGGGGAAAGTCCTTGAGGACTCTTGAGGTTGTCTCAGCTGGGGAAAGGTTTTCCGAGATTGAAACTCTGGCTAGGAGTCATCCTATGAGAAGAATTTTGGGGGAGATTTGTCATGCCCCTAGTAACGAGTGTTTGTGGCACTGCCAGGAAATGTTTGACTGTACGTAACCCTTTGCTGAGATTGGCGTTCAATGCCCCAAGTGACGGAGACCTGCCCCTGGTTACTCTGCACTTCTTGAGAGATTTCTTGGAATCTTGACTGGACTGCCCCAGGTGTGCTGGATGGTGACATGTCAGGTCCCCTTGTTGATAGGAGTTTTGACAATGGAAGTGTCATCCTTCTTGAATTGATTTTGTTCACTGAGAGAGCTTTCGTTCACTGGATATTCGTTGTGTGAATTTCTCTGCTGTTAAACAAATAGCCATATGCAAACAGTGATATTCAAGTAAATGCAAAGTTTATGCTTGTCTTGAAGTTTTGAAAAATGCGTTTTTAGCAAGTAAAGAAGTTTGTAATTCAACTCTAGATTTTGAGTAAAGCCTTACAGGAGTCAGGATACCTTTTGTAACAGTATGCTTTCGAACTAACCCATGCTTCAATTAGGACTTTTGAAGGGTTTTAACGTGGCTTGGTTCATGGTTTAAGAAACAAAGGATAAAGGCTCAAAGTATATTTGTACCCACCCGCTCTTCGTGATGTTCTTCATTCCTAAACTCAGTTAATTGTGCGTTTTGAACTCCAATTGAGTCTGGAATGACATTTTAGTGATGGTTCAGACAAGTTAAGTTTGTCGGAAGGCAGTCATTTTTTTGCAACATTTTTTTCATGTTGTTGAGGATTTGTAGTGACCTCTTTATTTTGATTTGTTATCCCTAATTTTTGCCTGACTGCTCCTATTTTTGAGATTACAGTCAGCGGGATGCCCCAGTTTTTTCTTAAGTCTCCTTTGTAGGTTTTGACTTAGTGGGATTTTATCTTTGAGAGATAATGACTGCCTATTTTATAGGGAACCATCACCATCTTTTGATTTCAGAGAAATATTTTTGATGTCATTCGTTGTATTACGAGATGAGAGTTTGCGGATTAACGCGCGCTTGAATCAACTGAGAGACTACCCTGCCCCAGGTTTTGATTAAAGGTTTTAATTTGTGTAAGAAAGAAAACTTCTGCTTCTTTGGCTCGAAGGGGTTGACTAGGGATTTTCTTCCTTATAACTCCAGTGTTTAGGATTTGAAAGAATGCTTGTACATCGTCAGCAAGGTCTGTTCAAAAGCATATTGTATGAGATTATGGCATTGCTTTCGTCATCCTCCCTCTAAAGGCTTCTAACTTTTAGCAAGAGTTGAATTTCATAAAGTGAGTAAAAAGCATAGTTTAAATGTAATGAAAACGAATGAATTAATTCAAGACAAACATATGCAATGCATTAATGAAACAAAGTTTGACATTAATAATAATTGTTTGAATAACAAAAGGAATTACAACTTGAAAATTCAAATGAAACAAAAGCCTCTTTGTTTGAATCTTTCACTTCAGCCGGCGAGCCTTTGAGGGACGGTAGAAGAACTCTGTCTGGCCATCTTTTGTGAACTCCAGCATTCCTTTGTCAATCAAGTCTTGGATTTTATTTTTCAAATCCCAACAGTCATTCGTATCATGCCCAGGATTATTGGAATGGTATGCACACATTGCATCTGGATGATAGCTAAGAGCAGAGGTATATGGATTCCGAGGAGGATCCCTTAACGTGACCAAATTCATTTTCAACCGGTGTTGTAAGATCTGCGATATAGGCATGTCGAGTTTGGTAAACTTCCTAACGGCTGGGACCTATTTACTTTGGTCACCCTGTCTTTGTTGACGAGGTAGTTGTTGGGCTTGTGACGTGGAAGCAACTTGGGAAGGTCTTCTCTCCCTTAAATCGGCTTCTTGTCTCATGGGAGGCTGAATGATGACCTGATCCTCAATTCTAGATGTTTTCCCCATTTGGTTACATCCATCTTGATGAAGCTTGTTGATGAGGACTCTCAGCTCTTCTTGTCCCCGAGCCAAGTTTTGGATGAGAGCCATATGGCCCACCAGTTGTCCCATCATCTGGACTTTCATTATGGCTATCTCGGTTTGTAGCCGCTCTAACTGGTCATTTCTGCCATCCCCAGAATTTCCCATGATCATGCACCCTTCGAGGAGTGCCTTGACCTCTTCTTGTCCCTTAGATAGGTTCTAGAACATCTCTTGAAGTTGAGCGTTTTGAGCCTGGATGCCCTTCATCGTTTGTTCCATATCCATCTTACTGAAATAAACAGTAGGAAGATACGGACACCTGTATGGGAGAAACCTGTCATGATATGATGCATGATGCATGTTGTTGTACCCCAAAATTTTCCCTCTCATTTCATCAACATTTCTCATCACAAGACTTTTGGAACTCAAGATCAAGCTAGGGTTTGCTCTACTCAAGACACTTCCTTGCACTGTTGACCTAAATTAGGGTTTGAGTTTGCACAATGATGTTTTGACCTACAATGCCCAAATTGACTTCCATACTTCATGTTGGACTCACAAGTTTGTCCAAACCAAGTTTCAAGCCTTTATTCAAATTTTTGCCCAGTCAATTGGACAGTTGACCTAGAAATCAGTTGTATTGGGGAAAAAGTCAATTGTGGCCAATTGACAGTCAAAACTCATGAATTTTGACCCAAATCAACATTATAAACTCATATGAACCATTTGATCAAGTTTGGATCACAATTCCACAAGAAATTTGATCAGATCATCAAAAGGGAAAAATGGTCGTTTTTAGGGTTTTGACTGTACAAAGGCAATTTTTGACTGTTTGACCTAGCCAATGGCAAATCAAGCTCAACAATGGACTCAAGGACTCAATGACATTGTCTTGATCCATTCAACAAGTTCAAAAGATCTCAAATGCATAGGATTGACAGATGAATTTTTCAATCAACTGATCAAAATTTAACTGTATACTGAAAAGTTAAACTTTGACTTTTTGGTCAAAATCAAGTGCCAAGGGTCATTTTTCATCAAGACATGTCAAATTATGAAACTTGTTCATCAAGAAACCCAAAAATGCAAATTAGGGTTTAAAATGGAAAATTTTCATAACTTAGAAAATTTCTAAGTTATAAAATTTTCTTATTTTTTCCTAACTTTGTCCCATTTTTTCACCAAGATGCAAATGGATTAAAACAAACCTTACAACATGAAAGTTGTAGTCCATCACATAGTCTACAACTTTTATTCACAAAGTTTTCTCAAAAGAAGCTTGGATCTCAATTTATGATTTTTGGAACAAGGGTACCTAACACTTTTAACTTAGAAAAATTTTACCCTAGTTTAGGCAGGATTTTGACCCATCTTCTTGGCCATTTTTCACATATTTCCACTTGGAGTTTTAAGTTGCATTTCAAATATGGATTGTAGTACATGTTGCAAGCTTCCCAAATTGTCCAAGAACTCCTCAAACACCTTTTTGGTTAGGGAGAATCGAATGCTTGAAGTTGGCAAAAACTCATTTTGCAACCATGGTCAATACATGTTCATACCAAGTTGCAAATCTGATCTAGCTAGCTTGGTTCACAATTACAGGCCTCTAAACCAGTTTGTACTCCATAATTTAATGCAAATCCATTGAGCCAAGGCATTGTCTTGGTCATTAGGGTATTATACACTAGATTAAGCCTTAAATGGAAAAAGTAACATTGCCATTTTTGCTTGAACTTTGCTTTATGTCAAAACAACATCCTAGAGCATTGAACCAGATCTTATGCTGCAAATAAAATCCACTAATTAAAGGGGCCAAGAGGGTTGTGTGCAGGGTGATAGGATGGCATATACAAGTCTATAACCTCACTTCCACTCTTTTGCTTCAAGAAGAAGAAAACTTGCAAAACACAAGGCATCTCACACATCTGATAAAACCAACAAAAACAAAGTTGTAAAACAAGTTTGATACATCCTAGCAAGCTAGAAGCACGAGCCCTTAACCCCTCAAAACTCCTTGTGCACAAAATCCCCATTTTCTTGCAAAACAGGGCCAGTTCTGCATTTTGCAAGCCACCATCAAATTCCATCGTGCGTTTTGTCCAAAGCTACTTCAAATACCTTCCAACCAACATACCTGAGCTATCCATACCATCCACAAGTTGCTGTAACTCCATTAACACACATTTCCTTTTTTGTTTGGAAGCTTTGCAGGTTGAGTTCTATAGCACGATTCAGGCTACTTCAAAACAAACCAAGCATTAGAAAAGCTTCAGTGGACCTCAGGCAAGCTCAAAAGAACCTCAAGCACCCTTGGAAGTTACTGCATTGTCCAACTCGAAGTCAACTGAAACAGGTATTTCATGAACTTCTATCTCTCTATTTAGGAATAGTTAGACTTAGGTTTGTGAATGAAAGATGTTGTATTCATAACCCTGAAACCATATATGTGCTTAGTTTTCATTTATATTAATCGTGCTAGAAGAATTTTGTTCATGAAATTTCTGAAAAAACTAGGTTAAGAATTAGGGCCAAAGAAATTCTCTCTGGTCTTTGAGAGTTAACTTAAGTTTTTTATATGGTTAGATTCGTTGTTTGATGCTCTACAAGTTTCATGTTATGAGTTTTGTCAAAAAAGCAAGGAATCAGGAGATATCATTTGATACACAGAACGCGCGTGTTTCTGAACTGAGGAAGAAGATGAAGTTGTTTCTGGGCTGGGCCTGTACAGGCTTACTTTTGGCACCCCCCCCCCCCCTCTTTTCTTTTTACACCCCCTGGCCCATTTCTTGTATATTTGTCATTTTTGCATTTTTATTTCATTTCTGATTTTGATATTTTATTTTCTAATATAAAAAAATACTTAAAAAATATTTTCATAAATTTTTATATTTATTTGGTATTTATTTTAATTATTTCTAGTATTAATACATTAAATATTTTATATTCATTTTGTTTAAATTTAAAAAACAATGTAAAAAACACTTTTATTTTTATTTATTTTTTTTATATACATTTGAAAATATTTTCTTGAAATATATATATTTTTGTAAATAATTTATTTTATTTTTATACACACTTAATATATTTAATACATATATATACATATATAATATATTTTATTAAGTAATTAGAACAAAAAACACACAAAAATAATACATTTTTATTTTTATTAATATTTTATACTAAAAATACCATTTTTCAATATACTTATATTTTTGTACAAATTAATACATTATTATGTACAAATAATAAATAATACCATTTATTTAAGAAATTAGAGTTTTTGCCCTAAAAAACAAAATAATTAAAATTGACTTTTTATTTATTTACACTTCACATCAAAAATACTTTTTACATACATAAAAACTTTTTTGCATAATACATTTTATTTAATGTTTATTTAATTGTATTTATTTAAATGTTGTATTGTGCCTTACCCATTCAATATGGTTGTAATAATTTAAGATTTAATTTCTTGCAAAATAATCTCCAATTCAAATTTGTACCCCCCCTCCCTATATCATATTGTAATAGTGTAGAATTTAAATTCTCGCACCTTTAAATGCTTTCAATTATGCCATGATTAGACCTAGGGTTTGTATGCAAAATAAAATCAACAATTAGCTTGACCTAATCAAAAGACAAAAATGTATGAAAAACAAACACAATGCACACTTGCACCCCTAGGGTTACAATCCACTTGTTGCCTTCAAAAATGGGCCATGATATGCATGTCAAGTACTTTGGCAAAACAAAAACAAATAAAAGATCATAGTCCCTCGACGACGCTATCTGAGTTGCCTAAACAAAATGATCAAGTCCCTTAAGAAAATTGCCAAAAATACTTGATACCATTGCTATCATGGTCTATACGATGACCCGCGCCTGTCCCGTTTAACATCCTAACACAAGGTTGTTCACCAAATACAATGGTGAAACAACACTGTTAAAAGGGTTAAAAACATAAGAAAGATCTTTGAGTAAAATAGGGTAGACAACACTGTTAAAAGGGTTAAAAACATAAGAAAGATCTTTGAGTAAAATAGGGTAGACAACACTTAGTTACTTGATAAAAAATCTTGCAAAACATCCTTGCCATTTTCAAACACACTTCACAACACAATTTCAAAACAACTTTCAAAAACATTGAAATGTCTTTTCAAAAAGACACACACCTTTGTATATATTCAAACAAGAATCATTACAAAGGTTGCCTAGACAAGGCATCTTTTTCAAAACATTTTCAAAACCACACACACAAAGCACCATTTCAAACAATTGAAAAGCAAAGGTAAGTGATCTAAAACAAGTAACTAAGAGCCCATGGATAACCATGGATGAAAAGGGTGCTAGCACCTTCCCTTTTCATAATCTACCCCCTGAACCCAAGAAAACATCTCAAAGGTCTTTCCTGTGCTTTTTGACCTTTCCTTAGGATAAAATAAAAAGTCGGTGGTGACTCTTGCTAAACCGAAACATTTGCGAACACAAACGCAAAACCTCAAGTCAGTTCTCCCACCGTATCACACATGTTTTCAAGGATCTCGTGGGGTAAATACAAGAAAATGTTAGAAGTTGAACTTTGATCAACAACTTTGTTTGGAGAACTTTGTATCGGTGGATGTCCTTCCATGAGAATTAAGCTCACCATGTCAAGTGGGTCATAGCCCTTGACTCAAGTTGTTTGTACTTGATCTTTGACGGTGTTTGTTTAGAGGAAAATAAATCCTCTTGCCCTTTGGTAGACATCTGGTTCAACGTGACCCTGCATCAAAGACCCTCGAGATCCTTGAAATGGTTATTTAAAATGCTATGGTATGATGTTATGATGCTATGTACAGATATGTGAGACAAGCAAGTTTATATACATAATCATATTCACGCAAAACAGACAAATCCTTAGTTTTAGGCTTGCATGGAGTTTATAGGTAAGTACCCTCTTGAAGTTTAGTTGGCTCAGCCTGTCCTATTTAATAGTAACCGGGTTCTAAGGGATCTCAATATCACTGACCTTTCTTTTAGGAATTGTCTCAGCACAATCAATCTTTTCTTGTGGCCGAGATATCCCAAAAGTCCAGCCTCAATGAGTGTAGTATCGAGTATCAACCAATTTTTAGTTCTACACCGAAACCGGTTATCTCACTACGTCCTAATGGCCAAGTTTGTTCAATTAGGGTTCTAAAGTCAGTTAGTGCTTCATGATGCCACTCAATGTCCCCGTATTCTCCCCGATTCACCACGAGGGATACCGGTACCCACAAATGCGTCACACTAACGTAGCATTGTTTCAACCATATCGGTTTATGTCGTACAGTTTCCACAATCTATTGCTACTTACCTAAAAAGGTGTCTCAGATCCGGGTGGAGGATCAAAACAAACCCAAGCAAGGAACCAATAATGTAAAGCAAGCAAATCAAACAAAGGAAGGAAGTGAATGTGATCTAATCCTAAGGTAACCCCACTTTTTAAGTAATTCCCCAGCAGAGTCGCCAGTTCTGTGATGCGGTGGGAGAACTGGCTTGGAGTTTTGTGTTTGTTTTTGCAAATGTTGCGATTAGCAAGAGTCTCCACCGACTTTTCTTTTATCCAATAAGGAAAGGTGAAAAAGCAAAGGAAAGAACTTTCGAGATGTTTTCTTGGGTTCGGGGGGTAGATTATGAAAAGGGAAGGTATTAGCACCCTTTTCATCCATGGTTTTCCATGGGATCTTAGTTGCTTGCTAGATCACTTGCTTTTGTTTTAAATTGTGCTTTGTGTGGTTTTTGAAAGTATTTTGAAAAGGTGTCATCGTTTAGGCAAACTTTGTAATAGTTTTTGTTCGTAAGAACGTATACAAAGTGTTGAGATTTTAAAAATATTTCATGTTTGGAAAATGTTTTGAAAGTGTTAGTTTTGAAAATAGAAAGGATGTTTGGATTGAAATGGAGCAAGTAACTAGAAGCAATATACCTACTCAAATGTCTTTCTTGTTCATTTTCTTTTCCTTTGACATTGTTGTCTTACCATTGATTTGGTAAGCAACCCTATCTTTGGATGTAAATGGGATGGGCATGGGTCATCGTATAGTCATGATAGAAATGTTGTGAGGTATCTTAGCATTTCTTTTTGAGGGACTAAGATCATTTTGAAAGGCAACATTTATAGCGTCATCGAGGGACTATGATCTTGTATTTTGATTGTTTTTGCTAAGACACCCCACATGCATAACATGACCATTTTTTAGGCAACAAGTGGAGTTAACCTTAAGGATGCATATGTGAATAATGTGTTTGATTTGCATGCATTTAATCTTTGATTAGGGTTATCTGCTTGTTGATTTTATCTTTCCATACACACCCTAATTACTAGCATTTACATTTTAAAGCGATAAATTGCATAAATGTAAAGTCCTACGCTATTACAATATTTTAGGGATGGGGATACATATTTATGAATGGGGATAGCAAATAAAATTAAATCCTAAGTTACTATTACAACCATATTAAAATGTACAGTATAAGAAAAAAATGATTTGTTTGAAAAATGTTTTTGTCTTAATGAAAAATAAATAAAAGAAAGAAAATATTTTTATGTATTTTTAGGTTAATATTAAAAATGATGAAAAGGAAAATAAATGAAAGATGGAAACAGCGTGCTGCTACAAGAAAAACAACAAGGATCAGAAGTTCTGAAGCCAGGAAAGTGATGACTCGGCAAGGAACGTCAGTGGAATTAGAAGTTCTGGATTGTTAAACTCTGAGGTCCTGCAAGACACATTAGAGGGAAAACACAGAAGTTCTGGATTGCTATGTGCTGAACTTCTGAATGTTAGAACAGTGAGAAAACCTTAGAAGCTCTGTGCGTGTCAAAACAGTAGGAAGAACTCAGAAGTTCTGTATGGTGCTAAGATAGTGAACGAACCATCAGCAGTTCAGCATGTTATCAGTGAGTGAATATCAGAAGTTCAGTATGTTTAAACAGTGAGGAGAACTCAGAAGTTCTGTGTCGTGCTAAAGCTGTGAGTGAACATCATAAGTTCTATGCAGTTTATTCAGTTCTTATTAAATAGCAAATCAGAAGGATAACAACACAATAGTTTATAGAAGTTCTAATCCTAATCCTAAGCCTAGGCCTAATCAAGGAGTTCTGATCCACAGTTTTTCTACTTAGGCAGGCAGATGCATGAAATCTCAGACGTATACAACATCAGAAACATGATATCTACATTGTATTTTTGAATATGCAAATCTGGTAATGCTTAAATAATGCGGTGAGAGTTAGCAGAAGCTTACCTTGCAGCTGGAAGAGATTTTGTGAAACGGAGTTAACCTCAACTCTGATGGTGTTCTGAGCAGCTTCTTCACGTACTCAGCAGGCTGGAAGTTTTCAACTTCTGGAACAGCAAAGGGGTGATATTCTGACTCCTTTGAGTAGATGGATGGAGAGTGTATGGTAGTATGAATACAGAAGTTAGGGTAACTTCTAATATATGAATCAACAACTGCATGGATGGCTTTAGTCAAGAAACACTTGAGAACAAATGAAGTTTGAATGCAAGGAATCAAAATTTAACAGGTTTTATATGTTGTGTTTACAGTTTTTGGACTCTTGGAATTTTGGCAGGGGTTTAAGGCTTTTCTTTCTCAAATTTTTGACCTCTTTTCAGTTGCCAATGCACTTCAATTTATAGGCAAGGATTTAGTAGCTTGGATAAATCAAAAGTACAACCATCATATGCTAGACGATGACTTGTTCTTGAAGCAAGTTCAAACAAGTATGGCTCGAAGCTCAAAGTAAGGTGGTTAGCAGCTTTCAGCCATGCCTAAGTCGGAGTTGTAAGCAGGAATTAAGGAAAAGTAACTTCCAAACCAAAAGTAACGCATGGGCCCAACACACTTTTGTATAAGAGTTTGCTTTTCCAAGACAGTAAAGGTACTTCTATGCCACACGTGGAGAAATCCTTTGAACAAAGACCCATAAGTGGTTGTGAGTATTAAATTAGTATTAAATGATGATGAGATTGATCAACCTATAAATCTTGCAATGTGATATTCTACATCATTGCTTAGTTTTGGATCAGAAGTTCAGCTTCAGCGTAACATCCAACCTCTGATCTTTGTATCTTCTGGATCCAGCATGTTCTGAAGGAGCTCTCGGACTTTCTAGGAAGCTTGCAGCATGCTTTGTAAACTTCTTTGCATTACCCTGGAAAATTATGTCTAAACCTTTGTGAAAACATTCCCAGAAGTTCTGATCAAACTCTGTCTTGAAAGTGTCCAGAATCTACTGAGTGTTTCAGTTTCAAGGACGTGTCTTTGAGAAATTATAACTTGCAATCTCAGCATTTCTAGGAGAAGTATATTCTGCAATGTTTCAGATTTTTTTGAGATCTAAAACTCTTGTGTCAGAAGTTGATTCAGAATCAGCTTGCATCATAGTGAAAATCTGGCCAGAAGTTCTGAACATGTCATATTTCTTAAACACTTAGAAAAAATTCTATGTATTTAGAATTTTGACTTTTTGGATTTCTTGATGAAACAAAACCTTATATTTCAACATGTCTTAGTGAAATATGATTCTTGAAATTTGATTTGATCCAAAAGTCAAAGTTTGACTTTTCAGTGTGCAAATGACCATTTTGCCCTTGTGAGTGATTTTCTTGGAAAACTTGTAATTCGAGGCTTGGGATTGGATGGAAGCAAACTTGAGGATCCAGGGTGATTCTTTGAGAAATGAGAGGGAAAATTTTGGGGTACAACACCCTTTTTTTTTCTAGGTGTGTCAACCTAGCGGGTCTCTTATGCGTATTATCTTTTAACTATGTATGCGTTCACAAGATGCGGCAGGTCATCGCCATCCATAGTGGTTAAGATCATTGCTCCACCAGAGAAAATGCTTTTGATCACAAATGGTCCTTCGTATGTAGGAGTCCATTTTCCCCTGGGATCACCTTGCGGTAGTATGATACGTTTGATCACCAGATCCCCGACTTGATACACTTGGCGTCTGACCTTTTGTTGAAAGCCTTGATCATCCTTTTTTGATACATTTGACCATGACAGACAGCAGTAATCCTTTTCTCATCAATCAAGTTCAGTTGATCAAGTTAAGTCTGGATCCAGTCGTCTTCGTTCAGCCCTGCATCCTTCATAATTCTCAGAGAGGGGATCTGGACCTCAATAGGCAAGACAACCTCCATGCTATATACCAGAGAGTAGGGTGTTTCCCCGGTTGATGTGCGTGTTATGGTACGATAATCGTTGAGAGCGAATGGTAGCATCTCATACCAGTCTTTGTATGTGACTGTCATTTTCTTTATGATCTTTTTGATGTTCTTATTTGCAGCTTCGACAACACCATTCATCTTTGGCCAGGAAGGGGAAGAATTGTGATGTTGGATCTTGAATTGCTCGCACAGGGCGGTGATCATAGTGTTGTTAAGATTCATACCATTGTCTATGATGATCCTCTCCAGGATACCATACCGACAGATGAGATTCTGTTTAATGAGTCGGGCTACAACATTCTTGGTAACGAAAGCGAAAGAGGCCGCCTCAACCCACTTTGTAAAATAGTCAATGGCCACCAAGATGAAGCGGTGTCCATTAGAGGTTGTTGGTTTGATTTCCCCAATCATATCGATGCCCCACATAGCAAAGGGCCAAGGAGTCTTCAAGACATTCAGAGGAACTAAAGGTATGTGCACCTTATCAGCATAGATCTGACACTTGTGGTAGGTTCGAGAGTATTGATAGCAATCTGCTTCCATGGTAGACCGGTAATAGCCTGCCCGTAGGATCTTCTTTGCAATCGTATGCCCATTGGAATGGGTTCCAAAAGTGCCTTCATGTAGATCATCCATGATCTTTTCTGCCTCAACCTTGTCTACGCAACGGAGAAAAATAAAGTCATGGTTGCGTTTGTAGAGAATGCCATTACTAAGGAAGAACTTAGTAGAGAATCTCCTTAAGAACTTCTTATCATTTACTGAAGCTCCTTCCGAATATTCTTGAGCCTCGAGATACCTCTTGACTTTGTGAAACCAAGGCTGGTCCACTATTTATTCAGTATTAATCTCGTGACAGTGAGCTGGTTCATCCATTCGTTCCATGGTGATATGGGGAGCCTCGTTATCCCATTTAAGTTTAAACATGGATGATATTGTGGCTAGTGCGTCTGCTAGCTGATTTTCTTCTCGCGGGAAATGCTTGAAGGTAATCTTCTCAAAATGTGGGACCAATGTCAACACATGTTCTTTGTAGGGGATAAGGTTAGGGTGTTTGGTGTCTCATTCCCCTTTGATCTGGCTGATGACCAAAGCTGAATCTCCGAATACATTTAAGGATTTGATCCCCAAATCTATGGCAGCTTTGAGGCCAAAAATGCACGCTTCGTATTCTGCCATGTTATTTGTACAATTGAAGTAGAGTCTCACTGTAAAGGGAGTATGACATCCTTTAGGAGATATCAGTACAACACCAATACCATTGCCGAGTGCGTTGGATACCCCATCAAAAACCAGGGTCCATTGGGATCCTTGTTCAGGTATGTCATATGGTCTGAATTCTTCACAGTTGTTTACCATCATGATGTCTTCATCTGGGAATTCGAACTTCAAGGATTGGTAGTCCTCCACAGCTTGGTGAGCAAGGTGATCAGCTAGTACACTGCCCTTTATTGCTTTCCAAGTAGTATACTGTATGTCATATTCTGCCAGGATCATCTGCCATCTTGCTATTCTCCCAGAGAGGGCAGGTTTCTCGAAGATGTATTTTATTGGATCCATTTTAGGTATCAATAAGGTAGTATGGGTCAGCATATACTATCTTAGCCGGTGAGCATCCCATGCCAGAGCGCAACAAGTTTTCTCAAGCAGTGAATATCTGGTTTCACAGTCGATAAACTTTTTGCTCAGGTAATAAATAACATGCTTTTTTCGGCCAGACTCGGCATGCTGCCTTAGCACACACCCCATTGAATTTTCCAAAAACAGTTAGATACATGATCAATGGTCTTCCCTCGACTGGTGGCATTAAAACAGGAGGCTCTTGTAAGTATTCTTTGATCTTGTCAAAGGCAGTTTGGCACTCATCATTCCATTTGACTACTTGATCTTTCTTCAGCAATTTGAAGATTGGTTCACAAGTAGTTGTTAGGTGAAAAATGAATTTGGCAATATTGTTTAACCGTCCCAAGAATCCTCTGACTTCCTTCTCAGTACGAGGAGCGGGCATTTCTTGTATCGCTTTCACCTTGGCAGGACCCACTTTAATACCTTTATTGCTGACAACAAAGCCTAGGAGTTTACTGAACCTCACCCCAAATGTGCATTTATTTGGGTTTAACCTCAGCTTGTATTTCTTTAACCTCTCAAACAGTTTCGTTAAATGATCAAGATGCTTTTCTTCTGTTTGAGATCTGGCTATCATGTCGTCCACATAGACCTCTATTTCGTGATGTATCATGTTGTAAAATAGAACTACCATGGCACGCTGATAGGTTGCCCCAACGTTCTTCAACCCGAATGGCATAACCTTGTAGCAGAATGTGCCCCACTATGTGACAAAGGTTTTTTTTCCATGTCCTCAGGCGCCATTTTAATTTGGTTGTAGCCTGAGAAACCATCCATGAAGGAAAACACTTTGTGTTGTGCCGTATTGTCAACTAGAATATCAATGTGGGGAAGTGGGAAATCATCCTTAGGGCTTGCCCTATTCAAATCTTTGTAGTCCACGCACATTCGTACCTTGCCGTCCTTTTTAGGCACGGGAACAACATTGGAGACCCATTGCCGATAGGAGGTGATGGCCAAGAATCTGGTGTTGAATTGTTTCATGACTTCAGTTTTAATCTTCTTTGACATGTCTGGTCGCATACGACAGACCTTTTGTTTTACCGGAGGACGGTCCTCTTTTGTAGGTAGACGATGTACTATAACATTTGCATCAAGTCCTGGCATGTCTTTGTACGACCAGGCAAAGACCTCAACATAATCATGTAGCAACTAAATCAGACGTTCTTTGACACTGGGTTCCAAATTGGCACCCACCTTGACTTCTCTTTTGTCTTCTTCGGTACCTAGGTTAATTGTGTCCACTGGTTCTTCGTGGGGCTGTATGGTTCTCTCTTCTTGTTGTAGTAATCTGGCGAGTTCACCTGGTACTTCACAATCTTCCTCACCTTCGTCTTCAGCTTGGTAGATTAGATTTTCAGAATCATAGAAGGCCATAGCAGAATTGTTACCCATGGGATCCCCAATGGATGTAGATCTGCATTTTGAATGTGAGTGTGTGTAAGAATATAGCTATCTTTGAAAGAAATGAAAATGTAAAAATAAAATCAATGAGCACAAAGTTTGTATGCAAAACGTCTATGATTTATTGATGTCATATGGAAATGAGATAATAACCGTTACAAATGGACCATTGTGCCTCGGGTAAGACACAAGGCTTTAAGAGTCTGAATTGTTTAATATTACAGGTTCGACAAAATTTAAAGACAAATTACTGTTGGATAAAAGTGATCGGGATAAAATCTCTAGCTTCCCAATTGCTGAGCCCTTCATTGAAAGTTAGGAAAATTCAATCCTCCAGGT
Source organism: Vicia faba (assembly GCA_948472305.1). Classification (NCBI taxonomy): domain Eukaryota; kingdom Viridiplantae; phylum Streptophyta; class Magnoliopsida; order Fabales; family Fabaceae; genus Vicia; species Vicia faba. Next base: position 1,268,681,007 of record OX451740.1, read on the forward strand.
TATAACTGTCTTCATCATCATCCACTGCATTGACTTTGTGGTTGATGATCTTCAAGGGTGGTCCTCCGGCACGAGCACGACGTACAGCTTTTTGGGCTCCTGAAGTGAAACCCAAACCAAATTTGTCAGATTTGTATGGGATATCTGGGAGTTGACCCCAAATAGTGCACCCACCTTCTTCAATCACTGCCTTGGCATCTTTCAAAGACGACATCTTGAGCGGAGGCCTTGTAATCTTTGGGACTTGAGAAACAGCCTTGGCTACTGCCACAGTTTGCGGGACTTCTTTAAAGTGCTGGAATGGAGTTTCAATAAATTCACTATCTAATTCCACATATCTGAAGGAATTTAGATGACTGACCATATACTCTTCTTCTCCATGAACAGTGGTGATTTCCCCTGAGTCGGATATTTCAGCATTTGATGTAACGTAGAGGTAACGGCACCAGCATTATGAATCCACGGCCGGCCTAATAAGAAGGAATATGAAAGGTGAGTATCTATTACATAAAAGGTTGAATCAAATGTTTGGGTTCCAACTTTTATGGGGATGTCCACTTCCCCATGCACCATCCTTTTTGAGCCGTCGAAGGCCCTCACTACTATGTTGCTAGGTTTCAAAGTTAATCCTTCACAGTCAAGCCTATCAAGAGCCTTTTTAGGCAACACATTTAGAGACGAACCGGTGTCAACCAAGATATGAGCCAAAGTCGTGCCCCTGCATTCGACTGAGACATGCAATGCCTCGTTATGCTTCCTCCCCCTTGGCGTTAAATCAGCATCCGAAAAACCTAAACCATTATTTGCGGTCAAGCTGGCTACGCAGTCTTGGAACTGATCGGCAGATGTTTCTTGGGGTACATGGGCAGTTTTAAGGAATTTTATCAAGGCCTTTGCATGAGCCTCAGAACATAACAATAAAGCCAACATGGAAATTTTTGATGGAGTTTGCCCCAGTTGTTCGACTACGTTGTAGTCGCTTCTTTTTATAATCTTTATAATTTCCTCCATCTCTTTTCGGGAGGTCTCAGGGATAGCTATTGATTGTGCCTTCATTCGGACAGGCTCAACTAGAATACCTTTGCCTCGAGTCTCGGTTGACTCGGCAGTGGGAATGTCAGTAGGGGTGATAACAGGGATTGCAGCAGTTTTGTCAACAGGAGTATTAGTATAGATGATTGCAGGACTGGGAATAGCTTTTGGAGGAGCAACAACAACAGGAATGATTACAGGTCCAGAAATAGCTTTTGGATGAGCAATTTCTGGAGAGAATACCCTTCCACTTTGGGTTATCTTACTAGTCCCTGCGATATTACTGATATCGAAGTTAACTTTCTTAGAACTTGAATTTTCAACAGCTGGCCAATCTTGCTTGATACCGTGATAGTAGACATCACCTCCATAATTCCATGGGACGGTTTTGTCTGACGAATACGGGATTGGTCCAGGCATTGTAATTATCAACGGAGCTACTTTAGGAACTGATGTAATTTTAACGGGTCTATGGAAATGGTCACTATGGAAACATCATTATAAGAAACAGTTGGAATAGAAGTCTTCTCGAACAAAATCTCCTTGTCATCTATTAGGTATTGAACGCCTGCTTTTAACAAATGACAGTTGGTTGGTGAGGATAAACAAAAATGACAGCTTTCATCACAGCCTGGGAATACATCGGCATTCAACAAGTTCTTTTTGATAGTCAGGAGTGGGGTCACAAGTTCATCAACCAAAGTAACAAACATATCTTCCTCAACGGCGTTGACATCACGGTCGTGCTTGGGCATAGGGGCAGTGATGACATTGGGAATTTTTGGTGCATCGAATTCAATCTCTTTGTCTTTAAAAAGGTCTTGTACCTTGTTTTTCAGAGCCCAACAGTTGTTAGTGTCATGGTCGGGACTCTCAGAATGGTATGCACAGCGGGCATTAGGATGATAATGAGGAGAGGTTGTGTTAGGATTCTTTGGAGCTTCTTTCAAAGTCACTAGATTTGATCTTTACAAATGTGGCAATACTTGAGATAGTGTCGTATTAATTCGGGTGAACTGTCTGACTGGTCTTTCCTTTCTTGGCTGGTTGCTTCTTTGCCGAGCTGGTGCAAGTTTAGGAATCATGACAGCCCCCACCATTGGACGATGTTCAGCCCTATCTTGATTTCTCTGAGGATATACAACATCAACTTCTTTTTTCCCAATGAATGGTTTTCTTACAGCAATAGAGGATGCATCTCTTTGAATCTTCCCATTCTTTATCCCGACTTCCACTCTTTCTCCGGTCAATATAAATTCGGTAAAACCTGTCGAGGAACTCCCAATTAAGTGATTAAAGAAAGGACCGGACAAGGTGCCCAAAAACATGTCCACTAGCTCTCTTTATGATAGGGGAGGCTGGAATCTTCCTGCTAAGTCCATCCATTTTTGCGCGTAGTCTTTGAAGCCTTCACTTGAAACCATGGCCATACTCTGGAGTTGAGTACGGGTGGGAGCAAGATCTGCATTGTATTGGTATTGTTTGTAAAAGGTGACGGCCAGATCTTCCCAATTATAAACATTGGCCCTTTCTAGCTGATAAAACCAATCAAGTTGAGTTCCGGACAGACTGTCTTGAAAGAAGTGTACCCATAAATCCTTGTCAGCAGTATGAGGCTGTATTTCCCTCACATAGGACCGGAGATGCATTTTGGGACATGAAACCCCATCGTACTTGGAGAACACCGGTGCCTTGAATTTTGGAGGAATGACAATCCCAGACACTAAACCCAATTCCTTAAAGTCTAATCCAGGCACTTTTTGAATTTCCATTGCACTTAACCGTTCTTCCAGATGCTTATACTTGTCGTTGGCTGGAGGATATTGTTCTTCAGAATAATCTTCTTCTTCCTCTTCCTCTTCTGAATCTGGCTAGACAACTGCTTCCTTGCCTTTCCCATCTTGATTGTCTTTCTCACCAGATGACGTTGCAAAGTCTAGGGTCCTTCTTGCTTGTCCTTGGAATCTTCTTCCCATATTCAGAACTTCGGTTATTTTCTTTGTTTTCTTTTTCTTCTCTTCAACTAGCAAGGTCTTCAACTCTTCTTGTCCTTTGGCTAGAGTTAAGAACATCTGTTGAAACTGAGCATTTTTTGCTTAGAGGTCTTTCACCGTTTGCTCGAGATCCATATTACTAAAATAAACAGTAGAAAGATGAGGAGACTCGTTGCAAGAAACCTGCTTATGTTATGATGAATAGTAGATGCATATGCAATGATTTCAAGGATTTTAAAGATTCAAATTTGTTTTAGACAAAAAGGAAACGCACGTTATATTAATAAATTAAAGCTTGAGTACATCAATGCCTTTTTGGGCAAAAATAACAAAAAAACTCTAAGATAAAAAGGTAGTACGCATCCTCTTTGTTGAGATGTAGGCATTCATAGTCCGCTCCTCATGAAGTTGCTTAGTGAGTTCCAAAGCCTTCTTCTGGCTAGCGTATAATTGGGCCTCGAAAGTATCTCGCTCCCCCTTGAGTTGTATGCAATCTCTTTGTAAGTCTTCAAGAGAGGTGGGCATGTCAGGATGCAAGATAGTGTATGGAACATCTCCTTCCATAACAGGCTCAATGATTACCGGGAGAATAGAGGGATAAGGCATCATAAGACTCTGAGCACGAGTTCGTACCCATTTGAGGTAAGGCTCAAGAGGGATGGAATTCTTATGCCCCAATGTCTTGCTATCTACCTTATTCAACATCCTCCAAGCTCGGATAAATCTCTGGCGATGACCTTGATCGTCGTTCTCGTAGTCAAATACCAAACCTTGAATGAGCATCTCATGCGGGCCGTCCCTTCGGGCGTAACCAAATTGTCTTAAGGCTAAGCAAGGGTTATAGGTGATACCTCCTCTAATTCCAAGTAAAGGGACATTAGGGAATTCTCCATAACGGTCGACAATAGTAACATTCTCTATGGATCGGGAATACCATTGAATGTTTGAATGTTTGAGTGTCATCAACCTTTGTGACCACCTTGAACCTTGCTCGTTCTTCAATATAGATTGGGGAAGATGCAAAATAAACCATCTTGCCAAGAGAGGAGTACAACACATAAGGACACCTCTTTTCCTCAAAGTGCGAGTGTGAAAATAATGTAGGATGTCTCCTAGCAAATTAGGCATCGGGTTGCGAGACATGAAGATCTTGACGGTGTTCACATCTATGAGTTAGTCTGGATTTGGAAACAAAACCATCCCATAGATGAGGAGAGCCACAATTTCCTCAAAAGCTTGCAGATCCAAAGAGTTCCAACAATATTGGGCTTTCTCAAACAAGAACTTTGCTAGGAAACCTTTGACACCACTTCTTGTTTCCCAATTGGTTGTGATATCAGATGGTTGCAAGTGTAGAGCTTGAGCAATCTCTTATGGATTTGGATCTCTTTCCGTACCGTTGAAAGGTAGTTGATTGAGAATGGGAATCCTCAAGAGTTGGGAGAATTCTTCCAAAGTTGGCACAAGTTGATAATCGGGAAATGTGAAGCAATGGTGTAATGGATCAAAGAACTGAAAGAGCACCTTCATCATGTCTTCATCAGTGTTGGGTATGACCAAGTTTAGTAGGCGACCATGTCTTTCGGTTAATGGAGAGTTTTCAGGAATCCTTGATGCTAGTTCTTTAAGTTGTGGAGGGATCCTTAGAAGATTGACTTGAATAGTTTTCCTGCGAATAGAATCTGTTGTACCCCAAAATTTTCCCTCTCATTTGTCAAGTATTTGCTCACAAGATATTCTAAGACGTCAAGTTTGCAGCACTGATACATCAATTTAGGCTTGAAATTGGCACAAGGGAAAAATGGTCAATTGCATACTGGAAAGTCAAACTTTGACTTTTTGGTCAATATTACAACCCAGAGATCAAATTTCATCAAGACATTCAAAAATATCAAGCTTGATCATTAAGAAGTTAAGAAAGTCAAAAGTCAACTTGAAAAGTCAAGATTTCGAAGAGCTGGAAATTTTCTAAGTGTTTTTATACATGATAATTTCATCACTTCATGCCATTCTTTCACCAAGATGCAAGACGGTTCAAGGGAAACTTTCAACATGAAAGTTGTATATCTCCATAATATCTACATTGCTTTATACAACTTCCCCAAAATATGCTTGGATCTCAAGTTATAAATTCATGAAGTCATGACATTTTCATTTAACACAGAGAGAAATTTTCAACAGATTTTGTGCAAGATTTTATACCTACTTCTTGGCGTTTTTTCACATAGTTCCAAGATTATTTTGTCAAAATAGCCAACATTAAAGTTATAGAGGGTGTTTCAAGCTTTCCAAAACATCCAAGAGCATGAATTTATCATATTTGAGCTAGAAGATACAAGGATCTGAAGTTAAGCATCCATTCTTGAATTACATGCCATTTTTGTTGAAGAACACATAATCCAATTGGCATGATGTGCTGCATAATCTCACTTTGCAGGTCTTGTGACTTGCAAATCTCAACATAATTTAATATTTACACAAGATCTTGAGCTATTACCCAAGTGTTTGAGCCATTGTCCAAAAGATCTTCCCATTTATGGCATAAAGGCACCATTGCTACTCTTGAAAAGCAAGCCTTTTGGTACAAAGTTTGTCTTGAGCCCATATCTTGCTTGTTTCTGATTTCACTCCACCATAAAACATGGAAACCAACCCCTCTAAACCAGCAAATTTGGTACTTGATCTTGGAACCATGGAGTACTTGACATAGTTTGATACTTACATCCCAACCAAACCATAACATGTTGTTTTGTAAACATATTCAGCCTTTGTTCACAAGTCCTTTGCCTATAAATAGAAGAAGCATTTGCAAGGCAAAGAGGTTAGAAAAAATAGAGAGAGAGAGAGAGAGAGAGAGAGAGAGAGAACAAGGAGAATATCCAGAAGTTTTATTGATAAACCCTTAAAATCTCATATTCACAAAAAGCCATAACATTCCATAAAACCTCCACTCTTGAGTTTTGAAGTCTAAACCTTTAAACCTCTCACACTTTGCACATTCCATTTAAAAACCATCCAAACATTTCATACCATACAGAGGTTGTTTAGTAACCTTCAACAAAAAAAGAAAGTCTAGCAGCCTGTTGGAGCTTCCTTAAGGTTCATACAACATCTTGAAGGGTATTTGGATTCAAAATCTAAAGTGCAGTTTTAAGGTAAGTCATCTTTACCTTGCCTTTTCCATACATCAACTCTTCTGTTTATAGGATGTAGAAATCACTATTTTTGAAGTTAATCATTTATTTGTTGTTCATATTATTCATTTATATGTTAAAAACTAACTGATGTATGCAAAGAATGGTGTTTAAGGCAGAAAAATGCAGTATGTATCGACACATATCCACATGTGTCGACCCATCTTAGTGAAAATACAGGATATGAGTCGACACATGACCCTCATGCATCGACCCATACTGAGTTCAGGTCACAAAACAGAAACTGGAAAGGACTATGAGTCGACACATACGCATTTCGCGTCGATGCAAAAAGGTGTATGAGTCGATACATCCCATTATGTGTCGACTCATACTGAACAGATTTCACTTTACAGGGGCAAGGAGAAGCTATGTGTCGATGCATAGCAGCATGGGTCGACACATAGCAGTTCAAAAATGCATTCTTCCTTTATTCTACACTGTTTTCACATTCTTTTTATTATCATTCGATGTGGTTGTAATATTTTAGTTCCTACTTCACCCCCATTGTTAAATTGTATCCCCATCCCCCTAAAGTGATGTAATAGCTTAGATTTTATTTTCCGCATTTTTACTTGCTTTTCATATATTGCTAGTAAATAAGATGTATGGCAAGATGAAATCAACAAATAGATGACTTTCAAAAACAATACAAAATGCATGCAAACTAACACACTATTCACACATGCACCCTTAGGGTAATCCTATCTCGTTTCCCCTTTCGGAAAATAGTCATGTCCCTCGAGCATGGGCGTTTTAGCAAAGACCCTCGATAAAAGATCTTAGTCCCTTGATGACCCTCGATGTTGCCTTCGGTAAACGATCTAGTCTCTAAAACGACATTGCTAAAACGTCCCATATGTTGCCTTCTATGTCTATACAAACGTCCCAACGCCCGTCCCTTCACATCCAATGATGGGCCTTCTTACCAAATCAATGGTAAGATAGCCACGTCTAAAGGAGGGGGAAAAGCACATTTAAGACCTTTCGAGTAAGTAGATTCGCTCTTAGTTAATCGCTTGCTCACAACAAAAACATTTTTACCCACACTCTCATCTTTGAACTATTTTCGAAACAAACACTTTGTGGGCGTTCTTATAGAAACGAGAACCATTACAAAGTTCCATTTTCAAAATACTTTCAAAAACACATCTCACAAACACTTTCTTGAAAACATTTTTGAAACAAACACTTTGTATGCATTCTTATAGAAACGAGAATCATTATAAAGTTATATTTTCAAAATTCTTTCAAAACCCACACCACAAGCACACATTAAAACAAAAGCAAGTGATCTATCAAGTAACTAAGAGCCCATGGAAAACCATGGATGAAAAGGGTGCTAATACCTTCCCTTTTCATAATCTACCCCCCGAACTCAAGAAAACATTTCAAAGGTATTTCCTGTTCTTTTTCACCTTTCCTTTTGGATAAAAGAAAAGTCGGTGGCGACTCTTGCTAACCACAACATTTGCGATCAAACACAAAACACTCAAGTTAGTTCTCCCACCGTATCACAGAATCCATGTCCTACAAAATAGACACAAAGATAAATATCATAAATCCTTGAAATGGTTAGTGAGTATGATGTTATGATGTTCATGATGTTATGTACAAGTAAATATACACAAACAAAGCAAACAAGTCCTTAGTTTTAGGCTTGCATGAAGTATTATAGGTAAGTACCCTTTTGAAGTTTAGTTGGCTCAAACTTGTCCTAGTAATAGTATACGGGTTCTAAGGAGCTCAATATCACTAGTTTGTTTCCTTGGTCATTGTTTCAGCACAAGCCTCTTTAATAGCGAGCGAAATATCCCAAAAAAAACAAACCTCAATGAGTGTAGTATCGAGTATCTACCAACTTCGGATTGCACTAAAGTCGGTCATCTCACTACGTCCTAATGGCCATGTTGGTCAAGTAAAGGTTCTAAGAGTTCATTAGTGCTTCATGGCATCACTCAGCGGCCCCGTATTCTCCTTGATTAACTCAAGGGCTACCGGTACCCACAAATATGTCACACTAACATAGCTATTTCTTAGACCATGTCGGTATACCCCGCACAGTTTCCACAATGTATTGCTACTTACCTATAAGGTATCCCAAATCCGGGTAAAGGATTCAAACCCAAGCAAAGAACTATAATGTAAAGCAAACAAGTCAAACAATTAAAGTAAGTAAATGTGATCTAACCCTAAGTTAACCCCACTTTTAGAATTTTCCCCAGCAGAGTCGCCAGTTCTGTTATACGGTGGGAGAACTGACTTGGGTGTTTTGCGTTTGATCGTAAATGTTGCGGTTAGCTAGAGTCGCCACCAACTTTTCTTTTATCCAAAAGTAAATGTGAAAAATCACAGGAAAGACCTTTGAGATTATTTCTTGAGTTCGGGGGGTAGATTATGAAAAGGGAAGGTATTAGCACCCTTTTCATCCATGGTTTTCCATGGGCTCTTAGTTACTTGCTAGATCACTTGCTTTTGTTTGAAATTGTGCTTTGTGTGGTTTTTGAAAGTATTTTTTAAAGAGGTCATTGTTTAGGCAAACTTTGTAATGATTCTCGTTCGTAAGAATGTATACAAAGGTGTTGATCTTTTGAAAATGTTTTCAAGTTTGTAAGATGTTTTTGAAGGTGTAGGTGTTTGTTTTTAAAATAGAAAGGATGTTTTGTTTTAAAATGGAGCAAGTAATTAGGAGCATTCTACCTACTCAAAAGTCTTTCATGTTCATTTCCTCTTTCCTTTGACATTGTTATCTTACAATTGATTTGGTGAGTAACCCTATCTTTGGATGTAAACGGGACGGGCGTGGGTCATCGTATAACCATGATTAGCAATGTTGCAAGGTATATTAGCATGCTCTTTTAGGGACTAAGATCATTTGAAAGGCAACACAGATAGCGTCATCGAGGGACTATGATCTTATATTTTGCTTGTTTTTGCTAAGATGCCTCACATGCGTAATATGGCCATTTTGTAAGGCAACCAAGTGGATTTTACCCTAAGGGTGCTTGTGTGCAAATGTACTATTTTTCATGCTTGGTTTTGTCTTTGATTAGGGTTTTCTAATTGATTGGTTTTAGTCTTTTCATACAAACCCTAATTACTAGCATTTGTATATAAAGCGATAAATTGCAGAATTTAAAATTACTACGCTATTACAATACTTGTGAGAGAGGGGGTGTACAAATTATAAATGGGGGTTGCAAGAAAATAAAGCTTAATTATCTATTACAACCATATTGAATTTGTACAAGAATTGAATAAATAATGTACAAAATAAATAAATATACAAGAATGTAAATGTAAAGTAAATGGATGTTTTGTTGGATTTTTTAGAGAAAAGGAGTTTTGATTTTAAACTAATTAACTAAAAGAAAATAATTAATTAAAATAGTAAAAAGTAAAAAGTAAATTTACTAGGAAAAGAATTTAAATAAAACCCTAATCTATTAATTGATTAAAAAAGGAATTAAGTTTATAAGAAGAATATTTTTTTGGTATTTTTTGTCTAAAAAATAAATTATAGTATTTATAAAATATTTTTGGTCTTTTTATATTTTAAAATAAAATATTTAAATTGTGTAAAAGAAAATAACTAAAACCCTAGTTTTTTTAATTAAATTTACAAACCAAATTAGTAAAATAAATAAAGTATGATTAAATAAAATAATTTTTTTGTGTAAAAAATAAATAAATTATATCAAAATATAAATCTAATATTTTTTATATTTTTTCTGATTTTTTTAGTATTAGATAAAATATTTAAGAAAATAAATAAATAAAAAATAAGAAAAAGAAAATAAAAATGGGTCACGGTGTGAATAGCCAGCAAGGGGGTTAGAAGTGGAAAAAAAATATAAGGCCCAAGGGATGAGGCCCAGCGCTGCCAAAAAGTCAGAATATGTGAAAAATGTAAAAAAAATACAAAAGGGTACCACTGGGGCTCGAACCCAGGTCCCTATAGTCACAGACGCGCGCTTCTACCACTGGGGTGGCTATACATCCGTTTATATAAATCAAACCATAAATATATATGGTAAACACGTTCTTGAGGCCAACTTCATCTTCAACCTCACGCCCAGCCTGAACCTTTGTATCTCATTCAATTCTCAACAAAAATGAAAAATGTAAACAGGAAACTTGTAGCAAATTTCCTCACGATTTCAGAAATGCAAAGCAATACAATTATAGATCAAAGACAAGAATGTATTTTAATGGCCCTAATCTGAACCCTAAAAATTTCAGAAACTTCAATCATAAAATTCTATAAGCTTAAGTAACATAAATGAAAATTATGGACATGGTTAGCTTTAGGGCAATGATATCTACATTTTTCATTCACAAATAAACCATTAATGATTCATGTATGAAGAGTTCAAAAGTCAGAAAACTTACCTTGAAAGAGGGTATCTTGTTTGGAGTTTGAGTAGATTTTAGTGAGTTCCAATGATTGGATTAGCTTCCTCAAATTCCCAGGAAGCTAATGTGATACTTAGCTTGAGCTGAAGGTGCCTGAGGAGTTTTGGAGAAGTCAAGGTGCAAGGTGCTGTTTTTGAAAATAGTGGATGATGATGGAGGTGTTACATTGGTGTTGGAATTGTTTGTGTATGTTACTTAGAAGCTTTTGAAAGTAAAAGGCCAAGAATCACACGAGCAAATTTGGAGATTGGATTCAAAACCCAAAAATGACAAGTTTTGAGGTGTTTTTGGTGATTCTGTGTTCTTGGTGTTTTCAGGGGTCAAGCATGCGTGGGATTTATGGAAAATAACTTGTGTATGTACAAGCAAAAGGGTTTGAGTGTTTTGGAGAGTCAGAAGTACAAGTTACAAGCTAATGGCTATGTTACTTGATTTTCAAGAAAAGTGGGAAAACAAGTTTCAAGAGGAAGTACAAGCATGGGCTGAGTGATTGTAAGTATCTAAACAAGTTTCTATTGAGTTATAAGACATGTATGATCAGAAGAGAACAAGTGCAAGGCTCAAGAACAAGTTTTATGCAAAAAGCTACTTTATCAAAATGGCATTGTGCACTTTCTTCCCAAAATGGATATAAAGCATGACCTTTCACTGAATGCTTGAATTGAGACCTATAATAGTTGTGCAAGTAATTAATTATGGAGTGCCTAACAAGTTTGAGGCCTGAAAAGTAGAGGTTATGCAACATAAGTTTGAATTTTGAATCTTGTTCATCACAAAATGACTTATAATTCAAGTGTGAAAACCCTAACTTCATCTCTTCGATTCTCCCTACTAAAAAATGATCTCAAGGAGTTCTTGGACATTTTTAAAGCTTGTCATGTGCTCTACAACCCCTATTTGAATCAATTTTTAAAATTCTCCTTGGAACTATATGAAAAAGTGCCATGAAGTTAGGTCAAAATCCTGACCAAATTAGGGCAAAATTTCACTAAGTGTTTTGTTTCATGACCATGTGTTCTTAAAATTATAACTTGAGATCCAAGAACTTTTGTAAGGAGTTGTGTAAAGAAATTTTGTAGATTTCATGGAGATCTACAAATTTCATGTTGAAAGTTTATTCTGAATCAGCTTGCATCAAGGTGAAAATTTTGCTCAAAGTTGTGAAAAAATAAGAAATTTTCAACAATTAGAAAAAGTTCAAAGTTTAGAAATTTTAACTTTTCAAAATGAAATTTTGAATTTTTGATTTCTTGATGACTAAGTTTCATATTTGTACATGCTTTGATGAATTATGATCTTTGACATTTGATTTTGACCAAAAAGTCAAAGTTTGACTTTTCAGTATACAGTTGACTTTTGATCAGTTGACTGAAAATTCATTTGTCAATCCATTGGACTTGAGCAATGTTTTGAGTCATGTCATTAGGTAAAAATGATGCAATTGGACTCTTGAGATCATTCCTTAAACCAATTGATCATTTTCTAGGTCAAAAATCAGAAATTGCCCTTTCCTAGTCAAAACCCTAATTTTGACCATTTTGCCCTTTTGGAGATTTGATCAAATTTCTTGAGGAATTATGGTCCAAACTTGATAAAATGATACATATGATTTTAAAATGTTGATGTGGATAAAAAATTATGAACGTTCAGAGGGATTAGAGGTACACGGACCTTGTCAGCGTAGATTTGGCATTTGTGACAAGTTCTTGAATGTTAATGACAATCGGTCTCCATCGTCGACCAATAGTAACCTGCTCTTAAGATTTTCTTAGCCATCGTATGTCCACTTGAGTGAGTACCAAAAAGACCATCGTGCATGTCTTCCATAATTTCCTCTGCCTCCTTCTTATCCACACATCGGAGTAGAGTTGAATCATGGTTGCGCTTGTACAATATCCTGTTACTTAGGAAGAATTTGGTTGCGAATCTTCGTAAGAACTTTCTGTCATTGATAGATGCTCCCTCTGGATACTCTTGTGCTTCCAGGTATCTCATTGCCTCATGGTACCATGGCGTTTCCGCATTGGTTTCGAGCTCGCAGCAATGTGCAGGTTCATCGAATCTTTCAATGGTTATTGTTGTACCCCAAAATTTGCCCTCGCATTTTTCCACAAGAAATCACAGCTTCAGGCGTTTCCTGATTTTTCAAGATTGGCTCAAGAATCGGTCAAACGGACTTTTCTCGTCAGCCAAGAAAAAATTAGGGTTTTATTGATTCTTCAGGGCTCTGGAATGTTTCCCACAGTTGGCTTAGAGTTCTGGTTGATTCTGGCTCAACTTTGATAAGGCGAACGCTCTTTGGAATTTAATCAGGAATTAGGATTTTTTGGGCACGTTGTCAGAAGGATTTGAATTCTACAGTGCTTTGCAAGACATTCCGAGATTTGGTTGGAATCCGCATTGTTTGATTTAATCAGTAAAAGAAGGCAGTTGGTTTGAATTCACGTTCGTTTAATTGAACCAGTCAAAAGATATATGCAGTTTGGATTTACAGTGCTTGGTAAGAAATCAGTAAGAAAGGGAATGTGCCTGATCAGTTGTTAACTGTTTGTTTTGCTTTGAATATTGGAAGCGTCAAGTTTATTAATTGATCAACACTGGAATATTGTTTAGTTAATTATTTATTATTCTAAAGATTAAATAAGTTGGAATTTATTTTCAATTTATTTTAATTTAAAAGAACTATAAATAATAAATAAACAATTGGAGAAGAGAAGAATTAATTAAATAAAAGGACTTTTTATTTATCTTTAAATCATTTGTATAATTGTTTTTGTCTACAAAATGTTTACAAAAATAATGTTACATTTATTTAAAGTTAAATAAAAACTATCCTAAATATTTTTTTCTAATCTTCAATTCTTCATTCTTCATTCTTTGCTCCCCTCCATTCGATCATTCATCTGCAAAAGAAAGGAAGAAAAGTTAGAAACAGATAAATTGAATTAAAGAGACAGATAAAAGAAATTCATCATTAAGGGCCACTGATTGGGATCAATTAACCCTCTCTGCAAATCACGGGATTTCTCCCGGTTCACAAAGAGGGAAGAATTTTATTTGCTAATCATGAATGCAAAGTTGAAAAAAATGCGAAGTTTGTCAACACATTGCATAGTTCAAGTCTCAAACAAACTGCATAATTCAAATCAAACTAAAAATCCAAATTCCAACTTTCTGTCAAAATGCCAAAGGTTACCCAAGCTGTCAAAGAAAAGAAGATTTGGCAAAGATATCAAAGAAGATACAAAGTACAAAAGTTGTCAAAAGAAGAGACAATATGCAGAGGAAAACTATTATGCAAGCAAACATTTCCTTTTCATCATTTCCCAAATTAAAGTGGCCCTTTCAGCAAAAAGAAGTACATAGGCATAAACATTATTTAATACAAGTTGTACTGAAGAGAAAGAGAAGAGAGATAGAAGAGCAGGCTTAGGCTTTAGGCTTGAGAGATAGAAAGAAAACATATAAAACAAAAGCTGAGCACAATGGATAAAGAGAGAGAAGTATCAAAAGCCTGCTGAACCTGTCAAGCAGGACAGAACAACTAGGCATTAAAGCATAACCTGTAACATTTTGTCAAAGCTCTCACCTCAAGCCATATCAAACTGCAACATAAAGCCAAACTGTGTAAAAACATAACAAAAAAAGAGGCCTTAAACCAACAATCTAAGAAGGGCCATAACCAAAGTAAGCCATTCAAGAATGATAAAACCACTGTCAAAGCAAAGGGCCTGAGATTCAAAAACCTGTCAAGCCTCAGCAGAAACCTGTGAAGTTTTAAAACACAAGCCATCAACCAGGAGGCCTGTCTAAAAAAACCTTGGATCCTGTCAACTAAAACCAAAAGAAGCATAACCTGTAAGCCATTCAAAAAAGGCCATTCAAGAACCCTGTCAAAAGAAAAGATCAAAGAGCCTTACCATTTTTCAAAGCCTTAAGCAAAAACCTTAAGCAAAAAACCTGCCTAAGTATCAAAAGCCTTACCATTTTCAAGACCTTCAAGGCATAAACCATAACCTGTACCAATATCATTCAAACTCAAGCCTCACCCTGTCAAAAAGCCTCAAGCCTCACCCTGCCTGAAGCCTAACAGATAACCAGTAAAGACCTCAAACATGTCTGAGAGCTGCCTAAGCAAAAACACTATCAAGCTAAAATAACCTGCCTGAAGCCACTAAAGCAAAAAACCTGCCTAAACACCAACACCATTCAAATCAAATCCCAGGCAACCAAACGCATACTCAGTGGTAAATCAAGGCAAGCCTCAGATAGCATCATCATGGGCCAATAATTCTAGCATACATTAGAAGAAGAAGAAGAGAGGCTAATCAAAGCAAAAGCTTCAACAATAGCATGTTACAGTTATAGCATTCAAGTCCTCAGACAGCATCATCATAGGGCAAAACGTTCAAAGGCAAACACTCAAGGCAACATCACAGGCAAACGTTCAAAGGGGCATAGCACACGAAATAGGCAACAAGTCAGAAGAAGAGAGATAACAAAAGCGTACAGAGGCAAGCCAACAAAGAGAAGAAGAAAAGAGGACATCAAGTTAAGCTTTCAGACCAACATCATAAAGCCTAAGAAGTAGTACAGAAATACCAGGTTCTCCAAGCGCTCCTCCGCCGTTTTCCTCGCTGTCCCGGCCTCCTACGCACGCTCCCACTTTCCTCCTCCGTCTCCAAAGGTAACCTTTTCCTTCTTTCTCTTTCAAAACCTCAGATAACCATTAACAAACAAGAAATCAGGACCGAAAATGAACAAATCAACGCATGCAAATCGTAACAAACCTAAGCGAATAAGAAAATGAACTCACCGAATCCGTCGCCCCCTAATGCCTTCGCTGGAGGGAAGAGGAGAGTGGAGAGTGCTGGTGGCCATTGAGGAACTCAGAAACGAATGAAGAATCACGCGAAGAAGGCAAAACCATGAAGAACGCCGCCGCTGCTCTCACAAAACCTAAAGCTTTTTCCCTTTCTGAAACAATTCTCACAAACCCTAAGAAACCCTTGTCTCAATAACTGGGCCTAACCCATCCAAATGCCAAGCCCAAACGCGTTTCCCTGATCACACCCCCTCTTTCTAGCGCCACATGGACATTCTGCTTGGGCCATAATCCTCCAAGCCCATTTCTTTTATACATAAACTCAACCATTTCTTTTTTAATTAAAATAATTTAAACATTAATACATAAAAATAATACTTCAATACATTAATACTAAAATACTTAAAAATACGTTTTTTTATATACATAATTTAATTAATTTAAAACATTTAATTTACATGTTCTTTGAATATATTAAACACAAAAAATATAATTAAAACATCTTTTATACACAATACAATTAAAATTGAAAACATTTTCCTTCTTTTAAATAAAATACCCTTTTTTTTGTACTAAAATACTTGAAAATACATTTTTTTTCTAATATACATAATTTAATTCTTGATATTTAACTAAAACATATTTTTTGTACATAATAAATAAAAATACTTTTTTTATATACATAATTAGAACTTAGAACTTTTAATCAAAACATTCTTTTTTGTATATATTAACGAAAATACAAGATTACAAGGATTAATTAAATAAACATTTAATTCTTTAAGTCAAAACAATACTTAATACACATTAATTTCACATCCCGCACCTGTAAATAATTACATACACATATACACGTACACTTACACAATACATTTACATTGCTCCTATACACATTTGCTTATATTTGTATATTCGTTATATTTACATTTGATCGATTCGATTTGGTTGTAACTTATTGGACACTATATTCCTAAGTCTCATCCCCATTCATAAATTTGTACCCCCACTCCCGGATACTTATTTTGTAATAGCGTAGACTTTATATTCCCGCAATTTACCGCTTTCAAATTATACCATGGTTAGACCTAGGGTTTGCATGTACATAAAATCAAACGCTAGGTAACCTAATACAAGACAAATACATGAAATCAATACACAATCACACTTGCACCCTCTAGGGTAATCCCACATGTTGCCTTCCAAAATGGGCCATGCTTGCACGTCGAGTATCTTTGGCAAAACAAATTCAAATGATCATAAGTCCCTCGATGACGCTTTCGAATGTTGCCTAAACGGAATGATCATAGTCCCTTCAAAGCAAATTGCCAAAGACACTTGGCACCATTGCATCCATGGTCCATACGATGACTCGCGCCCGTCCCGAACAAACTTCCTAAATGCAAGATTGTCCACCAAATTCAATGGTGGAACAAAATTGTTAAAAAGGGTTGAAAACATAGAGAAAACCTTTGAGTACAATAGGGTAGACAAAACTCTTAGTTACTTGAGATCAACTTGCAAAAACACTTGCCTTCTTTTCAAAAACCACATTCCACAAGTACTTTCAAAACAAACTCTCAAAACATTTTGAAACATCTTTTCGAAAAGATACACACCTTTGTAAAATATTCGAGTAAAGAATTGTTACAAGGTTAGACTAAGACAAGGCATCTTCTTCCAAAACATTTTCAAAAACACACACACACCTACACACCATTTTCAAGCAATCGAAAATCAAGGCAAGTGATCTAAAAAACCAAGTAACTAAGAGCCCATGGATAACCATGGATGAAAAGGGTGCTAATATCTTCCCTTTTCATAATCTACCCCTCGGACCCACGAAATATCTCAAAAGGTTTTTGCTATGCTTTTTTAACCTTTCCTTTAGGATAAAATAAAAAGTCGGTGGCGACTCTTGCTCAACCGAACAAGTGCGAATACAAACGCAAAACTCATAGTCAGTTCTCCCACCGTATCACAGAACTGGCGTCTCTGCTGGGGAGAAATTTAAAAGTGGGGTTACCTTAGGGTTTAGATCA
Organism: Vicia faba; assembly: GCA_948472305.1. NCBI lineage: Eukaryota > Viridiplantae > Streptophyta > Magnoliopsida > Fabales > Fabaceae > Vicia > Vicia faba. Next base: position 1,268,698,507 of record OX451740.1, read on the forward strand.
CCTTTACTTTCTTGCTTTGATTGACTTGATTGCTTTATATTTTGGGTTATTGTTTGGGTTTGTTGTAAATCCTCCACCCGGATTTGGGGCACCTTCTTAGGTAAATAGCAAAAAACTGCGAGGGAACTGTGCGGGGTATACCGACACGGTTGAAGCAGTAAGCTATGTTAGTGTGACATATTTGTGAGTACCGGTAACCCTTGAGTAGTCAAGGAGAGTACGGGGCCGCTGTGTGATGTCATGAAGCACTAACGAACTCTTAGAACCTTAATTGACCATCTTAGATTTTTTAGGGGTAGTGAGATGACCGACTTTGGTGCAGTCCGAAGTTGGTAGATACTCGATACTACACTCTTTTGAGGATTGTTTTCTTGGAATATTTTGGTCGCCAGTAAGTGGCTAAACCGAAACAATGAACACAGAAAACAATCCAATGATATTGAGCTCCTTAGAACCCGGTTTCTATTTTAGGACAGGATGAGCCAACTAACTTCAAGAGGGTACTTACCTGAACCTCATGCAAGACTAAACCTAAGGACTTGTTTGCGTTGTGTGAATATGTTTGCCTGTATATACACTCACGTGCTTTTTGCATACATGTACATAACATCATAACATCATACCATAGCATTTTCAATAACCATTTCAAGGATCTCGAGGGTTCTTTTGATGCAGGGTTACGTTGAACCAGACGTCTATCAAGGGGCAAGGGGTTTCTCCTCTAACCAATGCAATCAAAGATCAAGTGCAACAACTTGAATCAGTGGCTATGACCCACTTGACATGGTGAGCTTGATTCTCGTGGAAAGACATCCACCGGTGCAAAGTTCTCCAATCCAAGAGCAGAGTTCAACCTCTAACATTTTCTTGTGTTTTCCCCAAAAGATCCTTGAAAGCATGCATCCACATATCATGCATTGCATTTTGACAGTCTCTCCTTTTTCAGGTTTCCTTACTCTCCTGCTGTTTATTTCAGTAAGAGATGGCTCTAGAAAGGTCTGTCAAAGACATCCAAGACCAGACTGCTCAGCTGCAGGAGATGTTCCTGAACTTGTCTTTGGGGAAAGAAGAGATGAAAGCTCTCCTCACAAAGGGCTTGGAGAATTCCAACAATGGCAAGAGTGATCAGCTTGCGGAGCTACAGTTTGATCTGACAACCTTGAGGACCCAAATGATGGGACAGTTGGTGGGCCAGATGGCTCTCATCCAAGACCTATCTCAAAGACAAGAGGAACTCAGAGTTCTTATCCGCCAACTGCTTCCAAATAACCAACTGGGGCAAACATCTGAGGTTGAAGAGCAAGTCACCGCTCAACCTCCATCCACTCAAGAAGACAAGGGGAAAGCTCCTTTGCTTGCTTCAGGGTCACAAGCCCATCAACAACCTCGCCAGCGTCAACGGGGTAATCGGCGTAAGCAAGAAACGTCGGGAAGACAGTTCACGGAAACTGAAATACCGTCATTTTTCATACTGAAGCGTCTGATGGAGGTCAACTTTCTTACCTTAAAGGACCCTCCTCAGAAGCCCAATATCTCCTCTCCTCACTATCGTCCCGACGCATTTTGTGTTTACCACTCCTACAGCCCGGGACACGACACCAACGACTGTTGGGCCTTGAAGAACAAGATTCAAGATATGATCGACATTGGGGTGCTGGAATTCATGCCAGACGGCGAGATGAAAATCTCCGTTAAAGGGTTCTCCACTTGAAGTGACGAAGCTCAAGCTAAAAGACTTTCGCTTCTTTTTGAATTTTCAAAGTTGTAATTTCTTTTGCTGTCAAACAATTATCTGTTGATGTTAAACTCTGTTTTCATTAATGCATTGCATATGTTTGTCTTGAATTCATCCATTCGTTTCACTACTCTTATGCTTTTCTTTATGATATTTGACTCTTGATAAAAAGTTGTAAGCCTTTAGAGGGAGGATGACGAAATAATACCATAATCTCATACAGTATGCTTTTGAACAGACCTTGCTGATGATGTACAGGCATTTCTTTCAAATCCCAAACACTGGAGTTATAAGGAAGTTAATCCCTAGTCAACCCCTTCGAGCCAAAGAAGTAGGAGTTTCCTGTTCTAAACAATTGAAACCTTTGATATAAACCTGGGGCAGGGTAGTATCTCAGTTAATTCAAAAGAAAATGCGCATTGAAGTTGCAAATTCTCAGTTCGTAATACAACGAACGACGTCAAAAGAGAAAGCATTCCTTTGTAATCAAAAGACAAGGGTGGTTCCCTATCACATAGACAGTCAATCTCTCAAAAGCGAAAAGCCCACCAAGCCAAAACCTATAAAGGAGGCTTAAGAAAGCTGGGGCATCCCGCTGACAGTAATCCCGGAAAACGGTAACAGTCAGGCAAAAGTTAGGGATAACAAATCAAAATCAAAATAGTGAGGTCATTACAAAATCCTCAACAACATGAAAAATGTCAGAAAAGAAAAAAGGAGATGATGACTGTCTCCCCAAATTCAACTGGTGAACCATCGCCCAAAAGTCGTTCCAAACTCAAAACAGAGTGTGACGCATCAATTAACTGAGCTTAGGTTGAAGAACATCACGAAGAGCGGGTGGGTACAAATATACTTTGAGCCTATATCCTTTGTTTCTTAAACCGTGAACCAGGCCACGTTACAACTCTTCAAAAGTCCTAATTGAAGCATGGGTTAGTTCGAAAGCATACTGTTACAAAAGGTATCCTGACTCCTGTAGGGCTTTGCTCTAAATCTTGTGTTGATATGTCTTATAAAAAGTTTCCTGCTAAAAACGCATTTTTCAAAACTTCGAGACAAACATAAACTTTGCATTGTTTGAATATCACTGTCTGCATTTGGCCTTTTGTTTGACAGCGAAGAAATTCATACAGCGAATGTTCAGAGGAAAGAAAACTCTCTCAGTAAGTAAAAATCACTTCAAGAGGATAACACTTCCATCAAATCTCCTATCAACAAGGGGTATGACATGTCATTAACCTGGGGCAGTCCAGTCAAGGTCCAACAGATCTTTCAAAATTCAGTTAATCTGGGGCAGTCCAGTCAAGATTTCAAGAAATCTCTTAATATGCAGAGTAATCTGATTCAAGATTCCTTCATCACCACTTGGGGCATTCGAATGTCAAAAGTGTTCAACAAATCAACTATCACATTTCCAGACTCGATTCCTGTATCTAGCCAGGGCACGTCTGAAGAGTTTGAAGATTCGATTCCTGTATCCAGCCAGGGCATATCTGTTAACTAGCACCTTTCCAGACTCGATTCCTGTATCCAGCCAGGGCACGCCTGAAGAATTCCAGATCAACACCTGTAACAAGCCAGGAAACATCTGTGGACGACCGATTGTAGACCAACACCTATAACAAGCCAGGAAATTATCTACATCACCACTTGGGGCATTCGAATGTCAAAAGTGTTCAAAAACCCGATGCAGTTTTACACAAGCTCATCCTCAGGAAGCCCTACACCGGTTCCTCTTCAAGACTTCTGAAAACAGTTTATGGATTCTTCCCAACAACGGATGTTAATCTATCAGCTTGTTCAGATGCAACCATTGAAAACAATTTACGGACGCTTCCCAACAACGGACGCTGCTCTATTGCTTATTCAATCTCAAGATTTCTGAAAATAGTTCACGGGTTCTCCAAGTAACGGATGTTAACCTATCACTTGTTCAGATTCTTCTCAAGACCTCTGAAAACAGTTTATGGATTCTTCCCAACAACGGATGTTAATCTATCAGCTTGTTCAGATGCAACCATTGAAAACAGTTTACGGACGCTTCCCAACAACGGACGTTGCTCTATTGCTTATTCAATCTCAAGATTTCTGAAAATAGTTCACGGGTTCTCCAAGTAACGGATGTTAACCTATCACTTGTTCAGATTCTTCTTAAGACTTCTGAAAACAGTTTATGGATTCTTCCCAACAACGGATGTTAATCTATTACTTGTTCAGATACAACTTTTGAAAACAGTTTACGGACGCTTCCCAACAACGGATGCTGCTCTATTGCTTATTCAACTTCTCAACATTCTGAAAACAGTTTACGGATTCTCCAGTAACGGATGTCAATCTATCGCTTGTTCAGATTCCAAGCATTCACCTGCAGCAATCAGAGGACTCTCGCAATCCCCAGCCAAAGAACCTTCCAGAGGCTAACTCTCCTCAGAGTCAAGTTTCATTATCCCCAGCGAAGCTAAAACTTCAAATTATCAATCCCCAGCGGAGCCATACTAATGAACCTTCTCCCCACAGAGTTTTGGGAGGGAAAATCTTGAGTTCCCCAGTGAAGTCGCCAGAGTTACTTCCCACCGAGCTGAAGATTCTCAATCTTACCTCCCCAACATGAGTCTACTAGTTTGGAACTCCCCAGTAGAGGTCATCAGGAATTCTCTTCCCCAGCAACAGCCAAGGAATTATTCGTCCCGGCAGCAGTCAAGATGCTTTAATCTTCAACCATCTCGGATTCGTTTATCCTCAGCAAGATAGCTCATCAGCTTACATGCGCATTCATCACATTCATGTCATAAACATTGATGTCACATACATTGCATCATGCATCATGACATTGCATACGACTAACCCTTTACTTTTTTAGGTAAGATCAGTCGACAGACAAAGATCACCTCCCGAGATTCATCCAGAAATAGTTCAGATGTGACCCGGACACGACGACATTCTGATACTTATTCCGGATCCATTCAGACGCATCATCGGGAAACCCTACACCGGTTCCTCTTCAACTTCAAGACTTCTGAAAATAGTTCACGGGTTCTCCAGTAACGGATACTAACCTATCACTTGTTCATATTCTTCACAAGACTTCTGAAAACAGTTTATGGATTCTTCCCAACAACGGATGTTAATCTATCAGCTTGTTCAGATGCAATTTTTGAAAACAGTTTACGGATTCTTCCCAACAACGGATGTCAATCTACCAACTTGTTCAGATGCCAACTTTTGAAAACAGTTTACGGACGCTTCCCAACAACGGATGTGGCTCTAATGCTTATTCAATCTCAACTCTTCAAAATAGTTTACGGATTCTCCAGACACGGATGTCAATCTATTGCTTACTCGGACCCCCAATTCAGAGATGTTCCAAAACATGGATGCCTTTCTGATACTCGTCCACTCACCATTGACATACAGTTCAATATTTCCAAATGGAATCTTTAAGCCCATTATCAGATGGCATCTCTAAGCCCATCCCCCGACAAGATTCTATCGCACCAGATGGCATCTTTAAGCCCATCACCAAATGGCATCTTTAAGCCCATTCACCTCTACCATCACATCGCCGAGTGCAAATTTTCTGGGCACTTTAGTGTCCAATCTTCTTTTACCTTCAAGTCGCGAAAGGCAAACTTGCCAATCTAACTCTTCAGGTTCAAGAAGATTGAACAGGGGCAACTGTTGTACCCCAAAATTTGCCCTCGCATTTTTCCACAAGAAATCACAGCTTCAAGCGTTTCCTGATTTTTCAAGATTGGCTCAAGCATCGGTCAAACGGACTTTTCTCGTCAGCCAAGCAAAAATTAGGGTTTTATTGATTCTTCAGGGCTCTGGAATGTTTCCCACAGTTGGCTTAGAGTTCTGGTTGATTCTGGCTCAACTTTGATCAGGCGAACGCTCTTTGGAATTTAATCAGGAATTAGGGTTTTTTGGGCACATTCTCAGAAGGATTTGAATTCTACAGTGCTTTGCAAGACATTCCGAGATTTGGTTGGAATCCGCATTGTTTGATTTAATCAGTAAAAGAAGGCAGTTGGTTTGAATTCACGTTCGTTTGATTGAACCAGTCAAAAGATATATGCAGTTTGGATTTTACAGTGCTTGGTAAGAAATCAGTAAGAAAGGGAATGCGCCTGATCAGTTGTTAACTGTTTGTTTTGCTTTGAATATTGGAAGCGTCAAGTTTATTAATTGATCAACACTGGAATATTGTTTAGTTAATTATTTATTATTCTAAAGATTAAATAAGTTGGAATTTATTTTCAATTTATTTTAATTTAAAAGAACTACAAATAATAAATAAACAATTGGAGAAGAGAAGAATTAATTAAATAAAAGGACTTTTTATTTATCTTTAAATCATTTGTATAATTGTTTTTGTCTATAAAATGTTTACAAAAATAATGTTACATTTATTTAAAGTTAAATAAAAACTATCCTAAATATTTTTTTCTAATCTTCAATTCTTCATTCTTCATCCTTTGCTCCCCTCCATTCGATCATTCATCTGCAAAAGAAAGGAAGAAAAGTTAGAAACAGATAAATTGAATTAAAGAGACAGATAAAAGAAATTCATCATTAAGGGCCACTGATTGGGATCAGTTAACCCTCTCTGCAAATCACGGGATTTCTCCCGGTTCACAAAGAGGGAAGAATTTTATTTGCTAATCATGAATGCAAAGTTGAAAAAAAATGCGAAGTTTGTCAACACATTGCATAGTTCAAGTCTCAAACAAACTGCATAATTCAAATCAAACTAAAAATCCAAATTCCAACTTTCTGTCAAAATGCCAAAGGTTACCCAAGCTGTCAACGAAAAGAAGATTTGGCAAAGATATCAAAGAAGATACAAAGTACAAAAGTTGTCAAAAGAAGAGACAATATGCAGAGGAAAACTATTATGCAAGCAAACATTTCCTTTTCATCATTTCCCAAATTAAAGTGGCCCTTTCAGCAAAAAGAAGTACATAGGCATAAACATTATTTAATGCAAGCTGTACTGAAGAGAAAGAGAAGAGAGATAGAAGAGCAGGCTTAGGCTTTAGGCTTGAGAGATAGAAAGAAAACATATAAAACAAAAGCTGAGCACAATGGATAAAGAGAGAGAAGTATCAAAAGCCTGCTGAACCTGTCAAGCAGGACAGAACAACTAGGCCTTAAAGCATAACCTGTAACATTTTGTCAAAGCTCTCACCTCAAGCCATATCAAACTGCAACATAAAGCCAAACTGTGTAAAAACATAACAAAAAAAGAGGCCTTAAACCAACAATCTAAGAAGGGCCATAACCAAAGTAAGCCATTCAAGAATGATAAAACCACTGTCAAAGCAAAGGGCCTGAGATTCAAAAACCTGTCAAGCCTCAGCAGAAACCTGTGAAGTTTTAAAACACAAGCCATCAACCAGGAGGCCTGTCTAAAAAAACCTTGGATCCTGTCAACTAAAACCAAAAGAAGCATAACCTGTAAGCCATTCAAAAAAGGCCATTCAAGAACCCTGTCAAAAGAAAAGATCAAAGAGCCTTACCATTTTTCAAAGCCTTAAGCAAAAACCTTAAGCAAAAAACCTGCCTAAGTATCAAAAGCCTTACCATTTTCAAGACCTTCAAGGCATAAACCATAACTTGTACCAATATCATTCAAACTCAAGCCTCACCCTGTCAAAAAGCCTCAAGCCTCACCCTGCCTGAAGCCTAACAGATAACCAGTAAAGACCTCAAACCTGCCTGAGAGCTGCTTAAGCAAAAACACTATCAAGCTAAAATAACCTGCCTAAAGCCACTAAAGCAAAAAACCTGCCTAAACACCAACACCATTCAAATCAAATCCCAGGCAACCAAACGCATACTCAGTGGTAAATCATGGCAAGCCTCAGATAGCATCATCATGGGCCAATAATTCTAGCATACAGTAGAAGAAGAAGAAGAGAGGCTAATCAAAGCAAAAGCTTCAACAATAGCATGTTACAGTTATAGCATTTAAGTCCTCAGACAGCATCATCATAGGGCAAAACGTTCAAAGGCAAACACTCAAGGCAACATCACAGGCAAACGTTCAAAGTGGCATAGCACACGAAATAGGCAACAAGTCAGAAGAAGAGAGATAACAAAAGCGTACAGAGGCAAGCCAACAAAGAGAAGAAGAAAAGAAGACATCAAGTTGAGCTTTCAGACCAACATCATAAAGCCTAAGAAGTAGTACAGAAATACCAGGGTCTCCAAGCGCGCCTCCGCCGTTTTCCTCGCCGTCCCGGCCTCCTACGCACGCTCCCACTTTCCTCCTCCGTCTCCAAAGGTAACCTTTTCCTTCTTTCTCTTTCAAAACCTCAGATAACCATTAACAAACAAGAAATCAGGACCGAAAATGAACAAATCAACGCATGCAAATCGTAACAAACCTAAGCGAATAAGAAAATGAACTCACCGAATCCGTTGCCCCCTAATGCCTTCGCTGGAGGGAAGAGGAGAGTGGAGAGTGCTGGTGGCCATTGAGGAACTCAGAAACGAATGAAGAATCACGCGAAGAAGGCAAAACCATGAAGAACGCCGCCGCTGCTCTCACAAAACCTAAAGTTTTCCCCCTTTCTGAAACAATTCTCACAAACCCTAAGAAACCCTTGTCTCAATAACTGGGCCTAACCCATCCAAATGCCAAGCCCAAACGCGTTTCCCTGATCACACCCCCTCTTTCTAGCGCCACATGGACATTCTGCTTGGGCCATAATCCTCCAAGCCCATTTCTTTTATACATAAACTCAACCATTTCTTTTTTAATTAAAACAATTTAAACATTAATACATAAAAATAATACTTCAATACATTAATACTAAAATACTTAAAAATACGTTTTTTTATATACATAATTTAATTAATTTAAAACATTTAATTTACATGTTCTTTGAATATATTAAACACAAAAAATATAATTAAAACATCTTTTATACACAATACAATTAAAATTGAAAACATTTTCCTTCTTTTAAATAAAATACCCTTTTTTTTGTACTAAAATACTTGAAAATACATTTTTTTCTAATATACATAATTTAATTCTTGATATTTAACTAAAACATATTTTTTGTACATAATAAATAAAAATACTTTTTTTATATACATAATTAGAACTTAGAACTTTTAATCAAAACATTCTTTTTTGTATATATTAACGAAAATACAAGATTACAAGGATTAATTAAATAAACATTTAATTCTTTAAGTCAAAACAATACTTAATACACATTAATTTCACATCCCGCACCTGTAAATAATTACATACACATATACACGTACACTTACACAATACATTTACATTGCTCCTATACACATTTGCTTATATTTGTATATTCTTTATATTTACATTTGATCGATTCGATTTGGTTGTAACTTATTGGACACTATATTCCTAAGTCTCATTCCCATTCATAAATTTGTACCCCCACTCCCGGATACTTATTTTGTAATAGCGTAGACTTTATATTCCCGCAATTTACCGCTTTCAAATTATACCATGGTTAGATCTAGGGTTTGCATGTACATAAAATCAAACGCTAGGTAACCTAATACAAGACAAATACATGAAATCAATACACAATCACACTTGCACCCTCTAGGGTAATCCCACATGTTGCCTTCCAAAATGGGCCATGCTTGCACGTCGAGTATCTTTGGCAAAACAAATTCAAATGATCATAAGTCCCTCGATGACGCTTTCGAATGTTGCCTAAATGGAATGATCATAGTCCCTTCAAAGCAAATTGCCAAAGACACTTGGCACCATTGCATCCATGGTCCATACGATGACCCGCGCCCGTCCCGAACAAACTTCCTAAACGCAAGATTGTCCACCAAATTCAATGGTGGAACAAAATTGTTAAAAAGGGTTGAAAACATAGAGAAAACCTTTGAGTACAATAGGGTAGACAAAACTCTTAGTTACTTGAGATCAACTTGCAAAAACACTTGCCTTCTTTTCAAAAACCACATTCCACAAGTACTTTCAAAACAAACTCTCAAAACATTTTGAAACATCTTTTCTAAAAGATACATACCTTTGTAAAATATTCGAGTAAAGAATTGTTACAAGATTAGCCTAAGACAAGGCATCTTCTTCCAAAACATTTTCAAAAACACACACACCTACACACCATTTTCAAGCAATCGAAAATCAAGGAAAGTGATCTAAAAAACCAAGTAACTAAGAGCCCATGGATAACCATGGATGAAAAGGGTGCTAATACCTTCCCTTTTCATAATCTACCCCCGGACCCACGAAATATCTCAAAAGGTTTTTGCTGTACTTTTTTAACCTTTCCTTTAGGATAAAATAAAAAGTCGGTGGCGACTCTTGCTCAACCGAACAAGTGCGAATACAAACGCAAAACTCATAGTCAGTTCTCCCACCGTATCACAGTTATCATAAGGGCTTCGTTATCCCATCTGACCTTGAACATTGAAGACATGGTTGCCAAAGCGTCAGCCAACTGGTTTTTTCCCTGGGGAAATGTTCAAAAGTGGTCTCTTCGAAGTGAGGAATCAGGGATAGCACAAGTTCCTTGTAAGGGATAAGATTAGGGTGTTTAGTGTCCCATTCTCCTTTTACTTGACTTATCACCAAGGCGGAATCTCCAAACACGTCCAAATGCTTGATCCTTAAGTCAACGACAGCTTTCAGACCTAAGATGCATGCTTCATACTCATCCATATTATTTGTGCAATCGAAACATAGTCTGGCAGTGAAAGGAGTGTGGAAACCTTTAGGAGAGATGATCACAGCACCAACTCTGTTACCCAAGGCATTGGAATCCCCATCGAATAACATAGTCCATCGGGATCCTTGTTCAGGTCTGTCATACGGTCTAAGTTTCGCACAGCCGGTTATCAGCATAATATTCTTGTCAGGGAAGTCGAAGTTCATTGACTGATAATCATCCATAGCTTGATGGGCCAAATGATCTGCTAGTACACTTCCTTTGATGGCTTTTTGATTTGTGTATTGAATGTCGTACTCAGTCAAGATCATTTTCCATCTGGCTATTCGTCCAGAAAGGGCAGGTTTCTCAAAGATGTACTTAATCGGATCCATCTTAGAAATCAACAAAGTGGTATGAGTCAACATGTACTGCCTTAGCCGGTGAGCAGCCCTCGCTAAAGCACAGCAATTTTTCTCGAGCAGTGAATATCTGGTTTCATAGTCGGTAAACTTTTTGCTTAGGTAGTAAATTGCATGCTCTTTTCGGCCAGACTCGTCATGTTGGCCCAAAACACACCCCATAGAATTCTCTAGTACTGTCAAGTACATGATCAAAGGTCTTCCTTCAAATGGAGGCATGAGAATATGAGGTTCTTGTAGGTATTCCTTGATTTTATCAAAAGCAATCTGGAATTCATCGTTCCACCTGACTACCTGATCTTTCTTCATGAGTTTGAAGAGTGGCTCACAAGTAGCAGTTAAGTGTGATATGAAACAGGCAATGTAATTGAGACGACCCAAGAATCCTCTAACTTCTTTTTCAGAATGAGGGGCTGGCATTTCTTGGATGGCCTTTATCTTGGCAGAATCAACTTTAATGCCTTTATTGCTGATAACAAAACCTAGAATCTTCCCAGAGCATACTCCAAATGTGCACTTGTTAGGGTTTAACCTCAGCTTGTACTTCTTCAGTCTCTCGAATAGTTTGTGCAGGTGATCGAGATGTTCTTCTTCGGTTTGTGATCTAGCAATCATATCATCCACATATACCTTTATCTCATGATGAATCATGTCATGAAATAAAGCAACCATAGCCCTTTGATATGTTACCCTTGCATTCTTTAATCTGAACGGCATGACCTTGTAGCAGAAGGTGCCCTATTGTGTAACGAAAGTAGTTTTTTCCATGTCTTCGGGAGCCATCTTTATTTAATTATAGCCTGAGAAGCCATCCATGAATGAGAAGACTTTATGATGAGCAGTATTATCGACTAAGACGTCAATGTGTGGTAGAGGGAAATCATCCTTGGGACTTGCCCTATTCAGATCCCTATAGTCTACGCACATGCGAACTTTCCCGTCTTTCTTCGGCATCGGCACTATGTTGGCCACCCATTGAGGATAGGATGTTACAGCTAAGAATCCTGCATCAAACTGTTTCATTACTTCGGCTTTGATCTTTTCAGACATGTCAGGCCTCGTGCGACGAACTTTTTGTTTAACAGGAGGGCAGTCTTTTTTAGTTGGCAGACGATGAACCACAATGTCGATATCCAACCCAGGCATATCTTCATACGAACAAGCAAATACTTCCATATAATCGCGCAACATCTGAACCAAGTGGCTCTTGACACTGCTTTCCAAATTAGCGCCGATCCTGATTTCCTTCTTATCTGACCCAGTACCCAAGTTGATAACCTCAAGTGACTCTTCATGTGGTTGAATAGCTTTTTCCTCTTGTAACAGAAGTCTGGCTAGTTCTCCTGGTATGTCACAATCTTCCTCGCTTTCGTCTTCGGCTTGGTTGATAGGACATTCAAAGTCATAGTCGGCAATAATAAAGTTGTTGGCAATAGGATCCAGAGTAGATGTAGACCTGCAAGAGTGTGTGTGTGTGTGTGTGTGCATGTAAGATACATGGCTATTTTTTGGAAATGTTTTTGAAAGAAAAGAAAGACAATGAACATAAATATTTGAATGCAAGAGAGTCCAATGTACTGAATGATCATATGATTTGATGAACATAAATAAAACCCTTGACAGAAGGACCAAAGTGCCCCGGGAAAGGCATATGGCTAAAAAGTCATTATCAAAATATTACAGACAACGAGTTCTTGAATTGATTAGAAAGCAAAAACAAGTAGATTACTCCTCAATGAAGGAGATGGGCACAAAGTCCTTTGTATGCCAATTGTTGAGCTTCCCTTTGGTTGTTGGGTAGATCCAGTCTTCAAAATTACACTCATCATCAGAGTCCTCTACAGCGTTCACTTCATGACTTTTGAGGTGGAGAGGCGGCTTTCCAGTACGAGCACCTCTAATTTCTTTCTTAGCTTTGGAGGTGAAACCTAACCCAAACTTGTCTGCATTGAACGGGATGTCGAGGAGTTGACCCCACGTCTCATTGTTTCCTTATTCTACCATAACACGGGCATCCTTAAGAGAAACCATCTTGGGAATAACTTTGTCGGCTTTTGGAGTGTAGGAGGATATTTTGGTGGTGGCCACAACTTCAAACGTCTGGAAAGGAGTCTCTATGAATTCGCCATCCATTTCTACATACTTGAAAGAATTGAGATGGCTTACCATAAATTCTTCTTCACCGCAAACAGTGACAACCTTCCCTTGAATCGGATATTTTAACTTCTGGTGGAGAGTAGAAGTGACCGCACCTACCCCATGGATCCATGGGCGCCCAAGCAAGCAAGAATGCGCAGGCCGTATGTCCATTATATAGAATATGGAGTTGAAAATCTGCGAACCAACCTTAATTGGGAAATCCACCTCTCCATGAACCATCCTTTTAGACCCATCAAATGCCCTCACAACAATATCACTTGGCTTCAAAACCAAACCCTCACAGTCTAGCCGATCTAAAGCGCCTTTGGGTAACACATTTAAAGATGAGCTTGTGTCCACCAAAACATGTGCCAGAGTGGTCCCCTTACATTCAACAGAAACATGCAAGGCTTTATTGTGATTCTTTCCCATGGGAGTTAAATCTGCGTCAGTGAACCCCAGACCATTGTCAGTTGTCAGACTTGCTACGCATTTCTCAAATTGGTCGGCTGTGGTTTCCTGAGGCACATGAGCCTTTTTCAAGAATTTAATCAAAGCTTGTGCATGGGCGTCGGAACATAGTAATAAGGACAACATTGATATTTTAGAAGGGGTTTGCCCCAACTGCTCTACTATTTTGAAGTCGCTTTTCTTGATGATCTTCAGGATCTCCTTCATCTCTTGAGTGGATGGTTCTTCCATAACAAACTTTTCAGCAGGTGCCTCTTCCCTGACAGGCTTACTTTCTTTCCCTTTCCCTTTAGTACTGGCACCATCATTGTCGTTGGTTATGCGGATTGGAACCGTGGTAGTGGTTGGTGGTGAGATATCAGGGGAAAATACCCTTCATGTTCTTGTGACCTTACTAGAACCAGTAATATTAGTAACACCAGCTTCATTATCATCAATCCAAGAATCTTGTTTTACCCCATGGTAATAAACCTCGGCACCATAATTCCACAGTACCGCTTTATCAGAGGTGTATGGAACAGGTCTGACATCAGTGATTATGAGAGGAGCAATGATTGGTTCGTTCGAAATCCTGAGAGGACCTTTGGATGAGATCCTAAGAGGTTTGTTTGAAATTGTTATGATGGACAAATCTTCAGCTTTGTCGATTAAATTTTTGATGGCGGGGATCCTTTCGAATAGAATTTTGTGGCTATCCATTAGGCGTTGTATACCTTTCTTCAGTTCTTCACACCCATCGGATTGTCTCATACAGCCCACACAGTCTTTTTCACAGCCAGGGAAAGTCCCAGCTTTCAATAGATTGTTTTTAATTACATTCACTGGAGTAGTTAGTTCTTCAACAGAGGCAATGAAAACTGTGTCTTCGACAACATTAACACCTTTGTCGTGCTTCGGCATTGGAGCGATAATTACATTTGGCATCAGAGGAGGATCAAATTCAATAGTTTTGTTGTCAATTAAATCCTGGATTTTGTTCTTCAAAGCCCAACACTGATCAGTCTCATGCCTGGGGCTGTTTGAATGGTAAGCGCAATTTGCATTTGGATTATATCTCGGTGACAAGGTATCAGAGTTGGCGGAAGGATCTCGCAATGTCACTAAATTGGCTCGGAGAAGATGTTGAAGGGCTTGAGATAATGACATGCCTAACCTTGTAAACTGTCTTCTTGGAGCTTCAACATGTTGATGATTTGCAGATGGTCTTTGAGTAGTAGTCAGATTGGAGATTCAGACAACATTGACAGGCGGATGATTATTCATTTTGGTATGGACCTTTTCTCTATACACAGCATTAACTTCTTTCTTCGCGGCAAAAGGTTTCTTGACCGGATTGGGAGTGTAAGTAGATGCCACAGAGATCTTTCCACTTTTAATGCCACTTTCAACTTTTTCACCGGTTAAGATCAATTCGGTGAAACCAGAAGAAGAGCAGCCAACCAACAAATTAAATAAAGGACCAAATAATGTGCTCATGAACATGTCAATGTGTTCCCTATCAGTCAAGGGAGGTTGGACCCTGTTGTACCCCAAAATTTTCCCTCCCATATTCTTCAAAGTTTTGACAAGCATCATCTCAAGTTGCTCAAGTCTACTCAAGGGCAGCACAGTCAAACCATCCTCCTAAGCCAGTCAAAATTAGGGTTTTGGTTCTTGCAAGGAAGTTGAGGTTTTCAAGGGCTTAATCAAGTCCCATATTCTCATATACATTGTCAAGCACCTACATGTCAAGTTTCAAGGCTCACAAGGTCAAGTTGCACAGTCAAAAACCCTAATTGCTTCACAATCAACTGTAGGGGCAAAATGGTCATTTGGCAGTAAAAAGTCAAAAATGTTGGTCAACATCTTATTTTTAAGCCACAATCATCATTTGATCAAGTCTTTATCATGATTCCACAAGAATAGCTCAAAAAATCATCAAGATGCAAAAGTTTCTATTTTTGGACAGCTGAAAAGTCAACTGTAACTTGACCAAGGCATAACGTTTTCATGGTTCATCAGAAAAATCCCATCCAATGCTCATTTTTAAGGGGATGACATTTCCTACAACTCATCTTCACATTCCAAGTCCAAGAAATGCTCTCACAAAAAGTTATCAATTTCAACATTATAGGTCATTTTTAAAAGTCAACAAAAAGGCATTTTAAGTCAAAGACCATAACTTGAGATTGGTAAATCAAAATGACATGGGACCAAAGGCATTGGTTAGAGGACTTCAAGGCCTTTCCAAAATATCCAAGAACATGATCATATTATCAAAATTGAGCCAGATATGCATTGGAGAAGTTGGGAAATTTTTGTGAAATGGCAAAAGTCAACTATCCTTGAAACTTCAATTTTTGACAAAAGAGCCCACTTTTTCCACTTGATTCATCCTTGTCATGCCACCCACGTGTCCCATGATTAAATTCAAGATTAAACATTTATTTTTTCTATTTTTATTTAATTTTATTGATTTAATTCATTTTAAATCCATAAAATTCAAATAAAAATCAAAAAAATTAATTAAGTGATATCTTGTGTTTTGAATGACCTTGATGCATCATAATACACATGCCAAATTCGTGTAAAGTCCATTTCAAGCATGAAATTCAAATTTTGAACAAAAATGGCAAGTTTCTTTAATGGTGGTTATGAGGAAATCCAAAGCTTAATGGCAATGGTTAAAAGCTCCTAAAGGTGACTGATTCTCATTCAAGCATACATATGCAAACCTCTCCAATCAAATTCACGACCTAGAAACCTCTAAAACGAAAGAACCAAATTCAAAAATCCAAGCAAAAAAGGGAAGACTGAAATCCACCTTCCAAGGCAATTCAAGGCCTTAGAGCAATTCAAACACGTTGCATAAGTCCCCAGGAATCTTTGGAGATCAAAATTACGCATCAACGCTCAAGGAATCATCCACAATAAGTCCCTCGGTTTGCATATTTTTCATAAATTGCATATCATTATTCATGCACTTTTAATCTATTTTTTGGGTTGATTCGTGTTAATAGGAACATCCTGAAGCTAATGGTGTAATTCAATTTGATTTTGGGGTCCTGGAATCGAAACCACCATTAACGAATCCTAGGGTTTCAGAACTTTCATATTAGGGCTATTCTCATACCATAAAATTAGACCTCAAGACATATATGGTTAAACTCGTCAGGACAAGACGAATTCATTGATACCATCGCGCCTTTTTTATGTTATTTATAACTCTAATCGCTATTCTTGGCAGTTTTGGTTTGTGGGGGTTAAAAACCCCCGCTATCTTGTTTTTGTTTTGTAGATAAATGAAGACGATGATGAGGTGTCCATGCGTGGGTGGTTTATTCAAATCACGCACGCTCTTTTTTTATTTTCCAACATGTGACTCGTTTATTCAATATAACATTATTTTCTTATTATTATTACAATTGAGACATTTGGTGTAGTGGCAGGGCGAAGGAGATTTGAGCGCTGGGACCTGGGTTCGATTCCCAGGTCCCCCAATTAATTGTTTCATTTTTTCCTTAACATGTTCATGTACATGCAGTCCAAAGCGTGCCACCATGCATCCCACATATCCAACGCGCCAAGTGTCCCAAGCGTCCATCCAAGGGCCAAGAGGTGAGGAGCACCATGCTCTCAGTCAACAAGCATTCTTGGCAATCCAGAAAGTCAACGAGCTTTGTGCAAATGGGCCTCACAATTCCATTAACACCTCCAATCTGGCCCAAAACCCCCCTTGGGTTTGCAATTTTTATTTTTATATTTTGTTTGTCTTATTTTATTTTTTCCCTTTTATTAACTATTAACATAATTAATTTTTTTCTATAAAAAAATCAAAAAAAAAACTAATATTATTATTATTATTAATTCCATTTTATTTTTGTAAATAAATACTAATAAATTGAATTAGTTTTAATTAGGCAACTTTAACCTTTTTTCTTAATAACTAAAATAAATTTAGAATTAGGTTTTTATTAACTTTTAATTTTAATTCCTTTTATTTTATTTCATAAAAAACATAAAAATACAAAAAACTTTTATTTGTTAATTAAATTAATTAATTAGTTATTATTTTTTAATTTCATTTAATCACAAAAAAAGGGACAAAAAATTCATTTCTTTTCTTAAAAGGGTCAAAACCCTTAAGACTTCCCGATTTAATTTTTACTCACGCGCATTTATTTATTTTGATTATTTATGTAACTGTCTTCAGATATGTAATAGTTAAATAGGAATTTTACCGCTTTATTTAATTTTCTGCATTCTTATTTACCAAAACGGGTCTTTGTTTTTTTGGCGATGTATAGACCTGCGCCTTGTAATAGTTAGAATTTACATTTCCGCAATTTACTTTTCGCACTCCTAACTGTTAACAATGCATGAAAGAATGTATGTAAATAAAATTAATCTGTAGCTCACAAATAACATGTACAAAGACAATTAACTGAAAAACAACACACAATGCACATGCCACTCTTAGGGTACGCCTCACTGGTTGCCTCGAATGTGGTCATCAAGTATAGGGTATCTTAGGGGTCGCCCTTCTGTCCAAAAGATCCAGTTGCCTCGAAACGGTTGCCTCGGATACAAAGGATCTAGGACATTAGGGTTACTTCTAAGGTGTCCTACCATTGCTTCGGTGACCACACTGTCCCGATAATCGAATTGACCCGAACACCTCCAATGATGGTGCTACCTACCTCTCAATGGTGGGATAGCACTATCTAAAGGACTCTTACACAGCCTAATTCCTTAGAGTAGGTAGATTCTCTTAAGTGCTTGCTCTTTTCAAAACAAACAAAAATACTTTTCACACCCTACACTTTCAAAAGCTTTCAAACAAAAATTTTATACACTCTTGAGGACAGATACAAGAGTTACTTAGAAATTTTTCAAACGAAACTTTTTCAAAACCCACACACACTTGAAAAGCAAACAATTTTGAAAACATAAGAGCAAGTACCTAAGAGCCCGTGGATAACCATGGATAGAAAGGGTGCTAACACCTTCCCTTTCTATAAATCTACCTCCCGAACCGAGAAACATCTCGAATAAGGAATTTTGCTGTGCTTTTGTCCTTTCCATGTTGGAGAACATAAAAGACGGTGGCGACTCTTGCTTACCGCGACATTTCGCGAAACCAGCTAAAAAACAGTCAGTTCTATTTCCACCGATCACAGAACTGGCGACTCTGTTGGGGATTATAAAAGTGAGGGGTACCTTAGGATTAGATCATACTTATGTTTTCAATTGCTTTGCTTTGATTGCTTTATATTTGTGGGCTTTGCATCGGAGTTTCATAGATCCTAACCCGGATCTGGGGATACCCTTTTAGGTAGCATAAGCTGTGAGGGACCTGTCCAGCGTAGACCGACACGGGTGAAGCAGTGGCTACGTTGGTGTGACACCTTGGTCTGTACCGATATCCCTTGTGTTGCAACGAGGAAAATATGGGTCTTCTGAGGAGTCATTAAGCACCAACCGACCTTAGAACCCTAATGTGACCCAACTTGGCCATAGAACATTGGCAGTATGCTACACCCATTGAGGCTAAACTCTCGCGATGGTTCTGGCCGCAAGAAAAGATTGCGACGTTGGAGTTATGACCGATTGAGGGTAGTTAGTGATATTGGGATCCTCTAGAACCCGATTACTTTTGATAGGACAGGTCTTAAACAACGAAACTGAAAGAGGGTAGTACCTGAACTTCATGATGGCCTAAACTCTAAGGGTTGTCTGGTGTGACTTGTGTGCCTTATCATGTTTGCCTTTGTGAATACTTGTGGTGTGCTTTACCATAACATCATACCATCATACCACTGCATGCATCCTGCATAAGGACTGACCTATTTCAAAGACAAGAGGGTTTCACCTTTGCTCTGTTTTGTAGGACATCATGATGCCTGTGCGAAGGAACACTATCCGGCTCAACTTTGTTCACCCACCTGATTTGCTCAAAGAGTTGGTTGACAGAATTCCAAATACTGCTTCCTTCATCCAGAGGCATGGTTCTCTTCTCGGTTTAGTCACTTCAAAGTGGGACCAACAACTGATGAGTGTCCTGACCCAGTTTTATGATCCCTTCTACCATTTCTTCACCTTTCAAGACTTCCAGCTGGTCCCTACCCTGGAAGAATTCTCTGATTTGCTTGGTATCCCTATCCTGGATCAGACTCCCTTCACTGGCTGGGAAAAGGCTCTTAGACTTGAGGAGATTGCAGCAGCCCTTCCTTTGACCAACAAGGAGGTAATGGACAACTGAGTGACTAGAAGCGGAGTTAAGGGCTTCTTGGCTAAGTTTCTGATTGGTAAAGCTAACAGTTTCTGGAATGACTTAGACTTCAGGGCGTACGAGGACATTCTGGCTCTCTTAATCTATGGTCTAGTATTGTTTCCAAATCCTGATAACTTTGTCAATATCAATGCCATAAGGATCTTCATGTCTCGGAACCCTGTACCCACTCTCTTGGGTGATATCCTGCAACAACTCTGTGCTCATACTGCCCGAAGAAGAGGAACCCTGTGGTGTTGTACTCCTTTGTTAGTGAGGTGGTTTATTTCGCACCTCCCCAAGTTCGTGCTGAAGAACCAAGAAGGAAAAGGATGGGCTCATAGGTTAATGTCTCTCACTGATAATGACATCATTTGGACTCTCAGAGGTTTAGATGAGGTGGCTATTATTGATCGTTGCGGAGAATATCCTAATGTTCCATTGATTGGTACCCAGGGAGGAATCTCTTATAATCCATGTTTAGCTCTCCGTCAATTTGGAAGAGCCAGAAGAGCAGGGCCTCATGAGATGTTGGTACCTCACATCAGTTTTGAGTTTCAGGTAGATAGTGACGAATTGCACCGTAGATTCATCAAAGCTTGGGACAGAATTCACAAAGCTGACCCACATGAGTTGGGACCGAAGACTTCTCTACCAATGGAACCCTATTATAGATGGGTCCGCATCCGTGCTCAGAAGTTAGGTATGGCATATGAAGCTGTCAGGCCTATCATTCTTGAAATTCCTGATAGAGACGGGGTTCCTCCAACCATACTCCCTCCTCAGATACCTACTGATGTTGATACACTAAAGAGATCTTGGGTGCAACTACAGGAAGAGCGGTATTATTATCGGGAAAAGTTCAACAAACGGGAGCAGAAGATCCAGAAGCTGACCAAGCAATTGGAGAACGAGCGGATCATGAATGACTATATCCGTACTGAGAAGAGGAGGCCATGGGAGCACTGATGGGCTTTGGATGTTTCCTTTACAGCTTTTATTTCCTTTTCAGTATTTTCATTCCTGTAACGCCTAAGGGCGATTTATTGAACAATTTAAATTCCAAAGTTTAAATCTAATAAAGTGTGTTCCTTTTGTCTACAAAGTTGATTCCTGATTGTCTTTGAAAACATAATTCATACGCATTTCATTCATCATATGCATCACAGGTACCCTTTTTCTACAGGTTGCTTAATCTTCTTCACTGTTTATTTCAACACTCAATCATCATGAATCCTGAACCAACTACTGAACAAGCTATCAAGGCCCTCCAGGCCCAGAACGCCCAGTTTCAAGAGATGGTCATGAACTTAGCCCAAGGACAACAGGAGTTGAAGGCTTTGCTCCTGAAGAAGAAGAAGAAGAAGAGGACTGTGCTGTTCAACACTGGACGCAGACTCGGGAATACACTGCAGAATGAAGCTGAGAGGACTACTCCATCTGTTGGGGAAGGCAGTCACCAAGGGAGAGAGGTTCCTAGTCCTGTGGTCTCTGACACCGAGACAGACTTCAATGATGAATAGTACCCTCCTGTTGAGGACCGGTACAAACAGTTGGAGGACAGGTTAAATGCTATGGAGATTCAACGTGTGCCTGGGTTGGATTTCGGAGACTTAGGGCTATCTTCTGGGGTGGTAATCCCACACAAGTTCAAGGCACCTGCCTTTGTGAAGTACGAAGGGGCTTCTTGTCCTAAGATGCACCTCCGCTCTTATGTAAGGAAGATCCAGCCTTACACTGCAGACAAGAACTTATGGATCCATTTCTTCCAGGAGAGTCTTTCAGGGACTCATCTCAAATGGTTCTATCAGCTGGATGGAACCAACATTCATAACTGGGAGGACTTGGCCACTGCTTTTTATAAGCAGTATCAGTACAATTCCGACCTCGCTCCCACGCGTACCCAACTCCAGGGTATGTCACTGGGAACGGGTGAAGGTTTTAAGGAGTACGCACAGAAATGGAGAGACCTGGCTGGCAGGGTGCAGCCACCATTGACGGATCGTGAACTAGTGGACATGTTCTTGGGGACCCTATCTGGTCCATTCTTCAACCATCTCATTGGTAATTCCTCTGCTGGGTTTACAGACCTGATCCTGACTGGTGAGAGGATCGAAGCTGGTATCAAATCGGGGAAGATACAGAAAAGTGCCTCCTCAAGTACTGAAAAGAAGCCCTTCAAGAAGGAAGCTAGTGGTGTTTATGGTCCCAGAAGACAGAACAAACCAGAACTCCGCCAAGCTGTCAATGCGGTGGTAATTTCTAAGCCTGCTGCTGCTCTTCAACAATATAACCAGCCAAGAGTTGAGAGGCCCAAAAGACAGTATACTCGGCTCAGCATGACTCTCTCTCAGATTTTGCCGCAACTGCTGTCAACCAGCCTGGTAACTGTCAAGGAAGCTCCGAAGGTGGTAAACACAGCATCTCCGAAGTACAACCCCAACGCCCGTTGCGCTTATCATTCTGATAGCCCGGGGCATAACACAGATGATTGCTGGGCTCTGAGGAATAAGGTTCAAGACCTTATTGATGCTAAGGAGGTTCAGTTCGAGGCGCCCGAGAGGCCTAATGTGGTGACAGCTCCCATGCCCAACCATGGAGTAAATGCTATCAGGATGGATGATGAAGTGGGAGAATCCGAATTCGACAGCTGGATCTACCCAACGACCAACGGTGGACCTAGCAACTGGACTGCAAAATACTTTACACCTATTACTTTTGTCACTCAGTAATAAACTCTTTTGTTTTTAATTTGTAACAAACAATATTACTAAACTCTATGGCCCGGTGTCTTACCCGGGGCACCGTGGTTTTATTTGTGAGGGATTTTGTGTGTCACTATCATATATCATGAATAAAAGCATTGGATGTTTTTTACATTTCAAATCTTGTGCTCCCTTCTTTTCTTTACATATTGAAAAACAGCTATATTTACACACACTCACCTATACAGGTTTCAATCCACTCTGGATCCCACTGGTAACGACTCTGTTGCTGCCAGTTATGACTTCAAAAATCTGATCAACTTAGCCGAAGACGAAGGTGAAGATGATTGCGAAGTGCCTGGTGAGCTTGCAAGACTGTTACTCCAGGAAGAGAGGGCCATTCAGCCACATGAAGAGCCAATGGAAACGGTAAATCTGGGTACTGAGACAGACAGAAAAGAAGTCAAGATTGGTGCCAATCTGGAGCTTAGTGTGAAACAACGGTTGATCCAGATGCTGCATGACTATGTGGAAATCTTTGCTTGGTCTTACGAAGACATGCCTGGGTTGGATACCGACATTGTGGTCCATCATTTGCCTACCAAGGAAGGCTGCCCTCCGGTTAAACAGAAGGTCCGCCGTATGCGTCCAGAGATGTCCGAGAAAATCAAGGCTGAGGTTATGAAACAATTTGATGCTGGTTTTCTTGCAGTAACTTCTTACCCTCAGTGGGTTGCCAACGTGGTCCCGGTGCCAAAGAAAGATGGTAAGGTCCGAATGTATGTTGATTACAGGGATTTGAATAGGGCCAGCCCTAAAGATGACTTCCCTTTGCCTCATATCGACATTCTGGTTGACAATACTGCTCAGCATAAAGTATTCTCCTTCATGGACGGGTTCTTCGGTTACAATTAAATCAAGATGGCTCCTGAAGACATGGAGAAGACCACTTTTGTTACTCAGTGGGGCACCTTTTGCTACAAGGTCATGCCTTTCGGTTTGAAAAATGCTGGGGCAACCTACCAACGTGCCATGGTTGCTTTATTTCATGACATGATCCATCACGAGATCGAAGTATATGTCGACGATATGATTGCAAGATCCCAAACTGAGGAAGAGCACCTTGACCATCTACAGAAGCTGTTTGACCGTCTGAAATTGTACAAGCTGAGGTTGAACCCAAACAAGTGCACCTTCGGGGTAAGATCTGGAAAACTGCTAGGTTTCATCGTGAGCGACAAAGGTATTCAAGTGGACCCTGCCAAGGTGAAAGCCATACAAGAGATGCCAGCTCCCAAGACAGAGAAAGAAGTCAGAGGCTTTCTAGGACGGCTGAACTACATTGCCCGATTCATCTCACATCTAACTGCTACCTGTGAACCAATCTTCAAGCTATTGAAGAAAGATCAAGTAGTACGTTGGAATGATGAATGTCAGGTCGCTTTCGAAAGAATCAAAGAGTATCTCCAAGAGCCACCCATTCTTATGCCACCGGTTGAAGGGAGACCTCTAATCCTATACTTGACAGTACTTGACAGCTCAATGGGGTGTGTGCTGGGGCAGCATGACGAGTTTGGCCAAAAAGAGCACGCTATTTATTACCTTAGCAAAATTTTTACCGACTGTGAGACCCGATACTCACTGCTCGAGAAGACTTGCTGCGCTTTGGTATGGGCTGATCGTCGGCTAAGATAGTATATGTTGACTCACACTACTCTATTGATTTCAAAAATGGATCCCATCAAGTACATCTTCAAAAAGCCTGTCTTGTCCGGAAGAATAGCAAGATGGAAGATGATCTTGACATAATACGACATCTAGTACACGACTCAGAAAGCAATCAAGGGAAGTGTGTTGGCAGACCATTTGGCACATCAGGCAGTAGATGACTACCAGTCGATGAACTTTGAATTTCCAGACGAGGATATCATGGTAGTGACTGATTGTGAAGTACCTGGACCGGATGAAGGACCTGAGAAAGGATCTCGTTGGTCTATGCACTTTGACGGAGCCTCAAACGCTTTGGGTAACGGTGTTGGCGCTGTGATCATATCTCCAAAAGGCACTCATACTCCACTCACTGCCCGGTTATGTTTCAACTGCACCAACAACATGGCAGAGTATGAGGCATGCATCATGGGTCTTCAAGCTGCAATTGACTTAAGGATCAAGTTTCTGAGTGTCTTCGGAGATTCCGCTCTCGTGATCAACCAGATCAAAGGCGAGTGGGATACGAAACACCCAAATCTTATTCCTTACAAAGAGTATGTGTTGACATTGATCCCCCACTTCGAGGAGATAACTTTTGAACACTTCCCAAGAGAGGAGAATCAGTTGGCAGACGCGCTGGCTACGATGTCTTCTATGTTCAAAGTCAAATGGGACAACGAGGCTCCCCGGATCATTATCTGGAAGTTGGGCGAACCTGCACATTGCTGCGATCTTGAGGCTGGAGAGGTAACTGAAAAACCTTGGTATCATGAAGTGAAGAGGTACCTTGAAGCTCAGGAATACCCCGAAGGCGCATCTGTTAACGACAAGAAGTTTATGAGAAGGTTCGCAGCAAAGTTCTTCCTCAGCAATGGCATTCTATACAAGCGAAACCATGATTCAACTTTACTACGATGTGTGGATAAAACTGAAGCAGAAAAGATCATGGCAGAACTACATGAAGGTACCTTCGGAACATATTCCAGTGGACATACCATGGCAAAGAAAATCCTTCGGGCAAGATATTTCTGGTCCACAATGGAAGCTGACTGTTACCAACATTCTCGAACATGTCGTAAATGCTAGATATATGCTGATAAGGTGCACGTTCCTCCAGTACCTCTGAATGTCTTGACAGCACCTTGGCCTTTTGCAATGTGGGGCATTGATATGATCGGCGAGATCAGACCTATGGCATCCAACGGTCATCGCTTCATCCTGGTAGCAATTGATTACTTCATGAAGTGGGTGGAAGCAGCTTCCTATGCTACGGTAACCAAGAACGTCGTAGCACGGTTCATTGGCATAACCTGATATGTCGATACGGCGTCCCGGAAAGGATCATTACAGACAATGGTACAAATCTTAACAACAAGATGATCATTGAGCTCTGCGAGCAATTCAAGATACAGCACCACAACTCTTCTCCTTACCGACCGAAGATGAACGGGGCTGTAGAAGCAGCTAATAAGAATATCAAAAAGATTGTGCAGAAGATGACAGTGACCTACAAAGATTGGCACGAGATGTTACCGTTTGCTCTTCATGGGTACCGCACCTCAGCAAGGACGTCAACAGGGGCAACCCCCTTTTCTTTGGTCTATGGCATGGAGGCAGTCTTGCCTATCGAAGTCCAGATACCCTCTCTCCGGATAATGAAGGATGCAGGTTTGAGCAAAGATGACTGGATCCAGACTCGACTTGATCAATTGAACCTAATTGACGAAAAGAGACTCACTGCTATTTGTCATGGTCAGACGTACCAAAAACGGATGATCAGGGCATTTAACAAGAAAGTCAGACGACAAGAGTATCAAGTCAGAGACCTAGTAATCAAGCGCATCATTCTTCCTCAAAGTGATCCCAGGGGCAAATGGACCCCTACGTACGAAGGGCCATTTGTGGTTAAACATGTCTTCTCAGGAGGAGCCATGATTCTAACCACCATAGACAGTGACGACCTTCCTCACCCTGCCAATGCAGACATAGTAAAAAGATACTACGCATGATAAAAGACCCGCTAGGTTGACACACCTAGGCAAAAATAAGGGCTTCCCGGCGAACCAAAAGGGTTCGGGCAAAAATAAGGGATGAAATGAAAAAAATCTGTACACCTGGCAAGTCGAAAACCTGAAAAGGCGGCTTGGGCAAAAATGGGTATCCCGGTGGACTGAAAACCCGAAAGGGTGGTCCAGGCAAAAGTTAGGGATTAAAGCGTAATACTATGTCTCATATGGATCACCTTGCATCCAGAATTCGGTATCAACTATCAGGTTCAGACGGCATCAATCAATCAGCTTCATCTTCAACTAAGCAGCAAAGTGATGAGATGCTTGAAGACATAAAGGCGATAGCAGAGTTGGAACCTAGGGGGATTTTTCACATAGCTGTTTTGTTTTCCTTTTCAAAAATTGTATAAACTCAATGTTGTTTGACGACGTTCTCTTACTAGGACGTCAGCCTCTTGTACATAAACGCCTATTTACAGGCAAATTCAAAAATCAATACAAATTCACTTTCCAGACAAATTGCCAATTATTTTTCCTTTTTCTGTTTTGTCTTGCGAAGAACGTCCAATGTTCATTTTTGATATATGCATTTGACACTAATTGCTAACTCATAAATACTTGCATGCGAAACAAAGGATTAATTACAGGTGACATTAGAAACAGGGGCAATAATGAGTTGTCTAAACGATCTAGTTGCTCTGTCCATCAAGGTACCAAGGTAAGTTCGGCTGAAGAATGTAATCAGGATACCTCTACTCCCCGCAGAGTAAGACAGGGTTCAACAGTACTCTTCCTCAAGCAGAGTTGGTCTCCAATCAGCCCTAAAAAGGCACAATATCTCCAGCAAGCCAGCAACACTCTCCCCAAGCAGAGTTAGCCTACAGTCAGCCTTATGGAAGTTGGATATCCCTAGAAGATCTCAACATTCCCCAGCGGAGTATGCAGATATTCCTTAACAAGCATCCCTGGCAGTCTTAATATAAGATTGTTCCCCGGAGGAATACAGACACCCAGTGGAGCCACTTCCCCAGTGCAGTCCAAAAGTCTCCCCCAGGAGAGTTGATCAATCTCCCTAGTAGATTCTGGAAGCTTATCCCCAGTAGATTCTGGAAGCTTACCCCTGCAGAGCACGAACGCGTCTCCCCGGCTCTATTCAAAGATTATTCTCCACCAAAGCTTATAACTGGGTTATCCTCAGCTAATTGCCACGGAAAGATCGTCCTCGGCGAAGCTCTTCCTATCCCCAGCGGAGTTCATCAAATTCCTCAACCAAGCTTATCAACAGGAATCCCCAGCGGAGTTCTCATTAAAACCTCAGCGAAGTATCTCTCTTCCCACAAAGTATTCCCCGCAGAGTAACCTCTCCAACAAGTTTATTCCCCAACGGAGTCATCTTCTCCTACCGGTTTATTCTCGCAACCATCATCCCCAGCGGAAACGAAGAACTCTCCTCTTCAAACATCAGCCCAGGATTCAAGTTCCCGGCATTCGTCAAGGATTTATTTTCCTAGACGAAAATACATTCATAAACATTACATCTTCATACATGACGCATGCATATACGCATCATAACACACTATCTCATTTATTCTTGAAAACATCATAACATCATGCATCTCATACATCATGACATTGCATACAACTGATGTTTTGCCTTTTCAGGAAAAAGGTCAACCCAAAGATAATTACTATCAACTGTCGCAATTCCAGATTCGATTCCTGTATCTAGCCAGGGCATATTTGTGAGCGATTAATTGTAGATTCGACGCCTGTATCCAGCCAGGGCATATCTGTTGACGACTAATTCCAGATTCGATTCCTGTATCCAGCCAGGGCACGTCTGAAGAGTTTAAAGATTCGATTCCTGTATCCAGCCAGGGCATATCTGTTGACGACTAATTCCAGATTCGATTCCTGTATCCAGCCAGGGCACGTCTGAAGAGTTTGAAGATTCGATTCCTGTATCCAGCCAGGGCATATCTGTTGACGACTAATTCCAGATTCGATTCCTGTATCCAGCCAGGGCACGTCTGAAGAGTTTGAAGATTCGATTCCTGTATCCAGCCAGGGCATATCTGTTGACGACTAATTCTAGATTCGATTCCTGTATCCAGCCAGGGCACGTCTGAAGAGTTTGAAGATTCGATTCTTGTATCCAGCCAGGGCATATCTGTTGACGACTAATTCCAAATTCGATTCTTATATCCAGCCAGGGCACGTCTGAAGAGTTTGAAGATTCGATTCCTGTATCCAGCCAGGGCATATCTGTTGACGACTAATTCCAGATTCGATTCCTGTATCCAGCCAGGGCATATCTGTGAGTAACTGATTGTAGATTCGATACATGTATCCAGCCAGGGCACGTCCGCATGAAGAGTTTAGAGATTCGATTCCTGTATCCAGCCAGGGCACGTCTGTAAGCAACCTTTTGAAGTTTCGGATTCGATTCCTATATCTAGCCAAGGCATGTCTGTGAGCGATTGTTTGTAGATTCGATTCCTGTATCCAGCCAGGGCATATCTACGTAAAGAGTTTGAAGATCAACCCCTGTAACAGGCCAGGTAATTATCTTTCTTTCTCAGGTACGCAAGTTCTCGCTAAGGAATCTCTTACGCGATCGACATCTAGATGGCATCTATAAGCCCATCCTCCCATACCACACCCTCAGATGGCATCTATAAGCCCATCCTCCCATACCAACAGTCTCCAAATGGCATCTATAAGCCCATTCCCGACAAGGTTCTATCACATCTCCAGATGGCATCTATAAGCCCATCCTCTTATCCACCATCTCTCCAAATGGCATCTGTAAGCCCATTCCCGCTATCACACTGCTGATACTCTACTATGTGAGTGCAAATTTCTGGGCACTCTAGTGTTCAATCATCTTTCACCCTCGGATCACGAAAGGCACACAAGCCAATCTACATCCTCAGGTCTAAGAAGATTGAACAGGGGCAACTGTTGTACCCCAAAATTTGCCCTCCCATATTCTTCAAAGTTTTGACAAGCATCATCTCAAGTTGCTCAAGTCTACTCAAGGGCTGCACAGTCAAACCATCCTCCCAAGCCAGTCAAAATTAGGGTTTTGGTTCTTGCAAGGAAGTTGAGGTTTTCAAGGGCTTAATCAAGTCCCATATGCTCATATACATTGTCAAGCACCTAGATGTCAAGTTTCAAGGCTCACAAGGTCAAGTTGCACAGTCAAAAACCCTAATTGCTTCACAATCAACTGTAGGGGCAAAATGGTCATTTGGCAGTCAAAAGTCAAAAAATTTGGTCAACATCTTATTTTTAAGCCACAATCATCATTTGATCAAGTCTTGATCATGATTCCACAAGAATAGCTCAAAAAATCATCAAGATGCAAAAGTTTCTATTTTTGGACAGTTGAAAAGTCAACTGTAACTTGACCAAAGCATAACTTTTTCATGGTTCATCAGAAAAATCCCATCCAATGCTCATTTTTAAGGGGATGACATTTCCTACAACTCATATTCACATTCCAAGTCCAAGAAATTCTCTCACAAAAAGTTATCAATTTCAACATTATAGGTCATTTTCAAAAGTCAACAAAAAGGCATTTTAAGTCAAAGACCATAACTTGAGATTGGTAAATCAAAATGACATGGGACCAAAGGCATTGGTTAGGGGACTTCAAGATCTTTCCAAAATGTCCAAGAACATGTTCATATGATCAAAATTGAGCAAGATATGCATTGGAGAAGTTGGGAAATTTTTGTGAAATAGCAAAAGTCAACTATCCTTGAAACTTCAATTTTTGACAAAAGGGCCCACTTTTTCCACTTGATTCATCCTTGTCATGCCACCCACGTGTCCCATGATTAAATTCAAGATTAAACATTTATTTTTTCTATTTTTATTTAATTTTATTGATTTAATTCATTTTAAATCCATAAAATTCAAATAAAAATCAAAAAAAATAATTAAGTGATATCTTGTGTTTTGAATGACCTTGATGCATCATAATACACATGCCAAATTCGTGTAAAGTCCATTTCAAGCATGAAATTTAAATTTTGAACAAAAATGGCAAGTTTCTTTAATGGTGGTTATGAGGAAATCCAAAGCTTAATGGCAATGGTTAAAAGCTCCTAAAGGTGACTGATTCTCATTCAAGCATACATATGCAAGCCTCTCCAATCAAATTCACGACCTAGAAACCTCTAAAACGAAAGAACCAAATTCAAAAATCCAAGCAAAAAAGGGAAGACTGAAATCCACCTTCTAAGGCAATTCAAGGCCTTAGAGCAATTCAAACACGTTGCATAAGTCCCCAGGAATCTTTGGAGATCAAAATCACGCATCAACGCTCAAGGAATCATCCACAACAAGTCCCTCGGTTTGCATATTTTTCATAAATTGCATATCATTATTCATGCACTTTTAATCTATTTTTTGGGTTGATTCGTGTTAATAGGAACATCCTGAAGCTAATGGTGTAATTCAATTTGATTTTGGGGTCCTGGAATCGAAACCACCATTAACAAATCCTAGGGTTTCAGAACTTTCATATTAGGGCTTTTCTCATACCATAAAATTAGACCTCAAGACATATATGGTTAAACTCGTCAGGACAAGACGAATTCATTGATACCATCGCGCCTTTTTTATGTTATCTATAACTCTAATCGCTATTCTTGGCAGTTTTGGTTTGTGGGGGTTAAAAACCCCCGCTATCTTGTTTTTGTTTTGCAGATAAATGAAGACGATGATGAGGTGTCCATGCGTGGGTGGTTACAATTGAGACTCGTTTATTCAATATAACATTATTTTCTTATTATTATTACAATTGAGACATTTGGTGTAGTGGCAGGGCGAAGGAGATTTGAGCGCTGGGACCTGGGTTAGATTCCCAGGTCCCCCAATTAATTGTTTCATTTTTTCCTTAACATGTTCATGTACATGCAGTCCAAAGCGTGCCACCATGCATCCCACATATCCAACGCGCCAAGTGTCCCAAGCGCCCATCCAAGGGCCAAGAGGTGAGGAGCACCATGCTCTCAGTCAACAAGCATTCTTGGCAATCCAGAAAGTCAACGAGCTTTGTGCAAATGGGCCTCACAATTCCATTAACACCTCCAATCTGGCCCAAAACCCCCCTTGGGTTTGCAATTTTTATTTTTATATTTTGTTTGTCTTATTTTATTTTTTCCCTTTTATTAACTATTAACATAATTAATTTTTTTCTATAAAAAAATCAAAAAAAGAACTAATATTATTATTATTATTAATTCCATTTTATTTTTGTAAATAAATACTAATAAATTGAATTAGTTTTAATTAGGCAACTTTAACCTTTTTTCTTAATAACTAAAATAAATTTAGAATTAGGTTTTTATTAACTTTTAATTTTAATTCCTTTTATTTTATTTCATAAAAAACATAAAAATACAAAAAACTTTTATTTGTTAATTAAATTAATTAATTAGTTATTATTTTTTAATTTCATTTAATCACAAAAAAAGGGACAAAAAATTCATTTCTTTTCTTAAAAGGGTCAAAACCCTTAAGACTTCCCGATTTAATTTTTACTCACGCGCATTTATTTATTTTGATTATTTATGTAACTGTCTCCAGATATGTAATAGTTAAATAGGAATTTTACCGCTTTATTTAATTTTCTGCATTCTTATTTACCAAAACGGGTCTTTGTTTTTTTGGCGATGTATAGACCCGCGCCTTGTAATAGTTAGAATTTACATTTCCGCAATTTACTTTCCGCACTCCTAACTGTTAACAATGCATGAAAGAATGTATGTAAATAAAATTAATCCGTAGCTCACAAATAACATGTACAAAGACAATTAACTGAAAAACAACACACAATGCACATGCCACTCTTAGGGTACGCCTCACTGGTTGCCTCGAATGTGGTCATCAAGTATAGGGTATCTTAGGGGTCGCCCTTCTGTCCAAAAGATCCAGTTGCCTCGAAACGGTTGCCTCATATACAAAGGATCTAGGACATTAGGGTTACTTCTAAGGTGTCCTACCATTGCTTCGGTGACCATACTGTCCCGATAATCGAATTGACCCGAACACCTCCAATGGTGGTGCTACCTACCTCTCAATGGTGGGATAGCACTATCTAAAGGACTCTTACACAGCCTAATTCCTTAGAGTAGGTAGATTCTCTTAAGTACTTGCTCTTTTCAAAACAAACAAAAATACTTTTCACACCCTACACTTTCAAAAGCTTTCAAACAAATTTTTCATACACTCTTGAGGACAGATACAAGAGTTACTTAGAAATTTTTCAAACGAAACTTTTTCAAAACCCACACACACTTGAAAAGCAAACAATTTTGAAAACATAAGAGCAAGTACCTAAGAGCCTGTGGATAACCACGGATAGAAAGGGTGCTAACACCTTCCCTTTCTATAAATCTACCTCCCGAACCGAGAAACATCTCGAATAAGGAATTTTGTTGTGCTTTTGTCCTTTCCATGTTGGAGAACATAAAAGACGGTGGCGACTCTTACTTACCGCGACATTTCGCGAAACCAGCTAAGAAATAGTCAGTTCTATTTCCACCGATCACGGACCCTACTAGAAAGGTCTCTCCACTTCCACGGATATTCCTTAAATCCCTCATCCTTCCCCATGGTCATACCTTACAATTGAACCCTCGTTGGTGCCAAGTCGGTGTTGTACTGATGTTGATGGTAGAAGGCAGTAGCTAGACCCTCCCAAGTATTGATGCGAGAGCCATCCAACTGATAAAACCATTCAAGGTGTGTTCTAGCTAGACTCTCTTGGAAAAAGTGAATCCAGAGTTTTTTATCAACAGTGTGCGGTTGTATCTTGCGCACATAGGACTTCAAATGGAGCTTTGGGCAAGAAACCCTATCGTATTTTGAAAAGATTGGTATTTTGAACTTGTGGGAATGACTACCCCAGAGATTAAGCCCAAATCGTCAAAATTTAAACCGGGAATAGCTTGGATTTCAACCGCTTTCAACCTGTCTTCTAGCTGCTTGTATTTGATGTCTGCGGGTGGATATTGTTCATTGAAATAATCATCATTAGATTATTGGTCATTGATACAGTCGGCCTAAGTACTCTTGACCTCACCAATTTGGTTCTCGTCCTCTTCGGATGAATCTTCCTCTATTGGAATTTGAAGGATTGTCTCCTTGAACCTTTTACCCATGTTGAGTAGAGATTTCTTCTTTGGATTTTTCTTAGCGGCCAACAAGGCCATAATATCCTGCTGCCCCTTGGCCAGGGCGAGTAAAGCTTCCTGAAATTGAGAATTCTAGGCTTGAAGTTCCGTCACAGTTTTCTCTAGATCCATCTTGCTGAAATAAACAACAGAGAGATAAGGAAACCTGTCATGCGGACACCTGTCATGTCATGATGCATGAATATGCAATATGCAAATGATTTCAAGGATTTAAAGAATTTAAATTTGTATAGACAAAGAGTGAACAAATGTTAACTTGCATTTAAAGAGTTCTGATTTGAATACAAACATGCCTCTTGGGCTTACAACAACAGAAATAAGCATAAAGTAAACTCCTAAGACAGAAAATTTGTGCGCATCTTCTTTGGCGCAATGTAGGAGTTTAAACTCCTTTCTTCATGCAGCTTCCTCGTAATCTCTAATATCTTCCTCTCACTCTCATAGAACTTAGCTTCAAAGGTGTCTCGCTCTCCTTTTAACTGAATCCAAGCGTTTTCATATCTTCAAGGGAAGTAGGCATATTAGGATAAAGGATAGTATGTGGAATGTCTCCCTTAACTACTGGCTCCATGATAATAGGTAAGACGGATTCATAAGGCATCTTGAGACTTTGAGCGCGAGCCCTCACCCATTTAAGGTAAGGTTCCAAAGGAATGGAATTCTTACGCCCTAATGTCTTGCTATCAACTTTGTTAACCATACCCCAAGCTCGTATAAATCTTTGACGGTAACCTTGGGTATCGCTTTCGTAGTCAAATGCAATTCCTTGGATGAGTACCTCATGAGGGCCATCTCTCCTAGCGTATCCAAATTTTCGTAAAGCTAAACAAGGGTTGTAAGTAATGCCTCCCCTAATGCCAAGTAGAGGGACATTAGAGAATTCCCCATAGTGATCAATGATGGTATTGTCTTCCGAAGAGCGATAATACCAACGGATATCAACATGTGAAAGTGACATCAATATTTTAGACCACCTCATACCTTATTCATTCTTCACCACAGATCGAGGTAGGTGAGAAATAAACCACCTAGCCAAAAGATGAGTGCAACACATCAAAGTCCCCCTTTTCTTCAAAGTGCGAGAGTGAAGAGAATGCAAGATGTCTCCAAGCAATGTAGGCACCAGATTACGAGATATGAAAACCTTGATCGCATTTACATCTATAAATTGGTAAAGATTTGGAATACCAACCCATAGATGAGAAGAGCTAAAATTTCCTCGAAGGCTTGTAGATCCAAAGTATTCCAACACTCTTGAGCCTTCTCTAACAAAAAATTCGCTAGGAACCCTTTGGCATTACTCCTTGTTACCCAATTTGCTACTATGTCAGATGGTTGAAAATGTAGGGCTCGAGCAATTTCCCCAGGTTTAGGGTCTCTTTCAATACCATTGAAAGGTAATTGATCAAGAATAAGGGTCCCCATGAGTTGAGAAAATTCTTCTAAAGTGGGCACAAGTTGGACAAGCACCTTTACCATATCTTCTCCAATACTTGAGGTAACCAGACTAAGGAGTCGACCATGTTTTTTGGTGAACGGAGAATCTTCAGGGACCCTTGATACTAAATCCTTGAGTTGTGGAGGTATCCTCACAAGACGGACTTGGATAGTGCTCATACGAGCAGAAGCCATGTCCTACAAAACAGAACAAAGATAAATCCAGAAATCCTTAAAATGGTTAGTGATGTTTATGATGCTTATGATGTTTATGATGTTATGTACAAGTGTATATACAAAGAACACAAATCCTTGGTTTTAGGCTTGCATGGGGTTTCAGGAAGTACCCTCTTGAAGTTTAGTTGGCTCAACCTGTCCTAGTTAATAGTAACCGGGTTCTAAGGGATCTCAATATCACTGATCTTTCCCCTGAGTTTCGTTCAATAAGCGATTGACTCGCAACCAAACAAAACTCAAGAGTTAAACATCAATGAGTGTAGCATCGAGTATCAACCAACTTCGGACTGCACCAAAGTTGGTCATCTCACTACATCCTAATAGCCAAGTTGGTCGAGTAAGGTTCTAAGGTTAGTTGATGCTTCACGACACCACGCGACGGCCCTGTACTCTCCTTGACTGACTCAAGGGTTACCGATACCAACCAAAGTTCCACATCAATGTAGCTACTGCTTCAACCGTGTTAGTATACCCTGCACAGTTCCCTCACAGTTTATTTCTACTTACCTAAAAGGTGTCTCCAAATCCGAGTGTAGGATTTAAAACAAACCCAAACAAGGAACCAAAATGTAAAGCAAACAAATCAAACAATGTAAGCAAGTAAATGTGATCTATCCCTAAGGTAACCCCACTTTTATCATATACTCCCCAACAGAGTCGCCAGTTCTGTGATACGGTGGGAGAACTGACTTGAGGTTTTTGCGTTTATGTTCGCAAATGTTATAGTTTAGTAAGAGTCGCCACCGACTTTTCTTTTATCCAATAAGGAAAGGTGAAAAAGCACAGGAAAGACCTTTCGAGATGTTTTCTTGAGTTCGGGGGGTAAATCATGAAAAGGGAAGGTATTAGCACCCTTTCTATCCATGGTTTTCCATGGGCTCTTAGTTACTTGCTAGATCACTTGCTTTTTGTTTGAAAACTGTGCTTTTGTATGGTCTTGAAATTATTTTGAAAAGGTGTCATCGTTTAGGCAAACTTTGTAATAGTTCTCGTTCGTAAGAATGTATACAAAGTGTTGAGCTTTTGAAAATATTCCATGTTTTGGAAAGTGTTTTGAAGATGTTTGTGATTGTTTTTGAAAATAGCAAGGATATTTGTTTTGAGAATGAGCAAGTAACTAAAAGTAATATACCTACTCAAAAAGTCTTAGATGTGCTTTTCCTCCTCCTTTAGATGTTGCTATCTTACCATTGTTTTGGTAAGAAGCCCCATTGTTTGGATGTGAAGGGACAGGCGTTGGGTCATCGTATGACCATGATAGCAATGTTGTGAGATGACTTAGCACTTTTCTTTAGGGACTAAGATCATTTTTGAAAGGCAACTTTGATAGCATCATCGAGGGACTATGATCTTGTATTTTTCGATTTGTTTGTGCTAAGACATCCCACGTGCATAACATGGCCATTTTCGTAAGGCAACAAGTGGAATTACCCTAAGGGTTTAAGTGTGCGAGTGCATTTGATTGCATGCATAATTTGTCTTGATTAGGTGATCTATTTTTCAATTTTCATATCTTGTCATATATACCCTAATTACCAGCATATAATGAAAGCAATAACAGTGCGGAAATGTAAAGTCCTATGTTATTACAATATTTAGGGGGATAGGGGTACATATTTATGAATGGGGGTTGCAAGTTAAAATTCTAGGTTACTTATTACAACCATATTGAATAGGTTAGAATATACAGGAAATGTAAAATGTTTGTCTGTTTAAAAAAGGAAAATAACTTTTTTTTAAAAATATTTTTTTGCCTCTCTTTTTTGGTTAAAAAGAAAATATAACATGCAAATATAAAATATTTTTTGGTGTTTTTTGATTAATAATAAAAATAATATGATGGCAAAAAAAAAAAAACATAATCAGCGCAAAGTGCTGAAAATAGAAGAGGTCAGAAGTTCTGACTCTGCCTGGCTGCAAAAACAGAAACATATTAGCAAAAATATGGAAGTTCAGAAGTTCTGATCTTCTGAGAACTCAGAAGTTTTCAGAAGTTCTGATGCAATTGTCAGAACTTTTCTTCTTTCCATGCCAGTCAGAACATGCAGCTTAGTCATTTACAGAACAAAAGTTGCATGTATAACAGTTATGACAAATTTCATGAAATATCAGAAGCACAAATTAGAAGCAACATGTATTTGCTAATTCTAATTTTGAGTCCTAATTTCTTTATGAAACTCTGAACTGGGATTTCTTTTACTTAGGCAAGCAAACGCAGGAATTTTCAGAATATGTACATCATCAGGATCAGAATATCTACATTGTGCTGAATATACAAAATCTGACAATGCTTAATTAATTATGATGAGAGTCAGCAGAAAACTTACCTTGCAGTTGGAAAGGATTTTGTGAACTGGAGATTGGTCTTGAATTCTGGTGATGTTCTGAGCAACTTCTTCACGTACTCAGCAGGATGGAAGTTTGCAACTCCTAGAACAGTCAAGAGGTGATATTCTGACTCCTTTTAGGTGGAAATGAATGGAGAGTGTATGGCAATAGGAATACAGAAGTTAAGGTAGCTATGTATGAATCAGCAGCTACGTGGATGGCTTTAGTCAAGAACACTTGAGGAAAACAATGGAGTTTGAATGTAAGGAATCAATGCTAAGATTTTTGGTATTTTGTGTTTATAGTTTCCTGGATTCTTGGAATTTTTGCAGTGGTTCAAAGCCTACTTTCTTAATTCTCTCGCCTCTTTCACAAACAAACATATTTTGGTGTATAATATATATTTTGTGACAAACAAACATCTTATTTATTATATAATATTTTGGTGAAAACCTAGAACAATAGAACAAACATAACACATTATAATAAACATAAACCAAAAACAACTAAACAAGAAAACCTAGACACTACCAGATGATTCTGGATATTTCAGACACTTCATTATGTTGTTGATGGATCTTCGGATCTGCGCATCCAACTCGATCAGATCTTTAGTTATCCTACGGAGAAATGATTTCCACATGGCCTTCACGTCTTCACCATTCTTCAACTCGATTAGGTTGTATTTCACTCTTCCATTTGTATCAATCCAATCCTCCTGAAACTCTACCTTTGTCACCTTTCTGTTATCGGAATCAAGCAGCACATTATTCAATGTTTCTTTCAAGGTGGCGAAGGATTCAGAGCCATCTGGAAGCTTGAATTCAGTGGGAGGGTTGTTGTCATTGTAATACACCTCTGCCTTAATCAGAAATTGAGGAAGAAGCAATTTTTTGAGATGTATTTTCTCTATAACAAATTCCCCTATTTATACAAATGGTGATGCATTCTAGACCATACAAATGTGTCGGTGCAATCAGAACCATCCAAATATGTCGGCAAATTCCCAGCCGTTTAAAAAACCATGTTTTTAATAGGCTTAATGCATCCTTTGGTCCTTTAACTTAATTTCATATTTCACTTTAGTCCCTTATTTAATAAATGTTTGTTTTTAATCCCTTAAATATCATTCGGTTAATCACATGGGTCATGTCCGTCAAATTTTGTCAAAATCTGTTAAGTTATGCATACGTGACAATTTAGCTGACATATGTTTAGATGACGTGGAATTATCTTATTTGACATTAAATATTTCTTTCATTAATGAGAAATCTGTCAAAATAATTAATTTCTTTCAATTTTTATTAATCATCATTTTTCAATATATTCCTTTCATCGGCAAAACAAAACCCACCACCAAATTGGCTTCTCTCTTATCTCCTCTCAAAAGCAAATCTTCATAAATCCATACTTCAATCAACCATGTCTTTCCCTCACATCTTCAGTCGATAATTTTGCTCTTCATTCTTTTTTAGACCTGCAATTTCTGGATAAACAAACACAACACCAAGAACCTTAAACTCTTAATCACCACTAGAAAAGGATCCAACCACCGTCTTCCTCCATAACCACCACTCCGGGAATTTTTTTCCATTGATTTTCACCTACAACGAAGAAAACTCCTTCAACAACTTTGATCCAAGCCATAAAATTGACGACGGTAGATTCAGTTTAGTTTACCTCAGAAATATCCGTGACAAAAATATCATAAATTATTGGTAGCTTATATTTTTACATTCATTATTTCATTGTCCCCTCCTTGTTTGGATTTTCTGGGTATTTTTTGGATTTGGATTTGTTGGAGAAATGAGATTTTAAATTTCTGGATTTAGAGGTTTGTTGGAGAAATAAGATTTTAAGTTGTTGGTTTAGGAGTTTTTTAAATTATGGATTTACTGGTGTTTATTTTGATTTGAAGAAATTGTGTTTACTGTGATTTGAAGAGATAGTGTGGAAGAAGATGGAAGACTGAAGCATGTAGAAGATTTGAAGAAAATGTGGTTTTTGGGTTAATTTTTTTTGTTAATATACATTCATTTATTTTAAGAGGT
Source organism: Vicia faba (assembly GCA_948472305.1). Taxonomy (NCBI): domain Eukaryota; kingdom Viridiplantae; phylum Streptophyta; class Magnoliopsida; order Fabales; family Fabaceae; genus Vicia; species Vicia faba. Next base: position 1,268,737,896 of record OX451740.1, read on the forward strand.
TTGGATATTTGAAGATATATTATTAGTTATTCATTTATTTTGGAGAAGATTTATTAATATTTATTTTTTTTGTTAATACATATCCCTGTATTGAAGAGATTTAAAGATTAGTAGATTTGTAATTATTTATTCATTTATTTTGGAGAAGATTTGTGAATATATATTTATTTTTTGTTAATATATATCCATGTATGGAAGAGATTTAAAGATTTGCAGATTTGTAATTATTTATTCATTTATTTTGGAGAAGATTTGTAAATTTATTTATTTATTTTTTGTTAATATAAGATTAGAAGATTTGTTAATATATATTCACTTTTTTGTTAAGAGATTAGAAGATCAAAATATATTATTTATATCATTATTGATGAGTCACTATTTTAAGTATTGTTTTGTTGTCCTACCACATCACTAGAAGTTAACGTTTTTTTTAAGATTTAACGGAAAGGATTAAATTAACTCTTTTTAAAAGACTAAACTGAAATATCTATTAGATAAGAGACTAAAGTGAAACTTGAAATTAAGTTAAAGGACTTTGACACTAATTAAGCCTTTTTAATACTACCATAAATTTCAAATTAATTGAAATTTCCGATACACCCGAAATTGTAAATTACACTACCAAAAATTTAGGTTACCAAAAATTTCGTTGGAGTGTACCGAAAATTTGAGTGGTACTAGAAATTTCAATTCTTCTACCGAAAATTTCGTCCATAAATTATGTTCAACTCATCCAAAAATAAAAGTGGAATAAAAAAATTGAGAGAGTGCCATATATAATTTTGGGGGTGGCATATTAAATTCTCTAATACATATCTTGTATTACAAGTGTCTAAAAACAAAAGGTTCTAGGTCCATAAAACTATATAACCTTGCTATATAAGCCTAATAAAGAAGTCACGTACACCATTTTCTAACCCTAAATACCATGAATTTTCAAATGTCATTGAACTGTGTATCAGAATATTTAGAAGAATTAGTATGTCACCCTTTCAATTAAACATGTCACCCTGCCAAATATTTTTATTCCACTTTTACTCTTGGATGAGATGCACACTATTTTCGAACGAAATTTCTGGTAGAAAGATTGAAATTTTTGGTATCACCCAAATTTTTGATACACCCTTACAAAATTTCTGGTATGCGTAAATTTCTGGTAGTGTATTTAAAATTTCTAATGTATCGGAAATTTCAAATTAACTAAAATTCTCGATAGTTATAAAAACATGGTTTTTAAACGGTTGAGATTTTGCCTATATATTTGGATGATTCTGATTGCATCGACACATTTGTGTCGTCTAGAATGCATCACCATTTATATAAATAGGGGCATGTGTTATAGAGAAAATACATCTCAAAAAAATCTCTCTTCCTCAATTTCTGATTATATTACAACGACAACAACCCTCATGTTGAATTCAAGCTTTCAGATGACTCTGAATCCTTTGCCACCTTGAAAGAAACGTTGAATAATTTGTTTTCTGATTCCGATAACAGAAGGGTGACAAACATAGAGTTTTGGGAGGATTGGATTGATACAAATGAAAGGGTGAAATACAACCTAATTGAGTTGAAGAATGATGAAGATGTGAATACCATGTGAAAATCATTTTGCTTTAAGATAACTAAAGATCCGATCGAGTTGGATGCGCAGATCCGAAGATTCGTCGACGATATAATGAAGATGATGAAACATCCAGAGTCATCCAAAAGTGCCTAGGTTTTCATGTTTAGTTGTTTTAGGGTTATGTTTGTTGTACTATTTTATGTTATGTTCATCATCGATTCGAATCATGTAATCACCAAAATTTTATGTAATAAATAAGAAGTATGTGTGTCACAAAATATACATATAATACAACCAAAATAAAACAGATCTATCATTGGATGTATCCATGATCTCACGGGGGAGCTGAGGACGTGACTCTGAAACCATCTATCAATATCACCAGCTCGAGACTCTGGAACTGAACAAGGGATGTCATGTACATAACCATACTCTAACAATCCGACAGCGGGGTGCGCGGAACTGCGCCTACTGCTCAACCATCTGTTTCCGGTGAGAATCGGTCGGAGGAGGGCGTTCAGCCCGTAGCTATGAAGCATGCGCCTCCTCAGTCTGGAGATTTTTTTTTACAATAACCATGTATTAAAATAATATTTCGCAAATAACCGGGTTTCGGAAAAAATTACGCAAATAACCATGTTTCAGATGACTCCCCAAAGGAGGAGCCATCTGAATTGGCGCATCCACCCATACTTTTGCCCTAGGCGCCATCTCACTTGGCGCCTCCCTTCACTTTTAGCCAAGTGAGATGGCGCATGCTCCTTAAAAGTGAGAGGAGACGCCATCTCACTTGGCTCATAGGGCAATACTAGGGCAAAATGATGTTTTATAAATAATTCGTCAGTTTCTCTGAAATTTCATACACTTTCTCGCACTGTATTTTTATTTTTTACTCTGTTATTTGCGTCATGACGTCGCCCATGATTTTTAGCAGAGATGGTTACGTTATCTTCTCCGCCACGAAACCTGCGATGAAAATGAAATTCTGGCACATTCACTCCATGGAGCGTCTGAAGCGGGAGTTGATGCGATGGCTAGATGGAGACATTGCGGAGGGGGAAAAAATTCGAAGGATCCAGCGAAAACGAACAACAACCTCACATGCGACAGGAAGATCTAATGTATGGTTGGAGGAAGTCAAAACAGACAGCGATGTAATGTTGATGATGCATGGGTCAGATGAAATTGTGTTAACAGTTGTAATTTCGTAGACGGAATATCGTTAATTTTTCTTGTATGTGTTTTATTAATTGTAGCAAAATCTGTTAACGGAAAACCCTAATGTTTACAACACAATTAAGGAAAGATTTTATGTATTACAATTTTTATGTGGTCGAGACAGACGCCCGATTCAGACAATTTTTGCGATTGTGTCCGACCTGACGGCATAAACCACACTTTCTTTCCAACTTGTCAAGATCGTCCATTTCTGTTGTGATGCGCTTACTTTTGGGATGAACCTTTTTGTTCCTTCGCATTTGGTCATTGTGCCACACTATTTCTCCGTCGTATGCAGGCCAATAATCTGGTTTTTCTACCAAAGGAAAGTTGTTGTTGTAAACGTTGATCAACGTTTCAAATTTGTAAATGTTTGACAGAAGTTGCAGCGCGTCTTGATGGGTATGAGCACAAGCGGCAATGACATGAGAGCAAGGCATACGAAATGCTTGAAACCTGCCACAATCGCACCAACAAAAAGGTAGCATGACCCTATATTCTTGTCTTGGCAGGCCTTCGTTATGGTCGATTGTCTCTTTCACAATGAAGTTGTGGTTGTGTCGGTCAAACCGTATAACCATATGAGTGTTGGCTTTAGCACTTTCCGCCTTAATGTATTTCATGCAGCTTTCACTCTATAGTTGTCCAGATTGCAACACCGCATTCCACATTTCACCTCTTTTGGCAAATAACGCAGCCATCCTAAAATACGTAGATTTTACCAAGGCAATGATCGGGAGGTTTCGTATGCCTTTGAATACCCCATTCATTGATTCAATAAGATTCGTTGTCATGTGCCCCCATCTTTGGCCATTGTCGTATGACCTAGTCCATTTTTCCACCGGAATATTGTCGATCCACCTACCGGCTTCTGGATTTAACAAATAGATCTCGTTGCGGTAATATATGAATGTGGGTTGTGTTAATGCATATCCCGCATTCATAACCGCTTTCCTCAATGTTTTGTCCTTGATCTCCCTCGTGAAATTCTGGACGATATGCCTAACGCAATAGACATGCGTAGAAGGAGGGTCATGCCAACCGTTTGCAGGATTATTGTAGGCACTTTCAATGGAGGCGTGTCTGTCCGAGATCAAACAGAGATCTGGTTGAGGAGCCACATATGTCCGCAGATTTTTCAGAAAAAAGCTCCAAGCATCACCAGTCTCCCCCTCGATAAGGGCAAAGGCAATGGGGAAAATGTTGTTGTTGCCATCTTGTGCAACTACCATCAATAGCGTGCCTTTGTACTTCCCATACAACCAAGTCCCATCAATTTGTATAATTAGTTTGCATGATGCAAACCCTGTGATGCATGGTTGAAATGCCCAAAACACTCGACTGAATATTCCGTTGTCGTTTAGTAGACTACCATCTTGGGCGTATGTTGGCACTGTTTCTAGAACGTAAACACTACCCGGAGAATACGTCTTGAGTACATTCAGGTAGCGGGGAAGTTCTTGGTATGACTCCTCCCAGTTTCCGTACACCCTTTCAATCGCCTTAGTCTTTGCTAACCACGCTTTACGGTAAGACGGAGTGTAGTTAAAAAACATGGTGATGTGGGAGATGATTGTTTTCACCTTCAAAGATGGGTCGTTGCTGACCAGGGGTAGGATTTCTTGACAGATGAGGTCGTAGTTAAGTTTTCGGTGGTCCTGTGATTGAGTGGAACTTACACAAGTGTGGGTAGTCATGGAACCTATGACCCAGCAGTCACCTCTTAATCTGTATGATGCGGTCAGCTTGAATATACAGTCAGGGTGGACACACTTGATCTTGTACCTTTCTGGGTTGACACGGTCCACCTTAAAATCAACCGAGTTGAGCATGTGGAATTTTTTTATGGCTCTGATGCATTCCTCTCTATTACGAAACTTGTCCTTCTCTTTTAAATTTTCATCCGACTGCATATACGGATTGAAAAATAAGTCAGTAGAAGGTTCATCTCCGCCCATGTTGAAGTTTGTCATGTGCGGAGGTGGTGTGTAGATTTTGTTTGCAGGAATACTATGCCATCATCGTCGGAATCATCATTCACCATTTCATCAAACTCTAACTCGTCATCTTCTTCTTCTTCATCAACTGCATCTACCTCAGCTTGTTCATTCTCCAAAGGATCAACTACTTGTGTCACCTGAGGCTCTTGCAGCATAACGTACAACTCAATAGAGTCGTACCTAGAATACACATGGCTGGAAAACATATTCTGGAGATCCTCGTCATCTTGGACTTCAACCTTATAAAAAATTACTTGGTTGTTTCCAAAAAAAACTGGATTCTAATAAAATATCTGGGTCACCGGGCCTCGTCCAAGTTTGGCCTCTAATCGTTTTTTGAAGTACGAGAAATTGGCTTTCCCGTTTAAGAGAAATCGGATGTTGTCTGTGTCTCTAAACAAAAACCCAGCGGTGGGACAAATGTATGCCTCACCGTTGAAATGTGCTTTGACGACAAATTGTGGTGCAGAGGCCATTGCGTAGGGTTATTTGAAGGTTTGAAGGTATGAAAGTTGGAATGTTTGAATTTTATGAGTTATTCGAAGGTTGGAATGTTTGAAGTTTATTGATTGTATGAAGGTTTGAATGTTGTAAGGTTTGAAGGTTTGAATGTTTGAACTTTATGAGTAATTCGAAGGTTTGTATGTTTGATTGTTTGAAGGTTTGAAGGTTTGATTGTAAGAACGTTTGAAGGTTGGAAGATTTGACAGATTAAGTGAATCAATGTTATGATAAACGTAAGACTAAAAATTTCAATTAAGTAAGGATGTAACCCCCAAGGCTGCCAATAGTGTTACATGCATGGCTTCCCAAAGGTTGTCACATAGCCTGAGCCTAGCCTGCAACCAAGGACACCTCTTATTCGCCAATTGGGATGGCGACACCTTTAATTTTTGTACTCTTTCGCCAAGTCCAATGGCGCCTCCCTTACTGTCCAATCGTGATACATGCATGCAGAAATGTAACCCCCTAGGCTGCCACCTAGCCTGTGCCTACTCTGCACCTATACTATATGTTGTAAGTCTCATCCCATCACCTCCAATGGGGTTACATGCATTCAGGCATGGCTTCTCAAAGGTTGTCACGTAGCCTGAGCCTAGCCTGCAACCAAGTGTAGCGATAAAAAATGTAGCGGGGTAAATCGGAGATCGAATTATTAATTAATTCGTCTCACAAAAGCAAGAGTCGCCACCGCGCTTTATTATTTCCAAGGGAAAAGGGAAAAGAGCGAAATAAAACCCTAAAATATGCAATGTAAACTAATACTTTAAAAGTAATGAAAATACAAGGCGTTTTTGAAAAGAGGTCTAGAGTTTGGGGGTTGATTATACAGTGGGAAGGTATTAGCACCCAATGTATCTATAGTATTCTATAGGAACCTTTTGAAATATCTGTTTATTAAAATGTTCGTTTGATTAAAAATAAATTGTTTTGGCCGAAGATGGGTATGGACGAGTTTTTGAAGATACGAAGACCTAATGTCGAAGTTTTGACTTAAAAGGTGTGAGTTTTTAAAGAAATTAGATATTTGGGAAAATTATCCTATATTTTTAATGAATGGGGGTATTCGCTCGATCGTGTAAGATATATTTGATGACATGAAGTCAGCAAAATTTAAATTTTTCCCTTGGAGTTTTTGTTTTAGATGCAAAATGGGAAAGAAAAATTCTAAGAGAAACTGAAACTCTAATGTTGTCATGCAATTAATGGACTTGAGGTAGAGATTTCAAGGAAATTCTATCCTAAAATTATCATGCCAAAGTTGGAAACCTAATGTATAACTCAACATAAAATAATGAAAACAAAGTTTTAATCGTTAATGGTGTTTCTTAAGGGATCGTGGCAAAAGAAACAACAAAACCATCAACCATAAATAAAAGAAAATAAAAGTCTAATATTTTTAGGATTTTCAAGTGATGAGATATTAAAATCAAAAGGAAATTAAACTTATTCTAAGATTTTTGGTATATTTTGGTCATGTTAAGAAACATTAAAAAAATTAGAAGGAAATTAAAACTTATTGTAAAACTTTTGGTATATTTTTTGATAGAAATTCTAAATTCTAACTAATTTGAAAGTTTATTATGTTATGTTTTGTTTCTCTTTTATTTTCTACAATTACTACGGGATAATGTTATAGTCAAATAATAAGTAAAAAAAAAAATAGGACAAAGTTAATCGGGCTGACTGGGGTCTAATCCTCAAATGATATGAAAGGCCCAAAAACAAGTAAACAAATGCAGAAAAAGCAAGCCTGGGGCGGACCGGGTCAAAACCGGATCCAGTTCCCATCCTCTAAAACAAATGGATTAAGAAAACCTAAAAACATGTCGAACGGCCACAAGCGTACAACTCTTCTTCTATTTCTCAGTTTTCTAATCTCTCTCTACTTGAAACGTGACCTTCACCAAAATGAAACAACAACAAGAAAACTCAGCTGCAACTCAACTCCCTCGCTTCCCTTCTTCCCACGTTCTCTCTTTATCAACTCATACTTACATCCATGTAGAAAATATCATGAATATGAAACTTAGTTCTAGCTATCAATCAAAAAACAACAATATCAAAGCAAATTGAAAGGAAAAGGTGAAAGAAAACTTCGTTGAAACCTGACGGTGATACATGATTTCTATTGGCCCCTGCTCCAATCTGAAATAGCTTAGGTGATTTTAATTATTCGATTTGTATGTTGACTCATTCGGTCGTGGGTTCAAGATTTCGTTTCCAATTTGCGGTGGTGGTCTACAAGCGGATCTGCAACATGAGTTGAGTGTCGACGGTGATTGCGATGTCGTATGGAAGGCGTGGCTTGTCAGAGTTCGTCAGATTCGTTTGCAGATCTGGGTGTGGTTGGCATGGAAGAATGGAAGAAAGGTCGCAGTTGGAATGATGTGTGTCGATGAACGGCGGGGTTCTGGTCACGCGATGGGTGGGAATCTTATCGAATCTCCTTCTCCTTATTATTTCCTTCTAAGAATTTCAAATTTTCACACTTTGAAATTCTTTTGCACATCTGGTTTCGAAGAGGTGTTGTTATTGCGGTGGCATCTCTGTTTTCTTCTCTTTCTCAACAACCGAAATGGAGCTCGAATGATGTGATGAAGCTGGACGAATAGGAGAAAATGAAGTGTCGATAGTTTCTTGCAAAACAGAGGAGAACAGGGCGGAGGGAGGCTTGGAGAACCTTGAGAAGAAGTTGATGGATAGAGGAAAGTTGTTATGGATTCTGAATGTGAGCGGAAAGGTGATTGTCTCAGCGAACGAAAAATATGAACGGGTTTGTGAGATGGCTATGGAAGTGAGGTATGGTGTTGAAGGTTATGTTATTTCCGCAGTTTGAATTGTTATTTATGCAGGTTATGTTCTTCCCGTTTTGATAGTGTTTCTATCTCTTCTTTATAGCCAGTCTCTCATAAAATTGGAGGGAGATTTTTGATAAGCTTGAATAATTTTGGTGATTTGCTTTATTGCTTTTTTGATACAGGTTTTGGTCTTGCTAAATTAGTGCAATTTTGACAGGTTTTTTTAACTGTTTATGGCCTGGTTTTAGTACAGGGCTATGGCTTGGCCTCATTATGCAAGTTTCTTGGATGTGTTATGGTGTAGATTTTGCAGTATGACAGTAGCAGGTTTGTGGGAAGATTTGGCAAGAGTTGAAGCAAATTTTGGATAGTTGTGTTTGGATGTGCAGCATGAAAAAGACAAGAGATGAGATAAAATTGTTGTTGTAAACTGTGACCCTCCTCCAACTTTATATTTTCTTTCTTTTTGGATAAAACAAAATTAACAACAAGAAAAATAGTAATAATAATTAACCAAAAAAAAGAGGAGATTGTTAGTGACAACTAAACTAAAAGTACAAAAAAATTAAAATAAGAGACACAAAAAAAAATGTGTTTAGTAATAATAATAATTCAATTTAAGAAATTCAATTAATATTAGAACTAAATCAAAATTAAAAAGGAACTAAAATTATAATGACTAAAGAAATAAAATGTAAATAAAAGAAAATGGTATTAACTATATATTTTTTCTTTGAGATTTTCTGGATGTAAAATACAACTAAAATAAAGATGACGCTAATCACATTTTTTTTTTTGGATTTTTTCAAATAAAGTGATACAAACATATAAATTTAAATAGAATTAATAAAAGACCATATTTTTTATATTTTGAATAAAGAAATAAAAAAAATTATAAATAAATAAATAAAAATAATAACACATGTTAAGTGCGTCATTTGCAATTTTTTAATGGAAAAGAAATCATGAATAAAACACAGTCGAACTCAAATTTCACCAAATTCACAAAACAACTTTTAACGTCAACAATTTTTCATGGCTTTTTAATGCATAATTTTCCCTTGATTTATAAAGAAAAGTTGTAGATGATGTCAAGGAAAATCATGTGCAAAAACAACCTCTCAAGAATGTCGAAATTTGAAGAAGTTATGAATTTTTAAAATCTGCTTTGAAAATTGATAAAAATAGGTCAAATCGCTTGTGAACACTTGCAATGTAACGATGTAGATGGGAGGTGATATCTTAGGTCAAAAATTGGGGTACAACAGCTGCCCCTATTTAAGTTTCTTCTATCCGGAGATATGAAGATTAAAATCTTCGTCTCGACGAGATTGAAGGTACTTAAATACATAATACGCAATTTTTGCCCTAAGATACCGCCATTATATTTGTGATACGAATGTAGTAATTGAATTCACAGAGAAAGATATTGTATGAAACAAGAAAATGCTGGAGAAATCAAACACCAACAAAACACATGAACATAGATTATACACTACTGGGGAAATGAGCCATCGACTTCAAATAATAGACTCTTGACGGCGAATAAAAATTTGAGAGAATACGACCTCTGACCTTAACAAAGAAGGCATCTTGCATAGGCCATAAAAACAGATTATCGACCCAAAATAACGGTGAGTGCACATCTCAAGGTCAACGATGGACAAAAGATGTATCAATTTTGCTGGCGACGGATTACCGACTTCTGAAGGTAAAGATTCATAACAAACTTCTCGGCGAGATTTCCGGAGATATACTAATTAATGCTGGAATAATAATAAGGTTGTAGATACACAAGCTGCTCAAATAAAGAAGCTGCCACTTGCTGTCTTCCAAAAATACTATAACATACAAGCTGCTCAAATAAAGAAGCTGCCACTTGTTGTCTTCCAAAATACTATAACATACAAGTTGCTCAAATAAAGAAGCTGCCACTTGTTGTCTTCCAAAAATACTATGACATACAAGCTGCTCAAATAAAGAAGCTGCCACTTGTTGTCTTCCAGAAAAATAATAACGTACAAGTTGCTCATGAAGAGACCGCCGCTTGCCGTTTTCCAAAAAATAATAATGTACAAGTTGCTCATGAAGAGACCGCCGCTTGTCGTTTTCTAACGATGTCTATAACGTACAAGTTGCTCATGAAGAGACCGCCGCTTGTCGTTTTCCTAAAATAATAACGTACAAGTTGCTCGTGTAGAGCTGCCGCTTGTCATTTTCTAACGATGTCTATAACGTACAAGTTGCTCATGAAGAGCTGCCGCTTGTCATTTTCTAACGATGTCTATAACGTACAAGTTGCTCATGAAGAGCTGCCGCTTGTCGTTTTCCAAAAACAATAACGTACAAGTTGCTCGTGAAGAGCTGCTGCTTGCCATTTTCCAAAAAATGATAACGTACAAGTTGCTCATGCAGAGCTGCCGCTTGTCGTTTTCCAAAAATATTAATAACGCACAAGTTGCTCATGAAGAGCTGCCGCTTGTCGTTTTCCAAAAGATAATAACGTACAAGTTGCTCGTGAAAAGCTGCCGCTTGTCGTTTTCTGAAGAATGACTCAGAAGGAAATTGCGATGACACTGGCAGAGAATAAAATCTTCGTCAAAGAGAACCATGAATCAATCCTTCCCGAGGAGATCACATACTTAAATGTGCAAAATAAATGCATCATTCGTCTAGGTGGCGACTTCACTGGGGAAAATCATGAGATAGCCTATGCAAGAGACAATAACTCCCTCCAGGAATAAACCAGAGAGAAAACAGTCAAACAAGACTCCACCCAATGAGAAAGTAACTTGATTGGGGGATTCATCCTATCCAGAAATGGACAAGGTAGGCTAAATCAAAAAATCATCCACGAGGATTAGCTCAGTTGGGGAATTTAGAAAGGAAGCACATTTTCTGCCTAAGCTAACCTTCTACTTGGAAAGAACATGTACATTGTCTTAATAAACAAAGTATACAACCCAAAATCAACGACAAATGTGAATATGCATGCTGATATAAGTGTAAATGAGTAAATGAATGTTATGCTGACAAAACAAACAGATGGAATAACTTGAAGACAATAAGATGTCACGACATAATAGATACTCGGCCAATCTTAAAAAGATGGAAAATAACTGGAACTGGAACCACAAAGCAACGTCAGAGCGTATCACGCTACAAGGCTCAAGTCTTCTGAGGAGAAAAGTATTCAAATCCAATCTTCTAATACCAATAGACTACTGGCATGAGACAAAGTGTACCACACTACGGAAATCGCTCAAATAAAGATAACCAAAACAACGCTTAATTGGAAAAACTGGGGAGTCACCAAGCTTAGTACCACTAGAAACAAGAGTGTACACAACCAACACCTCGTGACGATTTTGAAAGAAAACATGTTCATCATGCAAGGATAAATTACTGTACTGTTTTGCATTTCATGGCTTGACCATCCTTGGAACAACTGTTAATATTCCTTTCAGTATTCACGACACATTTTTAAAATAAGAATACTTTAAATAACTTTGTTTCAAATATTTCCGTAAAATTAAAATTTTGCCCACAAAAGGTAAATGCTCAAATTTCATTAATAAGATGGTAGTTCGCTAACAACGCGACTCCAACGGTTTACAAAAGTTTGGGAAATAGTACATGAAAGAAAGGGTTACACAAAAACAATGATCACTATTCTCCCTAACAACTTCGAATTCTGAAATGTGCTCATATGCCACAGCCGGGATGACCAAAAGCCTGCCTAAGCCGCCCCTTCGGGTTTTCAACTTAGCAAACTGTCAACTCAAACCTAAGCGAAATATTTCTTGACTGCATCGGCGTTCATGGAGCGCGGGAGCTCTTCACCGTCCATATTTGTGAGAATCATGGCACCTCCAGAGAAAACTTTCTTAACGACATACGGTCCTTCATAATTCGGAGCCCACTTGCCCCTAGAATCAGGTTGGAAAGATAATATCTTTTTGAGCACAAGGTCACCTTCTCTGAACTCGCGTGGTCGAACCTTCTTATCAAAAGCCTTCTTCATTCTCTGCTGATATAATTGACCGTGACACAATGCTGTCAATCTCTTTTCTTCAATTAAATTCAACTGATCATATCTACTTTGACACCATTCAGCCTCAGAAAGTTTAGCTTCCATCAACACTCTCATAGACGGAATCTCAACCTCCACGGGGAGTACTGCTTCCATACCATAAACTAGGGAAAATGGGGTTGCGCCTGTTGAAGTTCGAACTGAAGTACGGTATCCATGCAGAGCAAACGGAAGCATTTCATGCCAATCTTTATAAGTTACCACCATCTTCTGGACAATCTTTTTGATGTTCTTGTTAGCATCTTCAACAACCCCATTCATCTTCGGCCTGTAAGGAGAAGAATTATGATGTTCGATCTTGAACTCTTCACAAAGCTCTCTCATCATCTTGTTATTCAAATTCGAACCATTATCAGTGATGATCTTGCTCTGGATACCGTGTCGACAAATGATTTGATTCTTGATAAATCTGACTACCACCTGTCTGGTTACATTAGCATAAGATGCTGCTTCCACCCATTTAGTAAAATAATCGATCGCTACCAAGATGAAACGATGACCATTTGAGGCTTTGGGTTCAATCATTCCAATCATATCAATGCCCCACATAGAGAAAGGCCAAGGTGAAGAGATAACGTTGAGGAGGGTCTGTGATACGGTGGGAGAGCTAACTAGGGTTTTGCGTTTGTTTTCGCAAATGTTTCGGTTGAGCAAGAGTCGCCACCGACTTTTTATTTTATCCTAAGGAAAGGTTTAAAAAGCACAGCAAAAACCTTTGAGATTTTTCTTGGGTTCGGGGAGTAGATTATAGAAAGGGAAGGTATTAGCACCCTTTCTATCCATGGTTATCCATGGGCTCTTAGGTACTTGCTTAGATCAACTTGCCTTGGTTTTCAATTGTTTGAAATGGTGCTTGGTGTGTGGTTTTGAAAATGTTTTGAAAAGATGCCTTGTATAGGCTACCCTTGTAACAATTCTTTACTCGAATGTTTTACAAAAAGTGTTTTGTCTTTTGAAAAGATGTTTCAAGGTTTTTGAAAGTTGGTTTTGAAAGTGTTTGCGAAGTGTGATTTGGAATTAGGCAAGTGTTTTCTTTGCAAATTGACAAGTACCTAAGAGTTATCTACCCTAAAGTTTTCTCAAATATTTTTGTTATGTTTTAAACCTTTTGACAATTTTGTTCCACCATTGCATTTGGTGGACAATCTTGTATTAGGAGGTGAAAGGGACAGGCGCGGGTCATCGTTTAGACCATAATTGCAATAGTGTTAAATGTCTTTGGGCAATTTTTCTTTAAAAAGGGACTTGATCATTCATTTAGGCAACATTTTGAGAGACTATGATCATTTGATTGTTTATTTTACCCAAAGAAATTCAACATGCAATATGGCCCAATTTATTTGAAGGCAACAAAGTGGAATGCCCTAGGGGTGCAAGTGTGAAATGTGTTGTCCATTTTCATGCTTATTTATCTTGAAATTAGGTCAAACTATTTTATTCGTTTTATTCGCACACAAACCCTAATTCTAGCATAGTATGTTTAGAAAGCATTAAAGTGCGAAATTTAAATTCCTACACTATTACAACACAATAATATGGGGAGGGGGTACAATGTTTCAAATGGGGTATATTTAGACAAGAAATTAAACCTAGCTATTACATCATTTTCTTTGAATATTTACATTATAATCAAAAGCATAAATTAAATGGAAATGTAATAAATATGCAAGATGTAAAAAAAAATTATATGTATGAAAAAGTATTATTTATGTAAAATGAAAAGAGAAATAAAAAGGTAGTATTTTTTGGAGTATTTTTATATTTAGGGCAAAAAACCCTAATTTTAATTAAAAGGGTATTAATTATTTAGTATATATAATATTTGCTATTTATATATAAAGAAGAAAAGGAAAATGAAGTATATTTGTAAAAATATATTTTTTAGCATCAAATATTAAAAATAAAATGTGTACATTTTTTGGTATTTATATCCTAAGTGTATTAATATATACCTATTTATTTATATTATTTACAAAATATGTATTATATATATTAATTAATAATATTTAATATTTAAATAAAAAAGTATTTTTCTATAAAATATTTTCAGGAAGTAAAAATAAGATAAAAGTGTATAAAATATATTTGTGCTATTTTAGTATTTTAAACAAAAAAGTATATATTTATTTATGTACAAACTAAAAGAAAAATCAAATAAATACCTAATAAATTCAAAAATGATGAGAAAAAATATTTTTATATTTTTAATATGCTGAGAAAAAATAAATGAGTCAATTAAAAAAGAAAAAGTCAAAAAAACATTAAAAATAAGGCAAATGGGCTCAGGGGGTTCAGAACAAATTATATGGTGCAAAAAGGAAAGTCAACATAAGCCCAGCCCATGAAGACCTTTCTTCAACCTCTGAACAACAATATTCAAAAAAACGCGCGCCCTGTTCTTCTATCCCAACATCCCGATTCTTTGATCTTTTGCACAAACTTTCAACACAAAAAATGTTAAGCATGGAACCACGATTCCAAATATATAAAGAACATCTCCTAACTCTCAGAAATGAGAGAGAATTTTAACAATCCCAAATCCTAACCTAAGTTTTCTGCCATTTTCAAACCTTAAATTCTCACAGCTCAAGCAAAAGAAATGAAAAGTAAAAGCATGTACAAGTTCAGTGGCATGAGTAGAACATTGCTTATTCACAAACTTAGAGCTAATGATGCCTAATGAGAGAGATAGAAGTTCACCAAAGTACCTGTTCAGTTGAAGTTCTATCTGGCAAATGGGGAGCTTTCAGTGCAAGATAATGGTTGGTATAGCTTCCTTGAGGTGTTGTGATGCTGTTCCAATATTTACTTTGCCTTGAGACACCTTGAACTGAGCTGTAGAACTTCAACTGCAAAATGAAAAAATGAAAATGGTGGAACTTGTTAGAGGAGTTACAGGTCGTGTTTCAAGTCATGGTCAGCTTGCATAGATGCTAGGGAATGTATGTGAACTGGTTTGGACAAGAAAGCTTGAGAGAAATGGGAGATGGCACTCAAACTGCAGGCCTTGCCCTATTCTTGCAGTTTGAAGGTGATTCTGGGATTTGGGGTGTATGAGGGATGTTAGGATCGTGCACTAGCTTGGTTTTGATGTCTTGAGTGTGTTTCACAAGTTCACTTAAGTGTTTGCAAGCTGATATGAGAGTTATGCTACAATATGCCAAGTTACTTACACTTTAAGCAACAAATGCCCAAGTTGTGTTCTAGGTCAGTAGAGGCCCCTAATGAGCTGCATAATCTCTCCTTGATCAGAGTGTTTTGCTCATAATCTTGTGCCAATTAGATCTCATTTGTACTGCTTGGATTTTCAATTGGACATAAAGTTACCTTTTGCAAAAATGGAAGAAATGCTTTATCTATAAATGGATTAATCCTTTAGGCAATGCTTGAACTCATGAAACAAGGCCTTGGCACAAAGGTTTGGCATTAAATTTATGAGTGTAATTGAGATAAAAGGCCTGTAATCAAGTGGCATGCTGAGTTTTGAAAATGCATAGTGTTATGAACATGTAACTTGGCCTAATCAAAAGTGAGTTTTTGCTATATTGTGAAATTCGATTCTTCCTAACCATGAGGTTGTTTGAGAAGTTCTTGGACATTTTGGAAAGCTTGGAATGTGTACTACAATCCATCTTTGAAATGCAAATTGAAATTCCAAGTGGAAGTGTATGGAAAATGGCCTTAAGTTGGGTAGAAAACCTTGTCAAGATAGGTTAAAATTTCACTAAGTTAAGAATGGTTTAGTGCCCTTATTCAAAAATTTGTAACTTGAGATACAAGCCTCATTTGGGAAAACTTTGTGAATTAAAGTTGTAGATTATGCAACAAGCTACAACTTTCATGTTTTGACTTTTGTTTGAATCCAAATGGATCTTGGTGAGAAAGTGGGGCAAAGTTGGGAAAAAATTAGGGTTTTTCATAACTTAGAAAAATTCTAAGTTATGAAAAATTCTAATTTCTAACCCTAATTTGCATTTTGTGATTTCTTGATGAACAAGTTTCATGATTTGGCATGTTTTGATTAAAAATGAATCTTGACTCTTGATTTTGACCAAAAAGTCAAAGTTTGACTTTTCAGTATACAGCCAAAATTGATCAATTGACTGGGAAATTCAACTGTCAATCTTGTGTACTTGGGATCTTTTGAGTTTGTTGAGCATGTCAAGATAATTCCATGGGGTCCTTGAGTCCATATGTGAGCTTGGTTTGCCTTTGGCTAGGTCAAACAGTCAAAAATTACCTTTGTGCAGTCAAAACCTTAAAAATGACCATTTTGCCCTTTTGGTGATCTGATCAAATTTTTTGTGGAATTGTGATCCAAATTTGATCAAATGGTCCATATTAGTTCATAATGTTTATGTGGGTCAATTTTCATGAGGTTTGACTGTCAATTGGCCACAGTTGACTTTTTCCCCAATACAGCTGATTTCTAGGTCAACTGTCCAATTGACTGGGCAAAACTTGGAATCAAGGCTTGAAACTTGGTATGGATAAACTTGGGAGTCCAATATGAAGCATGAAAGTCATCTTAGGCATTTTAGGTCAAAACATCTTTGTGCAAGCACAAACCCTAATTTGGGTCAGCAGTGCAAGGAGAAGTCTTGAGCAGATGAAACCCTAACTGGATCTTGATCTTCAAAGGCTTTGTGATGAGAAATTAATGAGAAATGGGAGGGCAAATTTTGGGGTACAACAGGGTCGGTGGCACATGTATCTTGTCCGCATAAATCTGGCATTTATGACATTTCTTCACATATTTGCAGCAATCAGATTCCATTGTCATCCAATAGTAACCAGCTCTCAACATCTTTTTAGCCATTGCATGTCCGTTGGCAAGAGTACCAAAGGATCCTTCATGTACTTCTTGCATCAGCATGTCTGCTTCATGTCTGTCTACGCATCTGAGTAGGACCATGTCATAATTCCTCTTATACAATACTTCTTCATTGAGGAAGAAACTGCTTGCCAATCTTCTCAACGTCTTCCTATCTTTATTGGATGCCCCAGGCGGGTACTCTTGAGTTTGAAGAACACGTTTAATGTCATAGAACCATGGTTTGTCGTCGGTGACCTCCTCTACTGAGAACACATGAGCAAGTCTGTCGAGGCGCATAACCCGGATTGTAGGCACATCGTTCCAACCATTCACTTGAAACATTGAAGACAAAGTAGCTAAAGCATCAGCCATTTGGTTTTCATCTCTAGGGATATGATGTAATTCCACTTTGTTGAAGAAAGTTAACAATCTTCTAGCATAGTCTCTGTAAGGGATCAAACCAGGATGACGAGTCTCCCATTCTCCTTTGATCTGATTAATTACCAATGCCGAATCTCCGTAAATATCAAGAATCTTAATCCTTAGATCCACTGCTTCTTCGAGACCCATAATACATGCCTCATATTCAGCCATGTTGTTCGTGCAGTCAAACTTCAATCTCGCCATTAACGGGATATGAGTACCTCGGGGAGTGACGATGATTGCCCCAATTCCATTTCCATAAGAGTTCACAGCTCCGTCAAATATTAAACCCCAATGGGATTCGGGATCAGGTCCTTCTTCAGGTAACGGCTCTTCACAATCTTTAGCCTTCAAGTACATAACATCTTCATATGGGAAGTCAAACTTGATGGATTGATAATCTTCAATTGGTTGGTGAGCCAAATGGTCGGCTAAAATACTCCCTTTGATTGCTTTCTGAGTGTGATACTCAATGTCATATTCGGATAAAAACATCTGCCAACGGGCTATTCTTCTAGATAAGGCGGGCTTCTCAAAGATATACTTGATCGGATCCATTTTGGAGATCGACCAAGTGGTGTGGTTAATCATATACTGGCGCAGACGGCGAGCAGCCCAAGCTAAAGCACAACAGGTTTTCTCAAGCAATGAGTATCGAGACTCACAGTCTGTGAATTTCTTACTCAGATAATATACGGCATGTTCCTTTCTTCCTGTCTCATCTTGTTGACCAAGCACACTTCCCATGGAATCTTCCAATATTGTCAGGTACATAATCAAAAGTCTTCCTTCCACCAGAGGAATCAAAATGGGAGGTTCAAGTAAATATTCTTTGATGCTATCAAAAGCTCTCTGACAATCTTCTGTCCATACACATCCTTGGTTCTTTCTGAGAAGCTTGAAAATCGGCCCACAGGTAGCAGTCATATGAGATATAAATCTAGAAATATAGTTCAGTCTCCCAAGGAATCCTCTTACTTGTTTTTCCGTCTTGGGCGCGGGCATTTCCCGAATAGCTTTGACTTTATCAGGATCTACCTCAATACCTTTCTGACTGACAATGAAACCCAGAAGTCTTCCAGAACGAACACCAAAAGTGCACTTGTTGGGATTCAGACGGAGTTTATACTTTCTCAAACGCTGGAATAACTTCAATAAATGTTCCAAGTGATCTTCTTCAGTTTGTGATTTGGCAATCATGTCATCTACATACACTTCTATCTCTTTATGCATCATATCATGGAACAAAGCAGTCATGGCCCTTTGGTATGTTGCACCAGCATTCCTCAAACCAAACGGCATAACCCGATAACAAAATGTTCCCCACGGTGTAATGAAAGCTGTCTTCTCCATATCTTCTGGTGCCATCTTGATTTGATTGTAACCAGAGAAACCATCCATGAAAGAAAAGACTTTGAACTTTGCGGTACTGTCGACCAATATGTCAATATGCGGTAATGGGAAGTCATCCTTTGGGCTAGCTCTATTCAGATCTCTATAGTCTACACACATTCGAACTTTGCCATCTTTCTTAGCAACAGGCACTATATTGGCTAACCACTGAGGATAGACCGATGTAACAAGGAAACCTGCATTAATTTGTTTTTGAACTTCTTCTTTGGTCTTGTCAGCCATATCGGGACGAGTCCTTCTCAACTTCTGCTTAATCGGCGGACATTCAGGTCTCAACGGTAAACGATGCTCCACAATACTGTTGTCCAAACCTGGCATATCTTGGTAGGACCAAGCAAACACATCAACATACTCTTTGAGAAGCTCCAACATTTTCTCTTTGACCTCTGGGATAAGCAATGCTCCGACCTTGACTTCCTTTTTATCTTCTTCATCACCCAAATTGATCAACTCTATAGGTTCTTCAAACGGCTGAATAGTCTTTTCATCGTGCTCAAGTAAACGGGAAATTTCATCAGGAATCTCTTCACTATCCTCTTCCTCGGCTCTGAACACAGGGAATTCAAAGTTGGGAGATGGCATAGGATCATTGTTTTCAATGGTTAAGTCATGGATTAATCTGCACATATGATTATGCTTTATTTTAGAAATCGATTAATATGAATGTTGTACAAATGAAACAAAATATTATTATATTTTCCTATTACTGCCAATTAATTTTCATTACTATTTCCCGGGAAAAGTGAAAAAATAAAACAGTAGTGGACAAAATAACATTTTTATTCATGAAGGGAAATACTTGAAACAAAGAGCCCAGACATTTTCTCTTTTGCCTTGGGCAGAGCAAAAGGATTTATTTTCAACATAACCCGACACAAATACTTTTTCGCCTTGGGCAGAGCGAAATTTTTTTTCAAAAATAAAACAAAACATTACTCAGAAATGTGCATCACAACAGGAACATCAACAGCAATCCAGTTCTGGAAAAAACCACTCCATGCGTTACAAAATCCAGTTTTAGAAAACATGTGAAGTGGAATCGGATGATGCATGATATGCGATGCAAATGATCGTTCATTTTGATAGTTTTTTTAAGAAAATGTTGATGGATGCATGGATGAATGATAATGCAACAATTACACACAAGTTCACAAATATAGGGGTTCAAAGGTTCAACGTTTGTGCATGGAGTCAAGGGATAAAGCCCACCCCAAGGTATGTACTAATGGTTTAATCACACCTGTAAGACAAGGTTCTAAGAGTTCCCAGAGTCTACATTCCTCCTTCCGATATTACCAACGTCTTGATTACTCAATAATTAGCAATATTCTCAAGAGAAACTCATCCGAGCGTAGCATCGCGTAACAACTACTTCCGAATTACTCCGTTATAGTCTCCGCGCTACACCTAAAAAGGCCAAGATGGTTTAGGGTTCTACGGTTTTCAATTTCTCTGGCTCCCAGGTCAAAAATAATAATGTCTTCCCGATTACTCGGTAAACAAATATTACGTTCAAAAGGGCCTTCCATTGAGTGGGGGATCTCATGCCTCCTTCTTCGGGATTACTCCCTCAAAGTTAACATGACTATACCGCCCGTCCTATTCTTAAGTGTAACTTAATCCGGGTATAGGATTCGTCCTTTGCAAAAAACCCAAACAACCCCAATATAAACACATAATCAAACAAAACAAATAATAATAAAACAGATAAAACAAACTAGGCTTAACCCACTTAGGGATGGACCAGCAAGAGGTCAATCTGTCCCCAGCAGAGTCGCCATTTCTGTAGCGATAAAAAATGTAGCGGGGTAAATCGGAGATTGAATTATTAATTAATTCGTCTCACAAAAGCAAGAGTCGCCACCGCGCTTTATTATTTCCAAGGGAAAAGGGAAAAGAGCGAAATAAAACCCTAAAATATGCAATGTAAAATAATACTTTAAAAGTAATGAAAATACAAGGCGTTTTTGAAAAGAGGTCTAGAGTTCGGGGGTTGGTTATACAGTGGGAAGGTATTAGCACCCAATGTATCTATAGTATTCTATAGGAACCTTTTGAAATATCTGTTTATTAAAATGTTCGTTTGATTAAAAATAAATTGTTTTGGCCGAAGATGGGTATGGACGAGTTTTTTAAGATACGAAGACCTAATGTCGAAGTTTTGACTTAAAAGGTGTGAGTTTTTGAAGAAATTAGATATTTGGGAAAATTATCCTATGTTTTTAATGAATGGGGGTATTCGCTCGATCGTGTAAGATATATTTGATGACATGAAGTCAACAAAATTTAAATTTTTCCCTTGGAGTTTTTGTTTTAGATGCAAAATGGGAAAGAAAAATTCTAAGAGAAACTGAAACTCTAATGTTGTCATGCAATTAATGGACTTGAGGTAGAGATTTCAAGGGAAATTCTATCCTAAAATTATCATGCCAAAGTTGGAAACCTAATGTATAACTCAACATAAAATAATGAAAACAAAGTTTTAATCGTTAATGGTGTTTCTTAAGGGATCGTGGCAAAAGAAACAACAAAACCATCAACCATAAATAAAAGAAAATAAAAGTCTAATATTTTTAGGATTTTCAAGTGATAAAAATCAAAAGGAAATTAAACTTATTCTAAGATTTTTGGTATATTTTGGTCATGTTAAGAAACATTAAAAAAATTAGAAGGAAATTAAAACTTATTGTAAAACTTTTGGTATATTTTTTGATAGAAATTCTAAATTCTAACTAATTTGAAAGTTTATTATGTTATGTTTTGTTTCTCTTTTATTTCCTACAATTACTACGGGATAATGTTATAGTCAAATAATAAGTAAAAAAAATAGGACAAAGTTAATCAGGCTGACTGGGGTCTAATCCTCAAATGATATGAAAGGCCCAAAAACAAGTAAACAAATGCAGAAAAAGCAAGCCTGGGGCGGACCGGGTCAAAACCGGATCCAGTTCCCATCCTCTAAAACAAATGGATTAAGAAAACCTAAAAACATGTCGAACGGCCACAAGCGTACAACTCTTCTTCTATTTCTCAGTTTTCTAATCTCTCTCTACTTGAAACGTGACCTTCACCAAAATGAAACAACAACAAGAAAACTCAGCTGCAACTCAACTCCCTCGCTTCCCTTCTTCCCACGTTCTCTCTTTATCAACTCATACTTACATCCATGTAGAAAATATCATGAATATGAAACTTAGTTCTAGCTATCAATCAAAAAACAACAATATCAAAGCAAATTGAAAGGAAAAGGTGAAAGAAAGCTTCGTTGAAACCTGACGGTGATACATGATTTCTATTGGCCCCTGCTCCAATCTGAAATAGCTTAGGTGATTTTAATTATTCAATTTGTATGTTGACTCATTCGGTCGTGGGTTCACGATTTCGTTTCCAATTTGCGGTGGTGGTCTACAAGCGGATCTGCAACATGAGTTGAGTGTCGACGGTGATTGCGATGTCGTATGGAAGGCGTGGCTTGTCAGAGTTCGTCGGATTCGTTTGCAGATCTGGGTGTGGTTGGCATGGAAGAATGGAAGAAAGGTCGCGGTTGGAATGATGTGTGTCGATGAACGGCGGGGTTCTGGTCACGCGATGGGTGGGAATCTTATCGAATCTCCTTCTCCTTATTATTTCCTTCTAAGAATTTCAAATTTTCACACTTTGAAATTCTTTTGCACATCTGGTTTCGAAGAGGTGTTGTTATTGCGGTGGCATCTCTATTTTCTTCTCTTTCTCAACAACCGAAATGGAGCTCGAATGATGTCATGAAGCTGGACGAATAGGAGAAAATGAAGTGTCGATAGTTTCTTGCAAAACAGAGGAGAATAGGGCGGAGGGAGGCTTGGAGAACCTTGAGAAGAGGTTGATGGATAGAGGAAAGTTGTTATGGATTCTGAATGTGAGCGGAAAGGTGATTGTCTCAGCGAACGAAAAATATGAACGGGTTTGTGAGATGGATATGGAAGTGAGGTATGGTGTTGAAGGTTATGTTATTTCCGCAGTTTGAATTGTTATTTCTGCAGGTTATGTTCTTCCCGTTTTGATAGTGTTTCTATCTCTTCTTTATAGTCAGTCTCTCATAAAATTGGAGGGAGATTTTTGATAAGCTTGAATAATTTTGGTGATTTGCTTTATTGCTTTTTTGATACAGGTTTTGGTCTTGCTAAATTAGTGCAATTTTGACAGGTTTTTTTTAACTGTTTATGGCCTGGTTTTAGTACAGGGCTATGGCTTGGCCTCATTATGCAAGTTTCTTGGATGTATTATGGTGCAGATTTTGCAGTATGACAGTAGCAGGTTTGTGGGAAGATTTGGCAAGAGTTGAAGCAAATTTTGGATAGTTGTGTTTGGATGTGCAGCATGAAAAAGACAAGAGATGAGATAAAATTGTTGTTGTAAACTGTGACCCTCCTCCAACTTTATATTTTCTTTCTTTTTGGATAAAACAAAATTAACAACAAGAAAAATAGTAATAATAATTAACCAAAAAAAAGAGGAGATTGTTAGTGACAACTAAACTAAAAGTACAAAAAAATTAAAATAAGAGACACAAAAAAAATGTGTTTAGTAATAATAATAATTCAATTTAAGAAATTTAATTAATATTAGAACTAAATCAAAATTAAAAAGGAACTAAAATTATAATGACTAAAGAAATAAAATGTAAATAAAAGAAAATGGTATTAACTATATATTTTTTCTTTGAGATTTTCTGGATGTAAAATACAACTAAAATAAAGATGACGCTAATCACATATTTTTTTTTGGATTTTTTCAAATAAAGTGATACAAACATATAAATTTAAATAGAATTAATAAAAGACCATATTTTTATATTTTGAATAAATAAATAAATAAAATTATAAATAAATAAATAAAAATAATAACACATGTTAAGTGCGTCTTTTGCAATTTTTTAATGGAAAAGAAATCATGAATAAAACACAGTCGAACTCAAATTTCACCAAATTCACAAAACAACTTTTAACGTCAACAATTTTTCATGGCTTTTTAATGCATAATTTTCCCTTGATTTATAAAGAAAAGTTGTAGATGATGTCAAGGAAAATCATGTGCAAAAATAACCTCTCAAAAATGTCGAAATTTGAAGAAGTTATGAATTTTTAAAATCTGCTTTGAAAATTGATAAAAATAGGTCAAATCGCTTGTGAACACTTGCAATGTAACGATGCAGATGGGAGGTGATATCTTAGGTCAAAAATTGGGGTACAACACCAAGGACACCTCTTATTCGCCAATTGGGATGGCGACACCTTTAATTTTTGTACTCTTTCGCCAAGTCCAATGGTGCCTCCCTTACTGTCCAATCGTGATACATGCATGCAGAAATGTAACCCCCTAGGCTGCCACCTAGCCTGTGCCTACTCTGCACCTATACTGTATGTTGTAAGTCTCCTCCCATCACCTCCAATGGGGTTACATGCATTCAGGCATGGCTTCCCAAAGGCTGTCACCTAGCCTGAGCCTAGCCTGCAACCAAGGACACCTCTTATTCGCCAATTGGGATGGCGACACCTTTAATTTTTGTACTCTTTCTCCAAGTCCAATGGCGCCTACCTTATTGTTCAATCGTGATACATGCATGCAGAAATGTAACCCCCTAGGCTGCCACCTAGCATGTGCCTACTCTGCACCTATACTGTATGTTGTAAGTCTCCTCCCATCACCTCCAATGGGGTTACATGCATTCAGGCATGGCTTCCTAAAGGCTGTCACGTAGCCTGAGCCTAGCCTGCAACCAAGGACACCTCTTATTCGCCAATTGGGATGGCGACAACTTTCATTTTTGTACTCTTTCGCCATGTCCAATGGCGCCTCCCTTACTTTCCGATCGTGATACATGCATGCAGAAATGTAACCCCCTAGGCTGCCACCTAGTCTGTGCCTACTCTGCACCTATACTGTATGTTGTAAGTCTCCTCCCATCACCTCCAATGGGGTTACATGCATTCAGGCATGGCTTCCCAAAGGCTGTCACGTAGCCTGAGCCTATCCTGCAACCAAGGACACCTCTTATTCGCCAATTGGGATGGCGACACCTTTCATTTTTGTACTCTTTCGCCAAGTCCAATGGCGCCTCCCTTATTGTCCAATCGTGATACATCCTTAGGCTGCCACCTAGTCTGCAAGAGTGACACCTTTCATTTTTGTACATGCATGCATATATGTAACCCCCTAGGCTGCCACCTAGCCTGCAAGAGTGACACTTCGCATGCATGCAAGCACCAGCAACAACTATATGAATTTTTTTTGCCTATAAATACATACCATATCATACATCTCTCACACCCACACAAGTCTCACTCTCTGCTACGAAATCTTTCATAATCTCTTACACTTTCTAAGTCTTTCATACTCTCTTACTCTTTCTAAGTCTTTCGTAATCTCAAGCAATTTAAACAATGGCTCTTCTAACAATGGGCGATTCTCACAGAGGCACAAGGGAAAACATTGCCGCATTTGTAAGTTTCTATTTTGGTTATACATTTTTCATATTTCAGATAATGTTTTGTTCATCTTACTTAATCTTACACCTTTTACATTATGAACTCAGGACACCAAAAGATTCAAAATCCGTTCTCACAACTACCTGGCTCCCGACCCATTTATCGTACCATATCTGGAATACACAGGTTTTGGACATGTCATAAAGATCTCCAACTGCACAATTGATTCGAAGTTCATTCTTGCAATGTTGGAAAGGTGGAGACCAGAGACCCATACATTTCACCTACCAATAGGTGAATGTACCATCACGCTAGAGGATGTGTACATGCTACTAGGTCTCCCTGTCGACGGTAAGGCCGTGAACGGGTCGGTTCAACAACCCAACTCTCAGTATGAAGAACTGTTGGGCAGGGATATGGTTGAAGGTGGTGGTGCGAGAGGTCAGGGAATACTACTCACTGAGCTTAAAAGTCATTATGCAAGTTTGGAATTAAACGAAAATTCCTCCGAGCAAGACAGGGTAGTAAAAGCCAGAACTTATCTTATGATACTATTTGGTACCTTTTTATTTCTCGAAAGTACGGGAAATAGTGTAAACTTTATGTATTTACATTTACTAAGAAATTTTGAAAAAACAAGAAAATATAGTTGGGGTTCTGCAGTTTTAGCCCACCTATACAGTTCCTTGTGCAAAAATGTAGTCAAGGAAAAATGTACATTTTATGGGTGCGCTTTTTTACTACAAGCCTGAGGTTGGTGGAGGATGGAGTCCTTAAACCCCGTCAACAACAACACTTTCGTTTTCCCGTATGTAACAAAGTAAGTCATCAAGTTATATCATTTATTACTATTCATCTCTTCACCAAATATATGCTAAGAATAAAATGTTTTTCATTTCCTTTAGGTACTGCGTGAGGGGTATGGATTACGGCAAGAATCCAAGATTCAATGTCGCACTATACCGCAATCTGTTGGATCACTTAGGCCCGGACGATGTACGTCGTAGCTTTAAACTTTTCTTCATTTAAATTATTTATACATTACTTTTGGGTTAACCTGATTTAAATTTTATCGCAGTTCGTCTGGAGACCATATTTGGGTTTGGGCCATGATCCAAACCCGGAGGGTGCAGCAATTTGGACCGCGAAGACTACAATTATTCGGTTCAACATTGTGGAGATGCACCACAGCGACCGTGTGAAGATGCAGTTCGGAATGCATCAAGAGATACCAAGTGATCCAACTTGTTTGTCCCCATGGCATCTTAAAAGGGTCGACGCCCAGTGGGATCTTACCAACTGGAAAGACTTCGCTCCAGAATGGTGTAAGATGTGGCAGAGGCGTCACCGCTATGTCTTACAATTCCCGGTTTTCCTTAATCATGGTAATATGCGACACACAGATCAATATTTATCTTGGTACAGGTCGGTTAGTAACCCTGAAATGCACTTGTCTCATCTAAGGTACTTGGCTGACCCACGCACACAATGGGCACAACCCTCGTTTCCCCAACAACAAACCCAAAACCCATCAACCTCCCACCAACCCCAAGAAGAAACAGACCCACAAACACCCAACCACAATCCCCACCACAACACAATTACACTCAAATGCCCCACAACCAACCATAATCACCACCTCACTACCAATACCCCAATATGCCTCACACTCAACCACAATACCAATCACAATACCAACACACCCGCATACCCCACACACATTTTCAGTCTTCCGTATATCCCAATATAGGCCCCTCAACATCCAGCCTTAGCCCTGATATGGGAATGTCAGAAGATTACGAACAAACCGACCCAGCCTACCATCAACCACAATATCACCAAACCACCCAACATCCTCAATACCAAACACCCCAAGATCCATTTGCTTTCTATCCACCGTACTCAGACGATCAATGCTACAGACCCACCATGGAACCCCACCCACCGCCAACACGACCAAACTTTGAGGGTATGGGTAACCGACTGTACCAAAGCGGATCTTCTAAATATGGAGATCTGACTGATTTTATAGATCCGGACCGCATTGACTTCGCTGGGCCATCGACCCTGCCGCAGCAGGAAACGCGACGACACCCAGCACGGGAAAGACGAGGACGGGGATGCGGAACCGGGGGTCATTACTGGGTTCCGGGGGATCACTGATTTATCTGTTTTTTTTTCCCTGTATTTTTTTATCTGTTTTTTTTTATTTGTTTTTTTTATCTGTTTTTTAATGTAATACAGTTGGATGTAATTTTTTTTATTTTATAAAAAGTCCATTTTGTTGATCCTGTATCCAATACGCAACGCACCATACAAAAAAAAATTCAAATTTTGTCCTAAAATAACACCTAGGCGCCATCTCACTTGGCTTAGGACATGCCCTAAGCACATAGGCGCCAAGTGAGATGGCGCATCCCCTTAAAAAATGTGAGTAGGCGCCAATTCAGATGACTCCTCCTTTGGGGAGTCATCTGAAACATGGTTATTTGCGTAATTTTTTCCGAAACACAGTTATTTGCGAATTTTTTTTTAATACATGGTTATTCAAAAAAAAAATTCAAGTCTGGACTTCAACATAAGCTCTATCAGTAGTCAGTCCCGCAATAGAACTATCTCTACCTCTGGTCCTCACTGCAAAATAAGAAAATATTAGGAAAATATAAACTACCGAAAATTTTTCAAATTAAAATGAACTATCGAAAATTTCAAAATTTTCGGTATTCTGCGACGTACTGGAAATTTCAAAAATTTTCGGTATAAATGGTAAATGAAAATACCAGATATTTTGAAATTTTCGGTACAAAAATACCGGATATTTTTTGAAATTTCTGGTACACAATATCAGAAATTTCACAAATCTACCGTAAATTCTTACTTGTTCACGAAATTTCCAGTATCGCCTTTGAAATTTTCGATATCACCCAAAAATTTGAAAAATCCTATTAATCACATAAAAATTTAGAATTTGTAGTGAATAATTTAGATCTATACGATTTACTCTTTTCATATCATTTAGGAGTGCCATATATAATATAGGGGAAATTAATTTCTCGAATGTTTAGAGATATTTATGGACTCGACCGAGCACTGAAGTACAAATAATATACAAATAATATACTAGAGTTCACCATCAAATCTAATTTCACCACCTCTTTTTTGTAAGTCCTCTTGGTCTTCTCAAGATCATTGGATGTTGTATGTTGGAACAATTTCAACGTTTTCACACATTAATCCACATCCAAAATAGTGATCAGAGGAAAAAGAATTGCTTTTATAGCAGGTGTCCTATAACATCCTGATTTTTAATAGTGCAGTGTATTTTTTTTCTTCTTTTTTAACAACAATAATATAATAGAAAATATTCATGATCGTTCTTTTTAGCAAATACAGTCAGAGTAAAAATTCTCATGATCGTAACCATTTTCCATAACTATGATAAGAGGCTTGCCCAAGGATATACAATATCTTTACAAAAAAAATATATTCCCTTACAAATTATTTGATATTAAATTGGAATCAATATAACTTACATAGATAAACATTTATGCTAAAACAACAAACTTCAAAATAAAAGAAACGACAACACTCTGAAACATAACCTTAAGTTGATATTAAACTTTAAGCCAAAGATGATTGGGTATCAAGAACCACTAAGTGGCATTGAGCCTCATTGCCTCGATAACTTAATTCAAAACATCATTTAGTTACTTCAATGTGATAGTGATATAGTGACCTAACACGCTGCTAAAGAACATGCATTTCTACAAAAACACATTCAATATCGGGTGCGAAGGAGATTTAATTTCAGTTACACAAGTGAGATAAAGAATAACGTCATAAAAACTTGTCACTTTATACATGGATTTTTGATTAATCGAGGAGTAAAATTTTGTGCACATGGGTTTGATCCTCAACAATTACATTTTTATTATTTTCAAAACTAGATAACGCACTTAAAATTTACTTCGATTGAAAGTTAAACTGAGATAATAAAGCTATATTATTATCTCGGTTTGTAATATTAACCAAGGTAAAAACATTACTATTTAAATTTTTCCTATATTTTCGTTTGAATTTGTATTACAGAATCATATTTTGCCCATTTCTGAAACATAAATATTGTACCTTTTACCCATTTTTCAAACAAAAACATTGTACAAAAAAAAATTCATTGTTTATATCATTTGCAAAGTCAAAATGGCGCACATCTTATAATTTTACAATAAAACCAAAACAAATGATTAACCAACAAAAGCAATAACCAAAATGCAAAGTCTTGTAGGCCGTCAAAAAGTTCTCTTTTGTGATTTGTCACCGATCGTTAAGCACATATAATTTGAACAATATTTGAAACCAATTAAGATAATCAACAACAACAACATTAAATCTTTAATGAAAAGAATAAAAAAGTAAAATTAATAACATTTACTTACTAGTTTTCCCGTATTCCATATTGATGATCATGACGAATAACAAAACATCATCTGAATCATTTTCTTTAGATGAGAGACGTACATGAGTTGCGAAAGAAGGGGTTCAAAATTTAAATTGCGACCCATGTAGAACAATTGACCATCTAGTGTTAGAAGGATCAATGACATAAAACACTTGTTTTACTTGAGATGTCATGATGAACGATTCATGATTTAATTAATTAATTTTACTGAAAAAAAGATTTTAATTGAATATGATTTATTGAATTTGAATGAAAATTGACAAATAGAATGAAATAGAAATGGAGGGTGTGAATCTAAATTGAGGGATTGAAATAAGAGAAATTGAACCAAGCCCATAAGCAACAAGCCTAAAAGATAAAGTCAAGGCTGATTCAATTAAGAGGGGTGCATGAATTAGAATACATGTTGTAAACTGGAAAAGCTAAGCCCGATATAGAATAAGCCCATAGAAAATAAGATGTAGGTAACATTAAAAATAAAAAATAAAGAATTTATATCCCCTCTCTCTTTTGTGTTCGCCCTCTCTCTCTCTCTCAATGTAACAACAAAATCGTTGCCCCATCCGCCATTAACGCCCAATTCAAAACTCCACCGAATTAAAAAAAAAGTTATTGTTTTGTTCGTTTCTTTACCCTGATTAAGAATCTCAAACTCAGACTCACAAAATCAACATCCACATCATTTAATTTCATATTAGGTATAGAAACCCTAGAAGCTAAAGAACAAAATTAAAAGGTGATTACAGAGAGTTTCATACAATTGCTGGAGGGATTTTGCTTAGTAAGGCATGGAGAATAAAGTGGTATCAAGAAAAATGAGAGGGGAAAATAAGAAGGACTAACCTCACTGGATTTAGTTCGGCGCCAGTCACCTTCTCTGGTGACCCTGCAACTTGAGGTAAGTTCAATTATCGACTCACCCTCTTTCTGTTATTCTTCTTTTTCTATCTTCTTCTCTTCTATTCTTTTAATTCAAAATTGGTTGTTTAATTATTGTTGCTATGGCTCAGTTTTGTCTGTGTGCAAGTGGATATTGATGAAGCTCAAAACTTATTAGAGCTTCAATTTGAAGCTCTAACAGTTGTTTTATGGAGCTCTTAAGTGAGATTTTGTGGAGGAAGAGTTGAATTTTGTTGCAGCATTCATATCGATTGTATTCCTCCCCCTTGGAGCTTCTATTAGGACTATTTTATAGGCTAAGATGAGTAATATTTGAGAATAGAAATTGAGAGGGAAATATGTGAATTAATGGAGAATTCAGTTAGGAATTGGGGGAAGATTGGCATGTCTATGTGAACTTCTATAGTGATCCTAGTGAAGTTTGAATCTCAACCTTTGATTAGGAGTTTAGATGAGATGAGGATGGAATTTAATTCAAATTTTGTGTTAGTTAAAATGCAAATTAAAATTCCAGCACTTTAAAATAGATGTCAAGACTGATGTCCCAACACCAAAACACAATGTCAAGTCAGATGTTAAGACATCTTCTGTTGACAGAACAATTATATCAAATTGTTAATAATGTAGAAATAAATTGCAGAATGATAAAAAAAAAACAATCAATTGTTAACCCAATTCAGGGCAACATCACCTACTTTGGAGACATCCAAGCCAGAAAGAAAATCCAATATGATAGTATTAGTTCAAAGCTAAACCAACCCTATCTTACAACTTATCACATATTCACTACGTTATGGAACTTCTACCTAGGAACCTCCTATATGAGAACCCTCTCTCACTTCCCACAAGTCACCTCAGTGACAAACCAAAAGAACCCAAATAGAAGATTACACTTCAAATACAATACTTAACTTTTTGATTAAAATCTCATGAGTGAGAACAATGAATGATCAGTCAACTTTAATGTATCAAAAGATACATGAGTAACATACAAAAACCAAAACTCCCTTGAGAACCTTCAAACCCTAAGACTCTAGAAAAACCAAGCTTCCCTTTAATTTTTGATAAAATTCTTAATGAAATAAGGTCTATGTAATTTCTTTGAATACTCCTCAGTAGTTCATGGGTTTTTAATGTTCACTCAAATATTTCTTGATCCACAAGCCGAAGGATGCACCAATTATGCAGAAAAATCTCCTTGAATCTTTGAACAAAACGTCAAGTTTCCTAAATTGTCTCAACATCCAATTTTATAAACTTATGTATAGTAGGAGATCAAATTAATTGTTCCAGATTAAATCTTTTTGACCTGCGCAAATAAGTGAGATATCTAAATGGAATCTCACATAATCAAATCAAATCTGTCAAGAATAATAACAGTGTGTAGTGATGTTCTGGTACAACATGTCACAACATCGTCAGAACATTTGTCTTTAATGTAGATTGACCAACATGTTAGGACATCTCACACAACATCTTGTTATGAATGTTTTAGAAAAATTGTTGTCAATCCTAAAATCATGGATCTAAGAATCTCCCCATTGTATCATGTGGCAGTGAAAAATTTGAGACTAAGTTATTAATTGACTTAACTCACTAAGTGAAAGTTCCCACCGCACTTTATTGTTTACATAGGAAAATGGGAAAAGAGCAAATAAAACACAAAACAGAATATAGAGATCAAAGTACGAGGGTCGGTTATGCAAAGAGAATATATTAACACCATAAACATCTACGGTACTCCACATGATCCACTATGTTTATTCTAATGAAAATGGTGTGTTATATAAAGCTTAAACTTTCTAAAGAGAATGCATGAGAATGAATTATTAACAAAAAAAAAGAAATTTTTTTATTAGAGTGCTCGCCTCAGTCGTGAAACCTCGTGCCTACGTATCTCGTGAAGGAATCAAAATGTCGTAGTTCAGCTGAAAAAGAATTGCCCTGTTAATTGATTTTAAATGAAGAGACAAGTCGTCATTTTTAGAGAGAAGACTCGACTAATTGCCCATAAAGTATGAGAAAGAGGGACTATGCAACAACATGAGGGAGAGTTTTGACACACCTCTAGTACTCAAGCGGAGAAGTCGACATCGTTACAACCATGGGGATAGGAGAATGACATCTCGACTATAAAAAACTCATGTCTAATCTTGAAAAAGTTTTAAAGGGAAAAGGTACATGAGGGGACAAAATGGTTTGAATTGGGTTGAATGTTGTTTAGTCTTTTAAAGGAGGATTTGGTGATTTGAACCATATTAAAGACTATGAATGAGAGGAAGAACAAGGTTTAAAATGTACCGCCTCATTCTTCTCCCACTACTTAAGGCTCATGACATATGATTCGCCTCTTTATTTGTTACGTATTTTTTATATTTGATAAAGAAAAGTTTGAAAAAGTTGCTTGACAAGGTCAAGATTTATTATGAAAGCGGTTCGAGTTTAGAATACTATAACAACAATCATCAACACTTAATCAACAACAATCATCAACACTTAATCAACAACAATCATCAACACAATCATCAACACTTCAATATTTAGCTTAACATAAACAATACCATAACAATTATCACAACTTCATCATCACTTTGACACCAACAACCATAATCATCAATTTAAAATCTCAATCAAAACACATCAGTAACAGGGTTATCCTTAGAAAATCATAAACATGACAATTAAAATCAACAAGATGAAATTTCAATATTTCTCAAATTAATCACAAACACATTTCATCACTTACTTCAAACAATAATGTCATCACTTCAACTGTGACAATTAGAACAAAACAATGTAATCACCAACATTTACAACCAACTATTAGCTTCAACAATATCATTAAGATTTCTATTCAATTTCAATGTTTTAATATCAACAAAGAAATCACCATCATCTTCAACACTAACCACAATAGCCTCATCCAACAGAAAATTGAAGAAGAAGAAAAAGAAGAAGATGGAGGGGTGGTCGATTTGTTGGGTTCGTGAGCGGATTGAATAGGAGGTTTCGTGAAGAAAGGGTGGAATTTAGATGGATTCATGTTGGTTTCCTCCCAAAACTGTGAAATGTCCAGGCAATTAGAAGAAGAATTGAAGAATGAGATCAATGAGAGCCAAGGCTCTGTTTGGATATTTCTCTCTATATGCCTTATTCTCCAAATGTTGATTTCACTCCCCCAAACAACTCCTTAGCTCTATTCTCGTTTTCTCTTTTGTCCTTTGATCCCCCTCTAATATCCATTATACATCTACTTAAATAACAAAAACTTAGGTTTCAAATTTTCTAGAATGCCAAAAACACTCATTTGAATAAGAATGACATAAAAAATTTAAAAGAATAAAAATTAATATATTTAAAAATATTTTTGTTTTAATTTTTTAGAATAACAAAAGATATTTAAAATAGTAAAAAACGATAATAATTAGACACTTAATTAAATGGAAAAAAAATGAACACATTAAAATAAACTACATGTCACAAATGCTAATGAAAAATATTACAAATGATCAAAAATCAAAATAAAATATAAAAAAAAGATATCAACTAAACAAACGTTAACAATTAAAAAAGGGACTGCGAACTTTATCAAAAAAATAAAGTGAGAATACCGACATGATCTACGCGTAACGCAAATTCATAAAACAGTTAGTAAAAGATGAAAACTCGAAATATTTTCTCGCTAATTTTCTGCACAATGTCAAATCGCTTTTAACGGTCTGTCTGTAGAACCAAAATATCAACATTGTTGACATATAAATAACTTGACGCGTCGCATAAAGCGGGTAAAGAGATAAAAATGCATGAATTGAGATATCGGGTATTTTTTAACTATAAAACGATGCAAATATTGATTTAAACTGACTTTTAGTCAACTTAAATACGACTAATGATGCGAATGCGATGGACGAATGACCCTATGGCAAAATTGGGGTATGACACCCCCTTTGATAAATTTTGACTAAAACAACCTTTGCACAATAATTTTGGAGAGAGGAATGAAACGATAAATACAAAACACAAGCTACATATAAAACATGTGAACTTTGTACAAACTCAAAGGGGCACAGTACTCCCCATACCACACATGACAAATTCCCCTCGAGGGAAAAACCAAATCTCTAGAAAAAGAATAAAACCAAATCAATGTGAACTATCCAAGCTCACACATCAGAGGCACAAGCAGCATGTGCAGAAGAAAATTAAGCCTCACAATAAATTGAGAAACAAAGTTACCAGGGTTCTCTATAAACACATCAGGCAAGATGTCAGAACATATGGTATGACATCATGCACACAATACCACATCAGTAGTAACAGTAGCAGCAACATAGACAAGCATGACAGACAAACATGCTCCCCTTAAATATTTGCATACAATAAGCAACCCAAATAACTACTCTCCTCTTAGTAGTAATATAGTCCTATCAACATGTTAATCAACATGTCAAGACATGTGACATAACATCAAGATAAACAAAAATACACTAAAATTTCACTCCTCATTTTTAGCTAAAAATTGACAAAAATAGAGTAAATTTAAAAACAATTGAAAGTGAACGCATTGCACATAGGCAATAAACACAGATAGAAGCACAAAATTTAAATGGAAACACACAACTTCAGATGGAAACACAAAACCGGATGGAAGAAAACTTTTTCATTAATAGGAACACATTGTTGAGAGGTACAAGAAACGACATACAGGTGCACAAAAAATGGGTCATAAGCCCTTACAAAGGATGTTATCAAAACAAACAAACAAATACAAAAAAAAACTAAAATGACACGACTTCTTAAGCACTAGTGCTACTGGTTGTTTCTTCCTCTTCACTGCTTTCTTCACTTCCATCAATCTTTCTTTCAGCTTCTTGATCTTTGTCATCCATATCAGTCACTGCCTTTTCTTCCTCCAAAGACTTGATTAGTTTCTCCAATTTGATTTTTCTCTATGTGCGGGTCTTGATGGTTTCACTTAGTTCCTTGTAAGTAACCATGAGCTCAGCTATGGTTCCTTTTATTGTTGATGGGCTAGCATTTTCCTTGCCAGATATTGTGATAATGTTTGGGACATGTGTCCCCATGAACAACTTGTAGTGCAAAGACAGAGTAGATTCCCTCTTACTTACTCTATTAGAACTGCTCAAGATCCCATAATGCTGACTTAGAATTATGCCACAAATGAGAGTAGGAAATGCAATGGGCATTTTCACAACATATTAATGAGCACGCTTGATGGTTTTATCAAAGATATAGGTCCCAAAATAAAATTTGATTTTAGTTCCAACTTGTTGTACCCCAAAATTTGCCCTTCCTCTCTTCAAGACATTTCTCAAGGTTTAATAAGACAAACTCACCTCCTAAACACTAAGACCACAAATTAGGGTTTTGATTTCACAAGTAAAATTGGACTTCTAGTGCTCCAAATGACTTTCATGGTTCATTATATACCTCCAATAATACTCATGCCAAGTTTCAAGTCTTGGATCACATTTTTACTCAGTCAGCTGATCAAATGACTGAAAATTAACTATATTGGATAAAAAAAGTCAATTATGGTTAACCCACAGTCAAACTTCAATATTTTTGGCCAATATCAACATTTTGAAGACATATTTATCAATTGATCAAGTTTGGATCATAATTCCTCAAGAAAAGTGTTCAAATCATCAAAGGAGCAAAATGGTCAAAATTAGGGTTTTGACTAAGAATGATTGATTTTTGACTTTTGACCTAATACATAATATAATGACTTGAAGTATAATCTTAAGGGCTCAAGCACATCATTTTTACCTAATTTCATAACTCAATTCATTTCTCAAGATCAAACAATTGATAAATGAAATTTGGTCAACTGATGAAAAGTCAACTAATACACCAAAAGTCAAACTTTGACTTTTTGGTCAACATTGAGTTTCAAATATCAATATTCATCAAGATACTCAAAAATATCAAACTTAATCAACGAGAATCAAGAAAATCAAGAAAGTCCATAAAAGTCAAAGTTTTCAAGACTTAGAAAATTTTCTAAGTACATTTTATACTTGATAAATTCATTACTTCATGACCCTTTTTCACCAAGATGAAAGATGATTCAAAGAAAATTTTCAACATGAAAGTTGTAGATCTTGATGAATTATACAACTTTGTATTGTAGGGTTGATGTCCAAAAAATACTTATATTTGAAGATATAAGTCCATGAAGTCATAACATTTTTCATAAAACACTTAATGAAAATTTTGACAAGTTTTGGCAGATTTTTGACCTAATTTCTTGGCCAATTTTCACCTAGATCAAAGATGATTTAGACAAAATGGTCAACATGAAGGTTGTAGATAATGTTTCCATATTTCCAAAATGTCCCAGAACTTGAAGATATCATGCTTGAGCTAAGAGAATTGAAGACAAGAAGTTGAGCATCCATTCTTGAATTACAAGTCATTTTCACGATGAACACTTGACCAAATCTCCAACCATGCTGCATAAATCTTGCTTTGCAGGCTTCTAACTTGCAAACCACTCCTTAATTTAATGTTTACACAAATGATTGAAC
Source organism: Vicia faba (assembly GCA_948472305.1). NCBI lineage: Eukaryota > Viridiplantae > Streptophyta > Magnoliopsida > Fabales > Fabaceae > Vicia > Vicia faba. The sequence goes on from OX451740.1 coordinate 1,268,775,105, forward strand.
AATTTCCCAAGTGATTCAAGCTTTGTCCAAGTTGACTTGCCATTTAGGGAAGAAAGGTCACACTTTCATTTTGGAAAAGTTCACTTTAATCACAAAGTCAATTTCTTGAGCCTCTTACTTGTTTGTTCTGATCATACTTAACATAAACAATTAGAAGAAACATGTTTAAAGTGTCTAGCCTCCCTAGAGGCATGGTACTTCACCTTGAAACCATGTTCTTCAAGCTTGCTTCAAAAACAAGTTAAAAAGCCATAACATGTGATTTTTGTTTTCTGACCATCTCAATTCCTCAAACCTTTTCCTATAAATTGAGACATTGTTTACAAGTCAATGACATGAATTTGCAAGCCTGAAAACTCCCTCAAACCATAAATTTCTCTAAAAATACCATTGTTGTTTCATTTCTAACTTTGAACATCCATCTCACAATCCCCTCGTGTGTTTTCCATTTTCATCAATCACCAAGCTTCTAATACACATATAGAGACAATCGAAACACCTACAACACAACTGTAACACCATTTTCCTCATCTTCCATTTTCAAAAATAGTTGCTTGCAGGTTGACTTCTCCAGAACATCTCAGGCACTCTCAATCCAAAGTAAGCATTGCAATAGCTTCCAGGAGGTTCAGTGAAGCTAACCAGATCATTACAACACCTTGAAAAGTGCTCAAACTCAAAATACAATCTCCATCTGCAAGGTAAGTTTTCTGAATTTCTAACTCTTAGTACAAGCATCATTTAACTTTGATTTTAAAAGATAAAATGTAGACATCATAGCTCTGAAACTAACTATGCCTTTAGATTTCATTTATGTTGCCTGAGCATAGAGAATTTTGAAGTTGAACTTACAAAAAAATTTAGGTTAAATTTGGTACCAACAGAAATACATGTTCATCTTTTATCTATAGTTTAAGTTATTTACATATTTGAAATCGTGGTTAAATTTCAAGCAACTTTCATGTTTACATTTTCCATTTTGGTTGAGAAATGAGGAAGTTACAAATTTCAAATTTGTTGAAGAACTCTCTGGCACGAGGTTAGGGATGAAGTGAGCATTCATGAAGAAGTTCATTTTACATTTATTACAAGTTGTGTTATAAACGTATGAAACAGCCACCCGAGTGGCAAATAGTGCGCGCGTAAGGCATTGGTATTAAGGATCCTGGGTTCGAGCCCCAACGACACCTTTTGTTATTTTTTCCTAACATTTTCCTTGTTTTTTTTGTTTGTCAACATGCCTGCCAGCATTGGGCTTACTCCAGTTTACTCACCATCACCCCCTTGCTCCTTCACAACATGCAGGCCCATCCCACTTCTTTTTATTTTTTGTTTCTTTTCTGATTTCAAATAAAAAATTTGTTTGGGCCTAACACCAAACTCTTTTACTTTCTAACCGCCCATTTTCTTTTCAAACCCCCTGACTTCATATTTCATTTTTAATTTTATTTTGCTTTCTTTTCTTTTCTTTTATTATTATTTTTATACAAAAAAAAATATATTTTATTAAAATACTTAAAATAAAAATTATTATTTTATTTTCACTTTATTTTATTTCCTTTAAACAAAAGACCTAAAAAAATATTTTCTTAACAAATTAATTTCTTTTTAAAAAAAATTAATTTAGACTTAGGTTTTATTTTAATTTTCTCTTTTAATTAAATTAACTTAGACTTTATGTTTCTAATTAATCAATTTCTTTTCAAAACAATTAGGGTAATTAAAACTCTTTTCATACAAAAAAGTCATAAAAACAATATTCTTTTCTTTTACATTATCTTTATATTCTTGTATATTTTGCTTTGCACTATTCAATTTGGTTGTAATAGTAATTAGGTTTTAATTGCTTCATCCCCATTTGTATTTTATACCCCAATCCCTCAAAGTGATGTAATAGCGTAGGACATTTAAATTCCACAATTTACTGCTTTCCATATTATTGCTAGTAATTAAGGTTTGTATGGCAATACTATAAATCAATACTATATAACCCTAATTCAAGACAAAATTAAATGAAAATAATACACTTCACACACTTGCATCTCTAGGGTTAATCCATATTTGTTGCCTTAGATTAAAACAGTCATGTCCCTCGAACGTGGGATACTTTAGCAAAGACCCTCGATTACAAGATCGTAATACCTCGATGACCCTTTAATGTTGCCTTCGATAAACGATCTTAGTTCCTTTCAAAAAATTGCTAAGGTATCCTATAATGTTGTCTTCTATGACTGTACGACGACTCACGCATGTCTCTTCACATCCAATAATATGGTTTCTTACCAATTAATGGTAAGATAACATTATCTAAAGGAGGAGGAGAAGAACAAATACTTTCTTTTGAGTAGGTAGAATGCTCGTAGTTTCTTGCTCACAAACATTTCAAAACAAAACATATTTCAAACACACCAACACTTTCATGAAATATGTTCAAAAGTCAACACTTTGTATACATTCTTATAGAGACGAGAATCATTACAAAGTTCGCCTAAACGGAGGCACTTTTCAAAAATACTTTCAAACAAACATAAACATATTTTACAAAGCATTTCAAAGTGAGCTAACAACTAAGATCCCGTAGATAACTACGGATGAAAAGGGTGCTAACACCTTCCATTTTCATAACCTACCCCCGAACTCAAGAAAATTCTCAAAAGGTCTTTTTGTAAGTTCAGAGAACGCCTAAGAGGAGGGGGGGTGAATTAGGTTCTTTAAAAGTTTCACCGGTTTTTGTTAAATATATAAAGTATTTTTCTGGTTATGATGGTGTTAGGAAATAGTAAAGTGCAGAAAATAAAAAGACATAACGATATATACTGGTTCCCCTTACAGACTGAGAGTACTCCAATCCCCTTACACAAGTAAGAGATTTCACTATAGTTAGAATGATTGTACAACCTATTCAAACCAATGGTGATGCTTACTATCTAACATATATGGAGATCAAAGGCTCTTAAAACCTTTAAGATCTAAACCACTAAGTGCAAGAAGAACAATCCTCTTAAATGCATAACTTGCTTCCAACAATCCTGGATAACAAATATATAATAAGTGTATTTGATTTTTACAAGAGCTTAGATAAAGGTGAATAATGAATCAATCACTTGATTGATCTTCTCTATCAAATATGAAAATAAGAAACAATTACTCTCTTTTGTGCTCAAGAAAGCTTTCAATATGCAATGAAAATTATGTTCACAAATTTGAATATAGAAAGATTCTTGTTAAAGTTTTGTAGAGAGTTTTTCTAAATTTGAAAGAGGTTGTTTGATTTTGAAAAATCAGAAACAATTTATAGTGAAGTAATACCTTTTCAAAAATCATGGCAAAGGTCGGAGAGATTCTAAATAATTGAAATTGAAAAGATACAAGTGTTGCCATGAAGAGACGTTTCTCAAAAGGTGCAGGAAAATACTGTTTTTTCAAAATCTGGGAGCATACAATCGATTGCAGTAATGATGCAATCGATTGTATCATTTTAACATTGTAAAAATTTGAAAATTTTAACACTATGAAAATCGATTGCATTAACTACATAATCATTTTCTTCCTATTTTTCTAAGAGTACAATCGATTGAGGAAAATATGCAATCGATTGCACTAGATCAAAAGTTTAAAAAAAATATTATTTTAAAAATATAGCACTTTAATTTTTCTCATTTTTTTCACCAGAATATTTATATGCATGATTAAAAATATTTTTGAGCACTAAGATTATAAAAGTTTGGATTTTCATATACCTATGTAAAAGTTGAAATCATGAGCCTGACTAAGATCTTTTGCTTTGAAATATCTTTGTCTTCAAGCTATTGAGAATTTTGCCGTCATCGAAACATGTGTAGATCATTTGAAGAGCTCGACTTCACATTCTCCCCCTTTTTGATGATGACAAAATATTCTTCATTGGATGATTTGTAATTTCCAAAAGAATTCTACCCCTAAGTTGCATAACCCTCTTTTAATGTGAGAAGTTCACGACTTGATTATTTGAAACTTGATTTCTTGAAGGAGTATTTGTTTGTACCTTAAAATTTGAAAGCAAGGAAATATACACAAGCATATACAAACATTTCTCCCCCTTTTGACATTATCAAAAAGAATAAAATATGGGAAAGAAAATAAAAGTAGACACATAATATCTTGAAACATAATACGTAGAAACATTAAGCTTAGAAACATAAAGTTTAGAAACATGAAACGAGAAACATAAAGACTAGAAACATGAAACTAGAAACATAAAGACTAGAAAGACATAGTAAAAAAAAACTGAATTTGCGAAAAGCCTAGTCATCGTTCATGTCATCTGTAAAAACATTATCAGCTTGACCTTCATCTTGAGGTTGGATAAAAGGGTAATGGTAAGGTTGGACTTCACAAGGAGGGACATTGGTATGAGAATAAAGGTGAGCAAATTGGTTGTTCATGTTGTGATTCATATACTGAAGGTAGTCAAAAACTTGATTGTAGGAGCCTTCTTGAGGTTGAGGAACTTGTTCTGGAGTAAGGTTGATGTAGGTAATAGTCCTTCTGACAGGATCATATTTGACACCCGTTTTTGCATTGCAAACCTTTTTCAGAGTGATTTCATATCTTTGAGAGTCAGGCTCAAACATTGTTTCTCCAGACAAAGGCACATTAAATTTTTCAAAAACAAGAGTTAGCCAAGTTCCGTAGGGAAGTGCAGAAGCACCCTCATCATTAATTACCATGTGATAAAAAATCACATAAGCCGAATTGATTGGCATTCTGTTTCTTATAGCATACAAAATCTAATCTCACAATCAGAAATTTGGGAGAAATTTGAGAAATTGGGTATAATAACATACATAAGAAAATAGTGAAGAAGCCTATCATCAATAGTAAGATTTCCAGACAACCATGAATTTCTGTTAGGAATATCACCAATAATTCTCTTCCTTTTCTGAAGAAACTCGTGTTCCAAAATTCTTGCAATTCCATAGTAGAATTCTCTTTTGTTATAGTCAGGCAGATTTGCATTAACATTCTCTTTTGAAGAAGAATACTTTCTTTCTGTTTTAAAAGTCTAAGTCTTTTAATTGTCAAACACTCTAGTATTGATTTAATACTTGTTTTGTTATTTGGATTGTTAATTGTGTATCATTCATAAACTTTTAAGCATTGAATGATTGAAATTTTTAAACTTATTAATTATGTTCTTTCTTCAATGTAAGTGATTGAAGGAATTTGAGGAGTGCCTCATACTTAGGTGAGTCTTAGGTAGAAGTATAGCACGAGTAGTGATTAAGTGATTAGATCGTAAACTGGTTGTTTACTGAAGGTCTATGAATTGATACTATTTAGTGGACTTGTCCCTGGCTTGGTAGCCCCCATAGTAGGTATTGTTGTACACTGAACTGAGTGAACAATCTTTTGTGTTTTTATTGCTTTTGTTATTACTGCTCTTTACTTATAAATAGATATTTGTGTCGTTACATCTCATTCGATATCACATATCTGATACCAGAATTTCACTAACCTTTTACTTAAAAAAAAAGAAACATTAATAATATAAAGGGAGCACCTATTATGCTCCAAGCTAAACAAATAAAAATAACTAAAATGTATGAAATTACAACTATTAAGCTAATAAAAAGATTAATTAATAAGAAACTAAATGCATGTATTAACTCAAAAAATATGGATTAATAAATACTCCGAAGTTAGTTACTAAGATAAGAAGTTTTATGGGTCTATCCTGTTACTATCGCAGGTTTATATAAGGCTTTTCTAAGTTGGCATTGCCATTGACACAGTTAACTCGAAAAGGTCAAGCCTATGTGTGGATTGTTCAATATGAGGAAAGTTTTCAAGAATTGAAAAAGTGATTATCGTTGACTCGATTTTTAATTCTACATGATGTGAAAGAATCTTTTGTTGTGTATTATGATGTGTCAAGGATGGGCTTATGTGGTGTACTTATACAGAATGGTCAGGTCGTAACTCCCTACCCATGATTTAGAGTTGGCAGTCCCGCTGTTTGTACTTAAGGTGCAAATGCATTACTAGTACAGTTTGAGGTTTGAAGTGTTCATTGATCATAAGAGTTTAAGGTACCCATTCGATTATAAATAGTTAAATATGAGGCAGAGAAGATGGCTAGAATTTCTGAAGGATTATGACTTTGAATTGAGTTTCCATCCGGGTAAAGCTAACATGGTGACAAATGCATTGAGCATAAGCTTTTGTATATGTCGTCACTAATGGTTAGAGAGTTGAATTTGATTGAGCAGTTTAGAGACCTTAGCTTGGCGTGTGAGATGACACTATTGAGTATGATGTTGGGTATGTTGAAGCTAACTAGTGGTATTCTTGAAGAAATCAGAGAGGGTGTGAAATTGGAATTGAAATTGATGGATCAATTGGTTTTAATTAATCAAGGTAGAGAAGTAGACTTCAAGATAAATGAGAATGAGAACATGAAGTTTCAAGATAGAGTTTGTGTGCCAGAGTTTAAGAAGCAAATTCTTGAGGAAGATCACAAAAATGGATTTAGTATTCATCCTGAAGCTACTAAAATATATCAGGATCTTAAGAAGATGTTTTGGTGGATAGGTATGAAAAACAAGGTTGTGGAGTTTGTGTATTTGTGTTTGACTTGTCAGAAATTAAAGAATGAGCATCATAAGCCATGTGGGTTGATGCAACCACTGAATATTTCTGAGTGGAAGTAGGATAACATCTCTATGGATTTGGTCATGGGTTTGCCAAAAACTGCGAAAGAGAGTGGTACGATTTGAGTGATTGTGGATAGATTGACTAAGTAGGCTCATTTTATTTCAATAAAGACTAGTCATCCGTTGTAGAAGTTGGCAAAGATCTACATCAGTGAGATAGTGAGACTGCATGACATTTTGTCGAGTATTGTTCCAGATAGAGATTCAAGGTTAACATCGATATTTTGGGAGAGCTTGCAGACAACTAATGAGACTAAGTTGAGATTGAGTTCTGCTTATCATCCGCAGACAGGCGGTAAGATAGAAAGGACTATCTAGTCTTTAGAAGATTTGCTGAGAGCTTGTGTTTTGGAACAAAGTGGTAGTTAGAATAACCGTTTGAAACTGATTGAGTTTACTTATAAAAACAATTTTCATTCTAGTATTGGAATGACTCTGTTTGAGGCTTTATATGGCAGGAGGTGTGGGACACCTTTGTGTTGGTATGAATTAGAAAAGAGTGTTATGCTTGGATCTGAGATCGTTCAACAGACTACTGGGAATGTCAAAATGATTCAGGAGAAAATGAAACTATCGCAAAACAGAGAGAAAAGTTGTCATGACAAATGGAGAAAGGCCCTTGAGTTTCAAGAAAGTGATCGTGTGTTTATGAGAATTATTCTGGTAACGGGTGTTGGTCGTGTGTTGAAGTCTAAGAAACTTACACCACATGGTGATCATGGATTTACCGCTGTCTTTTTCGAACCTGCATAGTATTTTTCATGGAAGTAGGATATATTTATGATTAATTTTTTTGCTTTATATTAGCGTATCTCATCTTGATATCATATTTGTTGTTTGCATGGTGATATCATATTTGTTGTTTGCATGCGTGTATGCTTTCAAATAAACTCCAAAGACTGACGTTTAATTACAAACCATAGTTTCATTACAGTCGTCTTGATATCTGAAAGATATTTGTTGAAGAAGCCTGAATTGTTTTGCCACACACTAGAGTCGCAAAATAGGTCATTTCAGTCAAAATCCCGTGACCAATTTTTCATTGCCTGAGCTTGAAGTACTAGTATTTAGTAACATACCTATAAAAAACAGAGGTTGTAATTCTTTACGCAAAACCCCATCTTATAAATAAATTACGATCCTTTTAAACCCTTGAAAAATTTTTGTTTCTTCTAAAACCCGATTCATGGCAGCATTTCGCATCGCAACCAGAATCATAAACCGTCACCACCATCACCCGTTAAATAAAATCCACAATCACCACTACCGTTCAATTTCCACCACACTCCACCTTCAAAATTCATGGATCAACAAGATCAAAAACGTCTTCACACCCCAAAAAACCGAACAACCCCAACTAGACGCATCTCAATTCCCCTCCGGATCATTCACACTACTCGGTAACTTCCTCATTTCAATCTCTTCTTGTTCTTCGCACTTTTAGGTTTTAATTTTCATCCATTTTTGCTCACAGATTTCGCCGATGAAATGAAGAAAGCCAGAAAAATTGGCGCGTTTAAAGAGTACATGGTTGGAAGAAGCAGCCAAGTTACTTTCGCTACTGCGTTTGAGAAATACGAAGCCATTATTCGATATCTCGCCGCTTTTGATTATACTGGAGAGGTTTCTTTTTGTTTAGACTAGATTAATCTGTAATAATGTACTAAATTGTTATTAGAATTTTGTGCATTTGTTTTTCTTTTTAGGGTTTATGATGATGAATTTGTTGTTTGTTGTGTTTAGAATTTGAAGACTAGTCATAAACAAGAAGCGGCCAAACATTGTAATTGCACGATTGCGGATGTGGAGAATGCGCTAGCGAAGTTTACTTGGGCTAAAGAAGCACAGAAGAAGATTCAGGAGTTGAATAAGGAAGGAAAACCAATGCCGAAAAGTATTGCTGAAGTAATTTTCTTCCTTGATTAACACTTTTACTGTATTGGTAATGATATAAATCCTGCTTTTATGTTAGTTTTTATATTTGAAAATTGGTCTTGTTTGGGCCTTTTTATGTTGACATTTGAAAGAAGGAGCACAATTTGGGTATGAATGACCATGGTTTTAAATTGCCGTCGTGATGCGGTTGGGGGTGTTCTGACTGCGTTCATTGCGGTTATTGCCGCGTGAGTTTTAATTGGGAGGCGTTTGAAATATACTATTAAAAAACTTGTTATGCAAATTTTTTTCATTACATTGCAAGTAAATTGAGTTTTTGGATTTTTGTAACTAAATTGAGTTTTTGACAGTCGGACGCATGGTTTTAACTCACACCGTAATTGTGGTCCAATGCGGTTGCGGAGGCTTCTGCATAAGCAATATTGTGGCTACAATTGCAGTTGCGGACTGCAACTTAAAGCCATGTGTATGACTAGTTAGGTGCTAAGCCGTTGGTTAAGCTGGTTTTAGAATTGTTTTAGACGGTAGAGCCAGTGAATTTTGCTGTACGACACACTTCTCAATGTTAATTGCTTATATTGGCCTCAACGCATTTGATATTTTAGTTAGCATGTTTGAAATTCAAGTGACAGCGGTCGAGTCATGATGCCACTGCGTAGCTTGATGTGTCATAGGGTCACAGCATGATGATTGCAATTTCCAAACCCATGCGTTGTGTTCTTCTGTTGAAATCCAACACAAACAAACTGTATCCTGGATGTTGATTCATGTTACTAAAAATGTATTGTGTGACATCACACCGTAGATAAAATAATACATGTTTATGTGTCTGTTATGGATTTTCTTGTTTGTTGTTGTTGTTGGTATTGATATTTCATTGAGAGTTGGTTTCATTGTTTGCATGGTTTGGGTGTCTATAAATAATCTAATGCATGGAAACCAAGTCAATAATCAATTTCTGTGATAACTAAGATATTTGTGAGTTTAGCATATGCATAATACAATAAGATAATAGGATTACTTCGCTGTGTCAAATAATCTGTGTAACCATTCATATTTATTTTTCTTGTTCTCTAGCTCCAAAAGCTGGTTGGTACAAATCCAGTGGATCTTGCAAAGTCTAATTTGGCTAAAAGTGGACAAGTTAGCAGGAATGCCCCCTGTCCATGTGGTTCAAAGAAAAGATATAAAAGGTTTTTTTTCACCTTCTGTTCAAAATATAGAAAATCTTTTGAGAACAAGCTATTTCCTTACTCTTTTTTTCCCTTCTGTTATATAGTAGTTGCACTTTTTTGGGGTTTCTCACATTTTTACACACTAGCTGGACTTAATAGTACATACTTACATGGCTAAGCAAATAGGTTTATAGAAAAATTAGTGCTTTCTGACCTATGTAGCACGACACCGGAAACAAGACGCCACATCGATAATAATTTGATAAAATGAATAAATTAAATGTAATTACAAGTGTCGGTATTGATTTCACACGTTTTTTCAGAGGTTCGATGCTACAGTGTTTCGACCTATAATTACTATATTTTTATTTTTTTGATAGATATTAGATTAGTTTACCTCCTAGTAACTTTTTTATTTCTTATGTCTCCGACTGTTATGATTAAACTAAATTTCTTATTCTGATATTGAAAAAAAACTATAATTTCTTACTCATTTTTGTATATTTTCAAAAATAGGATTTGGTGTTTTATTATATACATGTATCACAGTGTGAAAACTATTGCAAATCTATTTATAAACATATAACTGTCATTTTTCTTAACATCTATCACAGTTTTTCTTTTTAATTCCTCTATTGAAAAAGTGAAAAACATTTTTCTTTCCTCCAATTGTTTTAAATTTGAATTTATGAATTTTTTTTACGAAATTTATCAGCTTATGCTTAACATTTATTTATGTAGATGCTGTGGAAAGGATTGATAGAATTGAGAGGCTAAATATTAAACTGCAAGGAAGCCTTTCCGACATATGCCTGAATGGATCTACACTCGTGCTCTGCTTTATTTGGTTCAGATCAAGCCGTCAAATGCACTAGACTGCAGAATCGCTCACAATAATCTAATGTTAGGATGAGATATTTTGCCAAATAGTTGTTTGAGTTTGTTAGTCTCCAATTTTTGGGGTTTACTCAGGCAGAACTAAACTGAATATTTTTGTTCAGTTCTATTCTTTCCCTTAATAAAAGGCAAGAGAATAAGAACAAAATTGTCAAGGCAGAAGTTAATTTTATGCTCTGTCCTCATTTTCTTATTTCATTGATCCGGTGTAATGTTGTTTTGAAAATTAAGATATTTCAATTTCAACTCATTTGTTTATGATCTTCGAATAGAAATTGAGGAAAATTGATCGCACTTATAGATAAGATGTTTATCTTCCTGCATGTTTGTTTGAGCCATTTTCTCTTATATTGCTTTCATATTCATTTTTATCAAACCGTAGCTAAGCTTCCAAATATGGATTAATGATATGGAGTGGTGCTGCGAGTCAAAGATGGCCTCACACTTTTAGTTGCTGGAAATGCTTAAATTAATATTTGCTGCAATGTGCATATCTGTTCTATGCATGTCATCTAGGAATTGATACCTTTCTGTTCCTGTAAAATGGTCTTCAAGGCTGGACATGGAGTAATGGTTCAAATTGACATCTTGATGCTATCATATGAATTCTTTTTTCTGGAAATCTAAAAATTAACGTTGTTTGTAACTTTCTATTACGTCCCCTTATAAAACCTTTGTAGTTGGTTGTAAAGTCCAAACAATGGTAACCATTCCTAGTAAATCAAGTAATTAGAATTACATTGATTGGAAAATCACAATGATACCAAAGGGAAGAATATAAAACCAAATAACAAGAAGTAATGAAGAAATCAAACTTATGTTGTTTGCAAGCCGATTGTATTGATGATGTTGGCTGGAACCTGCACAAGGCAAACATCAGAGACAGGAAATTGGACCTATTGTATTGATGATCATGGCAGCCTGCACAAGGCTCAGCTGCCGAACATCAGAGCCAGCTTGGGCAGTTGATACTGTCTCGGGCACATAAAATTCGATTGCACAACTCGCATACAACTATAGCCGGAAATCGTCAATACAACTTATCAAATCTAGAACAAGCTGCAAGTTTTTGAAACATGATTATAACTAGCGTTATTTGATAATCACACAGAATGATGTTATTAAACTCATTGACTGTATGGATAGCCAAATCTAATACATGAGAACTATGACAACTTAGCTTTTAGGGAACAAACAATTGATGAAAAAAATACATATATTTACTTGAAGTGGTGTACAATTGCAAGAAGGATGGTGTGTGCATATATTTACTTGAATTTCCTGCATTAATAATCAGAGTGGAAGTTTGAAGTAAAATAAGAGCTCACATCAGCATATGAATATTTGGTATATATGAATCCACAATCAACTGTTTCCCTTGTAGTAGTTAATAAATTGGAGAAACAGATTATGAATGAAAGACTTGAAGCATATTAATTAACATCAAAGATAAGAAGATAGTAAGGGAAATGGCATGAGCTGAAATAGCATCTATATATTATGTGTTAATCACCAAAAGACAATAGACTCGCTGTTGCTAATTTGTATGGTAATTGTTGTGAAATCATCACAAACAGTGTAGTAGTATGACCCTTTGGTTGCCTTTGAAATTGGAACATCTTTTATAGTAAAATTTGATATGGATGCTGTTGAAACAACGGATGATTGATGTATCATAAAACATGTGCTTGAATTAAGAAGAAAAAGACACGTTTCACGCAGCTCTAAATAAAAGGTTAGAAAACTGAAGTAGCAATTTACTTAGTCCCACATCGTTAGTGTTGTAGGCGTGAAGTGTTAAAGCAGGTTATAAATAAGAAGTGATATGCAACATTGCAACATACTTACCTGGATGGGGTCAATGGGTGATCAAGAAGGCCCATGGCCTAGGATTGTGACCTCCATTGCACTTAGGAGGGGTGTTTTCCTAAGGTCTACCCAAGTGGTGGAGCCTACATCATAATTTGTTGCTGAGGGGGCCTGCGTTCGCGCGGCCTCCACCCAATCTAAGTTCAATTTTTTTCTATTTCTTTCTATGCACTGAGCTATAGCGCGCCAGTGTTGAGCTAAAGATAGCGTAACGCGCCCGCGTTAGAGGCCTACGTGCCAGTGTTGCAGTTTTTTGTTTACAGCTTTATAAAGAAAAGGAAGGGAAAAAATAGGGGATCGATTTTGGAGAGATAAAAGTGATGTATTGGAGTGATTTTGGAGCTTTTTGAGAAAACCATAAGATATATGGCTGACTCTCCCCATATATCTCGGGTACATTTTTGTGTTATTAATAAATTGTATGGGCTAGCTGCAGTTCATGTTCATCCAGATGATGTAATGGTCAGACTGGTGCTGTCAATCACCGCAATTTCCATCCGCCAAGTACTCAACACACCACATCTCTAGTAAGAGACCAAGAAGAGAAGGGAGACGATGATATCTACTGTCATGTGATGAAACCACCTGAAGGAGTCCATCATTATGATCGACAGCCTGGACGAATGCAACATTGGGAAAATTTTGCCTTGGGCATAACCACTTGGCACATGAAGCTTCGCCAAATCTGTACATCAACACCCCTAAATTTTGGGTCGGGTGCCTAAGCTTTTATGATCGGAACAGAGATCATGTCCTGTTCTTAGATGTAACAACCACCTGAAAGAGCCCATCATCATGAGTAGCAATCTGAACAAATGCAACAGTGGGAAGAATTTGCCTTGGGCATAACCACTTGGGCACATGAAGTCTCGCCATATCTGTACACCAACACCCCTAAATTTGGGCCCGAGTACCAAAGCTTTTATGATCAGAACAAAGATCATATGTTAGTCACGAATCTAAGAAAAATATTTCATACTTCAACATTGATGGAATCTTACTTTTGGAGCAAAATCAAAACTTAGAAAATAGGTGAGCAGAGACGAGGACCCTCTGGGCTAGGAAAAATCAACATCATCGGTATGACCTTAAACCGTTTTATGACTTCTGCCGCCCAAATGATAGTTTCTAATTCAACATTATTTCACTTTTGCTTTTATTTATTTTATGTCCCTATGTACCAATCAATGAAAGAAGGGGAGCTCCAAAAATTTGCTCTACCCCAAATTTCGTAATGTCTTGTTCTCTTGAATTAATGAATTTTGTTTGTGCCAATTCTTTTTCAGTTTAATTACTTTCTTTCCATCGAATAGAAAAGCAATCACAAGAAAAAGTAAATAAAGTGATCGAGATTGAAGTGACAAAGCTGAGTGATGAATGATGAAGAAAAGAGACACCAACGATGGTACTCAACCTCCAGATATCTAAACAGGCGAAGTTTTAGCACACATATTTCCATTGTTTACTTATTTCTTTGTCTGAGTGTATCCATGCATTTGTAATATCTAGAATTTGAATTTTATCTGTTTTAATTAATTGATCTGATAAACACACATAAAGGCGGTTGTTTGTGAAAACTTTGTGGCTTTGTAAACCACCCTTGCACAATAGTTGAGATCCCTTGTTAACCATTTCGAACCTTAGCCTTTCCTTTGGTGACTTACCATGTATAAGCATGTGACTTGAAAGATGAAAGTCTTTCTACCCTCTTTAGAGTTAGGTGGATAAATTTCATTGTCAGGATATGGTATTCACTGAGTTCGGGGTTGCTCTTGAAAGTTAGTGACATTTGATTTTGGAGTTGGGAGTACTAGAAAATCTGGTCATAGAAAAAGAAAAAGAAAGAGAAAAATAAGATGTCAAAGACATGACATTTAAAAATAATATATGAGAAAGAAAAGCCAAGGACCAATAATTAGAAAAATATCTAGTACCCAATATGATGAAAGAGTGATATAAAAGGAATAAGACAATGGATGAACAAAGAGGTACCTAACTCCAAGGTTTAAGCCGATTATTCACAAAGTTATCCTACCCTGACATAAGCCAAGATACGGTCTTAAAAGTCCTCAAAGGTGTGTGTTTAAATATGATCTGACTGATTTTTTAGATAGCTTACAAATTCATTCATTTTTATCCTTGTATGTGATTGAGTGAAAACCCTTTCAATTGAGTGCATAATGGTGAGTAGAGAGATAAGTTGAGTATTGATGCTGGAAGAACTAATTTGAATTAGTTAAAGCAAAGTAGGGAACATACATCTCAATCAGCAAAAGCAAGTGACATTCATTTGGTAAGGTTTATAATTTATTTCAGACAAATTTTCAGTGTACAAACATGTTACTTGAGGAAATACAATAATTCAAGTTTGGGGTTGTGATGACATGTTGTCTTTGCACGTCATTTAGCAAGAAAAATCGACCAAATCTAAAAATAAATGAGCAAGTTAGAATCAAAAGAGTGAAAAGGGCTTGAAAAAGAACTTTTGTATGAAGAAAATCACTTATTTGAAAAACTGGTGAAAAAGGAGCAAAAGCACAATTCTTTTCCTCTATAATTTATGCACTGAGCTATAGCGCGCCAATGTTGAGCTAAAGATAGCGTAACGCGCCCGCGTTAGAAGCCTACGTGCCAGTGTTGCAGTTTTTTGTTGACAGCTTTATAAAGAAAAGGAAGGGAAAAAATAGGGGATCGATTTTGGAGAGATAAAAGTGATGTATTGGAGTGATTTTGGAGCTTTTTGAGGTCATTGAAGCCATTAGAGAGCTTCTTCTTTGGTGATTCTTCATGTTCTTCGACTCTACACTTATGGTATTGTTTAATTTTAACATGATTAGATAGATTCCTCTTAGGTTAAATTTTATTTAATGATGAATCTTTTTCTATTTGATTGGTACATATGATCAGATGATGTTAATGTAATTGATTTGAATATTTGTTATTATTCAGTTATTAATTTTTTTTTCATTGCCTATTGCTTGTTACAACATTCAATTCGATCTTGATAATAGTGACTACTGACCTTAGGGCTATTTACTTGACACACTTTAACTATTGAATTTACTAAATGACTATGGATAGAATAATTATGAATTATAACTTAGGAATTAGTGAGCTCTGTTGCCTAGTCTGACGTTACAATTGGCCTGGGGATCAAGGAATTAACGGTTAGGTTAGTGAGCTACACACCAATAGATTTGGTGTAGTGGTAGAGTTAATCCATTGTGTAACTCTATATTCATTTCTGATCATGCGTGTTTCATCAATCAAGTAGAAATATGGGATTCTGACAATAAAATATGTCTGCTTTTCTCATAATTGTTATCAAAACCTTTCTCTTTTATTTTCGACAAAAACAACCTCGAAAACCCATTGTTAACTATTTTTAATTACATCACCCAATGTACATTGTTCTAAATTTGTAATCTCTGTGGAGATAAATTTATTTTTATTAATTCGATAACAACACTAGTACACTTGCTAGAAAATTATCTTTTTTTTTATGTGAATTTGATGATTTTTTTATTAATCCGGTAACTGTGAATTTTTTTTATGTGTTTTGATGATTTTTGGTATTTTTTGAACTATCATTTATTTGTAATTTATTTTTATTGATTTGTTTCTAATTTGATTTTGATCATCATTAATTATACCCTAAGCCATCCCTTACACTCAATTAGGTTGAGTCAATTGTAATTTTTTAGTTTGTCTCTTTAGTGTCATAGTTTCTACAGATGTGAAAAACAACAAGAGAATGCAAAAACAATAGTAAAGATTACTAAGAAATGGTTGAAAAGCCATTTTTATAGGCCTTTAGCATGCCTAACGCGCCCGCTTTGAGATCCATAACTCTGATCTAGAACTAAATTACTCTATTCAACTTATAATTGATTAGGGATAAGAAATTATGTGTTGTGACTTAAGGTTTAACACATACATATTGTTTGTTTTAACTAGTCAATTGACCTAAGGAATTAGGGAGTGTAGTGAATAATAGTGAGTTATACATCAAAGAATTGAGTATAACAGTTAAGTAAACTATCATAATCACTGATAAAAAACATCTTATGAGAAAATATATACCAACATCAATAGTAACATACAAGGGATTTGAAACAAGGTCTAATTGTCGTTAATCTGATCAAGTTTTCCACTAATTTTATTTAAGCTTTTATTTTACCAATTAGACTCAAACATTGAAGCATCCAGCAAGAACATTGAAGCGTCCATGAAGAATCTTGAAAGTCAAATTGGACAGTTATCTAAATAAGGACAACTCAATAAAGTGGAGGTTTTAATGAGAATGTGGTGGATATTCGTAAGGATGATGAAGTTGAGAGATAAGTCGGAGATGAATGGGAAGTCGACGGTGACTCGATTTTTCTGCCACCCGTTTTTTGCTATTTATAGAAGAGGGGGGGACATTATTGCGATTCAAATTTTACGGTGAAGCAATTTCTGAAGCTCAAATTTTTCTCAATGAAAGCCAAATTCAAACTGAAAATTCATGTACTGTTTCTTTATCACTTCAGTAATGATTCATATGAGTATGAATAATTAAGTTTTATTGATTAGAGTTTGTTAGATGGGTCTGTTGGGAGCCCATGGTCGAAGTCGAAGATTCAACCCCTCTGCAGGTCGCAACGAACTCTCGAGTCACACACGATCAATCTCGGACGGCGACTTCGAGCTAGTTCCCCTCGGAGAAGATCCCACCAGAGGAGTGAAGATTGGAGCGGACCTCCCCGACCTAGCAAAAAGGCAACTCAAGGCTTGCCTGAGGGAGAACGCTGACCTGTTCGCCTGGAGTGCGGCCGAGATGCACGGATTGGATCCAAAAATCGCATGCCATCACTTGACTATAGATCCTGCCCTCAAGGCGGTCGCCCATCGTAGAAGAAAACAATCATCCGAAAAAGGGAAGGCTGCATAACTAGCTGTAAAATACCTCCTAGAGGCACATTTTATTTCTGAAGCCCAGTACACAACCTGGCTCTCAAATGTAGTTCTTGTGAAAAATCTAATGGAAAGCGGCGCATGTTTATTGATTATACAGATCTCAATCGGGCTTGCTCGAAAGATGCTTATCCCCTCCCCAATATTGACAAACTAATCGACAACTCGCCCGGTTTCAAATTGCTATCATTTATGGATACATACTCTGGTTATAACCAGATCCCAATGGTGAAAACAGGCAAAAAATACACCGCTTTCATGACCGAATTGGGCAACTATTACTACAATGTAATTTTTTTAGTTTGAGTAATTTAGTCAAAGTTAAAGTATGCGTTCTTTGAATCACAAGTTAAAAGCCTTGAAACAAGGTGTTTTTAAAGTTTGATTTGAATCATAACTTTGATTGATTCTTGTCAAACTTAAAAGAGAATTTTGGAATTCTGGTGTTGTTTAAATGATTCTGAATAAAAAATATGGTTGATTTGAATCAAAGACCTGATTGATGCAAATCATGACTAATTAATTATTTTGAAAATCATCTCCGGCTGTGTGATTCAAATCATGTAATTTCTTAATTTGAATCAATGATCCGATTAAATAAGTTGCTTGTAGAATTTATCTCTTTTATTCACATTATTCTTTCATATGATTCAAATCATAATTGTATTCAAATTATCAAGCGTACTAATCGTTATCAAAGTAATAAAAATTTAAGTTTGTATTCATATGGATTGTTTTATTTTAACAAGGCGATTTGTGTGAAATTAAAACTTAAATTGGGGTTTTTTCAAATTTAATTGGGTAAAATAAAAGTGTAGATAAAATTGTTGGAAAATTTAATTAGATTAACGACGATTAGACCTTGTTTGAATCTCATGTATGTCATTGTTGATGTTGGTGTCTATTAGTCTCTATGATGATTTATTAGTGATTGCGGTGGTTTATTTAGTTGTTATACCAAATTTGGATCTCAATACGGGCGCGCTAGGCATGCTGAAGGCCTATAAAAGTGGCTTTTCAACCATTTCTTCTTCATCCAAACTCAAAATCTCTCTTCTTCTCAGTAATATTACTCTATTATTTTTGCATTCTCTTGTTGTTTTTCACCTATCTGCAGAAACTATGGCACCAAAGAGAAGTCATACCTCTGGTCCATCAACCCCATCTTCCCCACCATCCTTTCATCCAACCTACCTGTTTAAACCTCGAGCAAGTGCAGGAAAATTTATGCAAATTAAAGAATACACGGTGGCAAAGGAACATGCAATTGATGTGGAAAATCTAACCGATTATGAGGAGTTGAGCAACACGCTAGAGAAGAGAGGGTGGATGCGCTTGAATAGTTTGATCAAGGAGACAAATCAATCAATTGGGTTCGAGTTCTAAGCCAACACAGTCAACCAAGAATTTGACTCCTATTCATCCTATGTGTGTGGTAAGTGATCACTTACTCTCCTCCTGCTATAAATTCTCTTCTTCGCCTTAGAGAACCTCCCAATTGCAGTATTCAAACTAGGCGAATAGGAATTTGTCTGATGAAATGAGTGAGTTAATGTTACCTGAGTTTTTAATTTAGGGGTTGATTGGACGATGGCAAATGACAGGTATATCAAGTTGAAGATTAGGGAGATGCAGTCTATACGAAAGGCTTGGGCTTCCTTTTTAGTCCAAACTTTGGAGGCTATTTCAAACCAGTCTGAGTTTACAGTGAAAAGATGTCATGCTCTCATGGAAATTCTACATGATAAGCTGTTGTACCCCAAAATTTGCCCTCTCATTTGTCAAGTATTTGCTCAGAAGATATTCTAAAACGTCAAGTTTGCAGCACTGATACATCAATTTAGGTTTGGAATTGGCAAAAGGGCAAAATGGTCAATTGCATACTAGAAAGTCAAACTTTGACTTTTTGGTCAACATTACATTCCAAGGATCAAATTTCATCAAGACATTCAAAAATATGAAACTTGATCATCAAGGAATCAAGAAAGTCAAAACTTAATGTGAAAGTTCAAACCCTTCAAGACTTAGAAATTTTTCTAAGTGTTTTTTATACATGATAATCTCATTTCTTCATGCCAACTTTTCACCTTGATGCAAGATGATTCAAGATAAGCTTCCAACATGAAAGTTGTAGATATCCATGATATCTACAACATTTCTTTATACAACTTCTCCTAAACAGGCTTGGATTTCAAGTTATAAATTCGTGAAGTCATGACATTTTCATTTAAACACTTAGAGAAATTTTCAGCAGTTTTGGTTAGGTTTTTATCCCAACTTCTTGCCCATTTTTCATCAAGTTCCAGTTTGATTTAACAAAAGTGGCCAAAATGAAAGTTATAGAGGGTGTTTCAAGCTTTCCAAAACATACAAGAGCATGGATTTATCATATTTGAGCTAGAAGATGCAAGGATCTGAAGTTGAGCATCCATTCTTGAATTACAAGCCATTTTTGTTGAAGAACACATAATCCAATTAGCATGATGTGCTGCATAATCTCACTTTGCAGGTCTTGTGACTTGCAAATCTCAACATAATTTAATGTTTACACAAGAGCTTGAGCTATTACCCAAGTGTTTGAGCCATTGTCCAAAAGATCTTTCCATGTATGGCATAAAGGCATCATTGATATTCTTGAAAAGCAAACTTTTTGTACAAAGTTTGTCTTGAGCCTATACTTTGTTTATTTTCTGATTTCACTCCACCATAAAACAGGGAAACCAACCCCTCTAAACCAGCAACTTTGGTACTTGATCTTGGAACCATGGAATACTTGATACTTACATCCCAACCAAACCATAACATGTTGTTTGTAAACCTATTCAGCATTTGTTCACAAGTCCCTTGCCTATAAATAGAAGAAGCATTTGCAAGGCAAAGAGGTTAGAAAAAATAGAGAGAACAACCAGAAGTTATATTGATAAACCCTTAAAATCTCATATTCACAAAAAGCCATAACAGTACATAAAACCTCCACTCTTGAGCTTTGAAGTCTAAACCTCTAAACCTCTCACACTTTGCATATTTCATCAAAAAACCATCCAAACATTTCATACCATACAGAGGTTGTTTAGTAACCTTCAACAAAAAGGAAAGTCTAGCAGCCTGTTGGAGCTTCCTTAAGGCTCATACAACATCTTGAAGGGTATTTGGTTTCAAAACCTAAATTGCAGTTTTAAGGTAAGTCGTCTTTACCTTGCCTTTTCCATACATCAATTTTTCTGTTTATAGGATGTAGCAATCACTATTTTTGAAGTTAATATTTATTTGTTATTCATGTTATTCATTCATATGTTAAAAACTAACTGATATATGCAAAGAATGGTGTTTAAGGCAGAAAAATGCAGGATGTATCGACACATATCCACATGTGTCGACCCATCTTAGTGAAAATACAAGGTATGAGTCGACACATGGCCCTCATGCATCGACCCATACCGAGTTCAGTCACAAAACAGAAGCTGGAAAGGACTATGAGTCGACACATACGCATTTCGCGTCGATGCAAAAAGGTGTATGAGTCGACACATCCCATTATGTGTCGACACATACTGAACAGATTTCACTTAACAGGAGCTGGGAAAGCTTATGAGTCGATACATACGCGTTTCGTGTCGACACAAGAAGGGTGCATGATTCGACACATCCCCTTATGTGTCGACACATACTGAGTTATTTTGTTTTGCAGGGGCAGGGAAAAGCTATGTGTCGATACATAGCAGCATGGGTCGACACATAGCAGTTCAAAATGCAGTTTTCCTTTTATTTTACACTGTTTTTTACATTGTTTTCATTATCATTCGATATGGTTGTAATATTTCAGTCTCCACTTCATCCCCATTGTAAATTTGTACCCCCATCCCCCTAAAGTGATGTAATAGCTTAGATTTTACTTTCCGCCTTTTACTTGCTTTTCATATATTGCTAGTAAATAAGTGTGTATGGCAAGATAAAAACAACAAAATAGGCCACCCTAATCAAAGACTAAATGCATGCAAATCAAACACATTATTCACACATGCACCCTTAGGGTAATCTCACTCGTTGCCTTTCGGAAAATAGTCATGTCCCTCGAGCATGGGCGTTTTAGCAAAGACCCTCGATAAAAGATCGTAGTCCCTCGATGACCCTCGATGTTGCCTTCGGTAAACGATCTAGTCCCTAAAACGACATTGCTAAAACGTCCCATATGTTGTCTTCTATGACTACACAAATGTCCCAGCGCCCGTCCCTTTACATCCAACGGTGGGGCTTCTTACCAAATCAATGGTAAGATAGCCACATCTAAAGGAGGAGGAAAAGCACATTTAAGACCTTTCGAGTAGGTAGATTCGCTCTTAGTTACTCGCTTGCTCACAACAAAAACATTTTTATACACCCACACTCTCATCTTTGAACTATTTTCAAAACAAACACTTTGTAGGCGTTCTTATAGAAACAAGAACCATTACGAAGTTCCATTTTCAAAATACTTTCAAAAACACATCTCACAAACACACTTTTTAACTATTTTCGAAATAAACACTTTGTAGGTGTTCTCATAGAAACGAGAACCATTATGAAGTTCCATTTTAAAAATACTTTCAAAACACACACCACAAGAACATTCAAACAAAAGCAAGTGATCTAGAAAGTAACTAAGAGCCCATGGAAAACCATGGATGAAAAGGGTGCTAGTACCTTCGCTTTTCATAATCTACCCCCCGAACTCAAAAACATCTCTAAAGGTCTTTCCTGTGCTTTTTCACCTTTCCTTTTTGGATAAAAGAAAAGTCGGTGGCGACTCTTACTAAACCACAACATTTGCAAACACAAACGCAAAACCTTCAAGTCAGTTCTTCCACCGTATCACAGAACTGGCGACTCTGTTGGGGAATTTTTTAAAGTGGGGTTACCTTAGGGCTAGATCACATTTATTTGCTTACATTGTTTGATTTGCTTGCTTTACATTATGGTTCTTTGTTTGGGTTTGAATCCTCCACCCGGATTTGGGAAACATTATAGGTAAATAGCAATACGTTATGGAAACTGTGCGGGGTATACCGACATGGTCTAAGCAATAGCTATGTTAGTGTGACATATTTATGGGTACCGGTAGCCTTTGAGTTAATCAAAGAGAATACAGGGCCACTGAGTGATGTCATGAAGCACTAATGAATTTCTAGAACCCTTTACTTGACCAACTTGGCCTTTAGGATGTAGTGAGATGACCGGCTTTGGTGTAGTCCGAAGTTGGTAGATACTCAATACTACACTCATTGAGGTTTGATTTCTTAGGATATTTCGGTCGCCATTAAAGAGGCTTGAGCTTAAACAATGACCAAGGAAACAATCCGGTGATATTGAGCTCCTTAGAACCCGGTTACTATTTTTAGGACAGGTCGAGCCAACTAAACTTCAAAAGAGTACTTACCTACAAAACTCCATTCAAGCCTAAAACTAAGGACTTGTTTGCTTTGTGTGAATATGATTATTTGTATATAAACTTGCTTACTTCGCATATCTGTACATAACATCATAACATCATACCATAGCATTTTCAATAACTATTTCAAGGATCTCAAGGGTCTTTGATGTAGGGTCACGTTGAACCAGAAGTCTACCAAAGGGCAAGAGGATTTATTTTCATCTAAACAAACACCGTCAAAAATCAAGTACAAACAACTTGAGTTAAGGGCTATGACCCACTTAACATGGTGAGCTTGATTCTCATGGAAGGAAATACACCGATACAAAGTTCTCCAATCAAAGCTGTTGATCAAAGTTCAACTTCTAACTTTTTCTTGTGTTTACCACGCGAGATCCTTGAAAACATGCATCCACATATCATGCATCATATCATGACAGGTTTCTCCCATTCAGGTCTCCTTATCTTCCTACTGTTTATTTCAGTAGAGATGGCTCTAGAGAAGACTATCAAGGACATCCAGGCTCAAAACGCTCAACTTCAAGAGATGTTCTTGAATCTATCCAAGGGGAAAGAAGAAGTGAAATCTCTCCTCACTAGGGGCATGATCATGGGGAATCCTGAGGGAAACAAAGATGATCATTTGGAGCTACTACGAACTGAGATAGCCATAATGAAAATCTAGATGATGGGACAACTGGTGGGCCAGATGGCTCTCATCCAAAACTTGGCACAAGGACAAGAAGAGCTGAGAGTCCTCATCAATAAGCTTCGTCAAGACAGATGTAACCAAATGGGGCAAACAACTAGAGTTGAGGATCAAGTCATCATTCATCCTCCCTTGAGACAAGAAGCCGAGAGAAGACCTTTCCAATTCGCTCCCGCGTCACGAGCCCAACAACAACCTTGCCAACAACAACAGGGTAATCGGCGTAAGCGGAATACAGCTAAAAGACGCTTTACCAAAATCAACATGTCATTATCTCAAGTACTGCAACACCTGTTGGAAGCCAAGCTGGTTGTATTAAGGGACCCCCCTCAGAATCCCAACACAGCCTCTCCGAGTTACAATCCAAATGCAAGATGTGTATACCACTCCAACAGTCCTGGACATGACACCAATAGCTGTTGGACATTAAGAAATAAAATTCAAGACCTGATTGAAGAAGGAACGTTGGAGTTCACACAAGATGGCCAGACTGAATTCTTCGGCCAAAGGCACTTCACCCAAATCAACATGCCATTGTCACAAGCATTACAACACATGTTGAAGATGAATTTGATTATGGTGATAAACCCTCATCCGAGCCCGGAGACTTCCTCTCCTGACTACAATCCGGAGGCAAGGTGTGCTTATCATTCTGATAGCCCTGGGCATGATACAAATGATTGTTGGGCGTTGAAGTATAAGATTCAAAACCTGATCGACGAAGGAATACTGGAGTTCACACAAGATGGTCAGACTGAGTTCTTTTGTCATCCTTCAAAGGCTCACCATCTAAAATGACAAGTTCGAACAAAGAAGCTTTTGTTTATTTGAATTTTCAGTTGTAATTTCTTTTGCTTGTTCAAACAATTATCTATTAATGTCATACTTTGTTTCATTAATGCATTGCACATGTTTGTCTTGATTTGACTCACTCATTTTCATTACATTTAAACTATGCTTTTTACTCACTTTATGACATTCAACTCTTGCTAAAAGTTACAAGCCTTTAGAGGGAGGATAACGAAAACAATACCATAATCTCATACAATATGCTTTTGAACAGACCTTGCCGACGATGTACAGGCGTTCTTTCAAATCCTAAACACTGGAGTTATAAGGAAGATAATCCCTAGTCAACCCCTTCGAGCTAAAGAAGTAGAAGTTTTTTGTTTTAACACAAATTGAAACCTTTAATCAAAACCTGGGGCAGGGTAGTCTCTCAGTTAATTCAAACGCGCATTAAGCCGCAAACTCTCATTTCGTAATACAACGAATGGCATCAAAAACATTCCTCTAGAATCAAAAGACGGTGATGGTTACCTATTACATAGGCAGTCATTATCTCTCAAAAACAAAAGCCCACTAAGTCAAAACCTACAAAGGAGACTTAAGAAAACTGGGGTATCCCGCTGACTGCAATCTCAAAACAAGAACAGTCAGGCAAAAATTAGGGATAACAAATCAATCAAAAGAGGTTATTACAAATCCTCAACAACATGAATTTTTTTTTGCAAAAATGACTGCCTTCCAACAAATTTAACCATCACCAAAACGTCATCCCAGACTCAATTGGAGTTCGAATGTAGAATTAACTGAGCTTAGGACTAAAGAACATCACGAAGAATGGGTGGGTACAAATACACTTTGAGTCTTTATCCTTTGTTTCTTAAACCGTGAACCAAGTCACGTTACAACCCTTCAAAAGTCCTAATTGAAGCATGGGTTAGTTCGAAAGCATACTGTTACAAAAGGTATCCTGACTCTTGTAGGGCTTTACTCAAAATCTTGAGTTGAATTTTTCTTACAAAACTTCTTTACTTGCTAAAAATTCATTTTTCAAAACTTCAAGACAAGCATAAACTTTGCATTACTTGAATATCACTGTTTGCATATGGCTAATTGTTTGACAACGGAGAAATTCACACAATGAACGTCCAGTGAACGGAAGCTCTCTCAGTGAACAAAATCAATTCAAGAAGGATGACACTCCTCCTATCAACAAGGGGACATGACATGTCACTATCCAACACACCTGGGGAAGTCCAGTCAAGATTCCAGGAAACCTCTCAAGAAGTGCAGAGTAACCAGGGGCAAGCCTCCATCTCCGTCACTTGGGGAATTAAACGTCAAATCTCAGCAAAGAGTTACGTATAATCAAACATTTTTAGCAATGCCACGAACATTTGCTACTAGGGGCAATGACGAATCTCCCCAAAATCCTTCTCATAGGATGATTCTCAGCCAGAGTTTCAATCTCTGATAACCTCTTCCCAGCTGGGAAAACTTCAAGAATCCTCGAGGACTTTCCCCAACGAAGTCGTCACCTCTCAAGCAGACCGGTAATAGGGTTTATTTCCCCAACAAACGGTAGGTTTCCCCTACTTGAGTTTGCCTCTCTAACTACTATAAATCAAAGGACCACGACTCCTCTTCCCCAGTAGACTACTCTACAATCCCCAACAAGTTACTGTGAAACTTGGATCTGACCAGATATCAGTTCAACTTCGACTCCCCAGAAGAGCAACGGACGACTAAGACTCTTAAACTCTTTTCCCAAGCAGGAATAAACATGCTCCCCATAGAGTTTTCAATATCCCCCAGCGGATTTCTCCTCAAACAGTGAAACATGAATACCCATTGGAAACATTCTCGGTAAAGTTTGAAGACACACCAACTCTTCAACAGCAGTCCAGGATTTAACGGTTCCCCGGCGTCTGTCAAGGATTTATTTTCCCATACAAAAATACATTCATTAAACATTTAACATTTCATACATCCTATTCACATACATGATAAGTGCATACGACACCATCTCATTTATTTTGAGAACATCATGACATCACGCATTTCATACATCATGACATTGCATACAACTAACGTTTTACCTTTTAAAGTTCCAGATTAATACATGTAGCAAGCCAGGAAAACTATCTGTGGATGACTGATTGTAGATTAATACCTGTAACAAGCCAGGAAAACTATCTACATGAAGAGATTGAAGATTAACACCTGTAACAACCCAGGAAAACTATCTTTATTTCTCAAGTCAGAGATTAACACCTGTAACAAGCCAGGAAAACTTATCTCATTATCTTCCCATGCAACATAAGCCTTTTTGTTCTTGAACTCCTTTTTGCCTTTGAATCCATTTTTCTTGGAGAGTTTTGGACAATCCGGCTTTATGTGACCTTGCTTTCCACATTCATAACATGTGACATCTTGTGTTGATGTGGAGGCTTCTTTATCTTTATGATTATAAAATTTCTTCCTCTTGACAAAGTTAGCATTATGAAGATTATTTTTATGATCAAAATATTTTCCTAACCTTTTTACAAGAAGCAAGAAGTTTTCATCTTCCTCCGATGCATCTTTATCTTGACTTTCCTTTGAATCAACTTTCAAGGCAATGCCTTTGGATTTCTTCTCTAAACTTTCATGTTTTTCAAGTCTACCGAGTTCCGTTTTATATTCTTGAAGTTTGCCAAATAATGTAGCGGAAGTCATTGCGGAGAGACTCTTCTTTTCCGAGATTGCCGTTACCTTTGGTTGCCATTCCCTAGTCAATGATCTAAGGATTTTCAAGTTGAGTTCATCATTTGTCAAAGTTTTACCAAGAGCATTTAAGTGATTTGTCAAATGCACAAATCTCTTTTGTAAGTCAAGAATGGATTCTCCGGGCTGCATTCGAAATAGTTCATATTCTTGACTCAAGGTATTTAGCCTTGATCTTTTTACTTCAGCCGTTCCTTCATGAGTTTGAACAAGGGTATCCCATATTTCTTTTGCTGTCTTGCAGTTCGAGACACGGAAAAATTCGTCCATACTGAGTGCACCTTGAAGAAGGTTTATTGCCTTTTTGTTATAGAGAACTTTCTTTTTATCATCGTCGTCCCATGCAGTTTTGATTTTTACAGAACCAATGCCATTGATAACAGATATCGGGATAAATGGACCATTTTCAACAGCATCCCATACTTCCTCTCCTTGTGCTTCTAAATGCGCCTTCATGCGTATTTTCCAGAAGTCAAAATATTCACCACAGAATAAAGGAGGCTTGTTGTTACTACCACCATCTCTGAAGACTGGTTGATGATTTGCGGAAGCCATTCTGGATCTTTAGGAACAAGTTACCTATAACTTGCTCTGATACCAATTGTAAGTCTCAGAGTGCCTAAGAGGGGGGGGGGGTGAATTAGGTCTTATAAAATTTATTCGATTTTATGAGAATGCTTGGTAGTAATTTTTGGTTAAGAGTTTGAAGGTTTTGTTTATATCTTTATCTTTTCCTGATTATGGTGATGAAAGCGATAAATGCAGAAAAGTAAAGAACACAGTGATATATCCTGGTTCCCCTCACAATCCGAGAGTACTCCAGTCCCCTTTCCAACACGAAAAAGATTTCACTATAGTTAGAATGATTGTACAACCTATGCTTACTATCTAACCTATAGGGTGATCAAAGGTTCTTAACACCTTTAAGACCAAACAAACACTAATGTGAATGAAGAACAATCCTCTTCAAATCACAACACTTACTTCCAACAATCCTGGATAGTAAGGGAAAATCTTTAAGTAATACAATGATTAATTTTGAAGTATATGGAGAGCTTTATCAATCTTCAATTGATCTTCTTCTTCAAGATAAAAACAATTCTCAACAATTTATATAAATGTTCACAATGTATGTATGAAACTTGAAATGATAATGAAAGTGTATATGGCAAGTTTCACAAAATTATGAACACATGAAAGTTTAAATTCAAATGTGAGTAAAAGAGAAAATTGTTAATGAAGAAGTATATTTGTTAATTTGAAAATTGAAGTATTGAACATTTATGAAAGTTATGGTGTTCTTGTTTTGAAAATAAGAAATTCTGCATTTTATAAAGTTGTAAGAACCTCTTCATTCATGCCAATTCATATGAAAAGTTACAATGCATTCATGAAAAGATACCACTTGAAAAATTTTCAAAAAACAAAGTAAAAGCTGCATTGGTTCGCTAGGAACCGGTTCCGACACTGACAGAACCCGGTTCTTAGTGAACGTTATAAGTTGGAATTCAAATTTATCACGCAGGAACCGGTTCCCCTATTGGTACAACCCGGTTCCTGGTACAAAAACCAGGGACATGTTTTTTGAGAAAAGCTGGAACCCGGTTCCCTGTTAGGGAGGAACCGGTTCCTAAAGGTTTATTTTCAAAAATACATTTTGAAAGATATTTCAAACAAAGTTTTTCTTGATGTTAAAGTTATGGAATATGTATATGTTGATGAATGCATATTGTGAACATCTATATTCAAGGTTTTAAGAATTATTTATACCATATTGACATTTGATGATTTCTTTAATAATTCTTTAATAATCTTCAAGACTTTTATTTGATGTTGATAAGATTTTTGCACATCCTTTGAAACTTGATGTCCATGTTGTCTTCATTAAAACACATGCTTTAAATATGACTTGAGAAGCTTGTAATTACATTCTCCCCCTTTTTGATGATGACAACCAAGTCTTGAAAACGATTTCTTGAGATGTTCATGTTGTTTTGTGTAGCGAACATGTTGAGCAAATGCAAGGCTCCCCCTAAATTGTATGCTCCCCCTAAGTCCATGATTCCTTGAATTTTGGAGAGAGTTTGATATTTATTTGGGCCTGCAATTTCTTTGAAACAAAACAACATACATGCATGCTCTTCTCCCCCTTTGTTAACATCAAAAAGGATGGGGAAAAAGAGTGAAATAGATACATATAAAAATTAAGACGAGTATCTTAAGAGAAACATCAGATATCACCTTCATCCAAAATACCAAGATCTTTTCCAAGCTTTTTGTTCTTGATGGACCAAAGAGATCCATGTGTAACAATTGTAGTGGTCTTGTAGTAGACACCACATTCTTAGATTTGAAAGTTGTTTTGGTCTGTTTGCCCTTTTGGCATGCATTACATAATTTGTCCTTGATGAACTTCATCTTTGGTAGACCAATAACTAAGTCATGCTTAACCAATTTGTTCAAGTGCTCCATGTGAATGTGAGCGATCCTCTTGTGCCATAACCAAGCGTCATTGTTGTTTACCATAAGACATTGTACCTTCAGAGACAAATCATCTAAAGTAATCATAAAAATATTGTTAGTTCTTATACCTTTGAGTTTTACCTCATTGGTTGCCTCATCCATAATGAGACATTCATCTTTGTTGAATTTGATCTTGAACCCTCTATCGCAAAGTTGACTTATGCTAAGAAGATTGTGCTTTAATCCTTCAACATAGAGAACATCCTCAATTTGAATGGATGGAAGTGTGCCAACTATTCCAACGCCAAGAATCTTTCCTTTGGTGTTGTCTTCATAGGTGACATACCCTTTGGCTTTATGTACTAGATATGAAAATTGGTGTACATCTCCTGTCATATGCTTTGAACATCCACTATCAAGATACCAAACATTTGATGTGGATTTCAAGCATACCTCTTCTTCATTGTCGGAGTGATGTGAAGCCATTAATGCTAGATTTGCACATTCCTCGCTTTCCGAATCGGATGAAGAACTTATCTCATTATCTTCCCATGCAACATAAGCCTTTTTGTTCTTGAACTCCTTTTTGCCTTTGAATCCATTTTTCTTGGAGAGTTTTGGACAATCCGGCTTTATGTGACCTTGCTTTCCACATTTATAACATGTGACATCTTGTGTTGATGTGGAGGCTTCTTTATCTTTATGATTATAAAATTTCTTCCTCTTGACAAAGTTAGCATTATGAAGATTATTTTTATGACCAAAATATTTTCCTAACCTTTTTACAAGAAGCAAGAAGTTTTCATCTTCCTCCGATGCATCTTTATCTTGACTTTCCTTTGAATCAACTTTCAAGGCAATGCCTTTGGATTTCTTCTCTAAATTTTCATGTTTTTCAAGTCTACCGAGTTCTGTTTTATATTCTTGAAGTTTACCAAATAATGTAGCGGAAGTCACTGCGGAGAGACTCTTCTTTTCCGAGATTGCCGTTACCTTTGGTTGCCATTCCCTAGTCAATGATCTAAGGATTTTCAAGTTGAGTTCATCATTTGTCAAAGTTTTACCAAGAGCATTTAAGTGATTTGTCAAATGCACAAATCTCTTTTGTAAGTCAAGAATGGATTCTCCGGGCTGCATTCGAAATAGTTCATATTCTTGACTCAAGGTATTTAGCCTTGATCTTTTTACTTCAGCCGTTCCTTCATGAGTTTGAACAAGGGTATCCCATATTTCTTTTGCTGTCTTGCAGTTCGAGACACGGAAAAATTCGTCCATACTGAGTGCATCTTGAAGAAGGTTTATTGCCTTTTTGTCATAGAGAACTTTCTTTTTATCATCATCGTCCCATGCAGTTTTGATTTTTACAGAACCAATGCCATTGATAACAGATATCGGGATAAATGGACCATTTTAAACAGCATCCCATACTTCCTCTCCTTGTGCTTCTAAATGCGCCTTCATGCGTATTTTCCAGAAGTCAAAATATTCACCACAGAATAGAGGAGGCTTGTTGTTACTACCACCATCTCTGAAGACTGGTTGATGATTTGCGGAAGCCATTCTGGATCTTTAGGAACAAGTTACCTATAACTTGCTCTGATACCAATTGTAAGTCTCAGAGTGCCTAAGAGGGGGGGGGGGGTGAATTAGGTCTTATAAAATTTATTCGATTTTATGAGAATGCTTGGTAGTAATTTTTGGTTAAGAGTTTGAAGGTTTTGTTTATATCATTATCTTTTCCTGATTATGGTGATGAAAGCGATAAATGCGGAAAAGTAAAGAACACAGTGATATATCCTGGTTCCCCTCACAATCCGAGAGTACTCCAGTCCCCTTTCTAACACGAAAGAGATTTCACTATAGTTAGAATGATTGTACAGCCTATGCTTACTATCTAACCTATAGGGTGATCAAAGATTCTTAACACCTTTAAGACCAAACAAACACTAATGTGAATGAAGAACAATCCTCTTCAAATCACAACACTTACTTCCAACAATCCTGGATAGTAAGGGAAAATCTTTAAGTAATACAATGATTAATTTTGAAGTATATGGAGAGCTTTATCAATCTTCAATTTATCTTCTTCTTCAAGATAAAAACAATTCTCAACAATGTATATAAATGTTCACAATGTATGTATGAAACTTGAAATGATAATGAAAGTGTATATGGCAAGTTTCACAAAATTATGAACACATGAAAGTTTAAATTCAAATGTGAGTAAAAGAGAAAATTGTTAATGAAGAAGTATATTTGTTAATTTGAAAATTGAAGTATTGAACATTTATGAAAGTTATGGTGTTCTTGTTTTGAAAATAAGAAATTCTGCATTTTATAAAGTTGTAAGAACCTCTTCATTCATGCCAATTCATATGAAAAGTTGCAATGCATTCATGAAAAGATACCACTTGAAAAATGTTCAAAAAACAAAGTAAAAGCTGCATTGGTTCGCTAGGAACCGGTTCCGACACTGACAGAACCCGGTTCTTAGTGAACGTTATAAGTTGGAATTCAAATTTATCACGCAGGAACCGGTTCCCCTATTGGTACAACCCGGTTCCTGGTACAAAAACCAGGGACATGTTTTTTGAGAAAAGCTGGAACCCGGTTCCCTGTTAGGGAGGAACCGGTTCCTAAAGGTTTATTTTCAAAAATACATTTTGAAAGATATTTCAAACAAAGTTTTTCTTGATGTTAAAGTTATGGAATATGTATATGTTGATGAATGCATATTGTGAACATCTATATTCAAGGTTTTAAGAATTATTTATACCATATTGACATTTGATGATTTCTTTAATAATTCTTCAATAATCTTCAAGACTTTTATTTGATGTTGATAAGCTTTTTGCACATCCTTTGAAACTTGATGTCCATGTTGTCTTCATCAAAACACATGCTTTAAATATGACTTGAGAAGCTTGTAATTACAATTTAAACCTTTGTCTTCCTGTCCCCTCCACCCCATCTATATAAAGAAATCACAAATGTTGCAAACAGACACACAAAAATATACAGAAAAATAGAGAACTTGGAGAGACGTTGCCCAGAATTTTCCAAGCCAAAGCTTCCACCCAACGAACACCTCCACCCTCAGAACTACAGATTGAAGCACCTCTGTTTGGTAAAAGAAAAATCTAATATCAAACTCATTTTTAAATTCATTTTGATTGCATATTCATATTATTACTGCTGTTTGTGAATGATTTAATGTGCTACATATAAGCTACAGTGCAGAGATGAGATTGTGCCATTGCTTGGGCACAATCTAAGTTTCTCCTTCGAATCCCAGAATAAAACAAACTCAGGCCCAGATTCAGCAGGTTCTAATAAGGGGGAGATTCGAACCAGGGGGGTAAAGTCCCCCCTGGACCTTTAACATGTGTTTCGTTTTGCAGGAACTACATTCTCAGATTCCTGTTCAGAGTTTCGAAGCTCAGCAATTTAGCTTCAAACTGGATCCAGGATGTCCAGATCGAAGGATGACATATCCAGATCGAACACCCTCAGAGTGCAGCCCCTCATGCACCTTCGATCCAGCCTCTTCACTGGGTCGAAAGACAGCCTGCACCTTTTTCGACCCAGACCTCCAGAATTATATTTTTTTCTTGTTTTGCTGCCTGGCCCATTTGTACTTTGTTTACTTTGTTTTTGTTTATTTCTTTTGGTTTTTTTTTAATCAACATAAAAAATCATAAAAATAAATAACTTAGAATTAGGATTTAATTTAGTTAATTATTTTAACTTGTTTTCTCCAATTTTAAAATCAGTAGACTTAGGATTTATTTAAATTTAATCCTTTTCATAAACAAAAAATGCAAAAAAAAAATATTAAGTATGTTTTAGAATTAATTTTAATTAGTTTTTTTTTATTAATTAAATTTAACTTAATTGAACATTTAACATTTTCCCAAAAAAATAAAATAAAACAACAAAAAGATCATATGCTTAGGATTTTTAAGATTCACACGCGTTTATTTTATTGTAACTATTCCCCCAATTTTGGACATGTAAATAATCCCCCTCCCCGAAGCCTTGTAATAGCGTAGGATTTATAATTTCCACACTTTAAATTCCTGTATATATATTAACTGCTTAGATGTATGCTAACTAGGATTGTATGACAAGATCTAAAAACAAATGGTAGAACACCTAAAAATACAAAGATGATATAAACTGAAAATTGACACACTTGCACATACCACTCCTAGGGTACACCTCACTTGGTTGCCTCAAATGTGGTCATTAAGTATAGGATGTTCTAGAGGTCGTCCTTTTGTCTCAAGATCATAAGTTGCCTCGAAATGGTTGCCTCGATAAAAATGATCTAAGACACTAGGATTACCACTAAAGCGTCCTAACGTTGCTTTAGTGACCACACGTCCCTAAAATCGAATTGACCCGAAAAACTTCAACGACGGTGCTACCTACTCCTCAATAGTGGGATAGCACTATCTAAAGGACAGTTGCACAATTTAATTCCTTTTTGAGTTGGTAGATGTTCTTAGGTACTCGCTCCTTTTAAAAACAAAATAAACTTTTCGCACTTACACTTTCTTCAAAAACAAAACTCTTTTCAAAACCCACAATCACAAAGAAAAGCAAACTTTTGAAAACATAGTGAGCAAGTACCTAAGAGCCCGTGGATAACCACGGATAGAAAGGGTGCTAACACCTTCCCCTTCTATAATCTACCTCCCGAACCCGAGAAACAATCTCGAAAAGGAATTTTGTCTGTGCTTTTGTCCTTTCCCTTGTTGGATAAAATAAAAGATGGTAGCGACTCTTGCTTACCGCGACACTTTGCGAAAACAAACGCAAACGCGAACCAGCATTAAAAAACAGTTAGTTCTCTATTCCCACCGATCACAGAACTGGCGACTCTGTTGGGGATTGAAAGTGAGGTGTACCTTAGGACTAGATCACTTGTGTTTTCATTTATATTGCTTTGTATGCTTTTAATTTTGTGGGCTTATATCGGAGTTTCATAAATCCTCCACCCGGGTTTGGGAAACATTCATAGATAGCAATACGTTGTAGAAACTGTGCGGGGTATACCGACACGGTTGAAGCAATAGCTATATTAGTGCGACATATTTGTGAGTACCGGTAGCCTTTGAGTCAATCAAAGAGAATACGGGGCCGCTGAGTGATGTCACTAAGCACTAATGACCTAGAACCTTACTTGACCATCTTGGCCTTTTTAGGGGTAGTGAGATGACAGACTTTGGTGCAGTCCGAAGTTGGTAGATACTCGATACTACACTCATTGAGGATTGTTTTCTTGGAATATTTTGGTCGCCAGTTAAGTGGCTAAACCAAAACGATGAACATAGAAAACAATCCAATGATATTGAGCTCCTTAGAACCCGATTACTATTTATAGGACAGGTTTTGAGCCAACTAAACTCAAGAGGGTACTTACCTATGAAACCTCCTGCAAGCCTGAAACTAGGGTTTTTGTGTGACTTGCTTGTACATATGTTTCTGCATACATCATAAAGCATCATATGCATCTGCTAACCATTTCAAGGGTTTAGATCTTCATCTTTGTTCTTGTTTTACAGGACATGGAGTCTCTCCGCAGGAAAACAATTCAAGTCAACCTTGTAAGGGTCCCTCTTCAACTCAAAGAGCTTACATCCAGGATTCCCGAGAATTCTCTCTTAAGTGAAAGACATGGTAGACTCCTTAGCTTGGTCAACACCAACATTGAAGAAGACATGATGAAAGTTCTCTTCCAGTTCTTTGACCCCTTACATCACTGTTTCATATTCCTTGATTATCAATTGGTGCCTACTTTGGAGGAATTTTCTCAACTCCTGAGAATTCCTATTCTTAGTCAACTACCCTACAACGGTACGGAAAAGGAACCAAAACTTAAAGATGTTGCTCAAGCATTACGCTTACAACCATCCGACATCAAGGGGCATTGGGAAACCAAAAGTGGTATCAAAGGATTCTTGGAAAAGTTTCTGTTTGAGAAGGCACGAGAATGCTGGAATTCTCTTGATCTACAAGCCTTTGAAGAGATTGTGGCACTCCTTATCTATGGGTTAGTTTTGTTCCCAAATCCTGATCAACTTATAGATGTGAATGCTGTCAAGATTTTCATATCCAGGAACCCCATACCTACATTGCTTGGGGACATCCTCCACTCATTTTACACACGAACAATGAGGAAAAGAGGTGTTCTCATGTGTTGTACTCCTCTCCTAGCAAGGTGGTTTATTTCTCACCTTCCACAATCAGTTTTGAAGAACGAGCAGGGTTTAAGGTGGTCACAACGATTGATGACCCTCACACATTCTGATGTACATTGGTGTTCTCGGTCCAGAGAAAATGTCACCATCATTGATCGTTGTGGAGAATTTCCTAATGTTCCTTTACTTGGAATTAGGGGAGGCATTACCTACAACCCCTGTCTAGCTTTGAGACAATTTGGATATGCTCGGAGGGATGGCCCTCATGACATGCTGATTCTTGACCTAGTTTTTGACTTCGACAACGATGCGCAAGGACTTCGACAAAGGTTCATCAAAGCTTGGAGGATGCCTAATAAGGTGGATAGTAAGACATTGGGGCACAAGAATTCCATCCCCCTTGAGCCTTACCTCAAGTGGGTACGAACCCGCTCCCAAAATCTTATGATGCCATATCCTCACATTCTCCCCTTGATCAAAGAGCCTGTTATGGAAGGAGAGGTTCCATACGCCATCCTACATCCTGACATGCCAACATCATGGGAAGAAATGCAAAAGAGTTGGATCCAGCTCAAGGAAGAGCGGAATACTTTTGAAGCCAACTTCTATGCCAGTGAAAAGAAGGTTTTGGAGCTTACCCGCCGACTTCACGAGGAAGAGACCCTCAACACTTACATCGCTCCAAAGAGGATGCGCAATGTCTTTTTACATTAAGAATTTTGTAATATTTCGCCCATGGGGCACTTATGTACTAACAAAATTTCTTCTTAGTATGACGTGTGTTCTTTTTGTCTGCAACAAATTTGAATTTTTGAACCCTTGAATGCATTACATAAATAGCATACCATTCATCATATGCATAACAGGTACCCTTTTACAGGTCTCTTATCTTCTTCGCTGTTTATTTCAGCAATTATCATGTCTGCTGAAACTTCCACTGAGCAAGCTATCAAGGCCCTCCAGGCCCAAAATGCCCAATTTCAAGAGTTGGTCATGAGCCTAGCTAAGGGTCAGCAGGACCTGAAGACCCTGATCCTGAAAGACAGGAAGAAGAAGAAGAAGAGGACCATCCTATTCAACACCGGACGCAGGCTTGGAAACGAGCTGCAGAATGAAATTGATCTGGCCACCCCGTCTGGAGAGAAAGACAGTCCACAAGAAAGGAGGGCTCCTAGCCCTGAAGTCTCCGACAACGAGACGGACTATGATAAAGAACAGTATCCTCCTGCTGAGGATAAGTACAAACAGCTGGAAGACCGTCTGAATGCTATGGAAGTACAAAAGGTGCCCCGTCTGGATTCCGGAGATTTGGGTTTATCATCTGGGGCGGTGATCCCCCATAAGTTCAAGGCACCCGCCTTTGCCAAATATGACGGAGCTTCCAGTCCAAAGCTGCACCTCCGGTCATATGTGAGGAAGATCCAACCTTACACTACTGACAAAAACTTATGGATCCATTTCTTTCAAGACAGTCTCTCAGGGACTCAGCTTGAGTGGTTCTATCAGTTGGATGGAGCCAGTATCCGCAACTGGGAGGATTTGGCTGCTGCATTCTTTAAGCATTATCAGTGTCATTCCGACCTCGCTCCTACGCGTACCCAACTCCAGGGTATGTCAATAGGGGCGGGTGAAGGATTTAAAAAGTATGCTCAAAAATGGAGAGACCTTGCCGGAAGGGTGCAACCACCTCTAGCTGATCGTGAACTGGTTGATATGTTTCTGGGGACCCTGTCTGGTCCGTTCTTTAATCATCTGATTGGAAGCTCTTCAGCCGAGTTTACAGACCTCATCTTAACTGGTGAGAGGATTGAAGCGGGGATTAAAGCTGGGAAGATACAGAAGGGTGCCTCATCGAGCACCGAGAAGAAACCATTCAAGAAAGAGTCCAGTGCTGTCTACAATTCAAGAAGACAGAGCAGACCTGAACACCGCCAAGTTGTCAATGCGGTTGTTATCTCAAAACCTGTTGGTGCTCCTCAGCATCACAACCAACAAAGGGACGAGAGACCTCGATGGCAATTTACTCGTCTCAGCATGACTTTGTCTCAGATGTTGCCACAGTTGCTGAAGACTAATCTAGTGACTCTAAGAGAAGCTCCAAAGAATCAAAATACTGCATCACCGAAATATAACCCTAACGCCCGTTGTGCTTATCACTCCGATAGCCCGGAGCATAATACAGATGATTGTTGGAGTCTGAAAAACAAGGTGCAAGACTTAATTGATGCAAAATAGATTGAGTTTGAGGCGCCCGAGAGGCCTAATGTTGTGACTGCTCCCATGCCCAAACATGGAGTAAATGTTGTAGAGGAAGACTTGTTTGTAATGTCTGTTGATGATGTTGTTACCCCTCTAATGACTGTCAAGAAGAACCTGTTGCTAGCCGGTTTATTTCCGGGCTGTGGTGAAGGTTGCCCTATGTGTTCGGCTTTACCTACTGGTTGCCCATCTTTAAAGTCAGGTATCCAAAACCTGATGGATAATAAAGAGATTCTTTTTGAGAAAACTGCTGTTCCACCCGTTCATTCTGAAGAAGTTTCAATCATTACCATTTTCGACAATTCTTCCAAGGCTCCCTCGAGGACGCCTATTAGGATTACATCTATTCAGAAGACCGCACCTATAATCATCACTGTTCCGGGGCCCATCCCCTATACGTCTGACAAAGCTGTCCCTTGGCACTATGGGGTAGATGTTTATGTTCTTGGAGTTAAGCAAGAGTTCGGTGCTGATACCGGCGTCAGCAACATTACTGGGCCTCCTAAAGTCACCCGCAGTGGTAGACTTTTCTCACCTGATATTGCTCCGCCAGTTGTCCGAAGACCTGTTGTCATTAAGCCTGCAAGTGTACCTACTGCCATTCCTGATCAAGTCCCTGTTCCTCCCCCTGTCGCCGAGTCTTCTGACGCTCGGGGCAAAGGGATCGCTACTGATATGCCTGCCCAGACGGAGGCGCCAAAGACAATCAATGTTGAAGCTTCCAAACAGGAGATGGAAGAAATTCTGAAGATTATTAAGAAGAGTGATTATAATGTAGTTGAGCAACTAGGGCAAACCCCATCCAAGATTTCTATGTTATCACTGTTGTTGTGTTCAGAGGCCCATGACAAGGCTCTGATTACCTTCCTGAAGAAGGCCCACGTACCACAAGAGACATCAGCTGATCAATTTCCCGATTGTGTGGCCAACTTAACTGCTGATAATGGATTAGGTTTCTCTGATGTTGATCTAACTGCTAAAGGGAAGAACCATAATGATGCCCTGCATGTCTCCATTGAATGCAGGGGCACTACTCTTGCACATGTGTTTGTTGACACTGGTTCCTCGTTGAACGTCTTGCCCAAGAAAGCTCTAGACAGGCTGGATTGCGAAGGTTTTGAGCTAAAGCCGAGTAACATTGTTGTCCGGGCCTTTGATGGGTCTAAAAGGATGGTGCACGGTGAGGTTGATATTCTAATCAAAGTTGGTTCTCAGGTCTTCAACTCTACATTTTACGTGATGGACATTCGGCCGTCCTATTCTTGTTTGCTGGGTCGTCCATGGATCCACAAAGCGGGAGCTGTAACCTCAACGCTCCACCAGAAGTTGAAGTACCCGGTCAGAGGGAAGATTGTGACAGTACAAGGGGAAGAGGAGTACATGGTCAGCCACCTCAACTCGTTCCGGTACGTAGAGATGGATGGGGAGTTCATTGAGACCC
The DNA here is from genome assembly GCA_948472305.1 of Vicia faba. Taxonomy (NCBI): domain Eukaryota; kingdom Viridiplantae; phylum Streptophyta; class Magnoliopsida; order Fabales; family Fabaceae; genus Vicia; species Vicia faba. The sequence continues at coordinate 1,268,814,630 of OX451740.1, forward strand.
CATTTCAACACTTTGAAGAGGTTCCTCAGACACTGGCGTCAGCTGAGACTGTGATGGAAGATTCTCCCATGAAGATGGCTTCCTTAAAGGATCCCCAGACTGTTATTGAGAAGGGTGAGTATGCAAACTGGGGCCGACTTCCTGATTTCACTCAGAAGACTAACAAGTCCGGTTTGGGTTTCACTGCAAAAGCTCAGAGGGTTGTTCGAAGTGCAAGGATTGGAAGACCTCCTGTGTTCATCAGCAACTCGGGAGTAAACGCCATCAAAGATGATGTGGAGGAGTCTGAATTTGACAGCTGGATGTATCCTACGACCAACGGTGGACCAAACAACTGGACAGCAAAGGATTTCATCCCTATTACTTTTATTACTCAGTAATGAGCTTTTTGTTTCGAATTTGTAACAGACAATGTTTTGAAACTTTATGGCCCGGTGTCTTACCCGGGGCATCGTGGCTTCATTTGTGAGGGATTTTGTATGCCATTTTCATATATCATTAATGAAAGCATTGGACGTTTTCGCATTTCAAATTTTGTGCTCCTTGTCTTTCTTTATTACATATTGCAAAACAGCTATTTTACACACACTCACATATACAGGTCCCAATCCACTCTGGATCCCACTGGTAACGACTCTGCTACTACCAGTTATGACTTCAAAAATCCGATCTAGTCCCTAAAACGACATTGCTAAAACGTCCCATATGTTGTCTTCTATGACTATACAAACGTCCCAACGCCCGTCCCTTTACATCCAACGATGGGGCTTCTTACCAAATCAATGGTAAGATAGCCACATCTAAAGGAGGAGGAAAAGCATATTTAAGACCTTTCGAGTAGGTAGATTCGCTCTTAGTTACTCGCTTGCTCACAACAAAAACATTTTTATACACCCACACTCTCATCTTTGAACTATTTTCGAAACAAACACTTTGTAGGCATTCTTATAGAAACAAGAACCATTACGAAGTTCCGTTTTCAAAATACTTTCAAAAACACATCTCACAAACACACTTTTTAACTATTTTCGAAACAAACACTTTGTACGCGATCTCATAGAAACGAGAACCATTACGAAGTTCCATTTTCAAAATACTTTCAAAACACACACCACAAGCACATTCAAACAAAAGCAAGTGATCTAGCAAGTAACTAAGAGCCCATGGAAAACCATGGATGAAAAGGGTGCTAGTACCTTCCCTTTTCATAATCTACCCCCGAACTCAAAAACATCTCTAAAGGTCTTTCCTGTGCTTTTTCACCTTTCCTTTTTGGATAAAAGAAAAGTCGGTGGAGACTCTTGCTAAACCGCAACATTTGCAAACACAAACGCAAAACCTTCAAGTCAGTTCTTCCACCGTATCACATAAGCCAATAAATATGGGGCCGCTAATTGCGAAAACCATAAGATATATGGCTGACTCTCCCCATATATCTCGGGTACATTTTTGTGTTATTAATAAATTGTATGGGCTAGCTGCAGTTCATGTTCATCCAGATGATGTAATGGTCAGACTGGTGCTGTCAATCACCGCAATTTCCATCCGCCAAGTACTCAACACACCACATCTAGTAAGAGACCAAGAAGAGAAGGGAGACGATGATATCTACTGTCATGTGATAAAACCACCTGAAGGAGTCCATCATTATGATCGACAGCCTGGACGAATGCAACATTGGGAAAATTTTGCCTTGGGCATAACCACTTGGCACATGAAGCTTCGCCAAATCTGTACATCAACACCCCTAAATTTTGGGTCGGGTGCCTAAGCTTTTATGATCGGAACATAGATCATGTCCTGTTCTTAGATGTAACAACCACCTGAAAGAGCCCATCATCATGAGTAGCAATCTGAACAAATGCAACAGTGGGAAGAATTTGCCTTGGGCATAACCACTTGGGCACATGAAGTCTCGCCATATCTGTACACCAACACCCCTAAATTTGGGCCCGAGTACCAAAGCTTTTATGATCAGAACAAAGATCATATGTTAGTCACGAATCTAAGAAAAATATTTCATACTTCAACATTGATGGAATCTTACTTTTGGAGCAAAATCAAAACTTAGAAAATAGGTGAGCAGAGACGAGGACCCTCTGGGCTAGGAAAAATCAACATCATCGGTATGACCTTAAACCGTTTTATGACTTCTGCCGCCCAAATGATAGTTTCTAATTCAACATTATTTCACTTTTGCTTTTATTTATTTTATGTCCCTATGTACCAATCAATGAAAGAAGGGGAGCTCCAAAAATTTGCTCTACCCCAAATTTCGTAATGTCTTGTTCTCTTGAATTAATGAATTTTGTTTGTGCCAATTCTTTTTCAGTTTAATTACTTTCTTTCCATCGAATAGAAAAGCAATCACAAGAAAAAGTAAATAAAGTGATCGAGATTGAAGTGACAAAGCTGAGTGATGAATGATGAAGAAAAGAGACACCAACGATGGTACTCAACCTCCAGATATCTAAACAGGCGAAGTTTTAGCACACATATTTCCATTGTTTACTTATTTCTTTGTCTGAGTGTATCCATGCATTTGTAATATCTAGAATTTGAATTTTATCTGTTTTAATTAATTGATCTGATAAACACACATAAAGGCGGTTGTTTGTGAAAACTTTGTGGCTTTGTAAACCACCCTTGCACAATAGTTGAGATCCCTTGTTAACCATTTCGAACCTTAGCCTTTCCTTTGGTGACTTACCATGTATAAGCATGTGACTTGAAAGATGAAAGTCTTTCTACCCTCTTTAGAGTTAGGTGGATAAATTTCATTGTCAGGATATGGTATTCACTGAGTTCGGGGTTGCTCTTGAAAGTTAGTGACATTTGATTTTGGAGTTGGGAGTACTAGAAAATCTGGTCATAGAAAAAGAAAAAGAAAGAGAAAAATAAGATGTCAAAGACATGACATTTAAAAATAATATATGAGAAAGAAAAGCCAAGGACCAATAATTAGAAAAATATCTAGTACCCGATATGATGAAAGAGTGATATAAAAGGAATAAGACAATGGATGAACAAAGAGGTACCTAACTCCAAGGTTTAAGCCGATTATTCACAAAGTTATCCTACCCTGACATAAGCCAAGATACGGTCTTAAAAGTCCTCAAAGGTGTGTGTTTAAATATGATCTGACTGATTTTTTAGATAGCTTACAAATTCATTCATTTTTATCCTTGTATGTGATTGAGTGAAAACCCTTTCAATTGAGTGCATAATGGTGAGTAGAGAGATAAGTTGAGTATTGATGCTGGAAGAACTAATCTGAATTAGTTAAAGCAAAGTAGGGAACATACATCTCAATCAACAAAAGCAAGTGACATTCATTTGGTAAGGTTTATAATTTATTTCAGACAAATTTTCAGTGTACAAACATGTTACTTGAGGAAATACAATAATTCAAGTTTGGGGTTGTGATGACATGTTGTCTTTGCACGTCATTTAGCAAGAAAAATCGACCAAATCTAAAAATAAATGAGCAAGTTAGAATCAAAAGAGTGAAAAGGGCTTGAAAAAGAACTTTTGTATGAAGAAAACCACTTATTTGAAAAACTGGTGAAAAAGGAGCAAAAGCACAATTCTTTTCCTCTATAATTTATGCACTGAGCTATAGCGCGCCAGTGTTGAGCTAAAGATAGCGTAACGCGCCCGCGTTAGAAGCCTACGTGCCAGTGTTGCAGTTTTTTGTTGACAGCTTTATAAAGAAAAGGAAGGGAAAAAATAGGGGATCGATTTTGGAGAGATAAAAGTGATGTATTGGAGTGATTTTGGAGCTTTTTGAGGTCATTGAAGCCATTAGAGAGCTTCTTCTTTGGTGATTCTTCATGTTCTTCGACTCTACACTTATGGTATTGTTTAATTTTAACATGATTAGATAGATTCCTCTTAGGTTAAATTTTATTTAATGATGAATCTTTTTCTATTTGATTGGTACATATGATCAGATGATGTTAATGTAATTGATTTGAATATTTGTTATTATTCAGTTATTAATTTTTTTTTCATTGCCTATTGCTTGTTACAACATTCAATTCGATCTTGATAATAGTGACTACTGACCTTAGGGCTATTTACTTGACACACTTTAACTATTGAATTTACTAAATGACTATGGATAGAATAATTATGAATTATAACTTAGGAATTAGTGAGCTCTGTTGCCTAGTCTGACGTTACAATTGGCCTGGGGATCAAGGAATTAACGGTTAGGTTAGTGAGCTACACACCAATAGATTTGGTGTAGTGGTAGAGTTAATCCATTGTGTAACTCTATATTCATTTCTGATCATGCGTGTTTCATCAATCAAGTAGAAATATGGGATTCTGACAATAAAATATGTCTGCTTTTCTCATAATTGTTATCAAAACCTTTCTCTTTTATTTTCGACAAAAACAACCTCGAAAACCCATTGTTAACTATTTTTAATTACATCACCCAATGTACATTGTTCTAAATTTGTAATCTCTGTGGAGATAAATTTATTTTTATTAATTCGATAACAACACTAGTACACTTGCTAGAAAATTATCTGTCACTTTCCAAGTTCCTTTATTAGAACAAAGGCTCAAATAAGAGACTAACAGTAGGGTTGAGTGAAGATTGTTGCATAATAGAAGTTTAGAGGAAAGCTTTGGGTCTATCAAGGTAATTGGCTCAAGATCAAGTGAAGATCTTTTGAATTCAACAGTTTTTAGTGTTCAACCATAACAGAAGGGAAATCCATATTTAGACTCGTGTTTGCTTAGAAATTTGGATTGAAGTGTTATTTATCTTCTTGATCATCTGTTGTAACAAAAAATATTGTATGGTCGCCAGTGATACTGATTTGGGGTGGTAGTCACAATAGTATGGTCGTTGGGGGGAAAATGGTCTCTATGTGGGTCAAATGAGAATGGATAATGATAAAGGTTAAACGGAGGATAGAAACAAAACAAAAAGACATAAAAATGGAGTTCATGATATTTTTAACAATAAGAATTACAATGTTTACATATAATATTTATAACATGAAGAATAATAATATAAGATAAAATGATAAGAGTACATGATACATAGGAAAATATAGTCTTGAAGGCTCATGTATCAAAGTATTGAACCTTCGAGATTAAGCTTAATGTAATGCGACACTCTTGAAATGATTTATGAAGATTTTCCTAAGATCAATCAAGAAAGGATGAACATTCGTATTCATGAAAATGAGACACCAAGTGAAGGCGAAGATCATCTTCAAGAACGGTTCTCAAATATTTAAATCCTTAAGAGTGATTTCAAAAACCTTGTCTCTAACAAATATTTTAGACTCAAGAACCGATGTCAAAAACCTGACTCAGTACTTGATTCAAAAGGTAGAAAGATTTATAATGAATTTCAGGAAAAATCCAAAAAGAAAGAAATCATCCTAAAACTTGAAGAGTTAATCTAGCTACTAAAAGATGAAGGAAATAATTTAAGAACTATCGAAGAATCTCCATCATCTTATCAAAAGAGCTACATGAAGAAAATGTTGAAAAACCAACACTTGACGTATCATAATGTTATGATACATTCAAGTGAGGGTAATGTCATAATATTATTTAATATAATTTTCAGGTTGGACTCAAAAGTGAGAGAGTTAAAGTTTTTACGGAGGAAGGCACAAAGAAGGTTAAGTGAACTCGAAAAACATGACCTGTACGTGCTGTCTCACATTTCAAAATGTACTCATTTTATGAGAATTGATTCATGATATGACAATAACTTTGGTGGTGGTTTTTGTTGCTGTCTTTGATTTTCATGCTTTACTGTTTGATGAAATCGGCAGCATCACCACATTGTTTGCTGATGTCCATCTATTGAAGCATTTTAAGGAGTGTAGATTGCTTTGGATTCTGCCTGAGGTCTTGAATATATCCATGAGCATACAATGCCTATATATATATATATATATATATATATATATATATATATATATATATATATATATATATATATATATATATATATATATATATATATATATATATATATATATATATATCAATAAAGACATAAAGTCAACAAATATATTGTTAGACAAAAACTTCTGGGGGAAGGTTAAATGTGTTACGAGATTGATCCATATTTATTTTTGTTATTTTAATCACTAGGAAGCTCATAAAATGTTCATATTTGTAGGTTGTTGATTTTGGATTACTGCTTAAAATGCGACTTGCACATATTGTTGAAAGCATGGTAAAGTTTGCATGTGTATTAACTATTTTAATCTCCAATTTATAAATGAAGCTGACTTTAAAACTCTAATTACATTTTTCATTTATGTAAATGCATAATTATTTAAATTTTTACTTATTATATATTTAATATTGAATGTAATTTATTTGTTTTTCTTCTTAAAATATGAGTTATGCAGATTATTAAAGATGATTTTGGTTTAAATTTTTTAATGGCATATTAATTAACTTATTAATTAACATCAAAGATAAGAAGATAGTAAGGGAAATGGCATGAGCTGAAATAGCATCTATATATTGTGTTACTCACCAAGAGACAATAGACTTGCTGTTGCTAATTTGTATGGTAATTGTTGTGAAATCATCACAAATAGTGTAGTAGTATGACCCTTTGGTTGCCTTTGAAATTGGAACATCTTTTATAGTAAAATTTGATATGGATGCTGTTGAAACAACGGATGATTGATGTATCATAAAACATGTGCTTGAATTAAGAAGAAAAAGACACGTTTCACGCAGCTCTAAATAAAAGGTTAGAAAACTGAAGTAGCAATTTACTTAGTCCCACATCGTTAGTGTTGTAGGCGTGAAGTGTTAAAGCAGGTTATAAATAAGAAGTGATATGCAACATTGCAACATACTTACCTGGATGGGGTCAATGGGTGATCAAGAAGGCCCATGGCCTAGGATTGTGACCTCCATTGCACCTAGGAGGGGTGTTTTCCTAAGGTCTACCCAAGTGGTGGAGCCTACATCATAATTTGTTGCTGAGGGGGCCTGCGTTCGCGCGGCCCCCACCCAATCTAAGTTCAATTCTTTTCTAATTATATTTATGAAATATGTAAGATGATTTATTAGGGATTGCTGCGGTTTACTCAGTCGTTAGGCGTGCCGAAGGCCTATAAATGGGGCTTTTCAACCATTTCTACTTCATCCCAACTCAAATTCTCTCTTCTCAGAGATGTTACTTTATTATTTTTGTATTCTCTTGTTGTTTTTCACCTATCTGCAGAAACTATGTCACCATAGAGAAGCCGTACCTCTGGTCCATCAACCTCATCTGCCCCACCATCCTTTCATCCAACCTACCTGTTTAAACCTCGAGCAAGTGCAGGAAAATTTCTGCAAATTAAAGAATACACGGTGGCAAAGGAACCTGCAATTGATGTGGAAAATCTAACCGATTATGAGGAGTTGAGCAACACGCTAGAGAAGAGAGGGTGGATGCGCTTGAATAGTTTGATCAAGGAGACAAATAAATCAATTGGGTTCGAGTTCTAAGCCAACACGGTCAACCAAGAATTTGACTCATATTCGTCCCTATATGCGTGGTAAGTGATCAATTACTCTCCTGCTATAAATTCTCTTCTTCTCCTTACAGAACCTCCCAATTGCAGTATTTAAACTAGGCGAAATGGGAATTTGTCTGATGAGATGAGTGAGTTGATGTTACCATTTTTAATTTGGGGGTTGATTGGACGATTGCAAATGACAGGTATATCAAGTTGAAGAATAGGGAGATGCAACCTATACGAAAGGCTTGGGCTTCCTTTTTAGTCCAAACTTTGGAGGCTATTTCAAACCAGTCTGAGTTCACAGTGAAAAGATGCCATGCTCTCATGGAAATTCTACATGATAAGCTAATAAATGTGGGACTGCTAATTGTGACAAACATAAGATATATGGCTGACTCCCCCAATATATCTAGGGTACATTTTTGTGTTATTAATAAATTGTACAGGTTAGCTGCAGTTCATGTTCATCCAGATGATGTAATGGTCAGACTGGTGCTGCCAATCACCACAAGTTCCATCCGCCAAGTACTCAACACACCACATCTAGTAAGAGACCAAGAATAGAAGGGAGAGGACGATGTCTACTGTCATATGATGCAACCACCTGAAGGAGTCCATCATCATGATCGGCAACTTGAACAAATGCAACAATGGGAAAAATTTGCCTTGGACATAACCACTTGGCACATGAAGCGTCACCAAATCTGTACATCAACACCCCTAAATTTGGGGCCGGGTACCTAAGCTTTTATGATCGGAACAGAGATCATGTCCCGTTCTGAGATGTAACAACCACCTAAAAGAGTCCATCATCATTGTCCCGTTCTGAGATGTAACAACCACCTAAAAGAGTCCATCATCATGAGCAGCAGCCTGAACAAATGCAACAGTGGAAAGAATTTGCCTTGGGAATAACCACTTGGGCACATGAAGTCTCGCCATATCTATACATCAACACCCCTAAATTTGGGGCCGAGTACCAAAGCTTTTATGATCAGAACAGAGATCATGTGCAGGTCACAAATCTAAGGGAAATATTTCATACTTCAACAGTGATGGAATCTTGCATTGTGGAGCAAAATCAAAACTTAGAAAATAGGCGAGCAGAGACGAGGACCCTCCGGGCTAGGCAAAATCAACATCACCAGTATGATTTTAAACGGTTTTATGACTTCTGCCGCCCAAATGATAGTTTCTAATTCAGCATTTTCACTTTTGTTTTTATTTCTTTTATGTCCCTATGTACCAATCAGTGAAAGAAGGGGAGCTCCAAAAATTTGCTCTACCCCAAATTTCGTAATGTCTTGTTCTCTTGAATTAATGAATTTTGTTTGTGTCAGTTCTTTTTCAGTTTAATTACTTTCTTATTATCGAATAGAAAAACAGTCACAATAAAAAGTAAATAAAGTGATCGAGATTGAAGTGACAAAGCTAGGTGCTGAATGTTTTCATCGCCGGTAACTTTGAATTTCCTTGATGTATTTTGATGATTTTTGGTATTTGAGATATTTTCGAACTATCATTTATTTGTAATTTATTTTTATCGATTTGTTTCTAATTTGATTGTAATCATTGTAATTTATTTTTATCGATTTGTTTCTAATTTGATTTTAATCATTAATTATAATATTGTATCTTGAGTCTTACACTCAATTAGGTTTAGTCAATTGTATATTTTTTTAGTTTGAGCAATTTAGTCAAAGTTAAAGTATGTGTGCTTTGAATCACAAGCTAAAAGCCTTAAAACAATGTGTTTTTAAAAGAGAATTTTGGAATTCTGGTCTTGTTTAAATGATTCTGAATCAAAAATGTGCTTGATTTGAATCAAAGACCTCCTTGATGAAAATCATGACTAATTAATTATTTTGAAAATCATCTTCGGTTGTGTGATTTAAATCATGTAATTTCTTAATTCGAATTAGATGATTCAAACCCATGATCCGATCAAACAAGTTGTTTGTAGAATATATCTCTTTTATTTACATTATTCTTTCGTATGATTCAAATCATAACTGTATAATTGATGACAAATTATCAAGCGTACTAATCGTTATCGAAGTAATAAAAATTTAAGTTCGTATTCACATGGATTTTTTTATTTTGACAAGGCGATTTGTGTGAAATTAAAATTAAAATGGGGGATTTTTCAAATTTAATTGGGTAAAATAAAAGTGTAAATAAAGTTGTTGGAAAATTTAATTAGATTAACGACGATTAGACCTTGTTTGAATCTCATGTATGTAATTGTTGATGTTGGTGTCTATTAGTCTCTAAGATGATTTATTAGTGTGATTGCGGCGGTTTATTTAGTTGTTATACCAATTTTTTTTATATATAACTTACTATTCTACACTTCGCTCCAGAATTCCTTAGGTCAACTGGCTAGTTAAAATATACAATCTTTTTGTGCGTTAAGCCTAAGTTATAACTTATAATTTCTTATCCCTAATCAATTACTAAGTTGAACAAATTAATTTAATTCCGATTTATAGAGTTATGATCAATAATCACTACAAGACTAGATCAATATGCGTATTCGTAAACACATCTTAAGTAATGAACACAAAATTAAAATGAATAACGATATTAAATAAATCAAAGATGCAAATAGTATAAAAACCCAAACATGTGTCCCAACAGACTCATCTAACAAACTCTAATCAATAAAACTTAGCTATTCATACTTATATGAATCATTATTGAAGTGATAAAGAAATAGTACATGAATTTTCAGTTTGAATTTGACTTCTGTTGAGAAAAACTTTCACTCTAGAGCTTCAGAAATTGCTTCACCATCAAATTTGAATCACAAGAATGCCCCCCCCCCCCCCCCCCCCTTTCTTCTATAAATAGAAAAAAACGTGTGGCAGAAAAAGCGAGTGACCGTCGACTTCCCATTCATCTCTGACTTCTCTCTCAACTTCATCATCCTTACGAATATCTAACACATTCCCATTAAAACCTCCACTTTATTGAGTTACCCTTGTTTAGATAACTGTCCTATTTGATTTTCAAGATTCTTCATGGACGCTTCAATGTTTGAGTTCATTGCTTCCGAGTCACTTTGAGTCATCTCATGAATTGGTTCATAGTCACTTCTAGAAGATATGGTTCCCTTTCAGATATTTCTTGAGTGACATTTATTCTTCAAGGTTGCTTTTAGTATACTTCTTGAAATTGTTCAAAGTCTCTTCTAGAAGGGATGACACCCTTGGTGGTGGATCAAGAAGAGCTTCTTGACTAAAATTTTGAAATTAATTATTACTTCAGTTAAGATTTTAATGATCATCTCATCTGAATTATGCATATTGAAGTAAGAATCTAGCTCTTGATAATTTCCCGCATAATGCGCCTCTTTAACTTATCCCTCTAGTACACAATACCAATTAGTGTGACCTTCACCACATAAATAACATCATAATACCTTAACTGGATTAACATTTGCTGGAACTAGAGTTGAGGCAACAATTTTCTTTGATAAAACTTCAAATTGTGCTAACAGAGCAAGTTGAAAATCAAGCTCCATCATACATGTCTTCCTTGATCTCGCATACAAAATCAGAAGAAAAGTACCTCAGTAGCACTGAACTAGATAAAAACTAAATAAGAACAAAAATCGGGAAACTAGAATAAAACAAAAAATTAAAATAATAAAAACTAAAAATTAAAAATTAAAAGCGTAGCACAAAATTGCCTTGTCGAAATAATTCAACAATCCCCGACAACAACGCCAAAAACTTGATGACAAATTAACAAGTGTACTAACCGCTATCGAAGTAATAAAAATATAAGTTTGTATCCACATGAATTATTTTATTTTAACAAAGTAATCTACGTGCTATTGATATTAAAATTGGGGGTTTTCAGATCTAATTGGTAAAATAAAAGCTTAAATAAAATTAGTGGAAAACTTGATCAGATTAACGACGGTTAGACCTTATTTCAAATCTCCTGTATGTTACTGTTGATGTTGGTATCTATTTTCTCCTAAGGTGATTTATTAGTGATTACGACAGTTTACTTAGCTGTTATACCTAATTATTTGATGTATAACTCACTATTATTCACTTCGCTCCCTAATTCCTTAGGTCAATTGACTAGTTAAAATAGACAATGTTTATGTGTGTTAAACCTTAAGTCACAACACATAATTTCTTATCCCTAATCAATTACTAAGTTGAACAGAGTAATTGATGTGGGGGCCTGAGCGTCGCCCGATGCGCCTTTCTCACAGGGAGATGAGGAGTTGGTCGTTTGGAATTTGAACTTGAAGAGGTAGCGTGTTTCAGGTAGCGTGCTGGCGAGGCGGCACAATGATGGCCTAGGGACTAGGGTGTAATGATGACGACCTTAGGGTTTCCCAGGCGCGTGTCTCACACGCACGGATGGCTCCAGCTATAAATACGAGAGGAGTTGGGATTTTGGTGTTTTTCATTCTTTCTCCCAACTGCTCGTAATCACTCGATTGTCGACCACCATCGTTTCCTGAGATTTTGCTGCTCGCTGCTGCTATTTTTAACCTTCCTTCTGCTTTAACTGGTAAGATTTTGACTTTTCGTTGTCATTTGATTTCTTCGATTCAGTTTTTCATGATTTTCTTCGTAGAAATGCATGCGGTTAGGGTTTAAGATCCTGTTTGTTTAGATGTTCTTGGGGAGTGTTGGTGGCAGACGGTGATTCTGTAGTTTAGAATCGTCGGAGCCGCCATGGATCTTCCTTGGATATTTCATGACATGTCGTAGACGGTTTTTTGGGATCTAGGTCTCTTTCTCGAATTTTTGTTTGTTTATGCACCTTAATGAGGGTTCTGGTCGAGGACACGATCCTCGTTTATCAGCGCCATTTCACTTGATTAGCGGTGGAAGGATGGTTCTGGCGTTGATGTCGAACTCATCTTCAGCCTCTACTTTTCATGTACTATGGCTGACAACGCCTGAGTTGACCTTTCGAGCTAGTTTTATGGATCTTCGTGAAGTTCTTCAGACGAGGCGAGTAGCTCGTTTTGAGATGTAACAACCACCTAAAAGAGTCCATCATCATGAGCAGCAGCCTGAACAAATGCAACAATGGAAAGAATTTGCCTTGGGAATAACCACTTGGGCACATGAAGTCTCGCCATATCTATACATCAACACCCCTAAATTTGGGGCCAAGTACCAAAGCTTTTATGATCAGAACCGAGATCATGTGCTGGTCACAAATCTAAGGGAAATATTTCATACTTCAACAGTGATGGAATCTTGCATTGTGGAGCAAAATCAAAACTTAGAAAATAGGCGAGCAGAGACGAGGACCCTCCGGGCTAGGCAAAATCAACATCACCAGTATGACTTTAAACGGTTTTATGACTTCCGCCGCCCAAATGATAGTTTCTAATTCAGCATTTTCACTTTTGTTTTTATTTCTTTTATGTCCCTATGTACCAATCAGTGAAAGAAGGGGAGCTCCAAAAATTTGCTCAACCCCAAATTTGGTAATGTCTTGTTCTCTTGAATTAATGAATTTTGTTTGTGCCAGTTCTTTTTTAGTTTAATTACTTTCTTATTATCGAATAGAAAAGCAGTCACAATAAAAAGTAAATAAAGTGATCGAGATTGAAGTGACAAAGCTGAGTGCTGAATGATGAAGAAAAGAGACACCAATGCTGGTACTCAACCTCCAAATATCTAAACATGCAAAGTTTGAGCACACATATTTCCATTGTTTACTTATTTCTTTGTCTGAGTGTATCCATGCATTTGTAATATCTAGAATTTGAATTTTATCTGTTTTAATTAATTGATATGATAAACTCACATAGAGGCAGTTGTTTGTGAAAACATTGCGACTTTGTAAACCACCCTTGCACAATAATTGAGATCCCTTGTTAACCATTTTGAGCCTTAGCCTTTCCTTTGGTGACTTTCCATGTATAAGCATGTGACTTAAAAGATGAAAATCTTTCTACCCTCTTTAGAGTTAGGTGGATAAATTTCATTGTCAGGATATGTTATTCACTGAGTTTGGGGTTGCTCTTGGAAGTTAGCGACATTTAAGTTTGGAGTTGGGAGTACTATAAAATTTGGTCATAGAAAAAGAAAAAGAAAGAGAAAAATAAGATGTCAAAGACATGACATTTAAAAAAAATATGAGAAAGAAAAGCCAAGGACCAACAATTAGAAAAATATCTAGTACCCAATATGAATGAAAGAGTGATATAAAAGGAATAAGATAATGGAGGAACAAAGAGGTACCTAACTCCAAGGTTTAAGCCGATTATCCACAAATTTATCCTACCCTGACATAAGCCAAGATACAATCTTAAAAGTCCTCAAAGGCGTGTGTTTAAATATGATCTGACTGATTTTTTAGATAGCTTAAAAATTCATTGATTTTTACCCTTGTATGTGATTGAGTGAACACCCTTTCAATTGAGTGCATAATGGTGAGTAGAGAGATAAGTTGAGTATTGATGTTGGAAGAACTAATCTGAATTAGTTAAAGCAAAGTAGGGAACGAACATCTCAATCAGAAAAAGCAAGTGACATTCATTTGGTAAGGTTTATAATTTTTTTCTGACAAAATTTCAGTGTACAAACATGTTACTTGAGGAAAAGAAATAATTCAAGTTTGGGGTTGTGATGACATGTTGTCTTTGAACGTAATTTAGCAAGAAAAATCGACCAAATTTTAAGAAGAACTTTTGTATGAAGAAAATCACTTATTTGGAAAACTGGTGAAAAAGGAACAAAAGTGCAATGCTTTTCCTCTATAATTTACGCGCTGAGCTATAGCGCTCCAGTGTTGAGCTAAGGATAGCGCAATTCACCCACATTGGAAGCCTGCGCGCCAGGGTTCCAGCTTTTCGTTGACTGCTTATAAAGAAAAGGAAGGGAAAAAATAGGGTATCGATTTTGGAGAGATAAAAGTGATGTATTGGAGTGATTTTGGAGCTTTTGGAGGTCATTGAAGCCATTAGAAGGCTTCTTCTTCAGTGATTCTTCATGTTCTTCGACTCTACACTTATGGTATTGTTTAATTTTAACATGAGTAGATAAATTCTTCTTAGGTTAGATTTTATTTAATGATGAACCTTTTTTCTATTTGATTGGGACATATGATCAGATGATGTTAATGTAATTGCTTTGAATCTTTGTTATTATTCAGTTATTAATTTTTTTCATTGCCTATTGTTTGTTACAATATTCAATTCGATCTTGATAATAGTGACTACTGACCTTAGAGATATTTATTTGACACGCTTTAACTATTGAATTTACTAAATGACTAGGGATAGTATAATTAGGAATTATGACTTAGGAATTAGTGAGCTCTGTTGCCTATTCTGACGTTACAATTGGCCTTGGGATCAAGGAATTGATGGTTAGGTTAGTGAGTTACACACCAATAGATTTGGTGTAGTGGTAGAGCTAATCCATTGTGTAACTTTATATTCATTGCATGTCTGATCATGCGTGTTTCATCAATCAAGTAGAAATATGGGATTCTGACAATAAAATGTGTCTGCTTTTCTCATAAATGTTATCAAAACCTTTCTCTTTTGTTTTCGATAAAAACAACCTTGAAAAACCCTGTTAACTATTTTTAATTACATCGCCCAATGTACCTTGTTCTAAATTTGTAATCCCTGTGGAGATAAATTTATTTTTATTAATTCGATAACAACACTAGTACACTTGCTAGAAAATTGTCCGTCACTTTCCAAGATCCTTTATTAGAACAAATGCTCAAATAAAAGACCAGTAGTAGGGTTGAGTGAAGATTGTTGCATAATGGAAGTTTGGAGGAAAGCTTTGGGTCTATCAAGGTAATTGGCTCAATATCAAGTGAAGATCTTTTGAATTCGACAATTTTTAGTGTTCAACCATAGCAGAAGGGAAATCCATATTTAGACTCGTTTTTGCTTAGCAATTTGGATTGAAGTGTTATTTGTCTTCTTGATCATCTGTTGTAACAAAAAATATTGTATGGTCGCCATTGATGCTGATTTGGGGAGTGACTTATCTAGGGGTGGCAGTCACAATGGTATGGTCGTTAAGGGGAAATGGTCTCTATGTGGGTCAAATGAGAATGGATAATGATAAAGGTTAAACGGAGGCTAGAAACAAAACAAAAATACATAAAAATGGAGTTCATAATATTTATAACAATAAGAATTACAATAATTACATATAGTATTTATAACATGAAGAATAACAATATTTCCATATAAGATAAAATGATAAGAGTACATGATACAAAGGAAAATATAGTCTTGAAGGCTCATGTATCAAAATATTGAACCTTCAAGATTAAGCTTAATGTAATGCGACACTCTTGAAATGATTTATGAAGATTTTCCTAAGATCAATCAAGAAAGGATGAACATACGTGTTCATGAAAATGGGACACCAAGTGAAGGCGAAGATCATCTTCAAGAATGGTTCTCAAATATTTAAATCCTTAAGAGTGATTTCGAAAACCTTGTCTCTAGCAAATATCTTAGACTCAAGAACTGGTGTCAAAAACCTGACTCAGTACTTGATTCAAAAGGTAGAAAGGTTTATAATGAATTTCAGGAAAAATCCAAAAAGGAAGAAATCATCCTAAAACTTGAAGAGTTAATCTAGCTACTAAAAGATGAAGGAAATGATTTAAGAACTATCGAAGAATCTCCATCATCTTAATAAAAGAGCTACATGAAGAAAATGTTGAAAAAACATCACTTAACGTATCATTTGAAAGAGCTCTCAATGTGTATGAAGGATCCTCTAAAGAATCATCATCCAAAAGAATCATCATCAAAAAGAATCATCATCCAAAAGAATCTTTGGAATCATTGTCCATAAGAATTTTTGAAGAATCACCGTTGTGATACGGTGGCAGAACCGACTGTTATACTGGTTTTGCATTTTGTATTCGCAAATATTGCGGTAAGCAATAGTCGCCACTAACTTTTCTTTTATCCAACAAAGGAAAGGGTGAAAAGAATAGAAAAAGACATTTTTTCGAGATTTCTGAGTAAGGGGGGTAGATTATGGAAAGGGAAGGTGTTAGCACCCTTTCCATCCATGGTTTTCCATGGGCTCATGGGTACTTGGTAATCTTTTGAAAATTGCTTTGTTTGTGTGAAAAAGTTTTTGTTTGAAAATGCCTTAGTGCGATGATTCGCTTTATGATAACCCTTGTATCAGTCCTCAAGAGTGTGATAAAGCGTTTTGAAAATTTTGTTTGAAAAGTGTTTGAAACTGTGGTATGTAAAAAGAATTGTTTGAGCAAGTACCTAACAGTTATCTACCTACTCGAAAAAAGTTGGTTCTTTTCCTCCTATCCTTTAGACAGTGCTATCGTACTATTAGTGAGTAGGTAGCCCTAGTCGTGGGATGTTTGAGGGACTATCGAAAGGGATGTACGGTCACTAAGGCAACAGGGAATGATCTCTTAGTAACTGCCCTAAAGCCCTAAGATCACTTTTATGCCGAGGCAACAGTCGAGAGGGTCATCGAGGGACTAGTGATCTCTAGACTTAAGGACAGTCACTAAGAATTCTCACGTTTTGAGAATTGTGATCCTAATTCGAAGGCAACCGAGTGAGGTATACCCTAAGGGTGCAAGTGTGCAACAATGTGCTTTTTTCAGATGTATTTATCTTGAATTTAGTGATCTACTGTTTGATTGATTAATCATACACGCCTAGGTTGCTAGCAATTATATACAAGCATATAAAATATAAAGGCGAGAAATAAAGGTCCTACACTATTACAAGGCTTTGGTGTAGATACATAAATAATTACTGAGAAAATAATGTGCGGAAATAAAACCCTAATTAAGCTATTACAAATCGGGCACAACTACATAATTAACAAAAAATTCTAAAGTAAATAAACGCGCGCATGAATTGAAAATACGTCTAAAATCCTAAGTGAAAGGAATTTTTTTTGTTTGTTTTTGTTATGAAAAGAAATTGAATTAAAAATCCTAAGTTTATTAAATTTTAGTTTTTTTAAAGAAAATATTAAAATAATTAATTAATTAATTGACAAAATTAATTTAATATATAAAGCTAAGCCTAATGTTTTGTGGTTTTTTAATGTTAATTAAAGCTTAGAAGAAGTAAGGACAAACAACCAAAAGAAAGGACAAAATCGAAAGATAAGAACAATAAATGAAAATAATGCATTCTTGGAAGTAAGGCCTGGATCGAAGAGGCTTGGGTTGCCTTTCGATCCAGAGGGCTGATCGAAGGTGCCTGAGAGACTGCACGTCTGGGGGCGTTCGATCTGGATGTGTCATCCTTCGATCTGGGATACTGGATCTGCAAGGAAGTTTGTTAGAAAAACACAAAATGTATGACCTGGGTGTCGAACCCAGGTCCTTTTCGTTGCATCACATCTTCCTCACCAACTTGGTCAAAAGATTTCCATTCATTGGTACAAACGAAACAACAACATTACGTTAGAAACAAAAAACACAGTATTAACTTAAATATCAAATCTGCACGCTCAGTGGGCCCCTATGGTGTTTACCCATCGAAGATAAACTAAAGGTGTAAGAATAAAAGGTAAGCTCAGATCGTGCCCCGACAATGGCACGATCTCAATCCTGCATCTTTGCTCACATGTAACACACTCAAACAAACATGAACATTAGCATCAATATGTATATATGTTCGACATGGATTTAAATCATATTTAACAAGTTTGAGATCAAAGACAAAATTACCAACAGGGGGATTGTATGAGGGATGCTTCTGCGTGAATCCCAGGAACACGATTCAAGTGTTAGTCTGGGCGGAGGCTGCTTGCAAAATCAGCTTTGAGTTTGACAGTCTTTGGAAATTTTGTGCAACTTTCTGGAACCTCGTGGGGCAGGATGCATTTTCTTCTAAGGAAGTCTCCGTGTGTCCTTTTTCTCTGAGATTATGAGGTTTATATAGACAAGATATTTTAGGTCAACATTTGTGTATCAAATCTTGGTCCATTATGATGAAGAGATTTGATTTGATTTCTTCATAAAAACTTACTATATTTGACTCAATCAAGTGCCAATCTATTTTTATGCATTACTGCCAGCCTGTTATGAGTTGTTTAGGCCTCAAATATGATGAAAATTGTAAGCTGACCTGCTCCTGCAGATCCATTTCTCTTCGAGTTTGCTCTCTTCGATGGCTTTAAGCTCCAATTCGAATTACTCAAAGCTTTCCTCATCAGAGCATTGTTTCCTTCGAAAGCTCTAAACTCTAATTCGAATTGCACCAGCTTCAATGTCATCGCTCCTTTGATTGAGCCACCCTCTGCTTCGATTGCTTGATTTGAAGATAATCACCCTGGTCGAATCAGCTCTTATGGAATTAGGAACAAACAAGGCAAGAATCTGGCCTTTAACTCAGGAATTGAATCCACGATCAATATTGAATTCTTTCCACATTTGCAAGGAAAACATGCCATTTTGAACTTTGGGGTGAACCTGGACAGGTTAGGATACATGTTTTGTTCGAATTTGGCTTAAGGCTTTCATCATGGTTCCTTCAATTAAGTCTCAAGTTTTGTTCACTTCGATGGCTTTGAACTTGGTCCAATCAAAATGTTATCTTATTGACTAATCAAAGTGTTGTTCTACACTCCTTGATGGCTCTAAGTCCTGATTCGAATTGCCCAGAATTTCCCTCATCAGAATATTTCTTTTCCTTCGAAGGCTCTGAATTCAAATTGCACCAACTTCGTTAGCACGTCTCCTTCGATTAAATCTTAAGCCTTGCTCCCTTCGATGGCTCTGCATATTGATTCGAATTACTCATATTCTCAACATCAGAGCTTCTACGTTTGAACCATAGTCTGCAGAAAGGCTCAGAGTTATCCTCTCCAATCTGCATGAATTCGAATGCCCATTATCAGAGCTTCTAGAACCCTCTCAGTTCTTGCTCTTTTTGATCTCATTTTCTCTAACTTGGACAATCAGAATATCACCCTGTTGATATGCCAATCGAAACATCCCTTGGTTAACATGCACGTCGAAAGGAATTTTGTACGCTCTAACGAAGAACAACCTTATTTAAGATGCATGTCGAAGCTTCCTTGTTGGAAATGCCCATTGAAAGGCCCTACACCAGTCGAAAGACCTTTTGCATATGCCAATCGAAGGACCTTTTGCATATGCCAATCGAAGGACCTTTTGCAGATTCCAATCTTGGAAAAACATGAGAGGGCAAATTTTGGGGTACAACAATCGTCCAACAAATTTTTTGAAGAATCATCATCCAAAATAATTTCTAAGGAAACATCATCGAGAAGATCGTTTGGAGAATCGTTGTATCAAGAGTTCATCCCAACACACGCCTACAAAGATTTATTCAAAGTCACATCCAAAAGAAACTCTCATGAAGCATCTTCGAGAACATTATCAAAGAAATCAGATGAAGAGGAGCAAATTTGCTTCAGAGCTACCTATGAGAAAGATGCCAATGAAGTAACTACTCTTTCATATAAGAAAATGTTTATATTAAGCGTTAAGCTTAGTAAAGAGATTGATAAATTAGAAAGAAACATTAGATAATTTAAAGGTAATATAGAATTCCTTGAAAGAGGTAATAAAATGCTTGGAACTGGATTAGGAAGGCGAAGAAGGAAATCCTTAAATTCTAGCATATGTGAAACTTGTGATTCCTAGAAAAAAGAAGTCAATAGTTTGTAGGAAATTTGAGGAAAATTGACAAAGGGAAAATAAAATCTAGATTTAATTCTGTCTAATCAAAGATATTCATATGATAAAAGTGGATTAGGTTATAAACATAATAATCGTTTATTATTATTGTTGATCAAGTGACTCCAAACAAATGAAGAGGGTGACTTGAGTTGGGGTGAAGAAGAAATGGTTGAAAAGCCACTTTTATAAGCCTTCAGCACGCCTAACGCGCTCGCTTTGAGATACATAACTCTGATCCATAACTAAATTACTTTTTTCAACTTAGTAATTGATTAGCAATAAGAAATTATGTGTTGTGACTTAAGGTTTAACACACATAAACATTCTATGCTTTAACTAGTCACTTGACCTAAGGAATTAAGGAGCGTAGTGAATAATAGTGAATTATACATCAAAGAATTGGGTATAACAGCTAAGTAAACTATCGTAATCACTGATAAATCATCTTAGGAGAAAATAGATACCAACATCAACAGTAACATACAGGGGATTTGAAACAAGGTCTAATCGTCGTTAATCTAATCAAGTTTTCCACTAATTTTATTTAAGCTTTTATTTTACCAATTAGATCTGAAAATCCCCAATTTTAATATCAATAGCACGTAAATTACTTTTTAAAAATAAAACAATTCATGTGGATACAAACTTAGATTTTTATTACTTCGATAGCTACTAGTACACTTGCTAATTTGTCATCAAGTTTTTGGCGCTGTTGTCGGGGATTGTTGAATTATTTCGACAAGGAAATTTTGTGCTACGCTTTTCATTTTTAATTTTTAGTTTTTATTTATTTAATTTTGTGTTTTATTCTAGTTTCCCAATTTTGTTCTTATTTAGTTTTTATCTAGTTCAGTGCTACTAAGGTATTTTTCTTCTGATTTTGTATGCGAGATCAAGAAAGACATGTATGATGGAGCTTGATTTTCAACTTGCTCTGTTAGCATAATTTGAAGTTTTATCAAAGAAAATTGTTGCCTCAACTCTAGTTCCAGCAATGTTAATCCAGTTAAGGCATTATGGTGTTATTTATATGGTGAAGGTCACACTAATTGGCATTGTGTACTAGAGGGATAAGTTGAAGAGGCGCAATATGCGGGAAATTATCAAGAGATGGATTCTTACTTCAATATCCATAATTAATATGAGATGATCATTAAATTCTTAACTAAAGCAACAATTAATTTCAAAATTTTAGCCAAGAAGCTCCTCTAGATCCACCACTAAGGAAGTCATCCCTTTTAGAAGAGACTTTGAACAATTTCAAGAAGTATACTCAAAGCAACCTTGAAGAATAAATGTCACTCAAGAAATACCTGAAAGGGAACCATATCTTCTAGAAGATGACTCAAAGTGACTTGGAAGCAATGAACTCAAACATTGAAGCATCCAGCAAGAACATTGAAGCGTCCATGAAGAATCTTGAAAATCAAATTGGACATTTATCTAAACAAGGGTAACTCAATAAAGTGGAGGTTTTAATGAGAATGTGTTGGATATTCATAAGGATGATGAAGTTGAGAGAGAAGTCGGAGATGAATGGGAAGTTGACGGTGACTCGCTTTTTATACCACACGTTTTTTGCTATTTATAGAAGAAAGGGGGACATTCTTGTGATTCAAATTTGACAGTGACGCAATTTCTGAAGCTCTAAAGTGAAATTTTTTCTCAACGGAAGCCAAATTCAAACTGAAAATTCATGTACTGTTTCTTTATCACTTTAGTAATGATTCACATGAGTATGAATAACTAAGTTTAATTGATTAAAGTTTGTTAGAGGAGTCTGTTGGGAGCCCATGGTCGAAGACGATGATTCAACCCCCCTGCAGGTCGCAACGAACTCTCAAGTCACTCACGACCAATCCCAGACGGAGACTTCGAGCTAGTTCCCCTCGAAGAAGATCCCACCAGAGGAGTGAAGATTGGAGCTGACCTCCCCGACCTAGAAGAAAGGAAACTCATGGCTTACCTGAGGGAGAATGCTGGCCTGTTCACCTGGAGTGCAACTGAGATGCCCATATTAGATCCAGAAATTGCATGCCATCACTTGACTATAGATCCTTCCCTCAAGGCGGTCGCCCAGTGTAGAAGAAAACAGTCCTCCGAAAAAGAGAAGGCTATAAAACTAGTTGTAAAAGACCTCCTGGAGGCACATTTTATTTTTGAAGCCCAGTACACAACCTGACTCTCAAATGTAGTTCTTGTGAAAAAATATAATGGAAAGTGGCACATGTGTATTGATTATACTGATCTCAATCGGGCTTTTCCGAAAGATGCTTATCCCCTCCCCAATATTGAAAAACTGGTCGACAACTCGACCGATTTCAAATTGCTATCATTTATGGACGCATACTCTGGTTATAACCAGATCCCAATGGCGAGAACAGACAAAAAATACACCTCTTTCATGACCGAATCTGGCAACTATTACTACAATGTAATGCCCTTCGGCCTAAAAAACACGGGCGCTACGTATCAGCGCATGATGAATAAAGTTTTTCACAACGAGATAGGTGACATGCTCGAAGTCTATATGGACAACATGATCGTAAAGTCGACCGAAGAGCTCGACCATGCCCTCCACTTAAAGAAAGTGTTCAAGCAGGCCCGAAAGTGTTGGATGCGATTCAACCTGGAAAAATGTACCTTTAGCGTACGGACAGACAAGTGTCAGGCATTTTCTAAATTTCAAACGCCCACCTCGAAAAAGTCCATCCAAATCCTAAACGGCATGCTCACTTCTCTCTCTCGATTCGTGGCTAAATCCGCCCAGCACGCGCTCCCCCTATTCAAGCTCCTCCGTAAGGAATTTTCCTTCGAATGGATGCCCGAATGCGAGTGGGCCCTCATTCACTTAAAACGAGCACTATCGCAATCACCCATCCTTTCTCGGCCCGAGAAAGACGAGGTCATCTACCTCTATCTGGTCATCACTTCCGAGGCGATAAGCGCTGTGCTGATTAGAGAAACTCCAGAAGGACAAAGACCAATTTATTTCAAGAGCAAGGCCCTGTATGATCCAGAGGCGAGATATCAACAAATAAAAAAGGTAGATCTAGCCCTCATCAATGCAGCGAGGAGACTGACAATACTTTCTAGCCCATACCATAGTCGTCAGAATGGATCAACCAATAAAGCAGCTGCTCGGGAGGCCATACATGGCCGGCAGAATGTTGAGATGGTCCTTAGAGCTCTCCGAATTTGATATCCAATACGATAATAGGAAAGCCCTCAAGGCTCAAGCCTTGGCCGACTTCGTGGCTGAAATGACCTCGCACGTGTACCCCGACAGGTCACGCCGCTGGACAATCTTTATCGGCGGCGCCTCTAGTTCAACAAGAAGCGGTGTTGACATCATATTGGAAAACTAAGAAGGAACCCTAATCGAGATCTCCCTTGCATTATCTTTCCTGACCTCTAACAATCAGGCCGAATACAAGGCATTCTTGGCAGGCTTGCGACTGGCCGAAGATCTAGGGGCCGAGGAAGTAAAGATCTTCACTAATTCTCAATTGGTTGCGTCTCAATTTTGAGGGGAATATCAGATAAAAAATTACTTATTCAATGAATACTGGACCCTGGTCCAGGAGAGGAAAAAGAAATTTAAGTTTGTGGACGTGCAACATGTTCCCCGCGAGCATAATACCCGAGCAGATATCCTATCTAAGTTGGCAAGCACGAAAAGAAAAGGAGGGAATAAATCAGTAATACAAGAAATCCTTCTGTGATACGGTGGCTTGAACCGGGACTATTTTTTAGGAATGCTGGTTTGCATTTTGCGTTTGTGTTTGCAAAATGTCGCGGTAAGCAAGAGTCGCCACCGACTTTTATTTTATCCAACAAGGAAAGGAAAAAAGCACAGAAAAATTCCTTTTTCGAGATTATTTTGAGTACGGGGGGTAGATTATAGAAAGGGAAGGTATTAGCACCCTTTCTATCCGTAGTTATCTACGGGCTCTTAGGTACTTGCTCATCATTTTCAAAATTACTTCTTTGTGTTTGTGTGATTTGGAAAGTTTTTTGTTTTGACTTCGATTTAACTTTTGCTTTTGTCTTCAAGAGTGTTATGAAGTGTTTTTGAAAACTTTGTTTGAAAAGGAGTGTAAGTGTGAAAAAGTTTGTTTAGATTGAGCAAATACTTAAGAGTTAATCTACCTACTCGAAAAAAGAATCGTTCTATGTTCTTTTCCTTTAGACATCGCTATCCCACTATTAGTGAGTAGGTAGCACCATCGTTGGAGTTTGAGGGTCAATTCGAAAGGGACGTACAGTCACTAAAGCAACGTTAGGACGTCTTAGTAATAACCCTAATGTCTTAGATCAATTATTCTAGGCAACAATATCCGAGGCAACCATTCCGAGACAACTTTGATCTTTGAGACAAAAGGACGACCACTAAAGCATCCTATACCTAATGACCGTTTACCGAAGGCAACCGAAGTGGGAGTGTACCCTAGGAGTGCGCCTGTGCGAGTGATTCAATTTCAAATTATTATCTTTGCACATTTTTTGGGTTATCTAACTGTTTTAAAGTTAATCATACATTCTTGTCATGCAACCCTAATCATACATCTAACAATTAATATTTTGTGGGATTTAAAGTGTGGAAATTAAACTAAGCTATTACAAGGCTTCAGGTATTTACATAGCCAAAAACAAACCCTTAAAAAATAAAGCGGTTAATGAAAATAAAAGGCCTAATTAAACTATTACAACTTGTGAACAATTACATTAATAGGATAAAAAATAATGATAAAGCGTGCGCGAGGAAATTTAGATCGGGAGAGAACTAGGGTTTTGACCCCTTCTAACCTAATTGAAAGAAAAATGTTTTTATTGTTTTTAATTATTTTTAAGAAAAAAGGAATTAGGTTTTAAAATTAAATACACAATTAATTAGCTAATTAAATTAATTAATGAAAATAAATAAATGGCCTATTTTTTGTATTTTTGGTTATTTTAAGAAGAAAAAAAAGAAAATATAATTAAGTTATAAATGAAACCCTAATTGTTCTAATTATTTTTTTAATTATTTAAAAATAATTAAGTTATCTAAAATTAAAATCTAATTAAATTAATTAATTTATTGATAAAAAATAAACCTAAGTCTAATTGGGTGAAAAATATTATTTGTCATTTTTTTATAAAAGAAATAATTAATTTGTTAGTAAAATAAATAAACTAAATTAAATAAAATATAAAAAAGAAAAGATAAAGAGAAAATAGGGCCTGGGAAGCAATCTGAAGGGGGGTGTGGATAGCAAGTCTTGAGCCCAACAAAAATTGATCCACTTTGACTTTTTGGATCCCATGCGTTGCCTTGACTGGGGACTTTGGTGCCCTTCATTGATGGTCTTCAGATCTGAATCTCAGGACACTTGGCTGGTTGGATGGTGAGGATGCATGATGGTCCTTTGGCTTGTGTACGCATGTAATCACTGAAAAGAAAATAACATGAAGCAATTTGGGGGACCTGGGATTCGAACCCAAGCCCTGGTGCCTTTTGCCCTCACCCTGTAACCAACTGCGCTAGCTATTTTTGTTGTATATAACATAAACAATAACCATTATATAATAAACAAGCGAAATAAAGAAATATGCGCGCGAATTTTCAAACGGACGAGTGAGGTGATGCCACGCCATCATCCCTGTCCTTGGTTTGTTGCTAAAAGTGAAACACTTTTACCTACGGAGATATGTCCGTAGCTACAACCTTGGCTCGTTCCAAAATCCTTCCTGGAAATGATAAATGGTTTCTAATGCCATGTATCAAACCGTCTTGCCATCCTGAACATCACGGTACCCTTCATGAAGGCTAATTTTGCCTGCACACAAAAACCCTAAAACGGAACCAAAAACCCTAACAATGTCAATTCTTGATTCAGTCTATGAAAACACAATTAAATATTATAGAAAGCTTGCAAATGTTCTAAGGATCAAGAATATATGATCGTTTCAAGCTATCAATGTCAAAATTATGCAAACTGAATTCAAGAAAAGTTCAATGTCGTGAATGCCTTACAATGGTTTTTGGCGCTGGAAAATACTTGTTCTTGATTGGTTTCGCTTGCCTACACTCCCAGGAAGTGATTGGGATGGTCAGGAAGGCCTTTAATTGCTTGGAACTATGAATTCGAATTACCACTTTTTTCTGTTTTTTGCAAGTTTGTTCTGACCTTATGCGCCTCTCTCCAGTCTCTCTTTGGGTCTGCAAATACTCCTTATGTACTGAGGAATGAATTAGGGTTGCCAATATGATCACAATCTTCCTCCATCATTGCTTTTGATTTGGATTTGATACACTTGAAAATCTTGCTAAAAATAGAGCAAACTCAATCTTTTTGTGCACACCAAGCCTTTACACGAATTCAATCTTATGCTAGCTGGAATTTAAGACCTGAAACATGTACCAAATCTTGAGATTTCAATATTTTGGATCTTCTATGATTTGTTTTGATTTAAATTGATTTAATTCAAATAAAAATCAAAATAAATAATAAAAACAAGATAATGACAAGTGGAAAAGGCTAGGGCTCGTGGACCATGTTGCCAACTCAAAACAAGTGCAAAAGATTAGGCCCATTTAGCAAAAATTGCAATTTGAGGCATAGTTTGACTTTTGACAATTTTGCAAAAAGGGTCAACTTCACAAATGCATAACTTCCTCAATTTTGACTCTTTGAATATGCTCTTATACTTTTTAGAAAGCTTGAGATGTCCTATAAGAAAATTTTTTGGTATCATCTCAATTTGATATTCCATTCTCATGTATGAAGCTTTGGCAAAAAAGGTGTTTTTGTTGACTTTTCAAAATGACCTATAATGTCCAAATTCATAACTTCTTGTGAGTGCATATTTTGAACTTGGGATATGAAGATGGATTGTGTAGAATTTAATCCTATTCAAAATGAGATTTGGATGGGTCATTTCTCATAAAGTATGAGAAAGTTATGCTTGGTCAAAGTTAAGTTGACTTTTCTTGCAAAACCCTAATTTAGCAACTTTTGGTTCTTGATGAATTATGAGCAATCCTTGATGAATCATGATCAACCCTTGATCAAATAATGAAATATACTTCAAAACAAGGATGTTGACCAAAAATATTGAAGTTTGACTGTATGTGGGCCACAGTTGACTTTTGCCCTAGCACAATCGATTTTCAGGCTTTTGAGCAATTGACTGAGCAAACTTTCTCTGTAGGGCTTGAAACTTGACATGAATGGTATTGAGAAAATATTAGGACAATGGTGAGCATTTGGGGTCCCTTTGACTCAAGTATCTTGATGCAACATGAAACCCTAATTTAAGGTAGACTGCCTTAGGAGGGAGCTTGTCTGGTCAACCCTTGGACTACTTTGAGCAACTTGAGAATCTTTCTTGAAATGCTTTGAGAAATATGGGAGGGCAAATTTTGGGGTACAACAACTGCCCCTGTTCAATCTTCTTAAACCTGGAGATTTAGATTGACTTGTCTGCCTTTCGTGATCTGAGGGTTGAAGATGATTGAACACTAGAGTGCCCAGAAATTTGCACTCGCATGAAGTGGTACTTGTCTTGTGATGTCGAGAATGGGATTATAGATGCCATTTGGATATTAATGATGGAAGATGGGCTTAAATATGCCATCCGAAGAAGTGTCGATCGCGTAAGAGATTCCTTAGCGAGAGCTTGTATACCTATTGTTGAGGAAGATTCCGCTGGGGAATGTTGTTCTTTGTTGAGAGAAATAGAATTTTAGGAGCTTCGGTCGTCCATTATTCTACTGATGAATCGTCTCTTAGTTCAAGAGGTGAAAATGAACTACTATCTGGTCGTGGTCCAGGATTCATAGTGATAAGACCGACTGCTATCTGGTCGTAATCCAGGCTTTACAGTGACTTACTGGGGAAATGAGATTAAACTTGCTATCCGATTGTAGTCCAGGCTTCGCAATTTCTCGATTCTTATCTAGTTGTAATCCAGGCTTCAGAAGGAATTAAGTTGTTATCCGGTTGCATCCGGGCATCAACTCGAATTTAGGGCACACTAATATCCGGTCGACTCTGGACTTCTTAGTAATTGCCCAGGTGAAATTGCTATTTGGTTGAAATCTAAGCTTCACAATGTCTTGTACCGCTATCTAGCCGTAATCCAGGCTTCACGATGTGTTATACCATTAGTTGGTCGAATCCAGGCTTCACGATGTTCTGTACTGCTATCTGGTCGTAATCTAGGCTTCACAATACCTTACTTCTTATCTGGTCGAACTCCAGGCTTCAGAAGGAATCAAGTGGTTATCTGGTCGCATCCGGGATTCCCTTTGACTGTTGGGCCTACTAATATCCGGTCAGATCCGGGCTTCATAGTAATTGGCCGAGTAAACTACTATTTTGTCGTAATCCAAGCTTCGCAGTGTCCCTCACTGTTATCTGGTCGTAATCCAGGCTTCGGTGTCTTTTTACCGCTATCTGGTCGTAATCCAGGCTTCGCAACGTCTCATACCATTATCTGGTCGAAATCCAGGCTTCATGGTGTTCGGAGGAATCAAGATACTATCCGGTCGAATCCGGGCTTCATAACTTGTATTAAAGATATACCACTATCTGGTCGTAATCCAGGCTTCGCGGTATCTTTGGCTGCTATCTGGTCGTAATCCAGGCTTCACAACGTCTTCTACCATTATCTGGTCGTAATCCAGGTTTCATGGTCTTGTATTGTTATTTGGTCGTAATCTAGGCTTCACAATAACCTGCTGAGCTGCTATCCGGTCGTAATCCGGGCTTCACGGCTTGTGTTTATGATATACCACTATCTGGTCGAATCCAGGCTTCATGGTAACTTACTGAGCTGTTATCCGATCGTAATCCGGGCTTCACGACTTTTTGGGGATTAAACTATTATCCGGTTGAATTCGGGCTTCATAGCTTGCTTTTAAGAGATACCACTATTTGGTCGTAACCCAGGCTTCACGGTAGTCTGATACTGTTATCCGGTTGTTCTCCGGGCTTCACAATATGATGGAGTAATCAAGATATTATCCGGTCGTACCCGGACTTCATAGCTTGAACTTTGTGAGAATTTGATTGTACTTTCCTGAAAGGTAAAGGTTAGCTGTATGTAATACATGATATGTATCAGGTAGTGATGTTCTCAAAATAAATGAGATTGTTTTGTATGATGTGTATGCACATGTCGTGATGTATGGATATGCAATGTTTTTATGATGATCTCTAGTTTGGGAAAATAAATCCCGGAATTCTGCTGGAGAATATGAAGAGTTTCGCTCGCTGGGGATAGCGACCGAAGATGATTTGGAGAATAATCCTGCTAGAGAATACATTGGTGAGAGAATGACTCTGTGGGGAAGAAATGTTCTGCTGAGGATTTGCTGATTTTGGAGAAATACCCTCGGTTGTGGATAAATTACCGTTGCTGGCGATGATGAACTCTGTCTGGGATAAAATTTCTTGTTTGTGGAAGACATAGACTCCGTTGGGGATAAGATTTCAGACTCTACTGGGGATAATCTTCCAGACTTCACTGGGGATAATCTTCCAGTGCTGGTGATAGATAAACTCTGCTTGGGGAGAATTTTACCGACTCATTCGCGGTTGCGAACCTTAGCTGGGGAGAATTAACACCACTGTCCTTCTCTTTACTCTGCAGGGAGTGGATGTACCTTTAATTGTTTTCTCCAACTAGGTCTATCCCTATACCTGGTGGACAGAGCAACTGTAAGGTTTGGACATTTCTTGTTTGCCCCTGTTCCTGATACTGTGAGTAATCGTCTTTTGTTTCGCACATAAATATTCATGAGCAGCAATTATTGTCAAATGCATATATTAAAATGAACCATTGGACGTTCTTGCAAAACAAAACAGAAAAAGAAAAACAATTTGAAATTTCTTTGTGAAACTGAATTGTATTGATTTTAAAGTTGGCCTGTAAATAGGCGTTTTTTGTACAAGAGGCTGACGTCCTAGTAAGGGAACGCCGCCGAATGATAGAATTTATACAATTTGTGAAAAATAAAGAAAAGCAGCTATGTGAACAATCCCACTGAGTTCCAACTCTGCTATTGCCTTTATATCTTCGAGCGTCTCATCACTTTGCTACTTGGTTGAAGGTAGATCATATTGATTAGTGTCGTCCGAGCTTGATAGTCGATACCGAAGTCTGGTTGCAAAATGATCCAATGAGACATAGTGTTACGCTTTAATCCCTAATTTTTGCCTGGACCGCCCTTTCGGGTTTTCAGTCCACCGGGATACCCTTTTTTGCCCAAGCCGCCTTTTCAGGTTTTCGACTTGTGGGGTGTACAATTTATTTTCATTTTCATCACTTATTTTGCCTGAACCCTTTTGGTTTGCCGGGAAGCCCTTATTTTTGCCTAGGCCAGTCAACCTAGCGGGTCTTTGATTATGCATAGTATTTTTTCACTATGTCTGCATTGACGGGGTGAGGAAGGTCGTCACCATCCATGGTGGTTAGAATCATAGCTCCTCCCAAGAAAATATTCTTAACCACAAATGGCCCTTTGTAAGTAGGGGTCCATTTGCCCATGGGATCACCTTGTGGCAGTATGATGCGTTTGATCACCAGATCCCTAACTTGATACTTTTGTCGTCTAACTTTCTTGTTAAATGCCTTTATCATTCGCTTTTGATACGTATGACCATGACAGATAGTAGTAAGCCTCTTTTCATCAATTAAATTCAACTGATCAAGCCGGGTCTGGATCCAATCGTCCTCGCTCAAACCTGCATCTTTCATAATCCTAAGAGAGGGTATCTGAACTTCAATGGGTAAGACCGCTTCCATGCCATATACCAAGGAATATGGGGTTGCCCCTGTTGAAGTCCGCGCTGAGGTTCGGTACCCATGAAGAGCGAACGGTAACATCTCGTGCCAATCTTTGTATGTCAGCGTCATCTTCTGCACAATCTTCTTGATGTTCTTATTAGCCGCTTCAACAGCCCCATTCATCTTCGTCCGGTAAGGAGAAGAATTATGATGCTGTATTTTGAACTGCTTGCAGAGCTCGGTGATCATTGTATTGTTGAGATTTGTACCATTGTCCGTAATGATCCTC
Source organism: Vicia faba (assembly GCA_948472305.1). Taxonomy (NCBI): domain Eukaryota; kingdom Viridiplantae; phylum Streptophyta; class Magnoliopsida; order Fabales; family Fabaceae; genus Vicia; species Vicia faba. Next base: position 1,268,845,893 of record OX451740.1, read on the forward strand.
TCTGGTACACTATATCGACAAATCAAATTATTCCGAATGAACCGTGCCACGACATTCTTGGTTACTGTAGCAAAGGAAGTTGCCTCAACCCACTTCGTGAAATAATCAATAGCTACCAGGATGAAACGATGCCCGTTAGACGCCATAGGTCTGATCTCGCCGATCATATCGATGCCCCACATTGCAAAAGGCCAAGGTGCCGTCAAGATGTTCAGAGGAACTGGAGGTACGTGCACCTTATCAGCATAGACTTGGCACTTATTTTGACCTCTTTCCTGTCTTCCTCTGTACCCAAATTCACTAATTCTACTGGCTCTTCATGAGGCTGTATGGTCCTCTCTTCCTGAAGTAACAGTCTAGCAAGTTCCCCAGGCACTTCACAATCATCCTCACCTTCGTCCTTGGCTTGGTTGATCGGATTTTCGAAGTTATAACTGGCAGTAGCAGAGTCGTTATCAATGGGATCCAGAGTGGATGTGGATTTGCATTATGATATGTGAGTGTGTGTAAGACAAATAACTGTTTTGATAAAGTGCAAGATAGAAAAGAAAAACAAGGAGCGCAAAATTTGTAATGCAAGAAAAACGTCCAATGCTTTATTGATGATATATGAAAATGACACATAATAAGCCCTCACAAAAAAAGCCAAAGTGCCTCGGGCAAGGCACCGGGCCATAAAGTTTTAAATTGTCTGCTATAAGTCTCAAAACAAAAGTCTATTACTGTGTCATAAAAGAAACAAGCACGAAATCCTTCGTCGTCCAATTGTTCAAGCCACTGTCGGTAGTCGGGTAAATCCAACTGTCGAAATCTGACTCTTCATCATCATCTTCAATTGCATTCACTCCAGGATTACTGATGCGTAGAGTAGGTCTTCCAATTCGCGCACGCCGAACTGCCCTTTGAGCTTCTGCAGTAAAACCCAAACCAAACTTGTCAGTCTTGTGTGCAAAGTAAGTGAGTTGGCCCCAATTCGCACACCCACCTTTTTTAATAACAGCCTTAGCATCCTTGAGGGAAGCCATCTTCATCGGAGATTCTTCAGCAACAGTTTCAGTCGACGCCAGAGTCTGGGGGACTTCTTCAAAGTTCTGACCCAGGGTTTCGATGAACTCTCCATCCATCTCCATATACCAAAAGGAGTTAATATGACTCACCATGTATTCCTCCTCACCCTGCACCGTAACAATCTTTCCCTTCACTGGATATTTCAACATCTGATGGAGCGTAGAAGTTACTGCCCCAACTTTATGAATCTATGGGCGACCCAACAAGCAAGAATAAGATGGTCGAATGTCCATTACATAAAACGTAGACGCAAAAGTCTGGGAACCAACCTTAACAGGGACATCCACCTCTCCACGTACCATCCTTTTGGACCCGTCAAAGGCCCTAACCACAATATTACTTGGCTTCAGAACCAACCCTTCACAATCCAACCGATCTAATGCTTTCTTGGGTAAAACATTTAAGGAAGACCCAATATCCACCAGCACGTGGGCCAAAGTAGTTCCCTTGCACTCGATCGAAACATGCAGAGCATCATTGTGATTCTTTCCTTTGGCAGTCAGATCTGCGTCGGAGAAACCCAACCCGTTGTCAGCGGTCAAACTAGCCACACAGTCTTTGAATTGATCAGCAGAGGTCTCCTGCGGCATATGCGCAGTTTTAAGGAAAGCAATTAAATCCTTAACATGGGCTTCTGAGCACAACAATAAAGATAACATAGAGATCTTCAACGGGGTCTGCCCTAGCTGTTCGACTATGTTGTAGTCGCTTTTCTTAATAATCTTCAAAATTTCTTCTATCTCCTGTCTAGAGGTTTCTACAATGACTTTCTTTGGTGCCTCCATCCAGGCAGGCCCACCTGTAACTTCTTTTCCCCGAGGGTCAGATGACTCGGCGACAGGGGTGATAACTGGTGTAAGAATCGGAACAGTAGCTGACGTACTGGCAGGTGGAATGGCAACAGGCTTTTGAACATTCGAAGGGGAAATCTCAGGAGAGAAAAGTCTTCCACTTCGGGTGACCTTGCTAGACCCGAAAATATTGCTGACATCAGTATCAACCTCTTCAACCTTCAAGTCTTGTTTGATCCCATGATAATACACATCGGCCCCATAGTGCCACGGGACAACCTTATCCGAAGTGTAAGGGATAGGTCCAGGAATAGTAATGATCAATGGAGCAACTCTTGGAACATATGTAATCCTAACAGGATTTCTCGAGGAAGCCTTGGAAGGATTGGCGGAAATGGTTATTATGGAAACATCTTCAACAGGAATCAACAGAATCAAAGTTTTCTTGAACAAGATCTCTTTGTTATCCATCAGGTATTGGACACATGACTTCAATAAATGGCAACCAGCAGGCAGGATTGAACATAGATGGCAACCTTCGCCACAGCCCGGAAATAAACCGGCCAACAACAGATTCTTCTTAACGGTCATCAATGGAGTAGAAATGTCTTCCACGGAGGTCACGAATGAATCATCATCCACAACATTTACTCCATGCTTGGGCATAGGAGCAGTCATGACATTAGGCTTTTCTGTTGCGTCAAACTCAATTTCTTTAGCTTCAATCAAATCTTGCACCTTATTCCTCAAGGCCCAGCAGTTGTTTGTATCGTGCCCTGGGCTATCAGAGTGATAAGTACAGCAGGCGTTCGGATTGTACAGTGGAGATGTGGTGCTGGGATTCTTTGGGGCTTCCCTAAGAGTTACCACGTTAGTCTTCAACAATTGTGGTAAAATTTGAGATAAAGTCATATTGAGCCGAGTATATTGTCTTTGCGGTCTCTCTACTCTTTGCTGATTGTTGCGTTATGGGGCAACTGTAGGTCTTGATATTACCACCGCATTAACTGCTTGGCGGAGTTCAGGTCGATTTTGGCTCCTCGATCTGTAAACGGCACTAGCTTCTTTCTTGAAAGGCTTCTTTTCTGTACTTAACGAAGCACCTTTCTGTATCTTGCCACTTCTGATACCAGCTTCTACCCTCTCCCCAATGATAATCAATTTAGTGAACCCAGACGATGAACTACCGATCAAATAATTGAAGTATGGACCAGACAAAGTCCCAAGAAACATATCCACCAACTCCCTATCAGACAGAGGGGGTTGTACTCTTCCAGCCAGATCTCTCCATTTCTGAGTGTAGTCCTTAAAACCTTCACTCGTACCTGTTGTACCCCAAAATTTGCCCTCCCATATTCTCCAAAGAAATTGCCAAGCCAAGTCACAAATTCCCCAAGGGTTGCACAGTGCAACAGTCTCCCATACAGTCAAAACTAGGGTTTGTGTTCTGATCAAGAAAATGAAGTTTTCAAAGGCCCAATCAAGTCTCACATTCTCACAAAGATGGTCAAGCATCCTCATATCAAGTTTCAAGGCATTCAGCTCAAAATTGCACAGTCAAAACCCTAAATTGCACTACAGTCAACTGTAGGGGCAAAATGGTCATTTGACAGTCAAAAGTTCAAATTTTTGGTCAACATATCATTTTGAAGCCACAAACATCATTTGATCAATGCTTGATCATGATTCTCAAAATTTGGCTCAGAAAATCATCAAGATGCAAAAAGTTACTATATTTGGACAGTTGAAAAAGTCAACTGAAATTGACCAGGGCATAACTTACACATGGATTATCAGAAAAATTCCATCCAAATCTCATTTTGAAGAGAAAGACATTTCCTACAACTCATCTTCATACTTCAAGTCCAAGAAATGCACTCACAAAAAGTTATCAATTTCAACATTATAGGTCATTTTCAAAAGTCAACAAAAAGGGACTTTAAGTCAAAGGCCATAACTTGAGATTGGTAAATCAAAATGACATGGGACCAAAGGCATTGGTTAAAGGACTCAAAGACCTTCCCAAAATGTCCAAGAACATGAGAAAAGATTAAAAATTGAGCAAGTTATGCCTTGTGGAAGTTGGGAAATTTTTGGATATTTTGAAAAGTCAACATTACTTCAAATGACCTAAAAGTGCTAATGGGCCCATTTTTCTTCCATGATTCATCATTCCAAGCCTATGCACGACCACTTGGCCCAAAGGGAAGTATTTTCTCATATTTTATTTATTTATTTGAATTATTATTTATATTAATTCATTTAAATTATTTAAATACATGAAAAATATCAAACTTGACCTAAAAAATCTTTTCATGCATGTTTTACCCTCAATATCTCGTGCACATCCCAAAATGGCAAGATTTGGTTTGATTTAGGCTAATTGACACAAAAATGCACATGAAAAAAGATATGGAAGATCCTTAGAAAATCAAATATGCAAAACCATTATGGCATTAGATTTTATTGAGTTTTGTTGACCTAAAAGCTTCACTGCATAATCAGAAACACAACCCTAATCCTGGTAGACAAAAAGCTGCGCTAAAAGTCCATGAACAAACTTGGAAAAATGCTCTAAAAAGTCAAAACTGAAAAGCACTCTTCAAAGCGATTCAAGCCTCAATATCAATTCCATTAGCTTGCTGGGGATTAAAGGAAGAGATTTGGATCAAAACCAAAGATTTTGACATCAAGAAACGTGAGGATACCGGTGCCCTGTACAGAAAGTTTATCGTTTTTCTTGCATCATGATTCATGCGCCTTTTTCAATTTTTGATGTTTAATTTGTGTTCTATGTTCAATGCTGAAGCTAACTAACATATCGAATTGTATTTTTATGTACCATGCGTGAATCCACCATTATCAAATTCTAGGGTTTGTAAAGCTTGAAATTGGGCGTTTTGCCATAAGGTAAAATTGAGACATAACAATGCCATGAATGAAGTCTGCAGGTTGGAACGAAAAGATTGAGAAGCTCGCGCTCAATTTATGAGCCTTCAGGGCCTAATCGCTATTAATGAAATTGGCATATTTTGAGGGGGTTCAAAACCCCCGTTAAATGTTTGTTGAATCGTTTCAGGAAATTCCCAGCGAAGAAGATGGTGCGGTGGCGGCCAACGATTAGTCCATTTAAATTTTCGCGCTGGAAATCCATTCACCAACGCTTTTGCTTTATGTTATTTGTATATTATTTAATAAACAAAATGCGTTGAGTGCTTCAGTGGTAAAGTTAGTGGGTGATGATCCTCATGACCTGGGTTCGAACCCCAGGTCTTTCATATGTTCATATTATTTTTCCATTAGTAATCATATGCAGGCGCAATGCTGTGGTCCATAGTGCACGCTCCTCTATCCATCCATACACGCATCTAGCTCCATCAATCTAAAGGCCATGGATCGGAGATCATGATGAATCCCAGTCAACGCACAGCATGCTAGCAAAAAGTCAAAGGAGGCTTCAGAATAATGGGCCAGGCTTCTCAAGTCCATACCTCACAATTTGGGACCTCCACCCCCCCTGGTTTGCAAGTTTTTATTTTTCTTATATCTTTTTTTAATTATTATTTTTATTTGTTTTATTGTTTTAATTTAATTCATTATTTTTACAATACATAAAAAATGCCTAAAAAAAATCAGAAAAAGATAAAAACATAATAAATTATTTTATTCCAATACTTTCATAAATAAATTAATATGTAATTATTTAGTTTAATTAGGTTGCAAATTTTAAATTCTTTTAAACAAAAATACAAAAAAATATAGAATTAGGTTTAATGAATTCTTTTTATTCCTTTTTAATTTTCCCTTTTTTCCATAATAATAATATTACTTATTTTATTTTCATTAAATTGCATGTAAATTAACTTAGATTTAAATTAGGTTAAAACTTAATATTTTCACAATAAACTTAAAAACCATTAGAATTAGGGTTTGACGCTTCATTTTAATTTTAATTAATTATTTTTTCTATTAAATTTTAATAACCAAAAATACCAAAAAAAAAAACATTCTTTTTAATTCTTAATTTCAATTCCATTATTAATAATATTTTGCAAAAGGGTCCAACGCCCTCGTTCGTAATTTATTTAATTCGCACATTTGTTTTATTTCGCTTAATTCATTATGTATCTCTCCCAAAGCGTTGTAACTTAAACTTTTCGCACTTTCTTTTACTTTATTTATCTTCTGTCAAATCGGGTCCGGTTTAATTTTGGCGATGTGGACCCGCGCCATTTGTAATAGTTTAGATTTACTTTCCCGCAAATATCTTAACTGTTAACAAAAGCATGAAAGAATGTATGGACTTAAAATAAAATCAAGCGTAGAACACCAATAAAGATGACAAGACAAATATCAATGAAAACGACACATGAATCGCACACACCACCCCTAGGGTACGCCTCACTGTTGCCTTTCGAAAGGTGATCGTCGAGTAGAGGATGTCTTAGTAAGTCCTCATGATCCGGGAACCTGGCATGAGGGTAGCTTCTAAGGTGTCTTCCCATTGCTCTGGTGATCACCATGTCCCTAAACTCGAATTGACCCGAACATCTCCAACGGTGGTGCTACCTACCTCTCAATGGTGGGATGGCACTACTTTTAAGGACATTTACACAGACGAATTCCTTAGGGTAGGTAGGTTCTCAAGGATACTTGCTCTCTTCAAAACAAACTGAAATCTTTTCACACCAACACTTTTCAAAAGCTTTCAAAGCAAATTTTTCAAACACTCTGACGCACGAGTCGATCTGAAATTTTTCAAAGAAACTTTTTAAAACCCACATTGAAAAGCAAACAAACATTTTTGAAAACACAATGAGCAAGTATCTAAGAGCCCATGGATAACCATGGATAGAAAGGGTGCTAACACCTTCCCTTTCTATAACCTACCTCCCGAACCGAGAGCAATCTCTTTAAGGAATTTTTCTGTGCTTTTGTCCTTTCCATTTGGAGAAAATAAAAGACGGTGGCGACTCTTGCTTACCGCGACATTTCGCGAACCAGCGTTAAACAGTCAGTTCCAGATCCACCGATCACAGAACTGGCGACTCTGCTGGGGATATGCTTTATAAAGTGAGGTGTACCTTAGGGCTAGCTCATAACTATGTTTTCAATTGTTTTCCTTGTGTGCTTTAAATTGTGGGTTGCTTGGGAGTTCTATAGATCCTAAACCCGGATCTGGGGGATACCTTCTTAGAAAGTAGCAACAAGGCTGTGAGGGAACTGTGCGGGGTATACCGACATGGTTGAAACAGTCTGCTACGTTGATGTGGCACTTTGGTGTGTACCGGTAACCCTTGAGTTCAGTCAAGGAGAGTACGGGGCCTCCGCGTGGTGTCGTGAAGCATCAACAGACCTTAGGAACCTTAATTGAACTATCTTGGCCTCTTTAGGGTAGTGAGATAACTGACTTTGGCGCAGTCCGAGGTTGGTTGATACTCGATACTACACTCAATTGAGGGTTGCTTTCCTGGAATATTTCGGTCGCCAGTTCAGTGGCTAAATCGAAACGATGAACAATGAAAGCAATCCCATGATATTGGGAACCTTAGAACCCGGTTACTTTGATTAGGACAGGTTGAACCCACCAACTTCAAGAGGGTAATACCCCGACCCCATGCCGGCCTAAACCCTAAGGGCTCTTTTGTGTGACTTGTGTGCCTTCGTACTTGACTATCTGCGTGCTTGTTACCTGACACTTGTTTCTTGCAGGTCTTGTTTATAGTCCTTAATTGGGACTCATAACAGGGTACTAAATTTCTTGCAGGTCTTGCTTATAGTCCTTAATTGGGACTCATAACAGGGTACTAAATTTCTTGCAGGGTTGTTTATAGTCCTTAATTGGGACTCATAACAGGGTTTACTAGATCTCTTGCAGGTTTTGTTTATAGTCCTTAATTGGGACTCATAACAAAGTATACTGAATTTCTTGCAGGGTCTGTTTATAGTCCTTAATTGGGACTCATAACAGGGTTTACCTACATCACCCCATGCATAGCATGACATCATACCATTGCATACATCCTAACCCATTTCAAGGATCTCGAGGGCTTGTGATGCAGGTCATGATGAACCAACTATCCCAGCAAAGGGCAAGGAGGATTTATTTTCCTCTAATCAAGGTTGTCAGGGGCTATGACCCACTGGATATGGTGAGCCTTTGACCCTTGAGGAAGGACTCTCAACGACATGAAGTTCTTTCAATCAAGTTACCAGTTTCCAACTCTAACAAGTTTCTCTGTTTACCCCGCGGGGTCCTTGAAATCATTGCATGCATGTCATACATATCATCGCATTACAGGTACCCTTTTCTCTACAGGTTGCTTACCTTCTTCGCTGTTTATTTTAGCCGATCATCATGAATCCTGAATCATCAGCCGAGCAGACTATCAAGGACCTCCAGGCTCAGAACGCCCAGTTCCAAGAGCTGATCATGAATTTGACCCAGGGGCAACAAGATCTGAAGGCTCTGCTCTTGAAGAAGGACAAGAAGAAGAAGAGGACTGTCCTGTTCAGCCCTAGGCGCAAATCTGGGAATACACCGCAGACTGAAACTGAGAGGACTACCCCATCTGTGAGGGAAAGCAGTCACCATGAGAGAGAGGTTCCCAGTCCAGTGGTCTCCGACAACGAGACAGATTTTGATGAAGAGCAGTACCCTCCTGCTGATGACAAATATAAGCAACTGGAGGACAGATTGAAAGCTATGGAGGTTCAACAGGTACCTGGGCTGGATTTCGGAGATCTGGGTTTGTCAACCGGTGTGATTATCCCGCATAAGTTCAAAGCACCATCCTTCTCTAAATATGACGGGGCGTCTTGTCCCAAGCTGCATTTAAGGTCCTATGTTCGGAAAATTCAGCCGTACTCTGCGGACAAGAATTTGTGGATCCACTTCTTCCAGGAGAGTCTTTCAGGGACTCATCTCGAATGGTTCTATCAGCTAGATGGGACCAAGGTTCGTAACTGGGAGGAGTTGGCTACTGCTTTCTACAAGCAGTATCAATATAATGCCGACCTTGCTCCTACGCGTACCCAACTCCAGGGTATGTCGTTAGGATCAAGTGAAGGTTTTAAAGAATATGCGCAGAAATGGAGGGATCTTGCTGGAAGGGTACAACCACCTCTGACTGATCGGGAACTTGTCGATATGTTCTTGGGGACCCTGTCTGGTCCGTTCTACAACCATCTAATTGGGAATTCGTCTGCTGGATTCACAGATCTTATCTTGACTGGAGAGCGAATAGAAGCTGGCATCCGGTCTGGGAAAATTCAAGAGGCTGCACCGTCTGATAAAAAGCCTCATCATGGAAAGAAAGAATCCAATGCTGTGCACGGTAAAAAGAGCCGTCATGAGGCAGGGGCAATCCAGATTTCCAATCCCGGACCTGCTCAACAAGGACAGGGGCAGCAGCGCAAGGAGAAACGACAGTATACCAAACTCAACATGTCGCTGGATCAAGCACTGCAACAACTGTTGAAGACATGGCTGATCACTTTAAGGGCTCCTCTCCGGAATCCGAACACTTCTGCTCCCAACTATCATCCCAATGATAGGTGCGCATATCATTCTGATAGCCCGGGGCATACTACGGACAACTGCTGGCCTCTCAAGAACAAAATTCAAGACATGATCGACGCCGGGGAGATTCAGTTTGAAGTGCCTGAGACTCCGAACATAATCACTGCTCCGTTACCCAATCATTGAAACCTTTTGTTTATTTGAACTTTTGCGTTGTATTTTTCTTTGCTTATACAAACAATTAATGTCATAGCAAACTCTTTTATTCTATTAATGCATCGCATACGTCTGTTTTGGGAATTAATACAATTGTTTTCATTATATTCAAAATTATTTTCATATTTTTCTGATGATCAACTCTTGGTTAATAATTCTGAGCCTCTTGAGGGAGGATGACGAAAACGATACCGAATCTACAGTATGCTTTTGAACAGACCCAGCTGATGAGGTACAGGCATTGTTTCAATTCCCAAACACTGGAGTAATAAGGAAGATCATCCCTCGTCAACCCCTCTGAGCCAAAGAAGTAGGAGTTTTATTTTCGAAAATTGAAACCCTTTATCATAACCTGGGGCAGGGTAATCTCTCGGTTGATCCAAGTGCATAACGAATGGCACCAAAGAGGTCCTTACAAAACGAAGAAAGACAGTGATGGTTCCGAATAATCAATAAAGAAAGGCAGTCATTATCTCAAAATAAAAACCCATTAAGTCAAAACCCATGAAGGAGACTTACAAAACTGGGGCATCCCGCTGACTGTACTTCCAAAAAAGGAAACAGTTCAGGCAAAAGAAAGGGATAGCAAAAATCAAGAAAGAGGTCTCACAAACCCTCAACCAAAGCAAAAATGACTGCCTATTCAAAATAAATCATCAACGTCCGAATCATCACCGGAAAATCAGAGCAAAGACTCAAATAAGGTCTAACGCACGATCAACTGAGCTTAGGATTGAAGAACATCACGAAGAGCGGGTGGGTACAAATATAATTTGAGCCTTTATCCTTTGTTTCTTAAACCGTGAACCAAGCCACGTTATAACCCTTAAAAGTCCTAGCTGAAGCATGGGTTAGTTCGAAAGCATACTGTTACGAAAGGTATCCTGACTCCTGAAGGCCTACGGTAAATACGAAGTTGACATCACGTTTTACAAACATTCATTTGTTTTATGAAAAAAATGCATTTTCAAAATCTTCAAGACAGACATAGGCTTTGCATTTTTAACATAACTTTGTTTGCATATGACTTTTTGTTTGAACAGCAGGGAAATTCGCACGAGAAATACCTAATGAACAGAAGTACCTCCAATCAAGGGGCAGACATGACCAGTGTCTATTATCTGGGGCAATCCAGTCAAGATCCGGAGAATCTCTCAAAGGCCAAAAAGACTGGGGCAAATCTCTGCCCGAGTCACTCGGGGCACTCCAACAACGAATCTTGCACGATCAGACACCTTCTGGTAATATGGAAACATAAACAGCCAGGGGCACCTACCTGCATTCTAAGAGCGTGGACATAGTCGAAAAAATACGACGCCTAATCAAAGACCCGCTAGGTTGACATACCTAGGCAAAAATCAGGGCTTCCCGGCGAACCAAAAGGGTTCGGGCAAAAATAAGGGATGAAAATGAAAAATCTGTACACCCGGCAAGTCGAAAACCTGAAAAGGCGGCTTGGGCAAAAATGGGTATCCCGGTGGACCGAAAACCCGAAAGGGCGGTCCAGGCAAAAGTTAGGGATTAAAGCGTACGACTATGTCCTGTCATCTTGTCACCTGCCTACCAGAAGAAGGTTTGTTCATCAGCAACTATCAGCACCTCACAGGTCCTCCTCCCCCACCTCAGAAACAGGGGCAATAAAGAGTTGTCTAAAAGCAATCTAATGGTTCTATCCTCCAAGGTACCGAGGTAGGTTCAGCTAAAGAACATGACCAGTACATATTAAATCCCCAGAGAGTAAGCAAGACAGTGCATTCTCCTCCAAGCAAAATTACAAATCTCAAGGAAGTTGGGTATCCTCCCATAGATCTCAACATTCCCCAGCAGCGGCATATATTCTTAACAAGCATCCCCGGCAGTCTTGGGCTAAAGATTGTTCCCCGGCGGCGTATCAACAGTCAAAGGGATCACTTCCCCAGTATATCAAACTTCCCCAAGAGAGTCCAATCCAGTTTCCCAGGAAAAATTGGAACCCATCTCCCCAAGCAGTAAGCTTATCCCCAGTATATTCTGGAAGCTTATCCCCTAGCAGAGCACGAACGCGCCGTCCGACTTGATTTAAAGAGTTATTTCCTTAACAAGATATAACTGGGTTATCCTCAGCCAAAAGCCACGAAAAGAGCGTCGTCGACAAAGTCTTCTTACCCCAGCGAAGTCCATCAGCACTTCCAACAACAAAGGGATCCTCAGCAAGTTATCAACAATTCAGCAAAGCATCTCTATCCCCACAGAGTATTGCTTCCCAGCATGGTCGCTAGAATATCTTGTCTCCCCGCAGAATCTATTCACCAAGTTTATTCCGCAACGGAGTCATCTTCTCCTACCGGTATTCTTGCAACTATCATCCCCAGCGGAAGTAAAAGCTTATTCTCCAACATCAGCCCAGGATACGACTTCCCGGCATCCGTCAAGGACTTACTTTCCTAGACGAAAAACATATTCATAAAACATCACATACATCATTATAGCATGCATAGACGCATCATATCATACAAATCTCATTTATGTTGAGAACATCATTGCTTGATCCATATCATGCATTGCATATGACTGACCTTTACCTTTCAGGAAAGACGCAGTTAAAATGCTCAAACATATTTCAAAGCCTTCTCTAGTCCAGCTAAATCGACTCCCAACAGATTTTTCTGATAAAGACTCAGCAGAAGTGATGGTCCCCTCTCCGAAAAGTGCGTGAGGTGGTAATTCCTTTTTCAGATGTTTCCCTCTCCGACGATGAGTGTGAGGTGATAGTCTCCTATGGTCCCCTCTCCGGCAAGTGCGTGAGGTGGTAATTCCTTTTTCAGATGTTTCCCTCTCCGACGGTGAGTGTGAGGTGATAGTCTCCCATGGTCCCCTCTCCGACAAGTGCGTGAGGTGGTAATTCCTTTTTCAGATGTTTCCCTCTCCGACGATGAGTGTGAGGTGATAGTCTCCTATGGTCCCCTCTCCGGCAAGTGCGTGAGGTGGTAATTCCTTCTTCAGATGTTTCCCTCTCCGACGGTGAGTGTGAGGTGATAGTCTCCTATGGTCCCCTCTCCGACAAGTGCGTGAGGTGGTAATTCCTTTTTCAGATGTTTCCCTCTCCGACGGTGAGTGTGAGGTGATAGTCTCTTATGGTCCCCTCTCCGACAAGTGCGTGAGGTGGTAATTCCTTCTTCAGATGTTTCCCTCTCCGACGGTGAGTGTGAGGTGATAGTCTCCTATGGTCCCCTCTCCGACAAGTGCGTGAGGTGGTAATTCCTTCTTCAGATGTTTCCCTCTCCGACGGTGAGTGTGAGGTGATAGTCTCTTATGGTTCCCTCTCCGACGGTGTGTGAGGTGGCAACTCCTTTTCCTATGATTCCCTCTCCGACGGCGAGTGAGGTGATTCTCTTTCAGATTATAATGGCCTATGGTTCCCGTTCCGATATTGCAAAGATGGTAATTCCCGCCAAGATTTTTCTCAACGAGCATTGTTGAAGTTAAAATCACCCAAGGTTCTCTTACCATTCATGCTAAGGCAGTAACCATACCTGGTTCATTCATCATCTTATGAAGCTCCAGACTCAGCTCCTGTAACCAGTCAGGACACGTCTATACCAAGCATTTAAAATCAGCTCCTGCAATGTGTCAGGTACTCATTTTTTCTTTTGCAGGTATGCAGGTTCTAGCTAAGGAATCTCCCATGCAATCAACATCCAGAGGGCATCTATAAGCCCATCATCCTATCCGGCGATTCCCAAATGGCATCTATAAGCCCATTCCCATCACACTGCTAACATGTGAGCGCAAATTTCTGGGCACTCTAGTGTCCAATCATCTTCTACCCTCGGATTACGAAAGGCACGTCAGCCAATCTGCATCCTCAGGTCTAAGAAGATTGAACAGGGGAAACTGTTGTACCCCAAAATTTGCCCTCCCATATTCTCCAAAGAAATTGCCAAGCCAAGTCACAAATTCCCCAAGGGTTGCACAGTGCAACAGTCTCCCATACAGTCAAAACTAGGGTTTGTGTTCTGATCAAGAAAATGAAGTTTTCAAAGGCCCAATCAAGTCTCACATGCTCACAAAGATGGTCAAGCATCCTCATATCAAGTTTCAAGGCATTCAGCTCAAAATTGCACAGTCAAAACCCTAAATTGCACTACAGTCAACTGTAGGGGCAAAATGGTCATTTGACAGTCAAAAGTTCAAATTTTTGGTCAACATATCATTTTGAAGCCACAAACATCATTTGATCAATGCTTGATCATGATTCTCAAAATTTGGCTCAGAAAATCATCAAGATGCAAAAAGTTACTATATTTGGACAGCTGAAAAAGTCAACTGAAATTGACCAGGGCATAACTTTCACATGGATTATCAGAAAAATTCCATCCAAAGCTCATTTTGAAGAGAAAGACATTTCATACAACTCATCTTCATACTTCAAGTCCAAGAAATGCACTCACAAAAAGTTATCAATTTCAACATTATAGGTCATTTTCAAAAGTCAACAAAAAGGGACTTTAAGTCAAAGGCCATAACTTGAGATTGGTAAATCAAAATGACATGGGACCAAAGGAATTGGTTAAAGGACTCAAAGACCTTCCCAAAATGTCCAAGAACATGAGAAAAGATTAAAAATTGAGCAAGTTATGCCTTGTGGAAGTTGGGAAATTTTGGATATTTTGAAAAGTCAACATTACTTCAAATGACCTAAAAGTGCTAATGGGCCCATTTTTCTTCCATGATTCATCATTCCAAGCCTATGCACGACCACTTGGCCCAAAGGGAAGTATTTTCTCATATTTTATTTATTTATTTGAATTATTATTTATATTAATTCATTTAAATTATTTAAATACATGAAAAATATCAAACTTGACCTAAAAAATCTTTTCATGCATGTTTTACCCTCAATATCTCGTGCACATCCCAAAATGGCAAGATTTGGTTTGATTTAGGCTAATTGACACAAAAATGCACATGAAAAAAGATATGGAAGATCCTTAGAAAATCAAATATGCAAAACCATTATGGCATTAGATTTTATTGAGTTTTGTTGACCTAAAAGCTTCACTACATAATCAGAAACACAACCCTAATCCTGGTAGACAAAAAGCTGCGCTAAAAGTCCATGAACAAACTTGGAAAAATGCTCTAAAAAGTCAAAACTGAAAAGCACTCTTCAAAGCGATTCAAGCCTCAATATCAATTCCATTAGCTTGCTGAGGATTAAAGGAAGAGATTTGGATCAAAACCAAAGATTTTGACATCAAGAAACGTGAGGATACCGGTGCCCTGTACAGAAAGTTTATCGTTTTTCTTGCATCATGATTCATGCGCCTTTTTCAATTTTTGATGTTTAATTTGTGTTCTATGTTCAATGCTGAAGCTAACTAACATATCGAATTGTATTTTTATGTACCATGCGTGAATCCACCATTATCAAATTCTAGGGTTTGTAAAGCTTGAAATTGGGCGTTTTGCCATAAGGTAAAATTGAGACATAACAATGCCATGAATGAAGTCTGCAGGTTGGAACGAAAAGATTGAGAAGCTCGCGCTCAATTTATGAGCCTTCAGGGCCTAATCGCTATTAATGAAATTGGCATATTTTGAGGGGGTTCAAAACCCCCGTTAAATGTTTGTTGAATCGTTTCAGGAAATTCCCAGCGAAGAAGATGGTGCGGTGGCGGCCAACGATTAGTCCATTTAAATTTTCGCGCTGGAAATCCATTCACCAACGCTTTTGCTTTATGTTATTTGTATATTATTTAATAAACAAAATGCGTTGAGTGCTTCAGTGGTAAAGTTAGTGGGTGATGATCCTCATGACCTGGGTTCGAACCCCAGGTCTTTCATATGTTCATATTATTTTTCCATTAGTAATCATATGCAGGCGCAATGCTGTGGTCCATAGTGCACGCT
Organism: Vicia faba; assembly: GCA_948472305.1. Classification (NCBI taxonomy): domain Eukaryota; kingdom Viridiplantae; phylum Streptophyta; class Magnoliopsida; order Fabales; family Fabaceae; genus Vicia; species Vicia faba. The sequence goes on from OX451740.1 coordinate 1,268,861,382, forward strand.
CATCTATCCATCCATACACGCATCTAGCTCCATCAATCTAAAGGCCATGGATCGGAGATCATGATGAATCCCAGTCAACGCACAACATGCTAGCAAAAAGTCAAAGGAGGCTTCAGAATAATGGGCCAGGCTTCTCAAGTCCATACCTCACAATTTGGGACCTCCACCCCCCCTGGTTTGCAAGTTTTTATTTTTCTTATATCTTTTTTTAATTATTATTTTTATTTGTTTTATTGTTTTAATTTAATTCATTATTTTTACAATACATAAAAAATGCCTAAAAAAATCAGAAAAAGATAAAAACATAATAAATTATTTTATTCCAATACTTTCATAAATAAATTAATATGTAATTATTTAGTTTAATTAGGTTGCAAATTTTAAATTCTTTTAAACAAAAATACAAAAAAATATAGAATTAGGTTTAATGAATTCTTTTTATTCCTTTTTAATTTTCCCTTTTTTTCCATAATAATAATATTACTTATTTTATTTTCATTAAATTGCATGTAAATTAACTTAGATTTAAATTAGGTTAAAACTTAATATTTTCACAATAAACTTAAAAACCATTAGAATTAGGGTTTGACGCTTCATTTTAATTTTAATTAATTATTTTTTCTATTAAATTTTAATAACCAAAAATACCAAAAAAAAAACATTCTTTTTAATTCTTAATTTCAATTCCATTATTAATAATATTTTGCAAAAGGGTCCAACGCCCTCGTTCGTAATTTATTTAATTCGCACATTTGTTTTATTTCGCTTAATTCATTATGTATCTCTCCCAAAGCGTTGTAACTTAAACTTTTCGCACTTTCTTTTACTTTATTTATCTTCTGTCAAATCGGGTCCGGTTTAATTTTGGCGATGTGGACCCGCGCCATTTGTAATAGTTTAGATTTACTTTCCCGCAAATATCTTAACTGTTAACAAAAGCATGAAAGAATGTATGGACTTAAAATAAAATCAAGCGTAGAACACCAATAAACATGACAAGACAAATATCAATGAAAACGACACATGAATCGCACACACCACCCCTAGGGTACGCCTCACTGTTGCCTTTCGAAAGGTGATCGTCGAGTAGAGGATGTCTTAGTAAGTCCTCATGATCCGGGAACCTGGCATGAGGGTAGCTTCTAAGGTGTCTTCCCATTGCTCTGGTGATCACCATGTCCCTAAACTCGAATTGACCCGAACACCTCCAACGGTGGTGCTACCTACCTCTCAATGGTGGGATGGCACTACTTTTAAGGACATTTACACAGACGAATTCCTTAGGGTAGGTAGGTTCTCAAGGATACTTGCTCTCTTCAAAACAAACTGAAATCTTTTCACACCAACACTTTTCAAAAGCTTTCAAAGCAAATTTTTCAAACACTCTGACGCACGAGTCGATCTGAAATTTTTCAAAGAAACTTTTTAAAACCCACATTGAAAAGCAAACAAACATTTTTGAAAACACAATGAGCAAGTATCTAAGAGCCCATGGATAACCATGGATAGAAAGGGTGCTAACACCTTCCCTTTCTATAACCTACCTCCCGAACCGAGAGCAATCTCTTTAAGGAATTTTTCTGTGCTTTTGTCCTTTCCATTTGGAGAAAATAAAAGACGGTGGCGACTCTTGCTTACCGCGACATTTCGCGAACCAGCGTTAAACAGTCAGTTCCAGATCCACCGATCACAGTACCCATAGACATACCCTGAAGTTGAGTACGCGTGGGAGCAAGGTCGATATTATACTGGTATTGCTTGTAAAAAGCAGCAATAAGGTCCTCCCAGTTGCGGACATTAGCTCCTTCCAGTTGATAGAACCATTCAAGCTGAGTCCCTGACAGACTATCTTGAAAGAAATGAACCCAAAGGTTTCTATCAGTAGTATATGGTTGATTTTTTCTAACGTACGAGCAGAGGAGGAGCTTTGGACAGGACACTCCATCATACTTAGCAAATATAGGAGCTTTGAATTTGTGAGGGATCACCACCCCTGATGCTAGCCCCAAATCTCCAAAATCCAAACCGGAACCTTCTGAATCTCCATTGCACTGAGCCGGTCTTCGAGTTGTTTGTACCTGTCCTCAGTAGGAGGGTACTGTTCATTATCAAAATCAGTGTCATTATCAGAGACCACAGGGCTAGGACCCTTTCTCTCCTCTTGATTCTCTCCTCCTCCAAATTAATGAGACAGATCAGCTTCCTGTCGCAAATTTCCCCCGAATCTGTGACCCATATTCAACAGAACCACCCTCTTCTTCTTCTTCTTCTTCTTGTCCTTCAAGATGAGAGTCTTCAAATCTTTCTGCCCTTTGGCCAGGTTCAGGAACATCTCCTGGAATTGAGCATTCTGAGCCTGAAGAGCTTTGATGGCTTGATCAGTAGGTGTTTCAGAAGACATTTTATGCTGAAATAAACAGCGAAGAAGATAAGAGACCTGTAATGGTACCTGTAATGAGGTGCATGGTAATGGAATGCGTATGAAATTATTTCAAAGACTTTGGGAGATTCAAATTTGTAAACCAAAGAAATAAACAAACTTTATTAGATTCAAACTTGTAACAATGTTTAACAATGCCTTCAAGGCGTTACAAAAGAAATAACTGAAAAGCAGATTCTGTAAGGATGTCCGTATGAGCAAGGGACATGATTCTGTAAGCCCAACCTACACCTTCCTCATTCTTCAATACAGACTTGGGGAGGTGCGAAATAAACCACCTCGCCAGCAACGGTGTACAACACATGAGATTTCCCCTCCTTCTCACAATACGGGTATAGAGAGCATGTAGAATATCACCTAGAAGAGTAGGCACTGGGTTACGAGACATGAAGATCTTAATTGCATTCAAATCTATGAGAGAATCTGGATTCAGGAAAAGAACCAAGTCGTAGATGAGGAGAGCCAGGATGTCTTCGAAAGCTTGAAAATCTAAGTTATCCCAAAATAGTTGAGCTTGATCCATTAGAAACTTAGCCAAGAAACCTTTAACCCCAATCCGAGTCTCCCAGTTAGATACTACATCAACACTTTTCAGATGTAAGGCTGAAGCAATATCCTCGGGTCTAGGAACCTCCTCCAAACCTGTGAAGGGTGTCTGCTCGAGGATAGAGATGCCTAGTAAATCAGAAAACTCCTCCAAAGTAGGGACTAGCTGATAATCCGGGAAGGTAAAATAATGATGCAACGGATCAAAAAACTGAAAAAGGACGCTCATCATTTGCTCATCCAATTTTGAAGTGACCAGGCTAAGGAGATGGCCATGTATCTGAGCTGAGCATGGATTTGCACGAAGTTGACTCGAATGGTATTTCTGCGCATATAAGCCATAATCTGCAAAATAGAACAAAGATGAATCCCCTCGGTCTTTGAAATGGTTAGTCTAATGAAATATGCATGCTATGTCCTGATGCATGATGTCATGATAAAACACACAACATGTATAATAGGTATCAAACATGGTAAAGGCAAACAAGTCACACAATAACCCTTAAGTTTCAGGCTTGCATGGAGTCTAGGTACTACCCTCTTGCAGTTTAGTTGGTTCAACCTGTCCTAATAATAGTAACCAGGTTCTAGAGGTTCTCAATATCACTGACCATCCTCCATCGGTCATAGTTTCAGCTCACGCAATCTTTTCTTGCGGCCGGAACCATCTCGAGAGTATGGTCTCAATAAGTGTAGCATCGAGTATCAACCAGTTCCCAGCTCTACACCGAGACCGGCTATCTCACTACTTCCTATGGCCAAGTTGGTCAATTATAGGTTCTAAGGTCAGTTGATGCTTAATACCCATATAGCAGCCCCATATTCTCCTTGTTCCTCTACAAGGGATATCAGTACCAACTAATGTGCCACATCAACGTAGCTAATACTTCAACCGTATCAGTCTACGCCGTACAGGTCCCTCACAGTCTATTACTACTTACCTAAAAGGTGTCCCCAGATCCAGGTTAGGATCTATAGTAACTCCGATACAAAGCCCACAAAAATAAAGCAATCAAAACAAACAATTGAAAACAATATAATGAACTAATCCTAAGGTACATCCCACTTATTAATTCCCCAACAGAGTCGCCAGTTCTGTGATACGGTGACCAGAACCGGGACTGTTTTAGGAATGCTGGTTTGCGTTTTGCGTTTGTCACGATAAGCAAGAGTCACCACCGAATTTTATTTTATCCAACAAGGAAAGGAAAAAAGCACAGAAAAATTCCTTTTTCGAGATTTTCTGAGTATGGGGGGTAGATTATAGAAAGGGAAGATATTAGCACCCTTTCTATCCGTAGTTATCTACGGGCTCTTAGGTACTTGCTCATCATTTTCAAAATTGCTTCTTTGTGTGCTTGTGTGATTTGAAAAGTTTTTGTTTTGAATTCGATTTAACTCTTGCTTCTGTCTTCAAGAGTGTTACGAAGTGTTTTTGAAAACTTTGTTTAAAAAGGAGTGTAAGTGTGAAAAAGTTTGTTTGGATTGAGCAAGTACTTAAGAGTTAATCTACCTACTCGAAAAAAGAACCGTTCTATGTTCGTTTCCTTTAGACAGTGTTATCCCACTATTAGTGAGTAGGTAGCACCATCTTTGGAGTTTGAGGGTCAATTCGAAAGGGATGTACGGTCACTAAAGCAATGTTAGGATCTCTTAGTAATAACCATAATGTCTTAGATCAATTTATTCGAGGCAACAATATCCGAGGCAACCATTCCGAGGCAACTTTGATCTTTGAGACAAAAGGGTGACCACTAAAATATCCTATACCTAATGACCGTTTACCGAAGGCAACTGAAGTGGGAGTATACCCTAGGAGTGCGCATGTGCGAGTGATTCAATTTCAAATTATTATCTTTGCACATTTTAGGGTTATCTAACTGTTTTAAAGTTAATCATACATTCTTGTCATGCAACCCTAATCATACATCTAACAGTTTAATATTTTGCCAGAATTTAAAGTGCGGAATTAAACTACGCTACTACAAGGCTTCGGGTATTTACATAGCCAAAAACAAACCCTTAAAAAATAAAAGCGACAAATGAAAGTAAAAGGTCATAATTAACTATTACAACTTGTGAGCAATTGCATTAATAGGATAAAAATAATAATAAAGTGCGGGCGATGAAATTTAGATCGGGAGAGAACTAGGGCTTTGACCCCTTCTAACCTAATTGAAAAAAAAATGTTTTTGTTGTTTTTAATTATTTTTAAGGAAAAGAATTGGTTTTTTAAATTAGATACAAAATTAGTTAGATAATTAAATTAATCAATGAAAATAAATAAATGGCCTATCTTTATGTTTTTGGTTATTTTAAGAAAAAAAAATATAATTAAATTTAGACAAAACCCTAATTTTGTAATTATTTTTAATTTATTTACAAAAATAATTTAAATTACCCTAGAAAACAAATAACCTAATTAAAATTAATTAATTTTTTTGATAAAAAATAAAATCTAAACCTAATTTGGTGAAAAGTATTATTTTTATGATTTTTTGATAAAAAGAAATAATTAATTTTGTTAGTAAAATAAATAAACAAATTAAATAAAAAAAATATAAAAAGAAAAGAGAAAGAGTTATTGGGCCTGAAAAATGATTTTGGAGGTGTAAACAGCAGCTTCTGGGCCCAAGAAGGAATGACCCACGTTGACTCTTTGCATCCCATGCCATGCGTTTGACTAGGCGTATCATGGTCCTTCATTAATGGCCTTTGGATCTGGCCATCTGGCCACTTGGCAGATTGGATGATGAGGTCTATGGTAGTCCCTTGGCTTGTGTACATACCTGAACCTGAAAAGAAAAATAATATACAAGAATGGGGGGACCTAGGATTCGAACCCAGGCCCCAAGGCATTTTCCAATGACTGGCTACCAACTGCGCTAGTTGTTCTGTTTGTATATAGAGTGAATAATAATGATAATATATAATAATATGAAAAAAGGCGCCAAAATTCAAATAAGCCAATCCTATGGTGCCAGCTAGTCATCTTCCTCCTTGTACCGTTGGTAAAAGTCCCAGACTTTTACCTACGGACGTTTGTCCATCACTACAAACTGGGCTCGTTCCAAAATCCTATATGAGCAATATAACTGACATCTAATGCCATAGATCGAACCGTCTTGTCATCCTGAACATCATGGTACCCTTTATGGGGGCTAATTTTGTCTGCACACAAAAAACCTAAAATGAAACCACAAACCCTAAAATGGCAATTCTTGATTCAGTCGATAAAAATGCAATTGGATGATATGGATAGCTTGCAAATGTTCCAAGGATTAAGAATATATAATTATTTTGTGCTATAAGTGACATAATGATGCAGTTCAATTTCAAAAATAACTCAATATCGTGGATAACTTACAGTGTTATTCATGGTCTGGGAGTGCTTGTTCTTGATTGGTTTTGCTTGCTGGGGATCCCAGGAAGCGATTGGGATGGTCAGGAGGCTTTGAAATTGCCTGGAACAATGAAATCGTGTCAGCACTTTGTTGTGATTTTTTCAAGTTTTGTTCTTGTTCTCACGCCTCTTCCTAGCCTCCTTTTGGGTCTGCAAATACTCCTTATGTACTGAGGAATAAATTAGGGTTGCCAATATGATCACAATCTTCCTCCATCATTGCTTTTGATTTGGATTTGATACACTTGAAAATCTTGCTAAAAATAGAGCAAACTCAATCTTTTTGTGCACATCAAGCCTTTACACGAATTCAATCTCATGCTAGCTGGATATTAAGACCTGAAACATGTACCAAATCTTGAGATTTCAATATTTTGAATTTTCTATGATTTGTTTTGATTTTAATTGATTTAATTCAAATAGAAATCAAAATAAATAATAAAAACAAGATAATGACAAGTGGAAAAGGCTAGGGCTCGTGGACCATGTTTCCAACTCAAAAGAAGTGCAAAAGATTGGGCCCATTTGGCAAAAATTGCAATTTGAGGCATAATTAACTTTTGGCAATTTTGCAAAAAAGGTCAACTTCACCAATGCATAACTTCCTCAATTTTGACTCTTTGAAGGTGTTCTTGGACTCTTTAGAAATCTTGAGATGTACTCTAAGCAACCCTTTTGGTCTCATCTCAATTTGTTATTCCATTCTCAAGTATGAAGCTTTGACAAAAAAGGTGTTTTTGTTGATTTTTCAAAATGACCTATAATGTCCAAATTCATAACTTCTTGTGAGTGCATATTTTGAAATTAGGAGATGAAGATGGATTGTATAGAATTGCACCCTCTTCAAAATGAGCTTTGGATGGGGGCATTTCTCATAAAGTATGAGAAAGTTATGCTTGGTCAAAGTTGGGTTGACTTTTCCTACAAAACCCTAATTTAGCAACTTTTGGTTCTTGATGAATTATGAGAAATCCTTGATGAATCATGATCAAACCTTGATCAAATGATGAAACATACTTAAAAATGAGGATGTTGACCAAAAATATTAAAGTTTGACTGTATGTGGGCCACAGTTGACTTTTGTCCTAGCATAGTCGATTTTCAGGCCTTTGAGCAATTGACTGAGCAAACTTCCCCTGTAGGGCTTGAAACTTGACATGAATGGTCTTGAGAACATATTAGGAAAATGGTGAGAATTTTGGGTCCCTTGGACTCAAGTATCTTGATGCAACATGAAACCCTAATTTGAGGTAGACTATCTTAGGAGGGAGCTTGTCTGGTCAACCCTTGGACTACTTTGAGCAACTTGAGAATCTTTCTTGAAATGTTTTGAGAAATATGGGAGGGAAAATTTTGGGGTACAACACCTTCCTCAATCGAGCATCCAAAAATCTGTTAGACGGTGTGGCAAGTGATCGAGAGGGGGGGGGGGGGGGTGAATAGATCACCTCCTTATTGTTCAAGGATTTAAAATCTTTTATCAAAGTTTGTAAAAAGCAGCGGAAAAGTAAGGTCCTGAATCAACTTCCGTCTATTTTGAACCAACTACTAGAAAACTGGACATGCGATAAACTTGCTGGATTTTATTAGTATGAAATAGATGAATCTTAAACAAAAATTAATTAACGTTTTTAATGCACTTATCACTAGAACAATGTTTCCAGTGAATTAAAACTTGCAAGCAGTTTTGTCAAACGGTTGGCGTATGCTTGTTTGATGATTAATAATGGTGATTTGATTAAAGTATTTGAACCACTATTTTATCATTAAACAGAAAACTCAGCAAGCCAATTGAATCACAAAATTGTGGAAAACGTAAAGAGATAGAGAGAAAGAAATAACAATATGCAGACAGTTTGGTAAGGAAGTTCCCCATTGTCGTCCTCGCGTGTGGGTACGTCTCCCTCTCAACTCCAAAATTGAAATTGAGAACTCTTATAACAATTTTGCTGAATGTTTGAATACAAGGTTACACTACACAGACAAACATAAATCCCTAAGATCTTATTCTTCTTGTAAGAACCTCCACTTGATATGAGCCTTATCAAGATTCCCTACAAGATCCACAATCGATCCTCCGCTTCCATGACCTGTTTGCAAAAATTCCTCTGATTTCCAAACCCCTCACTACGGCTGAATCTGACTTGTGTGACCGTGACTAATAAACCCTCAAGAACACGTCCATTCTTGAAGGACAAACCCCTTGGTTTTTCCTTGAAACCCCCTTCAGAATCTCCAACCCAGCTGAGATCCCTTGAATGCACATCTGAACGTTATCTCTTGATCCAATTGAGCAAAGATGTTTTATTTTCGTTGTTGTTGTTGAATTAAGATGATTGAGAAGATGATGAAGATGAAGTATCTTTCAGGCTTCTTGCTGCTTAAAATTGATGCTCACAATTGTAATATGTGTCATGTTATTTTCTGTTGAAAAAACTTATATATGTAACAGAAAGCGGTTAGAGATAGAAATTCGTATTTTGAGTCGATGTGTATTAGCATGAGTCGACTCATGTTAGTTATGTAACACAGAATAAGTCGATACATATTGTTATGAGTCGATGCAAGCAGATGTTACAACATATTACAGAACTAACCATTTTACATGAGTCGATGCATAACACGTATTTGTCGACACATACTTGATTGAACTTTTGGTTTTTGAAGACAAAATATGTTATGAGTCGATGCATAAAGTTCAAAAATGTTTTCCAGGGAAATCAACATATTATATATCGATGCATAAAGGTTAAAGGTTGCATTCCAGGGGCATCAACATGTTATGTGTCGATGCATGAAGTCATGTATCGATGTATAAAGGTTAAAGGTTACATTCCAGGGGCATCAACATGTTATGAGTCGATGCATAGCATGGATGTGTCGACTCATACTGAAGCAAAATCGTTTTTATGATTCTTTGCTTAAGTATGCGTCAATGTAAAGCTGTTTGTGTCGACTCATAACAGTGTTTTATGTGTAAAACACATTCTTAACTCATTTTAAACATGTTATACTATATTTTTACAATGCACACATGTAGGTAACATTCATTGATTATTTCACATATATATTTGCTATCATTCAAAACCAATTATATGAAGGGGTTGCTCACAAACTCCCCCTTTTTGATGATGTCAAAAATTTAATGATGTGTGAGGATACAGTATGGATGAATGAGCTGCTCCCCCTGAGCTTGTGCATATTAAGAACTATTTTCTAACACTAGCACCATCTTCTTCTCCCCCTTTGACAACATCAAAAAGAGAATAAGATAGATTTTCAGCAATTTTAGCACACATGAATTGAGATGAAATCTCAACAATCTTGTAACAAAAAGAACCAATGTAATTCACACATAATGAATCTTGGCATAAGCATGGTAATAACTGAGTAAACAGAAAATAATTAAGGGGAAAGCAATTAACGCAGATAATATTCAGTTTACATAAGCTATAGCAAAAATTGTTTGAATAGAACATTAATACAAATTTCAAACAGTTTACATTTTTCTTCAGTATGAGTCGACTCATAACTGTATGAGCTGACTCATAACAGTAAATTTTAATAGAAGTGCAGTTTTTTACAAGTTTCTGTGAAAATTTGTATGATACGGTGGGAGAACTGACTTGAGGTTTTGCGTTTTGTCGCAAATGTCGCGGTTAGCAAGAGTCGCCACCGACTTTTCTTTTATCCAAAAGGAAAGGTAAAAAAGCACAGGAAAGACCTTTGAGATGTTTTCTTGAGTTCGGGGGGTAGATTATGAAAAGGGAAGGTGCTAACACCCTTTTCATCCATGGTTTTCCATGGGCTCTTAGTTACTTGTTTAGATCACTCGCTTTGCTTTGTTTTATTTGAAATGGTGCTTGGTGTGGTTTTGAAAGTATTTTGAAAAGAAGCCATTCGTTTAGGCAATCTTTGTAATGATTCTCGTTCGTAAGAATGTATACAAAGATGTTTGTCTTTTAAAAAATATTTCAATGTTTTGAAAGATGTTTTGAAATGTGTGTGTGTGTTTGTTTTTGAAAATAGCAAGGATTGTTTTGAAATGGAACAAGTAATTAGAAGCTATCTACCTACTCAAATGTATTTCTTGTGCATTTTTATTCCTTTGACATTGTTGACTTACCATTGATTTGGTAAGCAACCCTATCTTTAGATGTAAACGGAACGGGTGTGGGTCATCATATGACCATGATAGCAATGTTGCCAAGTATCTTAACATTTTGGAGGGACCAAGATCATTTGTTTAGGAAACTTTTGTATAGCGTCATCGAGGGACTATGATCTTATTTTTGTTTTGTTTTGCCAAGATACTTCGCATGCGTAACATGGCCATTTTAATTTAGGCAACCAAGTGGGTGAAACCCTAAGGGTGCTTGTGTGCAAAGTGTGTCATTTTTCATGCTTTTGTCTTGCATTAGGTTTTTTCTATTTGTTTTGTTTTTGGTCTTGTCATGCAAACCCTAGTTTACTAAACATGGTATAAAAGCGATAAATTGCGTAAATGTAAACTAAGCTATTACAACAATTATTATGGGAGGGGGGATACAAGTTTTTGAATAGGGATATTGCACAAACATAAACCTAAAAATACTATTACAATGCAGTTGAATATTGTGCAAATTAAATAAATATTCAAATATTTAAAATGCAATGCAAATGTATTTATGCAAAAAATGTTTTGTATTTGTTTAATGTATGAGAAAATAATTTATTTAAACCCTAGAAATAAGAGAAAAAATATTATTATTTTTGGAAAGGGGTGAAACCCTAATTTTTTGATTAAAAGGAAATATATGTTCTATATTAATATTTTGTCCATTTTTTGTACAAGAAAATAATAAATAATATTATATGCCAATATTAAAAATTTAGTATGTGTAAAAATAATTATGTATGATTATAAATAGTATATAAAAAAATATGTAGTATTTTTTTATTATTTACAAGTTATTTTAAGAAAAATAAAAATATATTTGTCCTAATAAACTATTTTTTATGCCAAAAAATAAAATAAAAATTGCAAAAATAAAGAAATTATTTTTTATGATTTTTTAATGTTCAGAAAAAATAATTAAAAGCAATAAACATAAAAATATGAGAAAATATGAAAAATATAACAAAATAAGTCAGGGGGTGCAAATAGTGGATCAGGAGGTGTGAAAAGCAAAAACAAAAAGGCCAGGCGCGCCAAAAAGCCCAGAACCATCGTCCTTGTCCTCCAGCCATGTCCTGCGCGCGCGTTTTCCTTCAAACCTGTAACTCTCAGATGCTTGCACAAAAACAAAAACTTATAACATGAAACTTGTGGCATTTGAGCTCACGATTCCAACCATATAAATTATGTGACCTAACTCTAAAATATCAAGGAGAATTTTAATGGCCCTAATTCGTGACCTAAAAATTTCAGCAACTTCAAGCTTCAAATTCTCTTATCTCAGTTAATATAAATGAAAAGTATGCATATGTACAACTTCACCATGTTATGGACTACATCTTTTCTTCACAAATCGTGGCTTGAGGATGCTTAAATACATAGATAGAGTTTGAGAAAAATACCTCCTTCAGCTGGATTTGGATAGAGCAATGTAGGGACTTTAATGGAGGCCTGAGGATTGTGTGAGCTTCCTTGAACTTCCTTCAAGCTATTCCAATGCTTAGCTTGCTCTGAGGATGGCTGAAACTCTTTGCACAAGTCAAGTTGCAAGCTTCCAAAGTGAAAATAGCAATGGATGAACCAGGGGTTACAGAGTCAGGGTAAGGGCTTGGATAGCTTGAGTATGATATGTATAAGGTGTTTCAAGGTCAAGCCACAAAACACACGAGCCAAAAACTAGTTGGCAGTGATTTTGCAGAATTGCTATGTCTGGACAAAAAATGGAGTTTTTTGAGTTTGGGAGTGTTTCAGATGTTTAGCAATCGTGTTCTAGTTTGTAACAAGTTTGTGAATATGTATAGAATGGATACAAAGTCCACTCCTCACTAGTTGTACAAGTACTGACCTTTTGGCAACCTTTTCTTGCATTTTAAGAAAAGTGAAGTGACCATTGCTACATGCTTGTACTGGCTGGCTTGTGAGCTGATAGGAGTTGGTACACATTTCTTGATACCTATAGAAGTTGTTTGTACCAAAGGGACATGTCCAAGGCTCAAGATTTGTAAAGTTGCAAAATCTCACCTTTATGAAAATGGCATTGTAACCTTTATGCCTAAAATGGAATTATCTCTTGTACAATGCTCCAAAAGCCAAGATAAAGCCTTTAACTTCTGAGTTTTCATTTAATTATGGAGTGTATAATGAGTTTAGGACCTTTAAAGCAAGATTCAAACATCAAAGATCTGATTTGCAACTTGATGCTTTGTAAAAATGGCTTGATCAAAAGTTATAAAATGCCAACTTCCCTTCTTCGATTCTCCCTAACCAAAAATGATCTTGGAGAGTTCTTGGACATTTTGGAAATCTTGCAATGTGCTCTATAATCCATATTTGAAATGAATTTTGAGATACCTCTTGGAACTAAGTGAAAAATGTCCATGAAGTTGGGTCCAAAACCTGCCTAAATTAGGGCAAAATTTCATTAAGTTATTTAGTTCATGGACCTATATTCACAAATTCATAACTTGGGATCCATGCATTTCATGGAGTACTACAACTTTCATGTTGGAAGTTTTCTTTGAATCAAATTGCATCATGGTGAAAAAGTGGTGGAAAGTTGGGAAAAAATAAGAAAATTTCCATACTTAGAAAAATTCTAAGTTATGAAAATTTTCAAATTCAAAACCCTAATTTAAAAAATTGGTTTTCTTGGTGAACAAGTTTCATATTTTGACATATCTTGATGAATTATGACCCTTGGCACTTGATTTTGACCAAAAAGTCAAAGTTTGACTTTTCCGTGCACAGTTGACTTTTGATTAGTTGACTGCAAAAATCATCTGTCAATCCAATGAACTTGAGATCTTTTGAACCATGTGATTAGGTCAAGATGATGCCATTGAACCCTTGAAATCATGCTTGAACCCAATTGGTCATTGGCTAGGTTAAAAATCAGAAATTTCCCTTTCTCAATCAAAACCCTAATTTTGACCATTTTGCCCTTTTGATGATTTGATCCAATTTCTTGAGGAGTTGTGATCCAAACTTGATCAAATGGTACATATGAGTCTAAAATGTTGTTGTGGATCAAAAATTATGAAGTTTGACTGTAAATTGGCCATGGTTGACTTTTTCTCAATACAGCTGATTTTTAGGTCAATTGTCCAATTGATTGATCAAAAATGTGATTCAAGGCTTGGAACTTAACATGAGTAATCTTAGGGGTCTAAGATAAAGTATGAAAGTCACA